>OX375874.1:59520989-60720989 GCA_947359465.1 Metellina segmentata | reverse complement strand
ACAAGTTAAATAATTTTATAAATAGTGATGAATAATTGCTTGCTCGAAAATTTATCACTTCGAATTAACTAGTAGTGTAATTGTTATAGGCGTTAATTTTCTCACATGACGTCCTTTAAAATGTTAATGGACGTCAAATATAGACCACCTTAAAGTCTCAATTTCTATAATCGCAGCTTTTGTTTAAAAAAGAAGCTATTTAAAAATTTCACTCAAAAATTTGTTCGAATTAAAGTAATATTAGGTGAGATGCAATACTAAGAACAAATTAATTTTATAGTTCTTATTTCTGTAAGTCGTAGAATGTGGTAGTTATACAAAGTTTTGATCTGTCCAAGTTATACAGTCCGGAATAAAACGCAATTAATCTTTTAAACATTTTTGTCTTTTCCAAAATTGTTTCCAAAATATTTACACATTAAGCTTGAATTATGACACTAACTTTAGTCCTCCAGTTGGTTTTGTTAAATAAAAAATGTTAATTTGAGATGCATAATATTATAAGTGTATAAATAAATTAATCAATTACGAATTTAGGATTGTAAAAAATTTAAAAATTCTATAAAACAATGACTGAGTATGATTTAAAATTCTTAAAATGCTTCGTCAAGATAAAAGATATTCAATTGCCATTTTTGGTGAAGCAAAAATAATTGATAGCCTTATTTATTTTTTTCGAACCCACTAACGAACGACACTAGCGCTTCTCCGCCTTTAACGCCACCTGGAAAATGTCAGTTTAAAAATTGAGCTGATGGCAATTTTATTTTAGAACAATATTTAAACACGGGTTTCTTCTTGTGACTTCCTTCGTTCAGTGCTGATAGTGGTGGATGTCTTGCTCCATCTGAATGATTATTGACGATCTTTCATGAAGCATTTTGTTTTTGTATGGATGAAGTTTTTAAATTGTGATTAATCATTGCTTTGAAGGTTTTTAATTTTTACAATCAAATTGTCTGAGCCTTTAGATCTGTTCATCTACAGATTTAGAAACCTTAAGGGGGTCCGGGACACAAAAATCGTCAAATTTTCGAAATTTTTTTACGATTTTAAAAAATTCTCTATGTTTTTTTGCTTAAAATGACGCTTAAATCATGTTTCTGTCTTAATTAGAACTAAAGATATAATAATTTTTGTAGTGCGTTCTTTTGAAAATCTAACACTCTTGACAGTTGTTGTCATGGCAACGACATCTGTCTTTAAAACTTTAAATGCGTTTTTCTCCATGATACTTTTTTCAAGATTTCCTGTATTCAAATTGCTATAAGTCGAAAACCAATAAAGTTTAAGGGTTGAAATTTGGAATATATATTTTTCAAACATTATACTTTAATTTTGATTCAGCAAATTTGAAACAAATATTTACTTTTTAAAATATGACTTTTTAAAAAAAAAGTACCTTAAAATTTTCAAAAATTTTCATTCAAATATTTTTTATTTTTTGTTAAATTAATATTTTTTAAATTGCCGAATCAAAATTAAAGTTCATAAATTTGTGAATAATTTACTGCAAGAATTTTGAAAATGGACCAAGAATATTTTGAGCCTTAGCAATTTAAAATGACCCCTCTTTTTTTCAAAAAATTTTTATTTAAAATTTTTAAAAAACTTTTGGAAAAATTTTGTGTTGTGATTTTGTTTATTAGTTAGATGGGAAATCAGTACAAAAAAATTCAAAATTCTAAATTTATTAATTAAAAAAAAATTCTGATGTGTCCCGGACCCCCTTAAAGACTTCGGAGATTTGCTGTATGTTCTGATTACTATAAAGAAGTAGCAAGGTCCTATAGAGTCACTGTAATATTTTATTCCTAAATATATTGTTAACATTTTTTTTTCAAATTTACCAATGAGTTGTACCAAATTTGCTAAAAAATCGGAACAATCCGGTAATTTCTGAAGTACATTCCCATTATGATAGTACTTTGTATTTTCGGACGTTTTATATAAAGTCCTATATGTTATCCAGCACCCTCGGCAAGTTCACACAGGTCGTGTAATCACGCCAGATATATGGTTTCACATTTCTTCCCTTACCATCCAATTACTTATCCATTACGCGTTGTTAGTAGCATCTGACAGGCAATAAATTCGTTTTTAAAATACGAATTTGAAACTTTTCATCGCATTGTTTCGTTTAAAATCTAGTTATAATGTAAATTCACTTTCAAGTAACGTATTTGATTCTCCAAAGGTAATCACGTAATACTTGATCAATCGTTGCCGGTGGGCAATACAAATTAGACTACTTTTCAGTGACGCTTCAGAAAACTTTTTGTACGGATAGGGAATACGATGACGAACAGAAAGAAATGTTCACTTATAAATTACACTGTTGAAAACCTACAGATAGTTTTGTTTTTATCAGATTGGAATGTCATTTTTCTCTTAAAATTCGAAAGGAAAGTGTTTTGCTTTATATATCAAATAGGTCTCAATTCTAAATCTCTCCTCTAGAAATCCTTACTCCATTCAAAGCTTTATCGGTAAGAAATCAACAGGAATATGCTCATGGACATTTTCAAGTGTATATTTATTCTTCTGCTTTCAAGGAAAACATTTTCTTTGTACGTTATTGGAGTCGAGAGGAGCTTGAAAACCAAATTTATTTTTTCAACAAAATGACAGAAGCCTCCTTTAGAATAAGCAGGCAAAAGTGAATAAAAAGAGATGGAAATAGGTCGCGACTGTTTGGCGCCGACGGTATCAAAGGAGCAAGTAAGCAGTATAACGAAAAGAACAAGTAAAGTACAAAGTAAATACTCCATCTGCATTATGTAGTAAGTGATCTTTACAACTTGATGTCCCATCTTGCACAGAAAGCTCAATTTGTTTCAGCATTGCCCTCGCCTTTTGTAATCTATTGATGCCCGACATCGCAAAATAAAACATATTTGCCCTTTTCATAACAAAAGAATGTTTTTTGACGATATTTCAAATGAATATTTCCCTTTTTGTGAGACCTTTGAAAATGTTCCATTGTACCATACCATTAATGGTACTCTTGGCAACGCTTCTAAATCATCGTATGATCCGGTTCAATGATCAGTAATTTTAATAATGCTGGTTGCTTTAAAACAAATTTGAATGGGAATACTTCAATTTCTCGATTGACATTGTGATGGCTGACTAAAAGAAAGTAAGCTTTTATGTATATTTGATTTCTTAGATACTTCCATTCAAATCGTTCTTCTGTTTTATTACGATTATTCAATTCTCTGTAATACTTGTATAAAGTAGGCTTGAATTTTAGCCTTATCTCATAAAGACCGTGTCATATTTCGTGCGTTTTTACCATAATGCATTTTATACCTACGTAAAAAAACATGAACAGGACAGTGAGTGTTGGTAATTTGATAAGGGCTGGTATTTCAATGAAGTCATGCTCCTGTACTATCATTCGTACTAGATCAATATAAATCAAAATAAGAGTTACTCACACAGTTACCAACCTGGTCGTAAATCGCTTGGTTTTAATCAAATTTCCGAGGTAGGTATTTTAATTAACGTCACACAGGAGCAACACATCGGACTATTGGCGACGGTCCGGGAAAAGAGGACATCACCACGTAATTTTGAACCGCAGTCAGATGACGAGGTCACCTCTGAGCTTAAAACTTCACCCTCTTAAACTTCCACACCAAGCAAACATGAGGACATATGAGGGCACGACAGATTTAACGTGCACCAACCTCTTCTGTACAAGACGGTCTTATGTTGGATTAGAACTCCCAAATCAAGTTTCCGAGAAAATTTGCCAAAGTCAGCGACTACATAAAGGACAGATGCTACAATTCACTTGTAATTGATGGTTCTGATAGAAGATACAAAAAGGCTCAAACCGGGCATATTAATCAACATTAATCTAATATGTTTAGATACTCAGCTTTACTGTGATTTTGTTTGCCATAACGGTTTTTTGTTCTGCAAGATACATGTAGTAGTTATCTTGAAATTAGTATACTATTTCACAAAGAATCAATTTTGACAAATACTATTTATACAGCATACGCCAGAAACAGATTAAAGTTATGAAACATTTAATACATTTATGTTCCCAAATTTATCCAACCTAAAATTCGAAATATATTTACGAATTATATTAAAATCAATATCATTATTAATATTTATGAATTGTATTAAAATCGATATCGTGATTAATAGTTGTTGACAGTTATTAGTATATTATCCGTATATGAAAATGATAGCTCGATTAAAGAATTATTCATAAAAAGGGCCACATGGATTGTATACAATATTATCGCCCGAAAGTTTTTATAGTGAAATAAAACTAAATGGGCTGATTTACATATTTTATTTCTTTCGAATGAATAATTTTTTCATATATTGTGATCGTCACATGCGTTTTTCAGGTAATTTTCTCTATTTCACCTATTCCTTTTCTAATTTGTAAGTTGAAACGAATAATCAAGTTAGATTCACGAATATTTTCATAAATTGTTTTAAATTAGGAAATAAAATTTGCGATGATCAAAACGACATGACTAACAACAATGATCGAAACGAGAAGAGGCATATTAGCATTTCACAGAATTGGTTCTATACATTTGTTCTTCCTACATTTAAAGAAAATTATAGAATGTCAATACATATTTTTGACATATGGCTCTAGGTCCCTATGCAACGATCATGAAAAAAATATGACTGCTCTTTCAGTAAAATTTTCATAACTATATTTATTGCAAAATCTTTTATTATCCTTGAGGTTTGTTTAACAGAGAAACAGGATAAAAGCATAGACCCTTCAGCTCGTCATGAAACTACTGTTCGTACTGACTACTGAATTAACGTATTAGGTAAAATCTCTAAATTAATAGTTTTTATTTGAAATCTCAATAAAAAGCGTAAAAATATTCATTTTTGAAATGGTACATATTTTTCACGAATTATGTGAATGAGAGATTCTTAGCATAAACCAAGAGTAATTTTGGTAATGTTTTCTTTAAAACTTATGGATCGGAAGGTTCCTGGTTCGAATCCGGGTCAGGGCATGGATGTAAATTGTGCTGTCCTTTGTTAGGGACAATGATGGTCCACCCATTGGATGCCCCTTCACAAGTGACAATCACTTCTGGCCTTGTATAAGGCTAACAATGATTTCGGTCAATACTGTACTGTATTGTATCATGTATTGTATTTGTCTTTGCAATCTGTACCCAGCCTGGCCACACACACACACACACACACACATTGGAAATGAAAAAAAAATCTTTAAAACTTATAACATTTAAAGTAATTTTATAGAAAAACTTACACATATTCTTTTTAGTTTACCAGAAGCTTAAAATGCCATTTCCTATTCAAAAAATCATTTAACAAGAAAAAGTAATTTACAAGAAAAAAGTAATTCAAATGAAAAAAGTAATTCACATGTTAAAAGTACTAAGCAGTATAATATTCATGTCATATCTAAATATTTTAACACTTGCAGGGTAATACGTAATTAAAGGGGGACATTTTTTTAAGTGCACGTGTATAAGTTTAGATTACGAAGTTATGAGAAGAGATTATGTATAAAAGATCAATCTTTTTTTAGAATTTCATTAGTCAGTTTAAGAAATACTGCCGAGGAAAATAAAATTCCATCAGAATAAAAGAATTGTGTAAAAATAGAGATAATGTCTAGGAATAGATTACAATGCATTTTTCAAATTCGTTTTGACTCCAAAATTATTTGAAGTGTCCAACATCAACTAATGAAAGGTGTAATCCCTTCCTTTCACAAAAAGAATTCTCCTTTTAGTAAATCTACTGGCATATTCAATTAAGTACTTGATACAATAAAGAAGTCTTCTTATTTGGTTCCATAATTAATCACCTTGTCATACTCTTTTTGGATTTCAAAGCGCTAGATTTATGCCAATTGAAATCACTTGAAGACTCGTTTGCTTCCTCTTCTATTGAGAGTTAAATAAAATAAAAACACCGCCGGCTTGAGTTAATTAGTCGAGTAACTAGAAGCTCTCTATTTGATTGAAATACTTTAAACATGCATTGATTAAACAAATTAAAGCTTGGAAGCGATGTTTTTGTTTCTTCCGCTTTGATTAAATCACTAATGAGGTGTACTTACCATTAAACTCCAAATCGCGGTGATGATTGTGAACTAAAGAAACGTCACTCATTAAAATGCAAATAACAGTTATGCATCCATCTGAGGATTTTAGACGTCAGATGAAAATTTAATTTTAAAGCATTTAAATCACATTGCTTAACGGATTTATACAAATTTGACTTAAAAAAAATTGAAATATCATGGTACAGTGTTTACGAAAGGTATATAATTGAATTTACCTGGAAACCAGAAGAAACACAACGAACTTTTGGTACGGTGTAGGATCCATCTCGAAGGGAAAGATCCTAGAGCAACACCTCGTCATTTTGAACAAAGGTCATATGACTGTGTCAACACCTGAGCTGGCACCCCATTCTCTAAGCTTCAACACCACGCCAATGTGATTAACATTTAAGCCCTCGATAGGTTTAACGTGAACCAGCTGCCACATAAACGACAATCTTTAGTCACATAGTGTTTCAAATTCGCACCTCTATGGTTGCCAATTTGTGATTTTACCATTAGTGAAACCACGGCCCTCTTGCGGAAGGAATTCAATTATTCAGCAGAGTTTTATATGACAAATATTTATCACATTCTGTAATGGAGGCTTTATTGTCAATGGAAATAAACATTCTTTTTATAATGTCCAACCAATTGAATACTATGTACAATGGCATTATAATGAAGTATTTGTGAATCACATACACTGGTGTATCCCGTAGGAAGATTCCCATTAAACCTCACATACATTATAATCACACCGACTGATTGCACTGGAAGGTGTTGACTTCAGGATAGAAAGGTTCTCGTTAGAATCCAGTGTAAGGCATGGATGTCTGTCTGGATTCTGTGTGTGTCTCTTTATAAACGGGTTGTGCCTATAGACAAGAAATATAAGTAACCAACATTGGCATTGAGAGGTACTTAAGCAATTGTGTGAAACATGTCGGATAGTAGTCACGGGACTGTTCTGTGAAAAAATCTTGATTGGCCGATTGGGCATCCTATCGCCTCGTTTGGCGATGTAGCATCTTATGACAGATGTGCGAATGCTCATTTTTATAGAATAGCCAAAGTGTATCACCAAAGTCTTTTATTATGTAGAGCTAAACAATTAAATGATAAAGTAAGGAAGCAGCTTCCGATACCTAAACCAATCACATGATGAATGGTTGCTTCCACCCGGCAGACGAAAGTAATCAAAGTGTCACGTTACAACACGTTTTTATCACAGAATCCAGGGCACATAAAAAGGTTTTCATTGCTTACTGTACATTTATATCTAATCTATGGCTGTATCTTGAATGTGCGTGACCAGTATTCAATAGGCCGGGCATTGGCAAAAATAACACCCTAGGCACAGCCCGTTTATAGGGAGGTCACACATTCATACCAGACGAACAAGATTCCATGCCTTAGTATAGATTCGAACCAACAACCTATCATGCCAGCATTCATCACCCTGACCACTGAACCGTTTAGTCACATGGGGAACTATCAAAACACCAGATGATGGCGATTTTACTTCCGGTTATCCAATTCTCTCGTTCGGTAGAAATGGAGGTGTCTTAAAATGTTGCCACGTTATTTAATTACGAATATACGTTTAGTAAACACTTTCTACCACGGAAACTCTAACGTCGTCTGCATTTTGCTTAACAGAAAAAAATATCTGATCTCTCTCTACATATATTTCACAAAAATTATTATTGCTTAATTGAATGAAATATTAGCGAAAGATTCAACTTTTCAAATTTAAAAAAGCAAAAATCATAAACGGGATTTTGTTTCACTCATGCTCCTTTAAGAATGAAAATCTTCATTCTGTAAAATAATTTTTAGATATTCATTAGATTTAACTGTATACTCCGGATAATGAAAATTGTTCGAAACTCTGTAGTATTTTTTATTTGATGTGTTTTAAATTTATAAATTTCATAAAATGTTACCAAAAAAATTGCATGTTTTAATTTTAAATGCACAGAAATCACAAACACATGTATTCGACATCAAACATACAGCAGCACTTTGAATCTCTCGCTATTAATAAATAGGAAAACTCAATGCCTCTTACAAAGTTTTAGATGTTTATGACTTAACACCTATTTTCAGAAATAATTTGTCAATGTTTTCAAATATTGTAACGATGACATGAATATTTGATTTGCGCGAGAAAAAAATTATGTAAGAAGATGAAAATCTTATGTAATTCATCCGGATGTAAAATCGATAAAGAAAAGTTAGGGTCTCAGTTGTTGAATAACATTTCATTGTTTTTATTTTGGTTTTACAAGTGATGCATATCTGTCTTAACTTAATTTTACTAGTATTACTTTTTATTCTCTCTCTAACAACCAATAATCGTATTAAATCTTGGATTACCATTCCAGGATAACAGAGCTTTTAATAAAATGTTCTTTTCAGACTTTCACTAGCCACATTTTGAGAACAATTTTACTACTTCAGTGCTCTAATACCCTTTTCTTATTCAAACAGTGAAACACCTCAAAAGTATAAGTAAAGATCATTTTAAAACTTTTGTTACCTTGACCTTTGGATCAAACAGCGTAAGGAAACATAAAATTTGTTCCGCATGTGTAAATTAACTAGGTCATTCATTTCACCTCACTTCGATTCATTACACAAAGATAACCCAATTAATGAATTAATTAACCATTCAGGATAAAGTTCCCGTCTTCGAAACTTCGAAAATCTCACTTCCAAACAAACTATGCTTCCAAAATCGACAGTAATCACAACCGTGTTCACCCAATTATGACCTTAAGCTTTCAGTTGGTAATTATAGAAATTCCAGCTTATTAGTTCAACCAGGATCATAACAGACCGCAATTAGAAAATCTGATATGAAATTACTGACTTCGCATGCTACTTGGGAAGTGTTTGCTCAAAGTGACTGAGCATAAAATGAGCGCGTGAGTCTTAAATGGAATAATACACCCACTGCTTGTTTAAATACATGGCTGGTGGTATGATCGTTAAGGAAAATACGTCTCTTCATTTAAATTAGAATATTTAGGCTGAGTGCCCATCACTTCAAACGTAACCGAGGGGTAATTATCCTCTAAGTGTGGCTTTTCACTCACAAACGGGCAAAAGTATTTTATATTTGAACTATAAAACTTTGAAGGATAAGAAATTGTTATCGATACCGTGTGCTTATATTTATAAAAGGAATATTTGTATGCTTATTTAGCTTGACGTTTTTGTTTAATTGAAAATCGAAACTCGATAATTATAGTTCAATCGATAAAACTATAGATTGAACTAGACTTCTTTCATTATTCAAAGGAAAATTGAATACTTTGTGGTATGTTTTTGTTGGAAAAGGATCGTCCTTGAAGTTGTTATGAATCTTCTTGACCTAACAAAGAATGGTCCGACGCGACGTTTCTTTGAGCAAACAAATACTGTTTGATTTTACCTGTAAGAAATGTACCTCCTTTTCAAACATTGGGATTAAATATCAGTGCCAATATTAGTTTTAAGAATCAAGTGTAACTCATTGAGAGGCATTATTTGAAAATCTAAATATAGAAAGCAGTAGTGCGTCTGAGGCAAAACATGTTTTTCTGTACTGATTCTGAAAGTCACATCAGGTGGTTTGTTTTTAAAATATGATTTCATCAGTGATGATTCCAAAAAAATGTACTAGAAATTTGATATACGATAGTGATTAGTCAGCACAAATTAGATTTACCTTCACACTTTCCCAAAACGGTGACAAACGACATTTTAAAATAACCCTACTATATGTCATCCGAGAAAATTTGTACCAGCAAAAGTTAAATATTTCTTCTGGTTTGTTTGCTTGAACCGAAAATCCCTTTCATTTGAAAACTTGAACAAAAATTTTAAATATTCTTAAGCACTAAATGCAAATTTATCAAATCAGTAAAAACATAAAGTCAGGTCATTTTTAGTGTGATTTAACTATAAAAACAATATTATATAACAGGAGAATGGGTCTTGAACCTTCATCTTACAATAGTTACTAGATTAACATTTGCATAGTTAGAGAGTAAGGCGAATCCATAAGAAGTTGGAATGATTATGCTTTGGATACTCTACCTCTAAGGCAGTTCAGATATCAGAGAGCTTTATCAAGGTCCCCTGGAGGGTAATTGTCACGGGAAGTAAACGGTTTTCCTTGTAAATAGTTTGTACGTGAAGTTTAATGGTGTCGTTTTCGGCAATGGAGGCCATCCCCTTCTATACAAATAACATATTTCACAATCAGGCTTGATAAGGGGGTATATGTTATTAGGCATGCATCAATTAGAGTTTAGGGATCCTAATAGACCGCCAGCTTTACCTAGTCCTGATTTGTAGATTTATGTGTACCGTAAATTAAGTATTAGAAAGAATGTGTTTGTCTTGAGATTAAAATAATTATCTCTTGATGCACTGTGCGTTACGTAAGATCAAAACTGGAATATTACAAATATGTATGTTTAAAATTAACATAGTTTAATGGTAATGGTAATTTTAGTTAACGTCGTACTAGAGCAACACAACGGGCTATTGACGACGGTCCGGTATCATTCCCTTAAGGGAAAGATCCGAGGACAACACCTCGTAATTTTGAACCACGGTCAGATGACGAAGCAACACCTAAGCTGGCACCCCACTCTCCAAACTTCCACGCCAACCCAACGTGAGGACTTTCGGCCACAACAGATTTAAGGTGCACCAGCCGCCTCTACACCATACGCTTACAAACATCTATGCTAACATAGTTTAAAATGACTTGGTTGCAAATTAATGGTAGAAATCTACAAAGGTATTGATTACCGAATCTAAAGCATTTTATAAGCCTTATGATGGGCATCGGCGTTTAAGTTGTCATCAATTAAAGATTTTCACGTTTTTTTCCAGATGTCTCGTGTATTTATTAAAAATAATTTTATAAAAATTTTTAATCACAGTTTGACAGAAAATTAAAACAAAATTGTTTCGACCTCAAATTTTAAAAATCAAAACAAGTTATAAAATTCAAAACAACCAAAAACAAAGAGCTAAAAAGAAAAGTATTAAATGTACGTTACATTTTTACAAGACAATAACAATACCATAATTATCAAACCTCTCAACTCCCCTTTTCTGAAACCAGAAATTATTAGATTCACCACTTAAAAACACATATACTTAAACTATATTACTTGTGCCTCAATAGTACAAATGTATCCTATTTCGCACGATTAGGAAGTTCCTATTTCAGTAAAAAATTTATGATCTTAAACATTGAAATTGATTTGATTTAAAAATAAATCTTATCAAGAAGTAACGAAGTAATCTGTAACGCAGACAACGGTTATGGAATAACGAGATTAAGAAATCATATGGAGAGAAATTTCATTATAAACATCCAAACATATACGTTTGGTTTTAAGTGAACGTAAATTTGTTTTTCGAAAAGATGCCAGATACCGCATTTCTTCAAAGGCTTTCTTCTTGTATTATAAAATAAAATATATTAACGCTTTAACATTATACGAATTTAACAAAGCACTAATTGAATCAATTATGCAAATTCTAATCTATAGTTATTTGATATATACGTATATCATATACGATTATCGTTAAATTAACTTTTTGGTTTTAACTATATAGTTCCTTTTATAAGGCTTTGTATTTGATTACGGCGAATGTCTGATACAGATTTAAACAGATTTAACGTGACTTAAAAAAACCTGATTTGGTACTTAATTACATTTATTCTCCATTTGACTAATTTCCCTTTTTATTAAAACTAAACTTTCTCATTTGACCAGTATAATCTAATTGTTGTTTCTGCCTGAACTGAAGCGTTATAACAAATCTTCTACAACTATTGTCTAAAAATTACTGATTAAATTCGTTTTTATTTCATTTGTTAGTTCACCGAACAAAGAGTTTGCGTTCATTTAAGTAAAATTTAGTAAGAGAAAATAAGCTGTTGGTTTTGATCTAACAATAAAAGCTTTCATAAAAAAAACTCCAAATGTATAAAAAGCTATTTTTGAAACATCGTTTCAGGAAAATTATTTCTAATTGGAATTTTTCTTAGAAATTATGAGTGAATAAACGAATCATTTATTTTTCTTTACAAAGACTGAGAAATTAAAGCCGGAATTAAAACCGGGTATGAAGTTGAAACTAAAGGCAACTTAACAAAATGGTTTGGTGAGCAGGAAAAATCTCCATCTTAGAGATGTACATACGCATAATTCCACCATTCAAACTTCAGTCTTCCATGGATGACTTTTAACCAATTGTGACCATTGTAATCTTTCAAAAGAATTCTGTTATGAGGAATAGAATCTTCCCAGAGGATTCTACTTTAAGACGTGGAACTATAGAATTTTTTCTAGGGATTCTATTATAAGTAAAGGAGCAATGAAACATTCCACAAGAGTTGTAAAAAAATCAAAAGACTAATAGACACTTTCCAAAGGATTCTATTTTACATAATGGGTCAATAGAATCGTTCCAAGAAATTCTATTCTTAGGAAAAGAAAAATAGAATTTTTCCAAAAATTTCAATTCTATCGGAAGAACCAATATAATCTTTCTAAAGGTTGAAAGAATCCATGAATTCCTTAGAGAGAGAGAGAGAGAGAGATGTGATTATTCAATCACTGCGTTATAGAATATAAGCAACACTTCAATACTAGAAAATATCGCAGCGATTACAGTTAAATAGAAAAAATGATTAAACCCTTTATCTAGACTAATTATGTGTAATTTAAAGCTTTATTTCTATCCAGAAGTAATTTTTCATTTTCTTTCTCTCTCAATGTTTTTATTATATTTCCTATAAGTAAAGTGTGGGGTTTGAATAGAATAAACTGGAATTGTATCATTTTAAGTTTTCAATGAGAAAAATAGGTTCACAATAAGAAAAATTAAGTTTTAAACCAGGCTAAAGCGCATCTAGTTTGGCACCTATCTTACTCCCTAAAGATCTAGTAGTTTCAAACTCAAGCAGTTATTGCCGTACATTTTACAAGTGTTCTTTCACATAAGTTTTAAAAAAATCAACTTGAGCAACCTTCTAACCATTTTGTAAGCAAATAATAAGAAATGTCTTAGAATAAATAAACTTCCTCTCAAAATATTTCAATTAAAGAATAAGGAACATAACCAAAGAGTTGAAAGTTTACAGAAACCACGTAAATAAACGTAATGATAGATATTCGATTTACTACATACAATTCAAGTCACATGTAGAGAAACTTATGAACAAAAATATAATGAATTTCTGCTGCACATGATTTAAATTTTTTAAAGTAATGATTATATTTCCACTCATAAAACCTATTCATCTATGGTATTCCATATTATTAAGCGTTTTATGTACTCAACGTTGAATTGAAATTGTACGTCACATTCACGAATATCTATTCATGGTAGTTTCATCAATAAGAAAACTGTCCAATATTTCAAGAAGTCTACACAGAAATAAATTTTATTGAAATAAATACAGACAAAATCTTCATTTTTTTCGAGTACTGTCCTTGAAAAGGTTCATGCCATTGGTATTTAAAATTTACCTTTTTTTTATTTTGATTAGGTATACTTAAATAAAGTTACCCGATTTATGGTACATAAAAATGCTATAATTGTGTACTTGAGGTTCATTGAAAGACTTTTCTTTGAGCTCTGAAAATAAATGCTGATTAAAATCCCTTCTTTATATTGGTAAAAACTATCTCCGTTATCCATCAGGCGTTTTTTTTTATCAAACTCGTTCCAAACTGAAGAGTCAAAAGCTTTTAAAAGCAGCATTTCATTTTCATAATTACAGACATTTAATTTGAAGTGGATCTACAACAAAGTACTTATTTGCACAATACAATGCAATTATATCAGTCTAATCTATCTTATCGTAATCAATTATTACTATTTCTTTTCCTATTTACTTTAAAGAAGTTTTTTTCAAATATTATCGTGTTAAATAACTGGTGTTTTATGCAACTCAATTTTGGTTCGTAAAACTTTCGTATTACAATTACAAGAAATTGTTTAGCACTATTATTTAAAATTAAATTTAAATTATTTTACAATACGCTAATTGTATATGAAAAGTTTTTTATAAATGCAAGCTAAAATTAAAAACGGAAAGTTAAACTGCATATAACTTTGAAATAATAAACATCAATTAACTGTTCATTAATATCAATTATAACACTTTAATTAACATCAATCATGTAGATTTGTGTTAAAAGTTTCATTTGTATTACAATTTATTTTATTCGCGTTGTTAAAAAGTACCATTTGTATTCTATTTGTACTTAAATGTCTTTTCTCGCTTTAATTAACCAATTTACTTTCATAGATGAAAAAATAATTTCTTTTTACTCGATTTGTTCCTCCTTACAAGGTATAGAAAGGTTTCTGACTTTAAGAACCGTTTTTTGGATAAAAACTTAATTAGTAACTTAAAGTTTAGCGAACACTTAATCTGAAAATTAAATCATCTATCTAAATTAGATCGATAACTTTTTAATTTGCACGTAAAGTGGTGTGTTAATCAACGAAATACAAGTATGCTTTTTAATTTCATTACACGGAACATGGAGGACTTATCACGAAAGCTCAACATCTTTAAATAGAATTTTAATTGCTTTACGTTAATTCACTACCTGTTGCGTTACTACAATTACGAGTGGTTATTTCTAATAAACGCATCTTATTAAAATCAATGAGAAATTTTTTTAATCACGCAATTCAAACATTACGTTGAGTTTACGGATAATCATTTCCAAAATCATCAACTTACAACCGTGCGTTAAAAACATTTTTATAATTTTTTCTATGATGAAATTTTTTTATCTAGCAATCATATGTTGATTAATGAGAGTTGGAATAAAAGTTCATTAATACATTTATAATTAAAAAATTAATTTTAGATGTGTGATTTCTAATAGTGTTTTATATATTTTTAATTCCTACTTCAATGTTAACGGCATTTTACTGCAAGAAATTTTTCTGCATTTACCATTCATTTGTTTAAAAAACCTTTTTACGTTTCCATGTAGAATGTATCATATGACCGATTGTTTCAGATAAGAATTTGAGACCTGCTCAAATTCTTATCATAACAGTCTAATAGCTTTAAACCATTGCATTTCAAAAATGAACATTCCCTTATAATCGCATGTCTCAGTTTGAATTGGTCTCAATTAGAATGTAAAACACTTTATGTAATGACGTCTCAATTTGTAATGTCTATTTTGAATATTTGACTGTGTAAGGCATACAAAGCTGCTTAAGCGGAAATGTGTCATAACATATTTTACAACTATTCATAACAATTTCAATGGAAAGCAAATTCAGATGAAAATTGTTGCATTCCAAAGTTTCTGGGAGTGGGAACCGGATCGTAAAAGTCAGTACCAGTAGCAGCACTGTTGTAAGATAATAGCAGGATATTCAGGATTGTGAGGATTTTTATTTCTGACACGTACTGTTAGCTTCATGCTTTGTTGGCTATTGGGCGCAGAGAATTCAAGTAGAGCAATTTGGAATAACGGTAAATACGTATTGATCGTTGAAACGAGTATTCGGAAGTACGAAAATTAGATTTGTAATGATCCTCTCGAATCAGTCGTTATTTCGCAAAATCAATCGTCATGAAATGCTCGTTCGGACTAATTTCAATTTCATAGTGAAAATAAGAAACTAAGTTATTTCCTTAGCATTCTATAGCTAGTCATCATGCTTCACTTCTGGATAGGATAGAACAATGGTTTGAAAGCTTCCTTTCTGAAAGAATATTTTCTAATAATCGTTGTGATTATAGTCTTGCGGGTTGTTTTGTTTCGATTGTAATTTTAATAGAGGTCTCGAAACTTCATGTGGTAGGTGTAAAACCGAAAGAACATTAGATATTTGAAACTATCTAATGTAATTATTTTACAACTTATTCATATTACTTTATTTTATTAAGCTGATTAGTCTTGACACGGAAAACAAATATTTCTAATTGAAATATGATGCTTTCTTAAATTATGTTTTCTACTTTAATTTTAAGATGTTGTTATATAAAATGCTAATTATTAAAGCAAAGATTTTCCAATTCTATTTCGACAATGCTGATACATTATTTGAGTGAATAAAAATGTTTCTTAAAAACTAAACTATTTGATGCCTTCCTTAGGTCATTTTCGTGAGTTTCGCTGATTTTTACTGAAAATTGCGTTGCATAGGGTGTTTTAGTCATTTTAAGCACCTTTGTTCTTTTAAGTCATTATTTTCAATTTTTTTGTTTTTTAAATGGTCTGTAAGGATTAAAGCTCCACTTATCCTATGGTTCAAGAATAGTTTTTTCATATCTGAGATAACTTTCCTCTGGATAAATTTCAGGAGAGCAAACCAAGTGATGAGGTTTGCCCAACTCCTATGATTCAGCATAAGTGAAAAATAATTTTCGATGTTTAAAGCCTTTATGGGAAGACTGAAATTCATTCTCTATTGGAAACCCAAACATAGTTTTTGTATTGCCATGACAAACTTAAATGTTTTCGCTAGTAAAATTCTTACTTTTGTTTGACAAAAGAACTATCAACAGGCATAAATTCCACTGTGTATGTTTTCTTTGTTTACTTAAAATAAGACACATTTCCATTAACAAAATAAAAGTTTTCAGTTTGACATAGAAACTAAGAAAAGTTGATTGCATCTTTAAGAGTATATTTGTTCCGTAAAAATGTTTAGATTCTTTTTATTTCGTGTAATATTTCTCTTTTTAAATGCTTTCCACGGGTCTTTTTTTGTTTACAATGTTTTCTTTTTCTAAGAAGTTTTCAAAGAATTAGTTCAATTACCAATTGGTTAGCTGTTATGACCATGGTCCCAGATAAGGAGAGAGGATCGTCTTTACCTGCTCCAAGAGAATGTGAAAAATCTTTGTACTGAAATGTGATGTCTATTTTAAAGGTTTAAAAATTCGTGAATATTTTAACTACCTTTAAGCAACAAAGCTGTTTATTTAGTGTGATAAGGAAAACAAAATTATTATGTATTTCCGAAAGTGAACATTGAGTATTTGACTTACTTATTGGTTTTCACTGTTGGCCACCATCTAATCTTACACCGGGGCTGATCATCTAACTTGATATTGGGATCCGGAGAACCCTAGCTGTGATACTTAGTGAATTAGTTGTTCAACGATAATCTAAATTGAATAACCCCATATGATTCGGAACGCGACGATATGCGCCCAGAATTCAGATGTGAGAGCCCTAGCTGTAGTAGCATTTAAGGAATTAGTTGAACAAAAATCTAAGTTGGATCTATATGACCCAGAACGTTACTATGAACTCCCAGAATACAGATGTAGTGTAGTAGTTATATTTAGCGTGTTAGTTTATTACGCAAATTTAAGTTGAACCTCCCATACAACTCAGAATACGTTGATAGTTACTCGGAACGCAAGTCTGAGAGCACTTAATGAATAGTAGTAGCACTTAATGAATTTGTTCAAAGCAAATCTAAATTTAAAGCTTCCACGATGTAATCGGGTTTTTTTTTTCACTTTTGCACACACAAAAAAAATAATACGGTGAATTTATTGTATACTTCCAGCCTTTCGAAAAGAAGTGATGGCGATGACTTTATTAGCTCTTCTGTCATGTTCCTGGTTGGCAACAGCTCGCTATCTGCCCACCAGAGGTGACTCAACCAGAAGGGAGCAAATCAAAGAACTCCTGAAAGCAGTAAGTAACAAGACAGTTTTATTGTTTCCATTGGCTAGGGTAAAGTTATAATGCAAAACAAAAATTAAGTGTAACGAACAAACAAAAACAACGAGCACAATGGCAGTAAAAAGATAACACAACAAACATCTAGAAGAAACGGAGAAACAATACAAATCTAAAGGTCATTTTCTTTCTGTCAACTCCCTATACCTAAATACCTTGGAATGTTCGTGCAGGGTTCTTTACAATGCAGGTGGTTTGTGTTTGTTACTTTTCCAGAATCACAGAGTGGGCAGTAGGGCTCGTTTGAAGTTCCTAAGCACTGCACATAAACATCTCTAAAAACATTTACCAAAGTAAATCAATCATCAAGTGGTTCCTTCCTAAGAAAAAATAATCAAGATACAGAATGGAATATATAACAAAACTGTAATATACTCTTCTAAATCCGTTTTATTCACTAAAATTTTCTCGGTATGTGTCAAATGAACTTTAATCCTCTATTTTCATACTGCAAACTGCACCAAATAACCATTTATGACCATGGAAAAATCAGAAGTATTAGCTTAGCACATAAATTTTAAAAAATTCGGAATCATCTCATGATTGATATAACTGAAATCATTTGAATTATCTAAATGTGCTCTCATCTCTCTGAGATTAGAGTATTGGAATGAAGCCTCCATAGCATGACGTGTCTCTCGATAAAAAAGTGTATAATGAAAAAAAAAGATACCTCCAGCCATTTTAACATTACACTAAAACTAATCGTTTTAGATTGTGCAAATGTGTTTATTTTTGTATAAATTCAGAATATACGTACTCTGAATCTATTCAGACTTATAATTTATCTTTATGGGAAGTTTTTAACAAAATGAGATATCTTGACCACATTTCTAACCCAATTTTAACTACTATTTAAACTACTTTTCTAGAGGTTCATATCATTGATTTACAGAAATATTACAACTCACGGTTAGACATTTGAGTTCAATATTGAAAGTATTTTTTACTCTTTAGTATCTATTTCAGTCTTTTCATTCTTTTTATCACCCTTGAAGAGCTTTTAGATGAGAATTGAAGACTGATATGAATATTTGAAATAAAAATATAGTAACTGTTTTAAAGAAATAATAATAATACAGAAATATAAAATAGTTAAACGATTAATTATTATACTTTATTTGTAGTTTAATTTTGTTGTAATAAAGCGATAACTTTTTACATATGGTTGAGGCTACGGCCTCTTTGAATTTCTATAGAGTTTATGAACTTAGGTAAACGAAACATATTTATCGGTGCATGATATGAAGAAGTTTAAAGATCCTTTCATTGTGAAGCTTTATTATTAGATGAACAAGAAATTTCGCAATTATATTATATTGTGTATTCCAAATACCATTATAAAGAAGTTTCCAATCACCAAATAGTTATAACAATTTTAAACTTTAATTTCATATTTGAAGTAAGATACTCTGTGAAGTATATTTATTCAGTAAACATAAACATACTCTCAAAATCGTTGTTTAAATAAAAATGTAAAACTTAGTTTTCTAAGCTTTTGTTCAAAAATTCTCATATTTTCAAAAATATTAATGCTTAATCTATAAATGCTATTGCTTTTTTCTAATATATGATACGCATGGAAAAAAGTTATTTTTCTTTGTTATTCAGATAAAAAAATTTATCTCTCTTAAATATTAAAAAAAATGGAAAAATTATTAAATTTAAATTTATTTTTGAAAGCATGATTGGACACTTTTCTTCTCTAATCGTATGAAATTATATTTATCCATTATTTCAAATTATTTCAATAATTATTGAAGTATAAATATTTTGTGAAGAATATTGAAATAAAGTATTTTAGTTAGACTCAAATACACCGTTCCAGAGCCAATTGTCGATAGTTTACATTCCTAATTGGCGTTGATTTTCGAAATAATAACTCGTCATATACCTGTCCAAATAGCCGTTTGGCAACGACGCTTTTAATCATGAATTCGGCAATGGGGAGGTGCCGTTTTCTTGAGTTTTACTAATATTTTCACGATGAATGTTCACTTGTTCGCTATGTACTAATATTGAAAGGAACCTCTATTAACTTCCATTCCATTCATCTTGTTCAGTTTAAATATCCATCAACGTTTGAATCTCTTATATCGATCCATTCTCGATTTACAAAGTTTTCAATGCAGAACAAGTTTATCGGAACTCCTGTCTGAAGTGTGAAGAAGACAGATAACCTGCTAAAGAACAACGTAATCAACACATTTAACAGTAACTTAAACAAGGTTGAAAGCCGCCAAGTTTTATAGACGCCGTGAAGTAAAATGTTAACATATTATACTTTATTTGTGCTTCAGCACGAATTAAGTGATTTCCTGAGAGCGTAGGAGATAAAGAAACTTGTAAAAATCGTCTTCCGGAAATTTCATTAATCCTTTATTCCCTTTATTTCGTCTCACGATGCGAATAGACTTTTCGGCTTGGATACAAGCCAACGTTGTTTCACGTCATGATGGAACACCAAAATAGTATTTGAAACAGTAGAAGAAAAGGAAGCCATTCAAAGAACAAAATACCACAGCGAGAGTGATTTTAATTTTTTTTATTTTTTTTTTACATCTCCATATTCCGGGTAATTTGCTTATGGCCGAATTCCAAAAGCATAAAGGGCGATGGAATGGTTGCCGATATCTTCAAATTTTAAAGTTCAACAGTCTTATTTGGATAGGGTAAAATGGCTTTGTCCTCTTTCTCCAGAAAAGATTATAAAAATAGGAGTTTCGAAGTGTTGAAAAGTGCACTTAAATGAAATTATGCCCTGAAATAGTGTTTCTATTAGATTTCAAGTTGGAGGGGACACATTGTTCTTTTGTTTTCTGTGGAAGAAATGTTCACTTTCACTTTACCTTAAGGATGACTTTGCTATACCAATTTATTACACTTCTAACTATCAATATTCTTAAGAGTTTTAAATTAATCTTGTTCATTTTGAAAAATTGTGACATACTTATTTATATTTTGATTTTACTAGACTTTTTACGAATGTTTTGGGAACATTTTCTCTAGCCTTTAACCAAAGTATATCTCAATTTGCATTTTTTATGTATTAGAAATATTTGGTTAACTTGCTATTGTAATTCCCATGTGATACATGTATATTTCCCCTAAATCTTAAAACCAGCATTGCTATCAATATATACTTTTTAGAAAACAACACTCGTACTTTAATTACGTTCTTTCTAATTTGTTCTTGATCGTTTGAATAGTAAAATGGCCTACCATTTATTTATGCCTTACAGGAAAATTTTCATACATAAAACAAAGCATCCACCAAACTCCAAATATAACTTAATGTTCATTAAATATTTGCAAGATAACTTTTATCTAAAAAATATAACTGGTTTTTTTTTTGTTACTTGTGTGTATTTCGGAAGACGAGTCATTGTCCTCTCCATCGATTTATAGTTTGATTTTCGGAAATAACTTTTCAAACTTAAATTTTTAATACACACACACCACTAGTAGTTCGATGAAATATTTCATCTATCAAAGACTTACCAATTTTACTAATGACGAGATATCTCAGATTTAAAATACCTACTGAATTCCGTATCGAGTCGACTGAATCGAGACGACTATCAGGAAGGTTAACATGCGATTATTATTGACATAATTACTATCCGTGGAAACCCGAATAATTTTTGTCATACATAAATATGAATCAATAATTGAAACACGAAACTGATGTAGAATCGTAATTCATTTTTGACGGAGATCGTCTATGTAATTGGATTTTATTCTAATTTTAGATACTTCAACACAATTTTGAAAGAATGGAATCAAAAATATTTTTAATTATATAAATGATGCAATTAACTTCCTATTATCTGGTTCAGAAAAATATTACTCGCGTCCACAATGCTAAAGATAAGCTATCAATATCTATGTAAGAATAATTTTGGCTAACAATTCAACCAGATGAACAAACACAAATAATTATCCTCCTCAATCAAACATCTTGAGACATATACACCGTGAGACATTGAATTTCTTCTAATATACCTTATTGGTCGGAACCTCAATGATGCATTCCCATCAACAAATGGAAGATGCATTTAATGGTTTAAAAAACATCACATTGAATAGATTCTATAAATAAATGAATATGAAATTTTCGCGAAAAATAGAGGGAAACTTTTACAATTTCATCATTATTCTTTCCCATCTCCTAAAAAAGGGCTTGGAAAAACAGCTGCCCGATGTCACTGAGGTTTGAGTTTTCTCATAAAAACCGAAGCAAGTATAAACTTCATCGATTTTTTTTGTCGGCGGTTCTTTTTTTCTGCTTCTAGGAACTTGAACAAGGTTCCGTTTTCTGCAAACACTTTTACTTATTGAAAATAAAGTAAAAGTATTCTCTTTTGTTAGGTAATGCTTAGTGGAAATGTTTCCTGGAAGAAATTCATGACTTTAAGTAGGGGTTTTTTTATGTGGTGTGATTTTTTCATCTTTTTCAAAACATGTGAAGAGTCTCATTAGAAAAACACCATTGTAACTCAACGAGTTGTTCCTTTCGTAAAAAAATAGCTTCATAATAGCATAGTAAAAATCTTCATTCAATGTAGTACTGCTAAAAATTACAAAGGTAAATTTAATTCTACAATGATTATTTCCATCTATTAAGTATGACAAGGACATCAAACAACGCAGTACAAGTACGTTATCATAAACTGTAACAGATCCTTGCTCCCTAGGATCTGTTATTAAACAAAAGGAATTAATTTTCTAAGTTTATGGGTTCCATTACAAAACTGCAAAAACGCTTTTGCGGAAGTTTCAAAAAAGAATTAAACTATTTCATAAGATAATATAAATTAAATTTTTCACAAAGTTTCATTGATTCATTTAATATTTAGCGCTAGATGTTATTAAAAATAAGATTGAAGTCATCATAAAATAATAAAAATTATATCGTCAAGTGGTGCTCAAATATGTTAAAAGACAATTTTTGAAGCTTACTTTAAAAATGATAAACAAAACTCTGCATAATTTAAAAATCGGTTTTGAAATCGCTATTTTTAAGGAATAGAAAAAGTGTTATTTTTATCCCAACTCTCATCGTAGCATTAAATTTGGAAACTTTTCGCGTACCTTAAAAAAAATTTAATTCAAATTCTGTGAACATTTCAAACATATTGATCTATTCGTATATTTTTCACAAGTGAACTTATAGCAACAAATTGGTAGGCCCCAGAAAAATGCGTTCTTTCCAAAGGTAATAGAAACTGTCTACGCTTTTATTTTTATGACAGTTTGATGCGTCAAGATTTATGAGTTAAAGCTTAATATATTTTTTTTTCCTGCGTTCCAGACGAAAATTGACTTCGTTAAATTTACGATGCTATTGAAACTGAAATGTGATTTGAGAAAGGAAAATGGGGAAGACAATAGCACTCTACCTTTGATTTGTAGCAAAATTATTCAAATGAACCTAATCTCACAAAATGAAACTAATCTCACAAAATGAAGCTAATCTCACAAAATGAACCTTTTTCTCTTTTACAGTTAACTATACTCTAAAGATTATTCAAACACACGTACCTACTTCACGGAGTTAGTTAAACTAATTTGCTGAGATTGGTGAGTCAAAAACGATAAAACAAGTTATTTGAAATCTCTCTCGGTATACAACTTTAATAAATTGTTATCAAGCTATCTATATTCGTGTTAGTCTTATGCCTTTGAGTAAAGTTTAACGTTTATGAGATATTAAAATTTGTCAATTAAGACACATTTGTTATCTTTTATGTTCTGAGACCAGGAACATTTAACCATCACTCGTTTGTCATATTTACCTGCAATTATGGAGTTTATCAAAGTCAATTCTACCATTGGTTTTGAAATGAATCTAGAATAGATAGAGCACGTAAGCAATAACGAGTAAATAGTTAATTCTGATAAGTTCGATTAATAGTTAAACTGACGATCCGAAAACACAATTTTGGCGCTACAATTAAAATACACACTATACAGCCACGAACAAAAATGTACTATTTAATAATTTTATCCTGACAAACTTTGGGGGCCACAGTAAACCATTTGGTCGAGTGACGAACTTTCAACTAGAGGGTTGTGAGTTCGTTTCTCGTATGTGCAATCCAAATACCAACGTGTAAAAAAGAAGCTTTGGTTCACGCAAAATCCGTCGTGGCCGTTCGTGTTGTTGCGTCATATGACCGTGGTTCCAAATTGCGCAATTTGTCCTCAGATCTTTCTTCCAAGATTGATACCAGACAGTTGCCAATAGCCCGTTGTGTAGCTCCAGTACAACGACAATTAATTTTTCTGTTTTCCTGATAAACTTTTCGCAGACGGGAAAATGTCAATAAACAAATGTGCTTAACAAATGACCCATAGCAACAGTAAACCTTAAGTTAAAACTTTTCCGGAGTGCGTTTCTCAGATGTTTCTATTTATTTAACATGTTTTTTTTTTACTTTCTTTGTTGTTTGAATTTAAATTCTTCGTTGAGTAACTCAGAAAAACTGAATGATAACACAGGAGAACAATTTTTTCTCAATTCAGAACGACCCTTTTTTAAGGCATGGAATAATTCAAATTTCAATCGTGAATATCTTCGTCAATTTTATAGATAACTCCATGAAACTTTTTTTTCTATGCTTTTATTATGGTACTGTGCACATTTTTCTAATTTAAAATTTTGGCGGATCTCCTTCAGTTTACGAGTTATTATTTTTAACTTCCTTATTTCGCCGCTAGGAGCGCTGTAAGCTGTTTCAATAAATTCAGCATGGTCACTTCTCTATGTTATGGTCTTCTTCTCACACGTTACTTCTTTGACAATACGAGACGCTGTTTCAAATTTAAAGGGCTTAAAGTGACTTTACAAGTCACCCTGTTTATCTATATAAATTATTCTAGGCATTAATTACATTGTTTTTCGGAAAGCAAAAATAGTTTTTAATTACCTTTAACAATTCTGCAATCAGGATATCAAAATTTTATATCTTCCACATTATATATAATCTGATTCGTTGTTTCAAAGAATAAAAATCATTAAAAATCTTCGAAAATAAAATCCTTGTATTGTGAAGATCTAATAAGTAGTCGGTAACACGGAAATCGTCTAAAATCTTCCGTTCTTGAACCGATAGCATGTAAAAAATGTGAGCACGTATATTTCTTCTGAATTTCGATGCTTTGAAAGAACTGCATTCGATAAGCATAACCAAGAACAACTGAGCTTCAAGCCAGTCGATTCCCGAAATTGGCTCCTACTTCCTCACTTCTCAACAAACTTTTCTAGTCGGTGGGAACTTTTTAGAAAGGTACGGTTTCTTTCAGTTGATAGATGAGGTGACGAGTGCAAGGAATAGTTTCCCAAGTCGTGCCAACCACAAAGTGACAGCAAGCGATTGAGAATGCAAATAAAGGAATGCGTAATGGTGACAGGGAAGCCTTGTACAACAGTAAATGCAAATAAGTAGTGCTTGCTAGGTTATTTTACTTTACAATGAAATACGTGCATTTCTGAAAGGGAAATTCAGTATTAAACACTTCTAGAAAATAACAGAGATGCGGTAGCCTAGTTGCTAGAGTCGCGAATTAGGAACAAAATGTCTGCGTGTTTGCAACTTGATCCAACAACAGACTGTCGTGTACATGGGAGTTATTGCGCTTTAAATCTGATCAGTAATACAAAAATTAACACAGTTATAACCGTAGAATGCAATGATCGACAGTAATTTTTATGTATTTTTGATAGTTCGTAGACCTTTAGCATCTAAATATTATTTGACAAAATACGTTATTTTTATGACCAATTTAAGGGTGGGGGAAATTGGACAATCTGTAATATAGTAAAAATTAGTTTTTATTTTCAGTTCGTATAAAAATGTATTGCGTTTACCTGAATAAAATTCAAATCCTCAAATAAAATATCATTTAAAGATGCACGCAAATTCTAATACGAATTTATCAGCTTAAACAAATACCTAATAACTTGCTCCTGCTTTTACAAAAGACGCAGGACAGACGTATTCTGCTACTATCTCATGTAAAGAATACTGGACCCAATAGTAAAATCAAATCACCACTACAGAGACGTTACTTGGGTAGTATTTTCCCGAATGTTGACAGGGAAGAATCCTAAAACAAAAAGTGTTACAAACAAAGTAAACAGAAAAGAGCATAAATTTGGTCATTCAACGTATATCAGTTTTAGTTCAAATTCAAGAAATGAAAATCATGAAATTTTCTTCATTATTCCAGCCAGTATGCTGAAGCACTTCTGTTGCAAACATTAACTAACTTTAACTAAACTAACATTAACTAAACTAACATTAACTAAATTAACATTAACTAAACTAACATATAACTAAACTAACATTAATTAAACATTAAACCTCCACGTAACGACGGTATTTCTTTGGATTGAGTTTCGAACTCGTAACTCTCCGGTTACTAAGCCGATTCCATTTGATTATAAGAAAGCTATTCATTCAAAAAGGGAATACTAATTTATTAAGCTTTTGGGATACTTTATGTCTGTCAAACTTAACTTACATTTGTGGCTGCACCCATCCAGACGGTCTTTATCTTCAAACTCAGGCAGTTTTTTGTTGTTTAATCTTTTGAGCGTTACGATATTTCCTATTTGCGTAGCATTGCTTTTACTACACAACACACATAAAGACGAAATAACCACCACGGCTGGATGAAGGAATTTTAGGAAAGAGGTCTATTAGATCTGAACTAACATAGAAGTATTGCAGGAAAGACTACAGACTTCACACTGTTGTCCCAACCTAAGTACCCTTTACGAAACATCACGATTCTTATGCCTGTCTATAAAGAATAATGGACTTTCAGGCTGCAGATGTTTACAGGAAAGAGCTGGAATTCGAAATCAGGTACTTTCCCCAGATCTATAGAGTCGCTTGCTTTCAACTTCTCATCGGACATGCCCAGGTGCAGAATTATATTCAGTGTTCTGGAACACTCCAAGCAATTTCAATTGTTCTGCAGGCATTTTGTCCGAATTTTGAATACTGCAGTAAATAAAAAAACAGACGTAAAACACAATTATCGGCTAAATTTGTATTACATATTTATAATAAAATATCAAAATTAATTAACTTACTTGTTTTAAAACCAGACATACTTTCAGAATTTGCAATTCTGTCGATAACATTTGAAGTTAAATATTTTGTCATTGACATAGAAGATGTGTTATTTATAAAGTGTTTGTGATAATTTGGGCGGTGTAGGGAGGTTGTTTCGTGGCTAGAAAAGGAAAAAAGGTGTGGAAAGGAGCATCGTAACTCATGATTGAAAAAAAATCAGCCCAAATTTTGATAAAATTAGGAAAAATTGTTCAACATCTGCTCCCGGGGACATGACTACCTCCAACGACAGTACATAGTATTGAAATAGAAAGAATAGTTATCTGTCCCCCCTTTGGGAACGATTAAATGCCTGGAGACCATCCCAAAGACTGATATAAAATTCCTGAGAGTACAATTGCAAATTGTACCGTATATAATGATTTTAAACAATAATCTTTTCAGATCTCTATAAGTTTACTCGTTGACTGATAGCCGTGCGGCCGTGTAGGTAGGTAATTGATGGCGTATTGGAGCAACATAACGGCCATGTCCGGAATCAATCCGAAGGAAAAGATAGATCCAAGGACAACGCCTCTTAATAAATTTTGAACCTCGATCATTTAACGAGAACAGCCCCTGATCGTGACACCCTCTCTCCAAACTTCCATCACTCCAACGTTAGAACTTTTGAAGCCACGACCAAATTTAACGAACACCAGCCCCCGTGTAGGGGAAGGTGTCGTACCTTGGGACAGTTTTAAACAAATATTTTTTTCTGAAGCTATAATGTGGCTGCAGTTTTTTTTTCAACTATTTACATTCATTACTTTTGGAAGAATTTGCCATTTTTTATTTATTTGTACCTCGAACACTAACTGTTTAATAAATTGTTTTGTTAATCTATGCAAATGTCCCAAGGTTCAACATGGTGTTGTACCTTGGGATACATGTTGTTGTACCTTGGGATACATGTTGTTTTACCTTAGGATACATGTTGTTGTACCTTGGGATACATGTTGTTGTACCTTGGGATACATGTTGTTGTACCTTGGGATACATGCTGTACCTTGGCATACATGTTGTACCTTGGAATACATGTTACTTTTAGATTGTTTGAAGTAGACTGCAAAATAAATCAATTCCACACATACTAAATTCCTTATTTATAAAACATTACACACAGTTTCAACATTTTATTGCTTGGCAGCACTTGAAAGATTTTTCAGTGAATCAGTTAAAAATCACCTGAATTCAAAACCAATGGGACGGCTATCGAAGATCCTCAGCGCGGTCCGGGCAGATGAAAAGGGCATAAAATTCTTAGAAAACATAGACTCCAACGAAGAACGCGTTATAGATACAAAGCAAGGAATAAAAAATATATATTACCTTGCTACGAAGAAATTCCGCGTGAAAAAAAGAAGACATTGTGTGAATTTTTTTAGATTTTATGAAGTCACCGACGTCGAAATAACTTTTTTACGTTGCACATGTTTAAATGTTTGTTTTTTAATAGGTATAAAAAAACTGCAATTTTATTAAATATTTTTCTTCTAAAATAGTGTTTTTGTTAGTTCTTGATCTCAACTAAATAAAATTTATATGCAAATTTATATGCCCCGTCTCACGTGAATTCGACATACGAGATTTTTCGTCGGTCCCACCTATCGCCTAACTTCAGGGTATTAGTGTATTTGTAAACCCAGAGTGTTACATCAAAGGACAAAATAAATTGTAGTACCTTGGAATGTTCCAAGGTACAACATTTATTTTGTCCCAAGGTACAACTGGTTTCCGTTACAAATAAAACAGTCTAGAAAGTAGTATCAGGTTATGTTTACATTGAAATCGTATCATCATTGAGTAGGAAAGATTTTTAACTAAATTTACCAACCATTAAAAAAATGTAATTATAATCAGTGAAAATACAAGAATCAAAATTGAAAAATCCAAAATATTTATTTACTAACGGATGTAGTTCAATTAGCTGTTTAGCAAACACAACAATCACCCGTGGAGTGCCAATCTTCACGAGAAGATTCCTTGGTGGCGATTGGTAAACTACAGTGTGTTATTATGCTGCTTACTTAAAAGGAGGCAGTACAGTATAAACTGTTCCAAGGTACAACTGTCCCAAGGTACGACACCTTCCCATATACGACGGTCTTTGGCTGGACCCAGTTTCGAACTAGTAACTCTTCTGTTGCTAAGATTATTTACTAAAGGATGTAGTTCAATTAGCTGTTTAGCAAACACAACAATCACCCGTGGAGTGCCAATCTTCACGAGAAGATTCCTTGGTGGCAATTGGTAAACTACAGTGTGTTATTATGCTGCTTACTTAAAAGGAGGCAGTACAGTATAAACTGTTTCAAGGTACAACTGTCCCAAAGTACGACACCTTCCCATTTACGACGGTCTTTGGCTGGACCCAGTTTCGAACTAGTAACTCTTCTGTTGCTAAGATTATTTACTAAAGGATGTAGTTCAATTAGCTGTTTAGCAAACACAACAATCACCCGTGGAGTGCCAATCTTCACGAGAAGATTCCTTGGTGGCAATTGGTAAACTACAGTGTGTTATTATGCTGCTTACTTAAAAGGAGGCAGTACAGTATAAACTGTTTCAAGGTACAACTGTCCCAAAGTACGACACCTTCCCATTTACGACGGTCTTTGGCTGGACCCAGTTTCGAACTAGTAACTCTTCTGTTGCTAAGATTATTTACTAAAGGATGTAGTTCAATTAGCTGTTTAGCAAACACAACAATCACCCGTGGAGTGCCAATCTTCACGAGAAGATTCCTTGGTGGCAATTGGTAAACTACAGTGTGTTATTATGCTGCTTACTTAAAAGGAGGCAGTACAGTATAAACTGTTTCAAGGTACAACTGTCCCAAAGTACGACACCTTCCCATATACGACGGTCTTTGGCTGGACCCAGTTTCGAACTAGTAACTCTTCTGTTGCTAAGATTATTTACTAAAGGATGTAGTTCAATTAGCTGTTTAGCAAACACAACAAACACCCGTGGAGTGCCAATCTTCACGAGAAGATTCCTTGGTGGCAATTGGTAAACTACAGTGTGTTATTATGCTGCTTACTTAAAAGGAGGCAGTACAGTATAAACTGTTTCAAGGTACAACTGTCCCAAAGTACGACACCTTCCCATATACGACGGTCTTTGGCTGGACCCAGTTTCGAACTAGTAACTCTTCTGTTGCTAAGATTATTTACTAAAGGATGTAGTTCAATTAGCTGTTTAGCAAACACAACAATCACCCGTGGAGTGCCAATCTTCACGAGAAGATTCCTTGGTGGCAATTGGTAAACTACAGTGTGTTATTATGCTGCTTACTTAAAAGGAGGCAGTACAGTATAAACTGTTTCAAGGTACAACTGTCCCAAAGTACGACACCTTCCCATTTACGACGGTCTTTGGCTGGACCCAGTTTCGAACTAGTAACTCTTCTGTTGCTAAGATTATTTACTAAAGGATGTAGTTCAATTAGCTGTTTAGCAAACACAACAATCACCCGTGGAGTGCCAATCTTCACGAGAAGATTCCTTGGTGGCAATTGGTAAACTACAGTGTGTTATTATGCTGCTTACTTAAAAGGAGGCAGTACAGTATAAACTGTTTCAAGGTACAACTGTCCCAAAGTACGACACCTTCCCATATACGACGGTCTTTGGCTGGACCCAGTTTCGAACTAGTAACTCTTCTGTTGCTAAGATTATTTACTAAAGGATGTAGTTCAATTAGCTGTTTAGCAAACACAACAAACACCCGTGGAGTGCCAATCTTCACGAGAAGATTCCTTGGTGGCAATTGGTAAACTACAGTGTGTTATTATGCTGCTTACTTAAAAGGAGGCAGTACAGTATAAACTGTTTCAAGGTACAACTGTCCCAAAGTACGACACCTTCCCATATACGACGGTCTTTGGCTGGACCCAGTTTCGAACTAGTAACTCTTCTGTTGCTAAGATTATTTACTAAAGGATGTAGTTCAATTAGCTGTTTAGCAAACACAACAATCACCCGTGGAGTGCCAATCTTCACGAGAAGATTCCTTGGTGGCAATTGGTAAACTACAGTGTGTTATTATGCTGCTTACTTAAAAGGAGGCAGTACAGTATAAACTGTTTCAAGGTACAACTGTCCCAAAGTACGACACCTTCCCATATACGACGGTCTTTGGCTGGACCCAGTTTCGAACTAGTAACTCTTCTGTTGCTAAGATTATTTACTAAAGGATGTAGTTCAATTAGCTGTTTAGCAAACACAACAAACACCCGTGGAGTGCCAATCTTCACGAGAAGATTCCTTGGTGGCAATTGGTAAACTACAGTGTGTTATTATGCTGCTTACTTAAAAGGAGGCAGTACAGTATAAACTGTTTCAAGGTACAACTGTCCCAAAGTACGACACCTTCCCATATACGACGGTCTTTGGCTGGACCCAGTTTCGAACTAGTAACTCTTCTGTTGCTAAGATTATTTACTAAAGGATGTAGTTCAATTAGCTGTTTAGCAAACACAACAAACACCCGTGGAGTGCCAATCTTCACGAGAAGATTCCTTGGTGGCAATTGGTAAACTACAGTGTGTTATTATGCTGCTTACTTAAAAGGAGGCAGTACAGTATAAACTGTTTCAAGGTACAACTGTCCCAAAGTACGACACCTTCCCATATACGACGGTCTTTGGCTGGACCCAGTTTCGAACTAGTAACTCTTCTGTTGCTAAGATTATTTACTAAAGGATGTAGTTCAATTAGCTGTTTAGCAAACACAACAAACACCCGTGGAGTGCCAATCTTCACGAGAAGATTCCTTGGTGGCAATTGGTAAACTACAGTGTGTTATTATGCTGCTTACTTAAAAGGAGGCAGTACAGTATAAACTGTTTCAAGGTACAACTGTCCCAAAGTACGACACCTTCCCATATACGACGGTCTTTGGCTGGACCCAGTTTCGAACTAGTAACTCTTCTGTTGCTAAGAGGCTGGAGATGGGAGTAGGCTAAAAATTACTCTGAGTTAATATCATGTGAAAGTAATACAATTTTTGCATTTTGCTTTCAGCTTCTGGACTTGACCCCAGAAGACCGAGAAACAGGACGATCCAGCTTCCCCTACGAATTCCAGAGGGGCACTGTTGAGAAGAGATCCATTCACGAGCCTGAACGAAACCTCCCGTTCCAGAGAGACGCAGAATGAGAGATTTCAGACAAGAGATGAAGAAGATGGAACAAAAAAATATATAAAATTCCAAATGACTTTTTGTTTTTCTTTTCTCTCTTAACATTTTCTCAATGTAACCATTTGTATTTTAATCACTATCGATTGTCTGAAAATTTTCTTGTGACTTTTAGTGCTTAAAAGAGGAAATGAGATCCGATTGCTTTCATGAAGCCATTAATTGTATGTTGACATGCGTCTTTTGTAAACTGGAGGATAATTAAAGTGGTTTATTCCTCAGTTGTTGAAATTTATTCCAATGTTTTGTGTTATGCGTTTCATAACAATAATGACGGGATTGCTCCATAAAATGATAAATGTGTATTGACAAAACAACAAAAATCCAATACAACGCTGGCTTAGTTATACAACGCGCCCATTCACTGACATCATTTCGGATACACTAAATTTTTTTTTCCGTTATTAATGATAAATACAATTTTAAAGTGTAATTAATCTACTTGAAAGATATACAACACGCTATCAAAATGCTTATAATTTTAATATTTTTTGCTTTAAAAATAATAGTTTGTCATTAAACATCGGTAAAATAAAAAAAGGTAATGGGTTTCTACTCAAAAAGTTGAGTTTATCGAAGTTATTTTTAACTATTCAAGTATAAATTTCCTCAGCATTACTTTTAACTTACATTTCAGACCTTTGTGTTTTAAAAACATCTTTAATTGTGAAAACAAATTCATTTTTTAAATAACCTTTTCCCTTAAATAGTTACTTCCTCCTTTCATGAATCGGATAAGTGTAATATAAGAATGAAACATAGAAAAAGTTGTGTAATCAGTAAAAAACCAGTTATCTAGACCTAGAGCTCTACAGTAAATCGATATAATGCATTGTAAATCAATTTATGACGTTTGACACTCCATTTACAAAGTCAAGAAAATTATTTAAATGTTTAGATTTTTAAAACAATACTGGTTTTTAATTACGTATTCTTCTTTATATTCTTAAATATTATACTTACTCTTATTATACATTCTTTACAAATACATGGCATATAATGCCTCTTCAATGTGGTCGATAAAAATATTCTCCCTTTTCTTTTGAAATTAGAAACATAGTATATCGCACTGTATAATCTACGAGAAAAAACAATTGGAGAATCAAAACACTTCGATTCGATTATATTCTATCGATTGAAATTATTACTCGTTTAAAGAATTATTCTTGATTCTGTTATTTACATATTTGATCAAAAACTCTCGTAGTTCAAACTTTAAGGTAAATCCAAAACCTAAAATTTTCTGATGCATTGTGAAAAATGTAATTTTTGTACAAATCACGAAATGGATTGTGTATTGTATTTGTTCAGAGACAGCGTGTTGATACCAATTGATTCCTAATTCACTTTGAGATGAAAACTGGTCATGTTTTGGTGATCACACACAGAATATCTGTAAGATTGTTAATAAAATAGTTGTAGACAAGCTTTACATAGAGAATTGGCAGAAAAATTGAGACATTTATTCATAAACTAAGGAACGTACAAGACTACAAAAACCACGGATCAACTCTCTTTTACACTCCTCCAATTTTGATAAATTTCAAATTAATATTTCACCGCATTCCATATTATAGTTACAGTTTGCTCGTGCATAATTACAAAAGCATTCACGAATATAAAAGTTTGAGATTGCTTAATAAATATAATATAAAGACTATGACATTTACAAGTACGCTAGTAGCAGTTGCATGCGCCTAATAAAAATTAAATTCAGAGAGCATGTAGCTCTCTTAGAGCTACAAGACAAGAGATGAAAACAAGCAATTTCTTCCAAGTAATAATATTTATTACAGCATGCATAGAACGAACATATTGACTACAACAGAACTTCTGCTCAACTGCTTTTTTTTTATCAGAAACATAAGCAGAACAACAATCTTTCGTTTGCAAGAATTTATATTCTTTTTTAATTGGTATTGCCAGGTTTTGATGTAGAGCCTTTAAGAAAAGAAAGATTATACTCAGCATTCATAGATGCTTCGTGGTTATATTGACCGCTACATCACTCCCTTCCCAGTAACTAAGTTACGATGAAGAGAGGAGCAGGAATAAGATCAATTTACAGTTATATACAAATTATTAAAGTATCTAAAGAAAATCTTATTTTACAATAATCCAAAATTCTTTTTTAAAACATCTTGAAATATAACAATATATGTATATACAATATATGATATGGATAAAAGAAATAATAATATATAGTTAAAGTTAACAATAATTTGTACATTCAGTCTCTAAAACGAACAGGTCGTTGAATCTTTCTTCCAACATGGGAAAATTTTTGTTCTAGAGGTTTATCTTTGGTAACGTCCGGTGTATCAGCTTGCACAGGTACTGGTGGTTCTGGAAGCTTTTCATCGGCGGCCAAAATGTAAGCAGGTTTAAGCCGGTCAATAGAAATGTTAACTTCTTTACCTTTTATACAGACTAGGAAGTATTTCTCAGTTTTCAGAATCACTTTGAAGGGTCCTTCATATGGAGGCTCAAATGGCTTCTTGACTCTGTCTGTTCTGATGAACACATGGGAACACGTTTTGAGATCCTTATGTATAAATGCTTTGAATTTATTTCTGTGCCTTGTAGTTTTAGGTTTGAACGACTGCATCTGCTCTTGTAATTTGTGCAGAAACGTCTCTGGCGTCGTAGAAATAGTCGGATCATCAAAAAATTCTCCAGGGAGTTTTATGGTTTTTCCATAAACCATTTGTGAGATTGAATGTTCAGAATCCTCTTTTATAGCTGCTCTGAGGCCCAAAAGTATAGTTGGAATAGATTCTGTCCATCGAAGAGTATTGTGTGACCGTATAGCTGCTTTCAGTGTCCTATGAAGTCTTTCGATTTTGCCATTACACTGTGGATGGTATGCAGTTGTATGTTTAAGTTTCATTCCACAAATAGCTGCCAAAGTTCTAAAAAGTTCGGATGTAAATTGCAAACCTCGGTCTGTGATGACTTCGTAAGGTACTCCAAATCGGGTTATCCAACCTTCGTAAAATGATCTTGCCACGGTTTCGGAGGTTATATCACGTAAAGGGATAACCTCCATCCAACTAGTAAAGCGATCTATGCAAGTTAAACAGTAAACAAAGTCATTAGATGGTGAGTAAGGTCCAATGATATCAATATGAACTGTGCTGAATCGTTCATCCGGTTCTTTGTAGGTTCCTAATGGTGAGTTAGTGTGCCTCGTAATTTTGTTTTTCTGGCAACCGATGCATGTTTGCGACCATTTTCTTACGTCTTTCCGAATGTTTGTCCAAATAAATCTTGATGTCATTTGTTTCACTGTTGCTTTGATACCTGGATGGGCTAAACCATGGATTTTATCAAACATTATCCTTCTAAATATTGGAGGCAAAAAGGGTCTAATGGTTGAAGTTGAGGTATCACACCAGAGAAGTTTTCCTGACGGAAGTGGATATTGCTTAAAAGCGAATAAAGTATTATTGCGTAATTTGTTAAGCTCTTCACAGTCAATTTGTTTATCTGCAATTGCATCATAATCTAACCCGATTACGGATTCTATCCTAGACATCGAGTCTGCAACAACGTTTTCATGACCACTGATGTGGCGTATTTCTGTTAAATACTGCGATATATATTGAAGATGTATCAGTTGTCTAGGCGAAGCCTTTTCGTTTTTCTGATTAAAGGCAAATATAATTGGTTTATGGTCGGTGTATATAGTAAAATTCTGTCCTTCTAACATATGTTTAAACTGCTTAATTGAGAGATAGATTCCTAAAAGTTCCCTATCGTATGTGCTGTACCGTGTTTGTGTTTCGTTGAGTTTTTTTGAAAAAAATGCGATCGGTTTCCAATTTCCTTCTTCAAACTGCTGCAAAACAGATCCTACAGCGAAATCTGAGGCATCTGTAAATAAAGCTAAAGGCAAATCAGGATTAGGAAATGTTAATAATGCGGCATTCGCTAAATCTTTTTTGCATTTTTCAAACATTTCTTTAGTTTCTTCGGTCCACGGAACTTTTCTCGCGTCTTTTTTTCTTGCTCCACGTAAATAATCGTTGAGTGGTGCTTGAGTATTAGCAGCGTCTTTTAAGTAACGACGATAAAAGTTAATCATGCCGAGAAAAGTGCGCAATTCATGAATTGTTTCAGGCAATTAATAATCTAATATTGATTGAACTTTAGCAGGAAGTGGGCGTGAACCTTCTGGTGTAATTAAATACCCTAAAAATTCCAATTTCTTAACTCCTAACTCTGATTTAGAAATATTTATTCTTAAACCATATTTTTCCAAGCGATTAAAAACTAATTTCAAATTATCTTTATGTTCATCTATAGTTGAAGAGGCTATCAAAATATCATCTAAATAAGGAAATACGAAACTCAATCCACAGAAAACTTCATTAATAAAGCGTTGAAATGTGGAAGGCGCGTTTCGTAAACCAAAACTCATAACATTAAATTCATAAAGTCCGAAGGGTGTAATAATCGCAGTTTTTTGCTTATCTTCTTCAGCAATCGGTATTTGAAAATACGCTTTAAATAAATCAATTTTTGAGAAAATCTTCTTACCTTTTAAAATATGCTGGAAATCTTCAATTCTCGGTATGGGATAACGATCAGGAATGGTTTGTGCATTTAACCTTCTATAATCACCACACGGCCGTAATGTACCATCTTTTTTATGCACTAAATGCAGTGGACTAGCCCATGGCGATTTTGAAGGTCGAATTATGTTATTGTCTAGCATATATTTAAATTCCTGTTTCGCAATTTCTAATCTTTTGGTATCTAACTGTCGAGCTCTCGAATATACTGGCTGACCTTCAGTGGCAATATAATGTTTGACATTGTGCGGAGTATTATTTATCAACAGATTAGGTTTCATCAAATTTGGGTACAAGGAAATGATATCAGAAAAATTAGAAGACTGATTCATAACACTTAAATTATTTTCTGCCTCTATAGATGAAATTTCACCAGTTACAAAAAGGTTAGTTAGTCCATCAAAAAGGCGTTTTTTGTTAATATCTACCAACAATTTGAACTTATTTAAGAAGTCAGCTCCAAGTATTCCTTTATCCACTTTCGCTATTATGAAAGGCCACTGGAAATCACGGCGAAGTCCCAAATTGAGTGTCAAAATTTTATGTCCGAAAGTTTGAATTTCGGAACCATTAGCTGCATAAAGTTTAAAAGAATTACATACTTTATGTTTTTCTGAAGCTGGAATGATTGATACATCCGCTCCACTATCAACTAGAAAGCGCAAGCCGGTGTTCTTGTCCCTCACAAATAAACGGTAATTGCGGCAATCTTGAATATCATCAGCAGCAGAGCTCGCCGTTCCTTCTACTGCTGACTTATGTTTTCCGACGACTTCCAACTGCAAGGACCTTTGCATTTGTTTGGATAACAATTAGCTCCGAACTTGAAATGGTAATAGCAGTATTTGCCTTCTGGGTAGAATCGCTGTTTCGATCGACTTCTATTTCGCCTCATATTTGGAACACGAATGTCAGTTCTAGATTGTCTGTCAATGTTCAGAGCAGAGATTTGTTGTTCTAAAGAAGAAATTTTTTCGAGGATTTTGGTTGTTTCCGAGTTATTGGGAGTTGCAGAAAAAAGTTCCGTTTTCGGATTCATTTCCAAAATTTTATCAGCCATAACTGAAAGATTATCAAGGCTTTCTACGCTCACCAACAAAATGTTCTGAATGGATTCTGGTAATTTTTCGAGCCATAACGTGCGTAAAACCTTCTCGGAGATGTTCATTCCGCCAAGCGATTTCATTTTACGTAGTAATTGACTAGGCTTTACATCACCTAGTGAAATTCCAGTAAGTAGACGCTTGATACTTTTTTCTTCGCTTTCTTGAAAAGTATTTAAAAGTCTTTCCTTTGCTGCAGAATACTTGTCACTTCGACCACTTCGTATTATGTCCCAGATGTTTTCAACCACTTTAGGTTCCATCTGTGCAACCAGGTAATTGAATTTCGTTTCCTCTGTCACAATATTCGCGATAGAAAACTGGGCTTCCACTTGATAAAACCAAATTTCAGGTTTTTCTTCCCAAAATGGAGGAATTTTGATGCTTACGCGATTTGTTTCCAGGTTCAAATCAGCTTTGTCAACTTTTGTTTCCATGCTTCCTTTTTGGGCGGGATCAGTATCAACCATTTTTGCTCGTTCTCCTGATTCAGAAAATATTGTTATTCCGGGTCACCAGTTTGTAGCTCTCTTAGAGCTACAAGACAAAGAGATGAAAACAAGCAATATCTCCAAGTAATAATATTTATTACTGCATGCAAAGAACGAACATATTGACTACAACAGAACGGCTGCTCAACTGCTTTTTTAAATCAGAATTATAATCAGAACAACAATCTTTCGTTTGCAAGAATTTATATTCTTTTTTAATTGGTATTGCCAGGTTTTGATGTAGAGCCTTTAAGAAAAGAAAGATTATACTCAGCATTCATAGATGCTTCGTGGTTATATTGACCGCTACAAGCACTTTCACGCTCTCACATAATATTGAAGACTGTTTCTCTCTGTCAATCTCTTTCTTTAAGAAATTTTGTGGGTTTTCTCAAATTCTTAGCGTTACCACACACTCTTCTAGATTAAACAACGAAGCAAACTGTTAAAATCACTCTCCGTCAAGTTGTCAGGAACCCAATGCGTAGATTACTCACGACACATTCTTCCATAACATCATGAGCAAACAACCTCAAGATCTCTTCATATACTTGAGTAGATTTTTCTCGAGTAAGGTTATCTTAGTGAATAACGCCACGATGCCTTAACGTTTTTATCTCTTTATAAAGAACGTGTTACACTTTAAACTAAGAAGTTATTAAAATACTGGTTTGCGGTGTTCTCTTTTGTGCTGAATAAAATATACTGGGCTTCTTGGAAGTCGAACTCTGCTCAAATTAATATTCGTCAATTTCAAATAGCAGTTCCTGGCATGTTTAGCCTTCGCGTAGCGAAAAGATATCATAGACAACAAAACGTTTAAAAACAAAATATTTCATTGCAAAAATAAATTTCATTTTTCAAATTTTTAATTCAGTTTACCCATCCCAATGACTGTTTCTACGATATATTTCAAGTTTTACCAATTGTTCTCAAGATCCTAACAATTTTTACCGTTTATCAAGATTGAAACAATTTTGCTTATGATAAGATACCTCATTGGGAAAATCACCAAGATTAATCAAACCGTCCTAGTTATCGATTTATATCTATAGTGATTCTGGAAATTACATATACTGATATTTTTTCTGGTTTTTTAATTTGACTTTCACCCTCTGAACATCATGAGATTTCATTTTATTGCTTGTACACCGTAACACACATAATAAATAAATAATTGCATCAATTGGTTAAAGAATCCCAGTAAAAATTGATTATATCAGTCGAAAAGGTCAAAACTGGCTAGAATTCATGTAAGAAAGAATGCAGATTGCAGAACAGAATGATGTGTCGGGTTAAGATAAAAAATATATATAACTACTGAATTTCATGGACATCCATATTTCCTGCTTCAACATCTAATGAATGTGGCGTATCAACGAATGTATTATCGTCTGGAATTGCTCCAAACACAAAACAGAATATAACCCGATAAAAGTGTAAAATATTAATTAAAATTAATAAAAATTAATAGTCCAAGACAACGATAAAAGGTAGATATAAAATATGGAGATGATAATTAAAATATTTAAAGTCAGATAATACAAATAAGATCATTAGTTTACAGCATAACTAAGCAATTAAGTACATAAACCATTATTTCGAATTATTTTATGTCTCAATGTATGACGCCATACCTCAACCTTTGAAAGCATTTTTTGCTTTATATGTGATTGATAATGCAGTTTAATTACAATTTATTTTTTAAGCTTATCGAAATTACACCAAGTCACCATTTAGTTCAAAGCAAATGGGCTGCTATGAAATTTTAACAATATTAGATTTAAGATTGAAGAGCACTAAAGCGCACACCACCACACACTAAACATCAGAGCATTATCTATATAAATAAGAATGGAGTGTTTGTTTGTACATTCAATATTTTCGACCCATTTCAAGTTTTCTATCCGTTTTGGACCCTTCTGATGCCGAATCCGCCCTTTTCTCGTTTGCTGTCTGTCTGTCTGTCTGTCCGTCTGTCTGTCTGTCTGTCTGTCTGTCTGTCTGTCTGTCTGTCTGTCTGTCTGTCTGTCTGTCTGTCTGTCTGTCTGTCTGTCTGTATGTTGTGCCCTATACACGTCCACGTGGTTTAAGATATTTTCATGGAAATTTGCATACAGTGAGAACTTATCTTCATTTAGTGAGTGGCATTAGTTGCGAAAGTCTGTCTGTCCGTCTTTCTGTTCTATGCTCGATTTTGTGTTTGTGTGTTTGTGTAAACATCACATGAATTGTATTCCAGATATTTGATTACAATGCGTTTTATTTTATACATTATTTATTAGTTTAGTGAATGCAATATTAAACATTTTTTATTGTTATATTTAGAAGAGTTTCATGCTAAAACACCTGAGTAAGTACACTTAAATCAGCCACAATTTGATAGTTTTCGAAAAATTGGAATATAGTTTGCGTATTACGATTACTTTCATTTGCTTTACCAGTAATGCTGAAAACCAATTATTTTTCAAAAAAAAATTTTATTGTGAAATTTTAGCTGTGATACTTTATTTATTTCGAGTCTTATTTTTATTCTTTGCGCAATGAAAACGATTTCCGAATATTTGGGACAGACGATATTTTTCAACGAAACTAGAATGAACAAGATCGCGCGAGCGATTTAAACAATATTTATTCTGGTTCTTTCGCTCCGAATTAATTTCACATTTCTAAATTTTGTGCACTTTTAGTTGTAAGTTGTGGCAACTGTGCGAGATCAAGAGATAAAATTGAATCACAAATTAATATCTTTAGAACAATTTTTTGCGACATCTTTTATTTTGTTTTATTTCGCTGTTTCCTGTTTTAAATATTTATTATTTTAATAAATGTGTTTTCCTTCTCATCACACGCAACAGCACTACAAAGTATTAGACTTAAAAATGTTAGGTAAGTCAGTATAAATTTTCAGTAAATTTTAAGTGTAGTTATGCCATTATTGAAAGAATAATGCCGTTATTTAAAGAATAATTCCGTTATTGAAAGAATAGTAATGTTTAAAAATCTAAACTAGAACTTTTTCCAACATTAAAAAATTCGTTGTCATAATGAAAGGAGAAGATTGCAAAATTTCACAATGTCGCATACCGGAGGCAAGAGTGCCACAAGAAAAAAAATATTGTTTTGTTGACTATGAGTGCGAGAGCACTCGCCGTAAATCGTAATTTTAATTGAGTTGAACATGAAAAGAACTTAAGAAAGGGAATTCCAAATCTCCCTCAAAATCGTCTTTTATAGTAGTAACCTTAGTATCACCTTTCGTCATTTTGTAGCTTTGTCATACAGCAATTGTGCGATGTATGTGAAATGTATTACATGAATGGATATGCATGTGTAGGATTTGTGTCCAAAGTAAGTTGTAGAAAATATAAAGATGGCGAAGGGTGTTAAAATAAATTTTTATTCTACAAAAAACGTAAGTCATTATATATTCTGATTATCTCTTCAATCTAGAGTAAAGCAATTCAAACCGAGTAAGGTCGGGCTCTGTAATAAGTTCGTATGTTTAGAAAATTAGAGGTTTTGCTTACGATCTAGGTTCATTTATAAATAGAAAAAAGGATGTCTAAGGTTTTGTTTCTCACTAATGCTCACGTTGCTTGGTGATCCAAGTCTAATTTAGCTTGGAGATGAAAAATCTCTCTACTCACCTTTTGGATGATACGAATATCTGTTCTATTGCATTATATAATCGTAAATGAACTTTTTTGATTGCATACATAAAGACGAACGCTTCTTAAAAAAAGTAAATATTCGTGAAGGAAATTAAAGACCATACAAAAAAATTACGGAGAACAACCATCATCTCTCTATTTCAGTCTGTCTCAAATTCTTTAAAATTCCAAATGAATTTCTTACCGTATTCCAATCATGGTTAAAGTTTACACGTGCATACTTAAAAAAATACATTCACAATATTGTTTTCGCGTAAATAAGTATGGAGTGTTTGTTGGTACATTGAATATTTTGAATATTTCAAATTTTTTTTATCCGTTTTGAACCCTTCTGATGCCAAATTCGCCTCTTACATGTTTGTGTCTGTCTGTGTGCGCGTCATAGACGTCCAATAGACTGGATATATTTTTATGAAACTTTGCATACTGTGAGTACTTCATTCATTTAGTGACTGAACTTGGTTGAGTAAGTCTGTCTGTCCGTCTTTTCGTTCTATGTTCGATTTTGTGTTTGTGTGTTTGTACAGGCATCACAGGCATTTTATTCCATATATCTGATTACAATGTGCTTTATTTTCTACATCATATATTTATTTAGTGAATGTAATATTAAATTTTTCATTATTTTTATGTTTAGATAAGTTTTATACTAAAACATCTGAGTAAGTATACTTAAATTAACCATAATTGAGTAGTTTTGGAAAATCTGAAATGTATATTGAGTATTACGATTACTTGTATTTTACCAGTACTGCTAAAAAAGCAATTGATATTCCACAAATTATTTTCTTTATAGAATTTCAGCTCTGATACTTCATTTATTTCAAATCTTATCTTTGTTCTTTGTCAATGTAAACGATATCTGAATAGTTGAGGCAGACAATATTTTTCAACGAATGGAAACGAAATGGAAACTTCTGTTGGTTGATCACGTGCAGTGATATTTTCGGGGGGGTTTTTAGCTATGAATTTTGCATTTTTAAATTTTGTGCACTTTTTAGTTGTAAGTTATGGCAACTGCAAGATCAAGAGATAAAAAAATCACAAATTAATATCGTTGCAACAACATTTTTCCCGACAAACTTTTATATTGTTTTAATTTGCTGTTTTCTTTTATCCTCTGCCTTAAATAGTTCTTCTTTTAATAAATTGCATTTCCTTTTCATGACACGCAACACCATCACAAAGTATTCCGACTTAAAGTGGAATATAAGTCAGAATAAGGAATATAAGTCGGTTCACCGTATTTTCATAGTAATAAGTTACCTCTGTAGTTCAGGACTATTATATTCAGAATTCCTATTCTGAAGACATTCAATTTTAAAACAAGTTATTTTGCTATTAGACCACAAAATGTAATTTTCGTGAAAAAATATTTTTGACCTAAAAAAAACTTAATGATGAATATCTTATCAAATTAACTTGTCAACCTTCCCTTAAAGTTGGCGAAATTCGACAATGTCGCAAGCCTGATGCAAGAGTGACACAATAAAATATATTGTTTTGTTGACTATGAATGCGAAAGCACTCGCCGTAAATTCATCATTTTTACTAATTGAGTTGAGCCTAAAAAGAACTTTAGAAAGGGAATTCTAAATCTCCCTCAATTCATCTTTTGTAGTAATTCTTAGAGTCACCTTTCGTCAGTTTAAAGTTTTTTTATACAGCAAGAGTGCGATGTATGCAAAATGTATTACATGGATGGATATGCATGTGTAGGATTTGTGTAGTGTAAGTTGTACAAATTATGAAGGTGTCAAAAGGTGTAAAAATATTATTTTATTCTACTAAAGACAAAAGTTATTACATTATTATGATCTCTCTCTCTCTCTCTTTCTTTCTTTTTTCAATCTGGAGTTAACTAATTCAAACCGAGTAGGGTCGGATATTTTGCTAGTAAATATTATAATAACGTTTACAAATATAAATAGGAGATAGCAGTTGCACGCTTAAAATGAAAGTTAGTCTTGAATTGTTGGAACGCGCTCTCAACTAAGAAAGTTACCTAACAGATCTAAAAATTAATGTGTAACTAACTCATAATGCTATGTCCAAGAAAGTTATCGAACAAGGCTAAATATTAAATATAGCTGAATTCTTGATAGGACATCACGAGGAATATTTTACCTTAGAAATTATTCGCTTGCGATTCTTAAGGTCAAGCAATAAGGATATTGGCCTACCTAAATTTCTCGATTTATCTTCAAAACAAAGCATTAATAATATACTCATAAACGCATTAGTAATATTTATAAAATCAATACATGTGTGTGTTGCTTTTATGAATAACAAAGAAAGTCTATGCATATTGCAACGGAAAATGGATTATACGATGAATTGATTTCTGCATTGATTTTAAAATTCTCAAACATTTCTAGAGTTTAATTAAAAACAAAATATCAATATTTCTCATAGAATTTTAATATATTAATGAAAGTTCGTAAAATTGTAGTTTGCTACACAACGAGCATCTACAGTATTAACATCACTATTGGTCAACGCTCCTTTTAACGAAATCTTTTTTACGAACTCCACGATTTTACGAACTTTCACTATTTTTCATTGAATAACACTGAATGAACCTCAGTCCTCTGTAAACAAACTTACCTTTCTTATGAAATATTATCAGTCTTGTGACTCGCAAAATGGAGCTGCACACGAGTTTATTCTGGCATGTGAAAGAACATTTATTTCAAATTCGACTAACAAGAATAAAACATCGAGACTGATCTCATAAGAAGTTGGTGAAATAACGCACACTTCTGAGTGTGACCTATGACGTAGTTAGTATAATATGCGGCCTCTCGACCAGGAGAACTGCTCCAGACACAAAGTCAACCACTTTCTGTTGCCGTAAAAAATGGCATTATTCTATCTTTCATAGAGGATACTTTAAGAAATGCATTTAAGTTGATCATATTGACGTACTTGATGACAAATTGTAAATATATTTGTTGGGATATTTATACTAGTACACTGCCTCTTTTCACCGCCAACTTTCGTGTACAAAAACAAAACATAATTAAATCAACCCCGATAGTCACCCGTACTCTAAATGAACAAGCTCTGTTTCTTCTATAGCGACCGCCATCACATAGACAGAATCAGGCACAGTTCTCAAAGTAGACAGACAGGACTATTTCACAAGAAAAGTACTTTTAAAGTAATAACATTCATGATGTTATTTTTACTTCTATTACTTCCTATTAACATTCTATTATAATCCTTTCATCAATTTTTTACCGAATATTTACTGGTCGTTTGTTTCAACACAAGGAACCAATATTTTTATTGACAACTCATAAATTTGGAGATTTATAAACGCGGATTTGGTAACTCATATTTTTTCTATTCGTTACTCATTGTAGAATTCTCGTCAAAGTTCATTTGGTAGTAAGTTAATTCACACACACGACCAGTGATATTGGACGGTATAAATTTTATTGTTGAATCATGAATTCAATCACCAATGGATAATTCTTCCCTGTGGAAAATATAACAAAAAAATATGTATTGAACTCAAGACAAAATTCCTCATGGATTGCGGAGCACGCTGCTCAGATACGAATACAAAAAGAACGAAGATGGCGCCTAAAAAACTAAGATATTACCTGATCTTGTTTTGATGTAAAAAAGAACATAGTTCAGCTACTGTTACTCGCTTATATATATATTTTTGTGTGATCCATCTAGAACATTCCATCCAGAATATTCTTTGCAGAACATTCCAAGCAAAATTGAATCATGTGAGAAATAAACAGACTACAAAAAGCAAAAGGATGGGATGAAGGCTTCCAAATTACTTAAAAAAAATTTACGATTAAACACTCATCTTGGGGGGGTGAATAAACTATCCACTGTAGTAAAATACGCCACTTATTCTAGCAAGTGCCTTAGGTTGGCTAACACAACTTCGAGCTAACTAACATACACCACAAATGAATTTGGAAAACATAAAATATATTTTCCCATAATGAATTATATTTTAAAACAACTATCAACATTGTGTATATTTTTTGGTACTTTTCTCACATCCAAAATTCTTTTAACAGTTATCTAGAATCGTATTAACCCTTCTGGTAGCTGTCTCGACTAGATATCTAGTAGTAAACTGCTTAGATCTTATACCTAGACGAAATATTACGTCAGAAAAAACTGACCATATTGTGATCTCGTCATCACTAAAAAAAGAGTAAGATCTTGATGATATATCTCGCCATTTGTAAAATTTGGTGAGATCTTGATCTCGTCATTATCAAAAAATGGGTAGTATATTGATGATGATTTTTCTTGCCATTAAAAAATAATTGGATAGATCTTGATGTTCGGTAGATATCATTAAAACCACTAACATTGTTAGGTCATGTTTTTTCCATACTCTATTATAACAGTGAAAAGTTACAAATACAGAGAAAGTGCGAGGTAGTTCAGTTCTTCGCTAAATTATTCAAGAAATTCTAAAGATATATATACTATAATCATGTGCTTCAAAGCTCTGAGCGTCACAAGATTTCTGAGTGGTATAGTACTTCTTCCCCCACAACTCATGACTAAATAACCACGTCTTATTCTTGAAAGAATCCTAGGAAAAATTCAACTGTGAAGAAGTTCAAAACTGCTTGGACATCCCCATGCAGGTTTCTGAACGGATATATTCATGTGATGCCTAAGTGGTAAACAAACAAGTCAAAACCATTTTTGATATCCATATTTTGCAATGGTTATGTTATCTAACGAGACGTAACATATCTTTTTAAGAGAGCAAAACCTTTCAATAGGCATTTTAATTACTTTTCATGCAAAAATTTAATGAGGTGTAATTTTTAGTGACGGTTGGAACCAACCATTATTGAGACCGATTCTAAATTAAAGATCTTTATTGTATTTTAGATGACCAGGGGTGGGGGAGTACTACATTTTAAAAGCGGATATCGTTTATATCAGTAGGATTATTTTACAATAAAAATTACGATAAATTACCAGATGAAGAAAAGTGTCTTGATTCCGAATCCGCAGAAAAATTTCATTTCAGACAGCAAAGCTTATATAGATACAGATCTTTTAGTGAGATATGGCCACATTAAGCGCATTGAATCGTATTTTTTCTTCGACACTTCCGAACCCATCTTTAGTGTATATATATATATATTTCCTCGTCTCTTTGATACAATCTGTGCGAACTTCTAAAATTAAACTGAATTAATATTCATCACTTTTTTTCTCATAGATAATACAGGAAAGTAAGAGTTATGGAATTAAGAATATTTCCTCATTTCGTTAAGAAATAATCCACCATTTTCCCCAGCTGATTTACAAACTTCTCTTGCCTTAATATTTTCTTATCGTACATCTTTCGATCCCTTTGAGTCAAACTTTAATCTCATTGAATCGATGTAGTGCTCTGTTTTGTTTCAAATCTACGAATACTTCGATTTTCATTTTTCATCATTAAGCCCGGAACTAGGTATATGATGGTTCTGAAGAAGATAATTTGAAAAACGACGAAAGAGAGAGTAAACGCAATCTCTCATGATTAGCCAATCAAAAGAAACCACGGATTTCTTATGAAACGCGACCAAAAAACGACATTGAAAATTATAGTATGAAATGATTGAGTTTCTAGCAAATTTGTATGGCACTGATGATATTCGCATATATTTTTTAATTTCGCTTCCAATTCAGTGTTTCTTCGGTGTATTAATCTGTTTCAAACATCGTCCTTCCTTTGAAAAAGACGTAGCATGTAAGCATAGCTTCATGTTATTCTTCCTGATTTGAAGGTCTTCGGGTGGAGGTCACGTGATATTGAAAGACGGATGAATCCTAAAGTATAAATTGATGGGTTTGATTAAAAGTACTTGTTTTCGCGTCGATAGCCAATCACCCCAAGTCGATTCCCAAGCCCCCATAATGTACACGTTACATATCCGCCGATCAAACAGCGAATCTACCCATATGCAACGTTTATTTAATTAAACGGTTGAAGGTTTTAAAATCCTTTGCACCCGGTTCATTTCTTAACACTTGTATAACGTTGTAACATGATTAACTTTGTCAAAACTCCTTATTTAGCTTAATTAAAACAAAATAGGTACACGATGATAAGCATTCCCTTTTTTACGAATGCTCTATCTTTAGAACGATAACCCAGATATAAATTCAACTATTCAGACACAAATCTACATTAAAACTAAGAAAGACTGAAACTCTCAATAAAAATTATTTATTTCCTGATTGCATGTTGATGGCACAAGTTAAGTGCCCTATATGCACAGAAATGGCACTTAGCTTTTACCTGACTTGTTCTATTCATTTTTAAGCATCCACAAATTATTACAAAAATTTATTTTCAGAAACATCCACACAGAGAAGAGCTATTACATCTGAACAAGACGTGTACAAGACAGTGTAACTTCGTGTACCCAAAAATTCTTCATGGTAGCGATATGTTACAATGAATAAATACTACTCTATATTCTAAGTCAATTTTCACGTGGCCGATACTTACCCGAATTTAGGTTGTAATCTGTTCATTGAAAAAATCATTTTTTATCTTCTTGGTCCAGGAACCTTACTAAGGGATGGCGCCTGTACCATGGTACCGGAACCACCAGAATTAAGATTTTTTTTTGTACTGAAAAATACCAGTTCACTTTTTAATTTAGAATTTATGATAATAAAGCTGTATAAAAGTAAGTAAAGGATTGGGGACACATACATTTGTACAAGCTTTGAGAGGCATATTTCATAAAGGGTCCATCTTCTCAACCGAAAACCGTCATCTTACCTTAGGACAGAAGGGGCCTGACTTGATTGAACTGGTCTCTAGGCGATCAATATTATTGTTAATGTGATTGACGGTTTTGGTTGAAAGGTGTTTTAATATTGCTTCAATCAACCCGTCAATCTCATTCGACCAATGTTTACAAAGGGGTGTGAAGTATTTCATTTTTGAGTTTCAAAATGGCTTCAAATTCAGATTTGGGGTTTCTTGCCTTGACTTTAGCTGTCTGTAATCGGAAGAAAGACAAGAAGAGGAAAAAAGACGCTGATCCAAAGAGTGGTATAAACTGAGAATACGCTTTACTCACTAACATTTACTAAACTTTCTGCGAGGTACTGAATCGTACACAGAATATTAGTTTTATGTTTTAATTCATGCTCAGTATAATCTGATTTGTATTGTCTTATCATGTCAACAATTTTTTGCAAGGCAATACTTCTTTTGTTTATGTTTAAATATTCACTTGATTTAACTCAGGATACCACAACTCACAGTCAGGATACAAAATAATTAAAAGCGTCACAAACTCTCTTTCCCAGACAGAATCGTTTCTCGTGGAGCTCTATGCATCAGTCATGTCTGCTGTCTTGAGCTAAACTTCCAACAAACGATTGACAGTTGAGTATTTTACGATATCCACACACACACACACACACACATATATATATATATATATATATATATATATATATATATATATATAAGGGAAATAATACATGGTTTTATAGGAGGATGGTCCCTCACGTTCTGCAATTACCACTAGCAACCCTTCTGGGCATACTTTCAACAAGGTTTTGATACACAGCTATGGATATTTATGTCCATTCCTGATGCAAGAATGTCCCCAGCTCAGTTGTAGATTTTGGACGTGTTTCCCTGGTCCGTACGCGTCGCTCAAACTTGTCTCACAAATATTCTATGGGTTTTAGGTCGTAACAGACCAGGTAAGATGTTTTACATCCAAATATTCATACCACTGCGTGACAAAGGCTGCAACATGACATGGAGCGTTGTCGTCCTGGAAGTAACATTCGTCCATTCCATAAAATTGCTAAAGCATAGGAAGTCCAACTGTCCTGATTGTCCCAAATGTTCATGTAGGCGTCGGAGTTCAATTTACAATTAACCACATGCAAAGGTCCCAGGCCCATACCACGAAAAACACCCCCAAACAAGCAGTTACATTCAAGATATCGATCGATATCTTGAATGTAAATTGCATGTATATTCGCAGATTTTAAATCCGTTGAAATTTTTTTATCATTAACCCATTAACAAGCCTTTCAGTGGTTCTTACCTTTGAAAATAGTCTCTTTGGTTGCCTCATGTGTGAAAAATAGTCTCCTCAATAATACAAAATTTAGCACTATTTTAGACACAGAAGGCTGCTTTAGGGCAATAACAAATGGAACCTTTACAAACGATTAAAATAAAATGCTAATATTCCAAAAGAAATACTTAACGAACTAAAATAAACAAAACAATTAATTTCCTTTAAATAAAGAAACGTTAAGAAACATATTTTAAAATTACATGACTGGATAGAATATATTTAATGACAGTGCAAACTTCACAGAAATTCTCTCTTTTCCACTTTTTGCGATTTATTGTACAAATAATAAACGTAATTACAGAGGGTTAGGTACATTTTTCATTGTAAATTTTTTTAAGGTATTTTTCTTTTAAAGATGATGAGAGAGAGAGAGAGAGAGAGAGAGAGAGAGAATAAGGGTAGATTTTTTTACTGAACAACACTGTTGAGTGTACTTGCTTTTATTTCTTGCTCCCTCTCTTTTTGAAGCATTTGTTCAGCTGCATCAAGTATTCCTTGAACAATGCGCATTTGAACTGGGTCTTGCTTTTCTACTACTTTTTTTAAAGCGGTCAATCCCCCTTCTTTCAATAACGAATCTGATGAAGACTGCATCTTCTTTTGCTCTTGCGAGAGAGCTTTTACTCTAGATTCCATGTTTGAAATTGTTTCTTTTTTCTCGTGTAATTCTTTTTCTAATAATTCTCGTTTTTTCTTTCTACTTCTTTCTGTCTGTCTACTTCTGTTTTCTGTTCCTTTAATTTCTTTTGCTCCTCCAAAAACTTGAAGTAGGATTTAGAAGAAGCGTATGCCATACTCTACAGCTTTTTGGTTATTGGCACCTTCGAAACATTCTCCAATTCCTGTATTCCTTCTCGATATTCAATCTGGCATTTAACATTTTTTCAGCCATCGCTGACTTCTCTTCAGAGAGGACACGTTGTGAAATCGAGAATCCTCTCTCAACATCATTATTACCATGACAGAGTAAGACAAGCTTTCAGAAGTGATGCTACATTTGGATATTTTTTTTAACCAATTGCATTTCCTTCTTCTATTATGCTTCTCTCCATATGTGGTCAATTCTAAAGTGTTTTACATCTTTAGGTGGTGCAAAGTCAGTTTGCAAAGCAAGCCACTCGTCTCTTACTTTTACTTCATCAATATCAAGAAATAATAGGGCTCTTGCAATATTGCATGTATACTTTACACTCCTTTCTTTAGAAACTTCGACTGGTTGCAAACATTGAAAATTTGAGAGGAATTTTCCGCTGCGCAATGAAGATTTTTTTTTCAGATAGTTAAATGCTGCTAAATAGTGTGCCTGCATTTTATGTTTACACGTAATTTGATCAGAACTTTTTAGATCAACGATCAAATTCCTGATCTTTGGCCCACAATATACCTTTGCTATAGACAACAATTGCTCAGTAGAAATAAGTTTATTTACATTTGTGTGTTTCTTACAAATTCTGCCGGCAAGTTTTTGCAGTAATACCCTCAACTCGGTATTTAAAATGTGGATAAGTAATGTTGATGTTTGAAAAAACTTCAGAAAGGGTTCAAACAGCTCAGCACTTTCAGTTACAAATTATAACTCAATTTTAATATCTGCATATTTTAACGAACGATTATAAATTGATTAATCGATAAATGTAGCGCAAATATCGATATTTAATTTTTTTTTTCAGAGAAAAAGTCGCCTTGCGATGAAAATAGTTCCTGTGTTTTGCAAAATAGTTGTTTTTGACGATTTTCAATGTTAATTTTCTGAAAAAAGTCGCCATCTTGAAAATAGTCGCTTTAGTCGCATTTTTAGTTGCATCTGGGAGGCCTGCATTGTTGCCTGACATTTTTTTCCCCGAAGATATTTTGTATATTGTAAGTAAATATCGTGATATCAACTGGAAAAATGTTTTTAAAAATCCGAATCTAAAATTGAGATATTTACTGACAAAAACTCAAACGTTAATAGAAAGGGACGCTAGGCACCAAAGGATACATAGTTTTCCGCATGAAATAATTTTTAATAACGATGTTTATTTTTATAATGCTGCTTTTTTTTTCTTGAAGCATGTCTAATAAAGCATTTGAAGACCTTAAAAATTCCAGTAAATATGGCAGGTTTTTTTTGTTTTGTTTAGTATGAAATTCTACCAAGCATGTGTCATGCAAACCTACCTTGCGCTTGCATCATTTCCGATGGACTTTTTTACCGCAATAGGGAATATGCACTATGTCACAAAACGTTCTAAAATGGTACTTTTTTTACAAATTCGATCATGAACAATCCGAAAATCAACTTTAAAAATCACAAAAAAGTTTAATTTAAGCGTAGTAAGCGATTAAAAAACGCGTTAAAGTCACGTGACTAAAAACGGGGTGGAGCTTAGTGTGACGTCATAGTACATGAAATCTGTCGCTACATTCGCCGGCTGCATGTTATTTCAGATTGCTTTCATTGATTTTACGCTAATTTTATTTTTTAAATAATTGTGTTGAATTATAGTCTTTACATTATTATTACTATACAGATTTCTTCTTTAAAAATGACGACTGTAGAACAAGGCTTTGTAAAAGGCCAGTCGGATAATCTACCTAAATTGGATGCTACATCCATGTTTTCTTTTCTGCGAAACCATCCAAATTTTATGGGAGTAGAAATGAAAGGCGTAAAAGCGAAGAGTATGATAATATTTTGTACACCATATTTATTTTTAAAAAACATGTATTTTTATATTGCTTTTAAAGAGTAGTGCTATTATCAAAAAGTTGTACTTAAGAAAATAGAATATTAATATAGTTGTTCTCTTTTCCTTAATAAGTAACACAATTCATTCTGAAACAGATTTTTTTGTATAGATAATTAGAATAGTATCTATATATATAATTCTCTTACGTGGCTCACGAAAAAGACGTTATTTGTAATCGCGTTTTGGCAACACTGTACGATTGTTTGTTTATCGCGAAGTCTCGCGCATCGATTGAATTTATAGCGTTATCGGGTGAAATTTTATTGGAAAAAAAAAAGGAAATTTTAATGAGCTGTTGCAGTTAGTTTATAATAGAAATCAAAGAAAGCGGAGGATCTTTTCAGGGCCATTTAAAAAACGGTCCTTTTCAGGGCCAACAATTATAGTTCAACAAGACGCTTGCACTAAAACTTTCGGCAACAAACTCAATGAAAAAGTGTGGGTCGTTTGAGTGCTGGGAAAATGTACACACAAACAACATGCTGGGTATTCAATTTCCAAAGCAACGCTCACATTTCGAGTCAAAATTTGCACAAAGTTTTCATTTGAATTCTGATTTTAGAGATACTGTATATATTTTTTCTGTAATACAGCAGATTTAGATTTGAAAAACATTTTTTTGGTAACATATTTTGTAAACAATCCCTTCTGCTAGGACACATGTCTTCATTGAGGCGAGCGAAGAAGGCATAGGTTCGCACAGCGAACCAATGAGGATTGCGAAGCAATCCTCCGAGGGTTGGCGAGCGTTAGCGAGCAGGGGGCATTTCCCCTAGTATCAAATAAGAGCTTTATATTAGGAAAATAATTTCAAAGTAGATTAAAATTGTTGGGGTATTAAAATAGTGAATTTTGAAAACTAACTTAAAATTAATTTTCTACATTAATTTTTTAGCAACATTATTTTTGTTAGTTAATGAACAATATTTTTTTAAATATATTCAAGCGATAAAACGTAATGCATTAAAAGATGATCCAAAAATAACATGTGTAGAGAAACTTATTGCGAGAATTGCAACTGCATTAAATATTGAACACAACATTTCGTAGTCCAACATTTTAAACCATGAAGAAGGTAGTGTGATTAAAATTGCAAGAATTTGAATTCTATAATACTTATCATTCAGTTTAAAGAAGAAATATGACACGGTTTTACTAACTGCAAATTAATTATCATGAGTATAATAATTCAATGTTTATTGATGTTAGCTCTCTGTATATATTTTTAACCAGTTTTGATTTATAAATATATAGTATTCCTATATTTATTTATTAAATTCTTTTTCATGAAACAAGAAATTCTGCATTATGAGTGACTTGATACCGAAAGAATGTTTTTTCGTTTTAGCAAAAACACTAGTAGTTGTCCACAAGATTAAATCATACAATTCTTAATTAAAAACAATTAAAAATACAAATAGTTTTTGGTATTTTAAACTTGCTAAAAATGATCATCACAGCAATGTAAGCAAGAAGTAGAATACAGCTTTTTGTTTTTCTTTTAATCTCCTTTCATAACGCTGCACTATCTTCCACGTACTTGTTCATATTTTGGTACAACAAAAAATACTTTTTTGGTGTTTTAATCGTTGAATTATGACACAAACGGAACAATACAATATTTGTAATTCTTCTTTTTAACTATTTTCGAACCTTCCATTGCTGAATTAATCAAAAATCTGTAAATATAAGACTACTAAAAAGATACCCATAGAGATAACACAGTTCAAGGAACGCTTGATGGGAAAATCATGTACTATGACGTCACAGGCAAAAATCGTCAGCGACTGCAGTTTTTCGTTAAAAGTGACGTCACAGCAATTTGAAAAGCGTTTTAAATATAATTAATGTCGTCAGATTGCAGTTTAAGGGGCATTTTTCTACGTAGTTTTTCGTGCTCTTTCATTTTAAAATGAATTTGAAAATCATGCATATTGTCCATTGGCGCATCTCACCTGAGTCTTATTAACAGTTACATTATGCTTTTCACCGTCATATCTAATGACTAGGGAAACTTTTTGCAACAAATGCAACTTTTTTTCACACGTTCTACGCTGCATGTGAAGTACTAAAACCAAAATTCCTCCCCATGAGGTGTATTGTAAGTGAACTTTTTGCATAAATGCAACCACCTGCAACATTTTAAAATTTAGCTTAAAGTTAATTAATATGAAATTACTATTTTACTTTTTGTCCTCTGGACCAATTCTTCGATCACGTGCGTCTGATCTTGCGAACGCCGAAGTATTGCGGATCAAACGAGAAGTTAATGAAAAGAAGCTGTTCGTCCTAACAGACGAAAGTGAAATGGAAGTACTTCTCACACATTGGTTGGCATTCTTGATAATGCAGAGGAAACTTGCGTAGTGGACTGCAGAGTTTGCGAGGTGAGTGTCGATCATAAATATGATGTTCGCCTTGTAGATATGACGTTTTAAAATCTCTGAGTGTTGAGCGAAAGGATTTGGTGCTTCTGCTATCCAATATAGCACATTATATGAATGCGGCCGGCGCAGTTTTTCAATGTTAAAGAAATTACTGGCCAAAGACCGGCCATTCAACATTCTTCTGTATTTTAGAATGTATTATACTACTGTTATACACAACTAAAATTGTCAATATATTTTAAATTTTTTCATTTTTTACGAATAATTTATTTTAGAATTTAGTGTATTAAAAATAAATGCAACTTTATTTCCATAAATGCAACTTTAAGGGAGTGATAAATGCAACTTTTCCCATTTTTATTTTTATTGCAACAAAAAAGTTGTACTACCAATGACATTTGATACTCTGAATTTTAAGGTCTTTGGTTTCTCTAAAGTTCTATATATATATATATATATATATATATATATATATATATATATATATATATATATAGGCTATTTCTAATTTCATGTCTCATCCAAAATGAAATCCTGGCTACGCTTTGGCTATCCATATTAAAAAACAAAACAATTTCTATTTGAAAGATGGTGTTAAAACATTAAAAGAAAAAGCTTAAGTTAGACCTTACCGCATTCCTTCGTTTTCGTAGGCGGCATTCTGGAGTAACACAACGTTCCTCGATAAACCCAAAAGGGACAGATCTGAGGACAACACCACGTAACTGAACCACGGTCAGATGACGAGGCAACATCTGAGCTGGTACTCACTCTCCAAACTGTCACATCATGCCAACGTGAGGACATTTACCACCACGACAGATTTAACGTGCATCCTCCCTTCGTTTACAATATCATTTTCTGAAAATAAATAAGATTGCTATTTGATGCATTGCATAATTAAAAATAAAGTTTTCCTTGATCCAGAGCTTTGTTCCGACAGGTTCTGACTTTGTTCTTAAATGTCCTCAAGGCGTAGTGTGGTTGTTTGGGGAGTGGGGAGCCAGGAAAGGTGCGATCCCGTCATCTGATCGTATTTTTTTCCTTGCCCTCGGAACTTTACCTCCAAGTTTCATCCCCTACCGTCGCCAATAGCTAGTTATGTTGATCCGATGCGTTTTTCATTAACTACTCTCCCACCATTACTCCTTTCATTAGAATAAAATAACTTGAGAATATTCACTTGCTCATTTCTTCAGAATAGAATCCCTTAAAAAGATCGAGCTGGGAAGACTACAGGTGAAATTATGAGTGTGTGCATCTCAGAGATTTCAAATACTTTTACATACACACACACATGCATACACACACAACTGAGTTGTCTAAAAAATGTAAACTGTAAAGCGCTCCTTAGACTATCAATATTATTGTCAGTGATGCTCATTGAAGCAACATCGTGTCGGAGGCGATTGACAATCGATTGACGAACATTGATAAAAATTTTGATTGACGGGTCCCATTGGACGCCGATTCATCGTGTAAAATACGCAATTGTCAATCGTTCGGGCAGTAGGGCTTTTTTATGCTCTAGACCAAGTTTCTAACTTCGCGATCCAACCTATTGTTGCCTAGCGTCCCTTTTTAGGGACGCTTCATAAAAAAAGAGCCCCACTTTCCCATAAATGCAACTTTCAACTTAAAAATTATGTTGAAGGATTTCTAAGCATTTGTTTCAATTATATTCAGAAGATGACAGCATTTGATGTTAGGTGATGTGGGCTTTCTATTTTAATCTTCCACGCAAAACGCATCTTTTGCAATGTCGAATCAAAAGAGGTTAGATTTTCCCATCATTTATAAAGCAATTGATCTGCATTTGGAAAATGTGGTACTTAATGCAATTCTTTATTTTACGTGTTTGTTACATTTTGGATAAGGCCTGAAATTAGAATAGCCTATATATGTCTCATCCAAAATGAAATCCTGGCTACGCTTTAGCCATCCATATTAAAAAACAAAACAATTTCTATTTGAAAGATGGTGTTAAAACATTAAAAGAAAAAGCTTAAGTTAGACCTTACCGCATTCCTTCGTTTCCGTAGGCGGCATTCTGGAGCAACACAACGTTCCGGGATAAACCCAAAAGGGACAGATCTGAGGACAACACCACGTAACTGAACCACGGTCAGATGACGAGGCAACATCTGAGCTGGTACTCACTCTCCAAACTGTCACATCATGCCAACGTGAGGACATTTGATGTATATATATATATACTAAAATTTATCGTTACCCAAAAAATGTTTGGACTTTTATTTGAAATATAAGCCTATTATAAACACACTGCAAGTCTTCAAATTAGGCCTATAGAAATCCGTAAATGGGTTTTAAGTGTGAGTCGAAATTCTTTCTTGGTATTGTATTTCCTATAATTTGTGCCTGAAAATCGTAATAATAAAAATAATAATATTTTTATTTATTTAAAACTCTATTGCTGTATTATTAAATATGCAGCACTGAGATACGCATTCGAATTTCAGTAATATTTTACAAAAAAATATCCTGGATCAAAAATATTTTGTAGATGTCTAGATTGAAATCCATTAGAATATGTAATATAATGTGGAAAATCTCAATGGGTTTAAACTTCTTTTTATTTATGCAAATTTAAAAATAAACGAAATGCAGAAAAGATCATGTTTGAATGGCAAATTATATTTTTGAAGGATATCAATTTCAGTCGTCCAACAAGTTCCCTGGTTACGCGTTACTGCAGATACCTCTTAAAAGAAATCTCCAGATTTTGCTTTATTTTCTACTTTTAGTGTTCGTGCTGCCATCTCACGTTATAGAGAGACAACTTATTTGTATAGTTATATAATTTACTGATAGATGGCAGCACCAATTTTTAAAGAAGCGCATTTTATGAAATTAAAATAACTTGTGTTTGCAATGAATGTGTATAAATTCCATTCCTCTGAGTTAAAATAACTTGTATTTGGAATGAATGTGTATAAATTATTTTCCTTTGATGATATGTTGTCCTCCATATTATAATTAATGTGCAGAACATAAACATATTCAGAGGGAGAAACGAGGGGGTACCAGGGCATTTCCAAAATATTACTCGCCTTACAAAAATAAATATTTAAGATAATCGACGCTCAAGTAGAAAAATTATGTGTAGGTCTAAAGATAAAAATGTAGATGTAGGTATGAAAATGTATTTCTTAACAAAATGTCCTTTTTGTATTTTAACGATTTTATTGGTCTCAAGCGAAGAATCCTTCTATGTCCATTCGTCAGAATAAAAATAGGTTGGATAAGACGAAAAGAATCTGTTGTCCATTTTACTTCACATGAGTGACCGATATATTTAGAGGAAAAGCCCTCATGGCTCATGTCCTCCCCTAGGGAATTTAAATCTTAAAACCAATCAAAAATATACACTCTGAAGATATTTCAAACAGCGTAAATCAAAGTTTCGTAAATCACACAGGTAAATGTATGTGATGTATCTGAACACCATCGAAGAATTATTGGACGTATTGTTAATTTAGCCTTCTGATGGGAATAGAAAATCGGGGGGGGGGGGAGGAAAGAATTGGACTTCAAAAATTATAATTATAATTATATTATAAAATAAATTATTGGACGTATTGTTAATTTAGCCTTCTGATGGGAATAGAAAATCGGGGGGGGGGAGGAAAGAATTGGACTTCAAAAATTATTTTATGAGTACGTTTCTGATGTCAAGAGAAATATTACATAAAAAATAATAATTATCTTTTAATCTGAATGCTTATAGAAAAAAAAATCAAAGAGTGACATTTGTTTGGAGGGTAATGAGTTTATACCTATGACGAATTAGAAATATTACTTTATCCTACATTTATCAATATATTTTTAATGTATAAATATAAGTTAAAAATATGTTTAATATAATCAGATCATATTCTGGTTATTCATTTTAAAAATGTTAGAAAAATAGTGCCAAGAACTTTCAGTGAAAAACTGTCAATGCACTAAGTTAAAATTTTCGAGGAACATGAAATTTTAAATTGATAAAATGCTAAATTTTTGAAATGGCAGAGACCCTATCTTTATTTTTAAAGAAACGTTGCAATTATAAAAAAAAAAAAAAACGTAAACAGAAATACAGTTTTGTTTTTTCAATAGATTTCAAATTAAGTAAAGTTTATGTATTTTCAAAAATTTTTGTTTTAACATTTAGTTTTAAGGCACATTTCTGACTTGTACAATTTAAGTGAAATATTTTTTTTAAATGCATTTCAAATGAGTGAAATTTCAAAAGAAATTATTAAAAAACTGATTTCAAAATAAACTGCAGATGATGAAAAAATTTTTTACCATAAATGCTTGAATTGATAAATTTTCTTGAAATTGTAAAAATCAGCTATTTTTTTGTTTATTTAGTAAAAAGTAACATTTACACAAACTATCAATCCAAATACATTTTAAAACAATTTTTTTACTTTTAAAAATATATTCGCTATTTTAATAAGATGCACGTCAATAATGAAGTGAATTCCCTACTTTTCCCCTGAATTTTTTTTAACCAATATCAAATGAGAGGTGAACACCTGAGCTAGTACTTCATTCTCCAAACTTCCACTCCTCGTCAACGCGGGGAGATTTAAGGTCCATGTAGATTTACCGTGCACCAGTCCCCCGTGTACAACACGTTCGTTGGTTGGACAGAGTTTCGAACTCGCAACCCCCGGTTAGAATCTCTAATATTATAAAATGAAGTGTCTGTTCGTTTATTTCGCGGCTGCAAAAACCTGACGATTCAATGGCACTTACAGCAATGAGATTTGGCACATAGGTAGTCCAAAATTTTTGCAATTTTTGGTTCGCGGCGAAATTTTAAAATTCAATCTAGAATATTTTTAAATGAATTTAATAGTTTTATTCTCTGCCTAGTTCATCAAACGCGGATGACTTTTTCTACCCACTTGACCTTGCAGTCAGGGTTTGGATCCATGCCAAATTTTTTTCAACCGACAGAACGCATAAAAAATTATTTTTTTTTTGTTTCCGTTTTGATTTTGCGCGAGGAATGATTTTCCACCCAGACGATAAGTGTCAACTAGAGTCACAGTTCTTTTTTATATCTCCGAAACCGTTAAAGATAGAGTAAAAATTTAAACGGATTTGAAATCTGCGGAAAATTTTAGTATAGATTGTTACCTAAAAATATGTTTTTCTTTAAATAAATAATTTTTTAATTAAATATATCTTCAACGGATTTGAAATCTGCGGAAAGTCTTACACCAGATTAATACCTTACACCACGGGCACGGGCAACGCCGGGCTAGCCACGCAGTTTCTAGTGAATAATAATTCTATGTTTCGTATAAAATATTCTAGTATTATAGGTATCCCATAATAAAGTTTAAATCGGAAGGTTGGTAAAGTATTAAGGCGCCTGGGCCATTTTAGGCCCAACTGAGCCAAACATCAAGTAAACTTTAACTAGTACAGAAGACAGAAATACACCCAGAGAGGAAAAGAACCTGACAGGAAGAGGTAAGCTTAAATCGAAAAAATATCCATCATCAATCGAATATTTTCAAGCTTTCCTTCGGTAATTCTATTTTTCATAGGGATAAAAATGTTGCCTAGGTTTAACCCAAATGTAGCCCAATATACAATATATATTTTCAAAGACTGTACTGTGGGGGTTGGTGCTTCTCTTTTCAAAATAAAGTATCGTATTTTTTTTCAGCATAAAGTATTTGCTTTCAATTACTCAAATTTTAAAACTATCAGAGTTCAATCAATTAAGGTGCCTGCCTACCTATAAAACCGCATTTGTGGAGAAAAATACGATTTTTTAATTTTGTCTAAGTATAGTTTCTTAGCTTTCCAAATCAGTTTAAATTTTGTTTCTATCTTACTTAGAACTCTAGTTTCTGAACTTTTAATATTAGTATGTTGACATATTTTCAAACCGTAAATAGTGTTCTGCTAACAGAAGTGGGACGAAAAACCGGCATAGAATATTAAAATTTGTTCGATCACATTGAATATTTAAAAAAAAGGTTAAGTAATTGTTTAATTAGGTTTTTTTAGTAAGATTTGTTAGAGAAATGTCTCTCTCCACGGCAAAACTCAAAACGTCAACGAGTGTTTCAATGGTATAATTTGGCAACGAGTGCCAAAAGAGGTGTTTGTCAGCCTCAAAACTGTCAAGTTTGGAGCCTATGATGCCATAATTCAATTTAACGATAGCTTTAAAAGTTGCCTAAATGTTTTCAATAGGCTTAATTTGACAAATCCTGGGTGTTTTACAGTAGAAGGCTATAGACACTTGGACGGCTTGCGGATTCGAGATTCGAAGAATCATTCCACCCTTGTTGCAAGGAAGCGCAGGAAACTTTTAAAAGCCATTCGGAAGAAAAAAACATCAGTTTTCAGTGACCAAAAAGGTGACCTTTACAAATCAGGAGCTATTTAATGTCAGGTTTTTCAACGAATGTGTAAGTGTAGAAGTTTTTATTTTTTTATTTTATGCTTTTTCTCAAAATCAGATTTTTTACATTTTGCTCTTCCGCACAACATCATAACTCATAACATTATGCTTCAAATAATTTTAAACTTTGGTAGAATATTGTAAAGGGTTCGATTCAGGTAACCTACCTTTATTTTAATTGTTTATGCATTATTTTTTAGCTTTTTGATTACATAAGAATAGAGTTGTAATCATTTTTTAAGATTTTTTTCTATGTCGAAAGGTTTAATTGCATAAATATTTTTAATACTAAGTTTCAGTTATAAAAAGGGTAGATATCCCAGAAGAGGGTTTGGATAACACAATACAATTTACAAAAATAGAATATCTTAATTTGAATTTGAGTTTTGTTGTTTTGCTTAGTTGTTAATTTATATTGAGATTTTTTTGTTTATTTTTAGCAAAAAATGAAAATTAAAAAAAAAACATATATAGCTATTTTATATATTATTCATAGTTTTTAGATGTATTTTATAGTATAATGTACATAACAAGTCAATTTTTAAAATATTTTTAAAAAAAGGTCTCCGAACGTAGGCAGGCACCTTAAGGAATAAAACTATCAGTAGAGTATTCACGAGCACTTCTTGTGTAAGTTTTCACAATATCGTTAGTTGACATTCCCTTGAAAACCAACGGAATAAGAACATTTGTAAGTTAAATCTCTAAATACTTTTTTTGTCGTCTGAAGTATAAGTCTGGACTACCTCAAGCACGAAACTGACTAAAAGAACCTGAATTACTACCTAATTTAATTTAGTTCCTTCATTGTAAACTTTAGTCTCGTATCCCAATAAAGGAAAATTGCCTAGAGGACATAAAGGCATTAAACCCTTTGTAAATATATACACTTTCGTAAAGCTCGTCATTTGAGAAATAAGTCAAAAACTTTTTCGATACCCACATTCCCACAAAATTTTGTTGTTTGAGACTGTTATTACAAATTTCACATCTCAAAAATAAACGAAGTTTAAACTTTTTTAATGAAAAATTGATTGATCTTATACCACAAATCAGTTACCTGATAACGAACTTAAACAACCAATAAAAAGAGAAATTGTATCGCAGATCACACGAGAAAAAGGATTTAGCTTTGTGTATGATTCATGGCACATACTAAAACTCTTTTAAAATTGCAGCTGAAGAAAAAACAATCTGTTTCATCGATTCATTATTTTTGTTAAAATAAGTTCCTTTTCGCCTATGTGTTTGAAAATGATTTTGTCTCACATAGTTCTTATTTTAAAAGATTATTCAGAGAATATGAAATGCGTTCGTTATAAATAGAATTAAAATCTTTTTATTAGTATCGTCAGCTGACTGTGTTTCAAATTACGTTGTGTCGTCCTCGCATCTTTCCCTTGTGGATTGATACCAAGCCGTTGACAACATCCCTTTATGTTGCTCCAGTACGACGTTAATTAATTACTATTATCACGACATTTTATCATTTTATCATTTCTACTTAACGTTCCACATTTAGTTATTAATATAATAAATCTGTAAAAATACGAAAGTATAAAAAATCATTAGATAAGCGTAGAATCGGTTTCACTGTAGCTATGTTTTTCAGCTGGTTTCTATATTAGTAAAAATCAGATTGAACCCATTTGGGAGAACTTTAGCATACCAAATTTCAGAGACAATAATTGTTATCGAATAAAACTATTTTGAACCTTTTTAATAAAACTAACGCGTCTTGAAAAGCTGAAAATCAGTTGAAAATTAACATTTGAATAGCTTGCCTTTCGCGTTTCACTAAGAATTCTCTAATTCCACGTTTCACTTTGAAAAAATTTACAATATTCGAAAACGAGAGACGATTGGAGGGTTTGCTGCAAAAAGGTGGTAGCTCCAATTTTTCAAGTTTTTGGAAAACCGTAAAAAATGTTTGAAAATTCAAGAAGTTGTGTGAAAATATTCTTTACGATTGGAGCTACATCTTTCTTGCACCAAACGAACGAGTTTTTTTATCACAAGATCGCACATGCAAACTAACCTAGGATGGAGCTAGCTCCTATTTGCAGCAAATCCTTTAATTGGTAAATTATAGGGCCATTTATTAACTTGCATGAATTGAGGGGCTTTTGGCAATGTAATGTGATGAATCGCTTTGTTTTTCATATTTTTCAGGTAAGCAGCATAAAGTTTAAAAATTTAAAAAAAATCACAGTGGTTTATCCACTTTTTAAGGTCATGTTATCTTAAACTTTCAAGTGTACGATGCCATCAGTCAAACAAACCGAAATTCTTTTGATCCTTAAATATTCTGACAATCTTTTTAGTACTGAATATATTTTTGCAACTTATCTTTATGATGCCCGGAGCTCTTTAATTATCTCGTACTTCTGATGCAAGATATCCACAAAAACTCAAGCCGATTTGGAATTTTTGAATAATTATATATGCTCTATCTTAGTCCATCTCTGTTGAGATTTTCACTACTTGAATCGTGAAAGAGTCAAAGCCATGGCGACTCACAGTCTTGTACTCAGTGTTTTCTCTGGCTTCAAAATATTTTTATGTATCTCCCGGGGAAAAACACTTTTAGAGTTAAGGCACTTTTGGAACGGGAGTGCGATGTGATGTTCATGTGGATAATTTTGGAACCTTAAGATGAAATTGAGGCTTCGTTCAAATGAGAATTGTTTATATTCCCTGTCTTATTGCTTGCACAGTCGACTGAGAACGAAGAAAGCAACAAAAGAAATGTAATCGGTCTAAGGTTCCTTTATTTCCAGTTCATTTTTTATTCAGAAGCATCAAACCTTGAAACAGACGTCTCGTTTATTGCTTTTTTATTTATATTTTACAATGCAAGCGGGTGTAAATGAGAACAATGACGTCAGGCATATCGCCTTTTTTTTCTATTCTCTTCAGTGCGTTTGTGTTTTGATATCTTTATTTTTTCTTTTTGAAGTCGCGTCTGTGTTTGCTCTGCATTAGCCACTGTGCAGTATTTTGTTTTCAAAATTGACCGGTAGTGTGATAGAGTAAGTGGTTGAATATCAAGACCACTTTCTCGTTGTTGTGGGAAAATGTTTTTTTTTAAAGCTGTTTGCGTTTTCTTTCGCTCTTTTTTTTTTACACCCAGATGATTTCAGAACACGAATTTCAAACTCGAAGGGTTCATCTGACAAATTTTAACCGTCGGATAAAAAGTGAAATTCTTTATTCTACTGCAGTTCTTTTTCATACGGTAAAAAAATTATTTAGAATGTGTTTGTATCATCAAAATTTTTGAGAATGTTCCTGCAAAGCAAAATACCACAAACGGTGCTTCGTTTTGGTAACCATTTCGAAACTTGTTTATGAACTTGGCAGGTTACTCGAATGTAATTTCAGAGTGTCGTTTGGGTAAAAAATGTGTATCAAACTCTGCCCAAAACTATAATCAATTAAATTAGTTCCAAATCAAAAGTATTTTTTCCTTCACTGATAGTTTAGTTATTATGTAAAAATAGTATACAAATCAACACTTTTTAAGTTGAATTTGAAGATACATAACCAATCCTATTTTGAATATTTTTATTCAATCATTGAAAACTAAAAATTGGAAATGAAGAGAGGTGCTTTTATATGTAATTAAGAGTAATAAACGTTGAAGAACTTTTTTAGAAGCACGTCTCTTGCACATAGTTCCTGCTCCACTTAAATGTCCTATGAAAACTTAATTTTTGTTGTGTGTGTGTAAAATACATGCATATAAAATGATAGAACCACTGAAAGGTTTGAACAGAATCTACTTTTCAGCATAACTACCTTCAGAAGCTTAAGGTTGGTTTTTATAGCTTACTGATATGAAGAGGGGGGGGGGAAAAATACATCAAGAATAGTTGCAGCAAATCGAACCTGCCATGTCTACAGCTTACAGGCTACTTGTGCAGAGGGAAAAGGCCCTGACTTTCGACAACCTTTCAAGAGGTTAACGAAAGCCCTAATTAAAATATTGTCAAGGAGAAAACTGGACAGCAGTGAAATTAACTATTATCATTGGTAAGAGTTTAAAACAAGTATAACACTTCTGCTAATACCCAGCACTAAATTACAGATACTTTATATTGGATTTTAATTACAATTTTGAACAAGTTGTGCGAAATGAGATACGAAATCAAAAGCTGGATATAGTGTTGGTATCTACAGAAATAATTCAAATAACTTGAAATTTGAATCATTTTAAAATAAAGTAATAAATTTAATTTCCTAATTTTAATTATCTTTTCTTCACATAATTCTACAGTTTCAAATTATTTAAACGCTGTAGCTTTTACTGCATGTAAGAATTTTCAGTTTTAAATGTTCCATAAAATTAGACAGTATTAATATCTAGGAACTGAGTAATCATCGTTTGCATGACTTGAAATCACGTATCTATTCAACAGCCTTGAAAACAGCTAAAGTCGCTTTAAACACCCAGTTTTCTAAAAATTTATTTTCATAATGTCTATAATAAGTACATAATGGTGATATTTCCTTCTACAAAATGTATTTTGCCATAGTCTGTAAATGATACTCGTCCTTAAATCAACGCATAAACCCCACAATGTTTCAAAGTAGATTTATAGCTCTAAGAAACTAGCAAAAGGGACATATTTCGACTTGCTACACGAAACATAAGGCAAACGACGAGTAATTGAGATATACATACACATACAGTGGAAGTTTTGCTGACACAGAATAGATGACCAGGAGATGACACAGACTTGGGCCTCCTCAACTCGCAGGTTGCTAGAACAATGGGAAGATCCACTGTACCATGATGGATTCAACTTTTCGATCGGATAACAATAAATAAAGCCTTACGAAATAAAAATTGTTCCAGAATGAAAACCCTTCTCTTTACCGTACATTTTCTTTTAATTTCAAGTGTTTTCCCTCTTTGTTTGCTGATAAGATTTATTTATATCTAGTGATTTTTTTTCATACAACCGTTATTATCTGGCGATATTTCCGATCATTTATGCTTTCTGTAATAAGTATCTAAAATCATTTCCAAAGAGTCTCGAATAACATTTTCCCTACTATCAACTATTTTCTACTCTCCAACGTTTATTCGCGTCATTGCAAAAAATTTTGATTACTTTACTTCGTATACTCACAGAGCCACAGTATTCCGGTTGGAAGAGTAACAGATTAGCAAAAGGAGTGTTGCTAGTTCCAATCCAACCAAAGATCGTCGAGTACAAAGGGGTCTGGTGCACGTTAAATCTATCGTGGCCTCAAATATCCGCACGTTGGCGTGGTGTGGAAGTTTGGTGAGTGGGGTGCCGGCTCAAGTGGAATCTCGTCGTCTGACTGTGGTTCAATATTATGTGGTGTTGCCCTCGGATCTTTCACTTCAGAATTGATCCCTGGCAGTAGCCCACGATAGATTAAAGGCTCACGTTGAACACGAGGGTAACGAAAAAACAGACAGTCTGGCCAAGGAAGAGGCAATAAACAAAGATGCTCCAGAGGACAAACAAATAGCCCTTCCAGTATCACACTTCAAGAGACTCACTAAATACCACATCCCTCAACTGTAGATGGATGAATGGAATGCAGATGACACAGGCCGCTCAACACATGATCTCTTCCCAGACGTCTCCACGGATACCCGCATCAAAGATAGACGTCTTTTACAGTTTGTAACGGGCCATGGTCCATTCCCCAGCTACCTCCACAGATTCGGATCATTCCAAACCAACCCTCTTGTGGAAGAGAGGGAACCTAAATGCATTATACCTTGAATTGTTCACTCACAAGCTCACTTCACCTGCGTTGCCCACTACCAGGACCCACCCCAGGACGGCTAAACCTAGCACTGAAGCATAGGAAGTGCAGAGAAAACATTTTCAAAATCAGTGATATTCTGACAATCCGTGGCAGGGATTTTATAGCAACGACATAAACACAATTCCCATAGGACCATCAAGGAAACCTAGCAGAAACTCTGCAAATAAGAAACTAATAAACATCCAAGGGAGACTACTAAACCGATAAATCCTTACAAGGATAGGTGTGGTGTGTCCCCTGACGGAATGTGTTGCTCTAGTGTGACGTTATTTTAAAAGTACCTATTCCTCATCTCTTCGCAACGGTTTTCTTTTTTAAAGTTTAGAAACGTCATGCAGGGCAAATGGACTTCCGCTAACAATTTTGCTTTGAATAATGTTTTCTATGGTTGGTGAAATTTAATAAACCTACGAATATCAGTCTGGTCCATCCTGCACTAAGAATTATTCATCGTTTAAGAATCGGTTAAGTAGGATGTAGTCGAAAGTAGTACATTTTAGAGCAACAAAATTTGAGATTTTTTGCTACAAAAAATAAAAAAATTGTATTGAAAAACATTTTTTTTTTTTAACAAAATAGTTTACTGCAGTGAGATTTACTAAAGCAGAAGGTCCGGCTCAATTTGTAATTATGCTGGTATATATAAGCTGTGATAAGATAGATTAGGATAGGTAGTTAATTGACTTAAAACTCGAGAAACGGTAGCAATTAATTTCCAGCTATTGGCGACGACCCGGGATCAATGCCCAAGTGAAAGATCCAAGATAAATATGTAATAGCTTTTAAAGTTTTTAGTCATCCAACGAGAAGAAAGTACGACCGTGCTCTTCAGTTCATTGGTTTGATGAAACGTTTATCTTTCGATTATTTTCACAGTTAGCAAACGTGAAAGACTTTCCCGGACAATTCCTCTACCCCTGTAAGCACATTCAAGTTTTCTGCAGAGAACATTTCACCAAAAGTTGTAAGACAAACATGGAGTGGAACACGGTTCCGTTTTGAAAAAAGTTCCACACATCGCACATCTTTTCTAGTTTTCGAAGTATACATTTTCACCCCTAGATTTGATTGCTGTGTCCCAAAATACAGAATCCAAAACATACTTGGGGTTTAAAAACACTTGCAACAGAAATGTTCCAGAAATCGTTTCAAATGGTCCTCCCCGGCATAATCATTGGCAGCTGTTTTGCCAATGTCAACATTACAAAGCCACGTGATTACGAGAAACCGACGTACGTCAGGCGGCCGATAACCTAAACAGATGAGGTACCATGCTTGGCCTCATTTCGCCTCTTTTGGCAAATATTACGTTGTAGGTTATTTTAAGTGTGTTATTTTTATTGTTTCTAAAATCTTGTTTTTCCACCTGCCCTTTTTATTTCCGACCCCATGTTGCTATACAAAATATGCTTCTTTATATGTATTTTACTTACCCTTAAAGTTTGGCCCCTGAATTCAGGGACACCCTGTATGATGAGCTGCTTTGCATATTAGATTGTAAGTGCATCCAAATCATTCGTGAAAAATGATTTTTAATCTTTGAGTTTTTGAGGTTTACATACATGAGCTGACTTCCAATTTATTCAACTTATTGGACAACATTTGAATTAGAAAGTCTTATTCTCATTACTTTCCACTGACGTAAAAAAAAAATCGGTTCTGTCGTATCAGTGACCTGAATAATAAATAAGAGTACCACTCCGAATATCCGGTTGTTTGCCAGTTAGATTATCTCTGCTCTCATAAGGTTGGCTTTTGAGCGCTCTTCCTTCTACTTTCCACTGAAAGCACGAATGTGGGCAATTCTTTTCAGGAAGACGTTGCCACTTTATCCTCGAGTATTTTCGAAAAATTTAAATACGACAACAAATGGATATTAAATCAAAAGAAAAAAGACAATGCTTCTAATCCTAGCACGTAGGGCGACAGAAAAAAAGATCGAAAAAATTAGACCCTAAAAATTTCCCTACTACCAGTTGGGAAAATGGGGGTCACCATTCTGGGAAAAGAAGGGGCCTGTGAAGAGCTTTTCAGATGTGATGTAGTCCATTTTCTATGCTCAAGAAGTGTTCGTGTATTTAAACATAAACGATACGCACTTTATATACACACAACGATGCACTTTTACACAACAAAGAAATAGAGAACAAATTATACATTTGTTCAAACTATGCAATGAGTATTTGAGATGCATATAGATACACAGGGGGTTTCGAAAACATCTGGCCACATTGTAAAAGGTGCCCAAAAGAAGCATTTTTTTGTCAAAAAATATGCGTCCGAAAAGTTTTAACTGCAAGCACTGAATTCTTGTAGCGTTGTATGCCTTTGAAGATCCAAACGAGGAATAACGCCTTAAGCTAGTCAATAAATTATATTATCGACTGACTCAAACAGCGGCCTCTGCCACCTAAACGCGCATTTCTGGACACATATTCTCTGATAAAAATATTGATAAGACATATTGTTTTCTGACTGAAAGGAATATTGAAGGTTATGAAATTAATAATGTGGTCCACCACTAACACCATTTGCAATTCGGCTACATGAAAAATGTAAAAAGAAAAAAGAAAAAGAAGGAGTTGTCCAGGAGGAGTGCCGGGCTCGATTAACTTGGAACGGCGCTGACTGGTGACGTTTAGTCTTTAGTGATGACTCCCTTTTATAACAGTGTCCTGACGACAACCACAGACATTTCTTGAGTTGTCCAGAGTAGTGTGGAGATCCTGCCCGTACTATCGCACGCCATACATGCCCACAACAGAGCGTTATGGTCTGCAGTGCCATCTCCTTTTGAAGCCGGACCCCTTTGGTAGTCATTTCTGGCACACTTACAGAACAGCGGTACGTAGACGACATTCTACGACCGGTTGTGTTACCGTTCCTTTTGCGACACCCCGAACTTACTTTTCAACAAGATAATGCCCGGCCGCACACGGCACGTGTTGCTATGAATTGTCTTCAAGCTTTCCCACCACTTCCTTGGCCAGCTAGGTCCTCTGATCTCTCTTTCATATAGCATATTTGGGACGTTATGAGAAGGCGATTCCAACCATCCCGAAATGTTGACCCTTTAACTCGACAGTTGGAGAGAATTCGGCAAGACACAGGACACCATCCGGGAACTTTTTCAGTTTATGGCAAGCCAGGTGACAACTTGCATCCAGGCCAGAGGTGGACCAACGCCTTTCTGACTTCCTCCCTTTCTAACGATGAAACTCTGAAATGAATCATTCGATTGTTCTGAACTTTTAATCGTTTGTTTTTCTATGTATGTTCTTCACATCCACCAATTTTTAAACCAATCAGACAACTCCTTCTTGGTGCGTCGATTTTTTTTTTTATAGATTATATTTTCGAAACACCCTGTATTTTCTATGCCAATCAAAGGGCTGCAATACTAGATAAACATTAAGTTTAAGTGTTTAATAATGTTTTCAGAAAAGTTTACGTATGTTTTACGTATTCTGTTAACGAAAGTCTGATTTATGTTGATTAAACTACTAGCTCCTGTGGGGATTTCAGATTGACTATAACATGTTTTTAGAGAACTCGAAGTGAGTTCTGAATTCGTGCTAGGTGGAAGGGTTACATTTGGTTATAATGCACTAGACACAAGACATACAATTCCAAATAATAGACATACACACACAATGAAAGTTTTACTAACACAGAAGAGAGAAATACATCCAGGGCGGATAGCACTCTACAGGAATCGAACCTGCGCAGCCTACAACTCGGATGTTAGTAGCGCAAGCAGGTAGGTATCTATTAACATCGCACTGGAGTGACACATCGGGCTATTGGCGACAGATCGGGATCAAACCTAAAGGGAAAGATCCGAGGGCAACACAACATAATTTTGAATCAAAGTCAGATGATGAGGTCACACCTGAGCTGGCAACCCCCTCACCAAACATCCAAACTACGGTGTAATTACGTTTAAGAACAAAGTCAGAACCTGTCGGAACAAAGCTCTGGATCAAGGTAAACTTTTTTTAAATTATGCAAAAAATTTTTACGCCAACATGGATATTTGAGGCCGCGACAGATTTGATGTGCACCAGCCAGCTCTTGTACACAAGGTTCTGTCGTTAAATTCGAACGAAGCTATCCGGTTGCTTATCCGTTGCTCTTGTAACCGGGCTACATCGGCCCATGTAGCACAATGGACGTACCCCATGAGTTACGACAACCCCGCCTAGGTGATTGGAGAAGCTATTTCTCCCATCATGTACGATTCATTCCCCGTTATACAGACACCTAACATACACGAGGCTACGCTTAATTTACCAACCGAATACTAAATGAGAGTTTCGTTAACAAGTATATTTGACTATTTTCATACCTTTTAATGGTTTTTCAACTTGTGAGCCTGGTAAAATTTCGATTTACATCAATTAGCCCTTCAATATTTGGACAAGTCCTGGCATGTGTACGGTGACTTTTCTCATTGTTGTGCAATGATAAGGACTGTAAAATGTACAAGGTTTGTTCAAATGAAAAGGTACGAAACGACACTGTGGGTATATATGAAGACCTTATTCAAAGTATACACCATAGGCCTGAGCACAACGATTCCATTGATTAACGAGCCGAAGGATTCCTTGTTTCCAGAATTCCTGTCGCCATGACGAGACCTAGTACCTTACAGCGTCCTTGAGTTCGTCGTCCGAGTTGAAGCGCTTCCCTTTCAGATGTTTTTTCAGGGGACCAAACACATGGAAATCGCAGGCGGCATGTCCGGGCTGTAGGGCGGATGGTCAAACTGCTCCCACTTGAATTTGGCCAGTTCCGCGTGTGGGACCCTGGAGACGTGTGGACGTGCGTTATCATGGAGCAGAACCACACCCTTCGTGAGCAGCCCCGGTCTTTTGTTCTTGATGGACCTGCGTATTCTTCGGAGTGTCTCACAGTACTCATCGGAGTTAATGGTTCTTCTGTGCTCGAGGAATTCAACAGATAGCGGACCTTGGACGTCGAAAAAGACGGTGAGCAACACCTTCCCTGCTGACGCCACAGCTATAACGTTTTAGGGTGAGGTGACGACGCATGCTTCCACTGCATGCTGTCCCGCTTTGTCTCTGACTCGTAGTGATGGCACCAGCTCTCATCACCTGTGATGATCCGCTCCAGGAAAGCGGTGTCTTCATGATACCGAAACAGATGTTGAAGTATTAGCCCCATACGCAGTTCCTTTTGCTGGTCGGTGATCTGCTTCGAAACACACTGCGCGCACACCTTCCGATAACGCAACCTGTCGTGAACAATTGTCCACACTGTTCCAACGCTGACATCCACCTTCACAGCCAACATTCGCAATGTGACACGCCGATCACTTCTCACTAAGTCGTCCACCTTGTCGATGAGATCGGCCGTGATGACTGTGTTTGCCTGGCCTGGTCTAGGGTCATCAACCAAACTCTCACGGCCTGCACGAAAACGGGCACTTCATTTTCTCACTGACTTGTCGGGCATACAGTCTTCCCCGTAAACGGTCACCATCCGGCGATGAATAACGGCCGGTTTAACACCTTCCGCTGTCAGAAATCGGATAACGCCTCGCTGCTTCTCAATCGTCGAATTTTGCAATGTGAACGCCTTCCTGTCCTCACACGCACCGCCGCGTCAATTGGACTGTGCTCTTTATAAGAGCCTCTGCTCTCTCCTGCGCATGCGTACGCCCGCACATGCTCCGATCCACGCCGGAGATTCTAATCTCATCCCTAGATGTTTCGCTACGTTCTCCCATAGCGGCATAGACAAATATGTTAACGGTTACTTGTTACGACGTTTCATGCATTTTCATTTGAACACCCCTTGTATTATTAAAAATTCCAAGTTGCACATTTTTTGCGTTTATTTATTTTTTCGTATGTCCTCTAAAATATTTTTCAAATGAATAATTAACCTGTGTTTCCGGACACGTTGGAGGCCCTTTTTTTTAAATGTGGTATAGAAACATTTTAATGACATTTTTATGTTTAGTGTTATTAAAAAATAGTATTGGGCTATAAATTTTTAAATTATGTATTAATAATGTTATAAAACTGATAATCATGATTGAAATTTTAAGAAAAATTTTCGAAATTTTCAAATGTGCTACATGAAAATATATTCAACCAATTTGAAAAATGATGTTTCTAAAATAAACTGCATGCATTTTTCTAGTGAATGAACTAGAATCAAAAGGAATTTTAAATAAACGATAATTATACAAGTGATCGAAAAACGAATGCAAGATTTTTAATAGTTTTACAGTCATATATATATTTCTTAAATACATAATTTGAAAACTTTTCTACTCATCATAATTATTATAGTTCATGCACTAGACAACATTATAAAGAACAAGTTCTCAAAATTTTACGAGAATCCGTCAATAACGTTTAGTGTTAACATTTGAAGTGAGGAAATAATGGAAAATATTAATTTAGAGTAAAAGCAGTTTAATGTGTACCCTTTGCTCTTTCTTGCTTTTACTGTTTGTGTAAGCAATTTTGTTTTTCACTCCGCTTTGAAAATGCACACAATATTTCCAAAAGAGAAACCATTTAAACATTTGAAAAACCTTTCTAAAATTATATTTGCAAAAAAAAATATAATAAGTTTTAAATTTTAATTTTGACAGTTTTTTGGTTTTGTAATGGCCACTTCCGGTGGTTCCCAAACCTACTTCCGGTTTTCCCGCCCTGATTTAAGTCGTATTATCTTTTCAACTAATAAACTTAGAGAAAAAATCAAATATACTTTGGAAAGTCAAATAAATACTATATCAAATAAGATCAAAAACTGTTTTTGGAATATTTGGTCAAAAAATGACATTTTCAACATGTTCGGATACCTTTAAGAAAACAGCACACTCCGCAGATGCTCCGCGATCACATTTCTTATCAAAATTCAGACCACCGAGGGGCTTGCTGTCTACACTACACGGACAAAATATTTGGACACTGCATGTTTTTCAGAAAAGGGTTTTATTTATTCTATTTAGTAACAGGTAGACCCTCGTTTTGCTTGTATTACAGCTGCAACACGCCGAGGCATACTTTCCACAAATTCTCTGTAAGTCTAGGCAGGAATAGCTCGTCATGCCTCTTGCAAGGCTGTGAGCAGAGATTGTTGTGAAGATGGGCGTGCGTAGCGGTGTCGTACTCGTCGCTCCAGTTTGTTCCACAAGTGCTCGTTCGGATTTAGATCGGGGCTCTGAACGGGCCAGTCAAGCAAATTCACCTCATTTTCAGGAAACCAGTCCCGTATACGTTTTGCAGTATGACATGGAGCTCGATCCTGTTGGAAGAAACAACCATCATCGCCGTAGTATTGCCATAGTGTAGGCAAGGCCGAATTTTCCAGAACGTCGAGGTACACGTCAGCATTCATGATACCAGGTACGTAAAGCAATGGGCCAAGTTCTAACCAGGAAAAACAACCCCACGCTAAGACTTCTACAGTGTCCAAATACTTTTGTCCCTATAGTGTAGGTCTAGGTGTCAAATGCCCTCCCGTTGAGCAGATATGAAAGTTTGGAGAGTGGGGTGGTTACTAGCTCAGGTGTTGTATCTTTTCCTTCAGGATTGATACTGGTCGGTTTTGTTGCTCCGTTCATTCAACAATCAATGATCATTACCCTATGAATATGTCCCTGATATGAGCCGTATTGAAATATGGAGGATTGATAACTACTTACGTTTGAAGATTCTAACATCTCCCCATGTATAGATTTCAAGAACTTAGATCAATAATAAATAGTTGCTCAGTTGAAATAGACTGGCGAGAGGACAGTCTACAAAGCTGATCACATGTGTGTAAAAGACAAATGACTTTAAAAAGAACCATAAAATTGGTGAATTATCGCGCATCTTTACAGGTATAATGGAAAGAGTATGAAAAAGACTTTAACCTGAACATTACCAAACTACATGGTGAACAACTGTTGCATAATATATAACCCGGTATCATAAACAATTAATACTCCGTTTCTGGTTAAGTAACACGTCCATGAGATCTGGCGATAATTATCTTAAATTTAACTGATTATTGAATGTTCTAGCTGCATATTAATCCTTTCGACGCCATTGATAAATTTCTGTTTTTCCCGTTTCAGAGTTCCGAAACATAGAAATGAAATATTTCAGCGTCTAAGACCCTTGAGTTGGGAAACCTGTTGATCACTTTTTGGAACATTTCAGACTAACTACTTATCGTATATTCAAATCACATCTACAGTTGGGTTTTGCTATCACTATTACAGTTGGATTCTACGTGACAGGCATAATTCAAATTTCATACTCGTTCACGTTGTTTTGAGGTAAATTATATGGTTATAAAATTAAATATGAAGCTTGTGGCGAATTCATATGAGTTTTCAATGAGTTGTCATTCATATGAGTTGTGTAGTATCTTAAAACTTTTACAGCACCACACTTTTAAAGCCGAATCCTAGATAAAATCAAGCAATATGGAAAGATAAGCTGATTATATCTGTCTATTAAAGATCGTTATAGTGCATAGTTACAGAGGCGAAGTGAACTTTTTGAGACCTGGTCAAATCAGGCTGGTGTTCGACCTCTGTCCAAAAACAAAATTACCGTATTTGAATATGACTTTTTTGAGCCTGGAACAAATGGAAATGGTGCCGCCCTGGAACCAAAACATAATAATCCATTGAAATTAAGTTAAAGTATAATTATTTTAAATAATTTGGATAAGATATACAGGGTTATTACAAATGAGTCATTCGGCTGAACTTGAGTATCGCATGGACGTAGAAAAGTACACATCAAATGTTTGTAGCATTACGTGACTAAATCTTGGAGAATCATGGAGTACTGTCCTATGTGTAATACTTTGCGAAATAGTCTTTGGGAGCCTGATAGATAGTTTTTAATAACCCTGTTCTAATTGGAACCATTTGATTTTGTTAATATTAGTTTTGATAGAGAGTAATTCATTACTGAGTATGTGCACACAAAAAAAAATTATTTCTTGCAATAGTCCTGTTAATGTACCTCCAGGACGAGCCAGAAAATGGGAGCCTATTTGTTTCAGCTCTCCAGAAGCCTGTGATAAGATAATTTTATAACTTTGTCTCCTGATCTCTTTTCTTAATATTAGTACTATTACAGGGTCTACTCCATAAAAGACAAAAAAAATGACTTTCAAACATTGCACGATATCGATAGCGTGAATGAAAGCATTCACTTTACGTGTATAGCACTAGATAATAATTTTGTTATAAAGAAGAAATTGTTCGTGAAATTTTTTCATTTTCCCCCAAGAAAACTACATTTTAATAAATATTTCAGGAAGTGCCGTCCACTGGTGTAGCCCTGGGCCGTCACCCTTCTTCTTAACCCTCCAAATGGTTTCAATGAGATATCTCGTCAGATCCAACCAATTTTGCAAATGATATCCAAATAAAGGTCTACCAAGGTCTGTCCAGTTTTGCTAATGGCGAGATCTGAAATCTGTACATCAGAATCTGACCAATTTCACAAAAGACGAGATATCTTGTTACCAATATATTACCAACTTTTTTTTATGATGACGAGATCTGATCCTTTTTTTTCTAATGACGAGATATCTCGTCCATCAATATCTAGTAAGTTGTGCTAGTGACGAGATTCCTCGTCGAGACAATCACCAAGAGGGTTAAACCACGCCATTACATGTTCCTTAAGGTCTAAAATTTACTATATCGTAACCTGATACTGAAAATTTTGATTGTCTAAATTGTACCAAATTAATTCTTAATTTAAAAAAAGGAATTAAATCCTTTTACCTATTTTGATGCATAATTTGTATTTCTGTGTCCCTACTCAGTAAAATTATTGGCATTTGAGGTAATTAAAAGTTTGTAAGTTTTTGTTCCATTAAAATTCGTAAAAAACTGCTTTTCTAAAAAAAAAAAATCTCGATGGAGCATTTGCAATATGCTTAAGAAAAATAACTTGGGTAAAAATTTTATTTCTACCACTTATTTGTTTAATTATCAAACAAAAGTGATGTGTGATATAAAAGAAGATAGTTGAATCTTGAATAAATGCATGTCAAATTTTGATTTTCATCTATCCCAAATTTTATTTCGTTTTTCTAGCAAATTAAGGAATTATTACTTATTTCCTTGGTAAATCTTTAGGTTGGTTGGATGGATTTTATTGCACAAGGGCCATATTTAACAAAGCTACGACAAACACAAGACAAATAACGTCAAGTAATGGACATACATAAATGGAACGTTTTATTAACACAAAACAGAAAACTACACCCATAGTAAGTTATAATCCATTTCTAGGAAATAGTTTGCTTCAAATTATATAAATTATATATTATACTTGACATGATCAAATAATAATTATCATAATCTTTAAACTAAAAAACATTCACAAAATAATTTATGTTTTACATTGAAATTAGTAAAAAGTGTTAGATTTAAAGAATACTTTTTAGAATTATAATGATAATTACAAGTAAATATTTCCAAGTCAACCACTCTGTAAGTATGACAGTCAGCATTTTTCAATTTAGTAGTCCCATATCTTCAAACATATAAAACAAAAAATTAGTTGAGACAAACTCATTTGATCAATTACCAGATATTGCTGTTTACTGATAGTAGCAAACATAAATCAATATTAAATTTCGTAACGCTATAATATACTATGAAAAAATGTTTTGTATCTTGACAATTCATCTAGATCCTTTGATTGAAAATTTTTACTTGAAAACATGTACATTTTTAGCATTTTCCTAAATCATGTAAGTACAAAGAGTGAAAAAAAAAGAATCCGCTTTTTTCCTCTGCAACAGCACGGTCAATAATTCTGAAAATTTAAACTTGAATGTGATAATTTTCAAATAAAAAGAAGACTATAAAAAAAGAATTACGCTTACAATCTTTCCAACAACTGTCTCAACTCCTTCAACGAACATTCTATGCTTTTTTTCATGTTTCAACTAAAGTTTATTTCGATTCCAGATGTTGTTTGTTTATATTAGAGCTATGAATAACATCTGCACAAGCTTCAAGTTGTAATAGATGGCCAAAGCATAATAATGAAAAAGATAAGATTCGTTCAACTAGAAATGAAAACAATGTACATTGAATAGAGAAGATGATTTTTCGGCGGAGCAAGCAATTTTTCCATTGATTAAAAATAAGAATTTTAAAAATATACATGGAAACGTGAACATATTGCAGAGATAAGATTTTTTTCTCTAGTCAAATAAAGCTGTTTCTTTGTTTAGGTGAAAGAGAGGAGAAAAAAAATTCATTTTGAAAACAAACCATGTTTAGAAGTCAAGAGAGTTCATATGTAAAGATAATCAAAATTAAATATACGAAAGGAGAAAATCCAAATCGCTCGTGAAACATTCCGTTTGGAAATAATTGAATGGAAAGTTTATTTCACTTTGACTTTTCATTTTAAGAGTTTTGTTTAGCTATCAGTTTACACTACATATGGAATGAAAAGACAGCGGTATCTTTAGAAGTACTTTGGAACTGGATGAAGAATTGATTAATAAGTTTTATGAAATAGATGATTTCGCGACATGAACGACTTTTCTAGTTCTGAACTAAACGACCAATGGATCTAGTGGTCAGGGGGCCACCTCCGGGATCGAAATATTCCTAGATCGAATTCGGAGTAAGGCATGAATGTTTGACAGTCTGAATATTTGGCCTTTCTAAAGAAGACATAAAGAAAATATGCGGTATGAATGTGACATGTAAAGGAAGACCCTCCAGGGTGATGCAAAGTAGTAGGAAAATCATCCTTTGTAGTGTAATGATGTGTGTGTGTGTATATATATATATATACTAGAAGAATTTTTTTATTAAATCATAAACACACCTCTATCTTTGTGTTTCGTCTTTTTTTTTCTTTCTAATTTGTGTTTATATTTACGCTAAAAACATATTTTGATTGCTCTCATATCCCATGTTCCAAATTTAAATCTCTTCTGTTGGCTTAAAAATTCGGTAATGTCTTCATCAATCATAAATAGGTTAGCTGTTAGAAAATTGTTAAATCAATCCAAAAATTAAAATCGTCATTTTCCTTCTGTAAAGAACAAATAGAAGTTTACTTAAACGCATATAGGGTTTACTAAATTTACCATTCCTACTGACACTTATTATCTCATACTACATTTACTGATACACCATGTCTATCTAGATCAGTCTTTTCTGTTAAAGTCTAATTTTTGTCATTATAGATTCATAGAGTAAGGAATAAGAGTGGAACATCTGTGTAAAACTATATTGGTAAACAACAGGTAACGAACACGTTGAAAACAAAACAAGTCAATCAGAGAGGGATCCAGAAGAATTTTACGTATAGGCCATGGTGATGTGATTCCAATGAAATATCTGCATTTTTTTTTTAATTGAAAACAAACATACATAGGAAAATAATGTAAATATAGGGTACGATATTGTTTGTTCATAGAATTGTTTACGGAATTACTTTAAAAAAATTTGGTTGGAAAGTAGATGAATTTATGTCACATTGGAAATACACAACGGGCTATCGGCGATGGTACGGGATCAATTCCGAAGGAAAATATCCGAGGATAAAACTTCGTAACTTTGAACTACTGTCGTATAACAAGTTCAGCACCAAAGCTGACACTTCCCCTCTCCAAACATTCACCCCACTCCAACCAGAAACTCAATTTTGGAATGTTCAAAACACATTAATATACGATTAGTGGGATTTACGCATAAATTTCTGTTTTTCAGAAAAAAAAAACCTTGTGAATCCCTTGAAAGGGTTAATTTGTAAATTTTATCATACCCCTTCAATCCCGAGTATTCAGAAAATAATTTAAATACCAATAGTACCGCTGTGCTCTGCGGAGCCCTTGTGGTATCCGCGAGCGATTCTATAGGGCTCCGTCAGCGGCAGTTATGAAGATGACAAAATAAAATTGCTGTTTCCATTTAGCAGGAAAAACGAAACTACTTCCATCAAGCAAAAAGTACTTTCTCCTATAGTAGTTCGAGTTCTGCATTAGTAGCCATTGTCAGACACTCCCTCTTAACGAAAAAAAATACCAGTGTTAAGGGGGTCCGGGACACAAAAATCATCAAATTTTCGAATTTTTTTTTTATTATTTTAAGAAATTCTCTATGTTTTTCTGCTTAAAATGACGTCTAAATCATGTTTCTCTCTTAATTAGAACTAGAGATATAATAATTTTTGTGGTGCGTTGTTTTGAAAATCTAACACTCTTGACAGTTGTTGTCTCATGGCAACAAAATCTGTCTTTAAAACTTTAAATGCGTTTTTCTCCATGATACTTTTTTTCAAGATTTCCTGTATTCAAATTGCTATAAGTCGAAAACCAATAAAGTTTAAGGGTTGAAGTTTGGAATATGTCTTTTTCAAACATTATACTTTAATTTTGATTCAGAAAATTTGAAACAAATATTTACTTTTAAAAATATTACTTTTTTTTTTAAAAGTACCTTAAAATTTTCAAAAAGTTTCAATCAAATATTTTTTATTTTTTATTAAATTAATATTTTTTAAATTGCTGAATCAAAATTAAAGTTTATAAATTTGTGAATAATTTAGTGCAAGAATTTTGAAAATTGATCAAGAATATTTTGAGTTTTAGCAATTTAAAATGACCCCTCTTTTTTTGAAAAAATTTTAATTTAAAACTTTTAAAAAACTTTTTGAAAAAATTTGTGTTGTGATTTCGCTTATTAGTTAAATGGGTAATCAATACAAAAAAATTCGAAATTCTAAATTATTTAATAAAAAATAATTTTCAATGTGTCCCGGACCCCCTTAAGCAGATACTAGACTGATATAATACCGTCATAATTATCAACTTTGTTTTTAAGACACAGACTTAGTGTAAGCTGATCAAAATAGTGTGTGAAGATGTGCACACAGAAGTACGATGGTTGTCATGAGGTAAAGCGTTGTCCCGTTAAACGGACTTTTCGAGGTATACGGCTAAAAAAAAAAGAAATATCGATCTCATTTGGACGCAGAAGACTATATGCGTCTTTAGCTGACTTATGTGACACACCGGTCATTGACAAACTTTGCCGCAAGAAGCAGGATCATTGTTCATATTAATTTCGGTTATACTTGTAACGGTGCAAAAAATTTCTATAATCTTAATTGGTTGTTATATATTATTTTGTAGATTTAAATATAATAAATACTAATATTGTCTCTAGGGTTTTTTTTTTTGCTATTGTGTCCTTTATATTAATATATATAACTTATTATTCATACTTCCGTATACGCATCGTATGTAATATGTCTCATAGAACATAGGCAGATAAAACTAATCACTAAATATTTTTTAGAGCTCTACGAGAAACTTTTGATTAAAAAGGGTTCCGTGACTGAAAAAGTTTACGAACCTCTGGTATAGAAGTTACTAGAAAGGATTCTGAAATCGCACTTAGGAACAGGCCTCCCCAAGTTACCTTTTGGTCTGTGTTGATCTATCAAAATAGGATCTCCATGGAAGTCCAGACCTAGTGTTGGACTGTTTTTGATAGTGATCGGGCTCATGGACTTGGTATAGATGTATTTAACCTTAAATAATAAGTAACAATAACTATCAATTTCTGGGTGGCCTTATCTTATGACTCCATTATGTTTTACTTGCGTGATTAATGTATCTAAGTCTTCGTATAAGCAGCTGTTGGTTGATCAGGACTTTTTGCAGGTATATGGGGATCTGGCACGACGGGGCCTTCTGGACCTGGTGTAGGCTTTCCTACACCAGGGGGATGTGCAACAACAACATGTATCTAAGTATGTTTTACTTCTATGATTAATGTTACTGGGTATGTTTTACTTGCATGCTTAATGTATATAGGTATGTTTAACTTGCATGATTATTGTATCTAAGTATGTTTTACTTGTATAATTAATCAACCTACGATTTACCGTGATTGATCTGGTTTCAGGGTGTAATTTTAAACGTCCTGGTGCTTTATCACCGAGTCGAAAACAGTCCTGTAGTGGTGGCCAGCCTCTGAAACTAAAACCCGTTTCAAACTGTCACAAGTTCTAAGAAAGAATCAAATTGTTTTGCTTACCTGGATCTTAATTCCTTTTTTCGGATTAGATGGTCTCTCTGCGTCTTATGCACATATGGAGTATAAATAGGACCCCTAATCGTATCAATTACTTAAAATTCTATTTTTTCTTCTGTTTATTTTTCTTTTTACAGTGCTTTAAGACACTTCTTTAAACGTGTCTTGGACTTGGCTCATAGACTTGGTATAGAACGTCCCTCTTTCATACAAGTTTTTAGTCACATAAAATTATTTTATTAATTATGATATGTGGAACTAAGCTGTTAATAGTTAGAGACTCCGTAGTTGATACGTCCAGTTCATTGAGTTCCATAGAGTAGTTAAGTCTATGGGATATCACATCTTTCAGAAAATCGACCAGAACTTGGGCAAAATATTTCGTAGAAACCATTTCGAGGCAACATAAAAAATAAACAAACATAAAATATAGTTCGGGAGAACTCCAGCCTCATGCCCACTCCCCGTGAATGCTCTCCTCGGTCTAGTCGAATGGACAAGAAATCAAGCTACTTTCTTTCATATTCAAAAACAGTCATCCAGCACATATACGGGTTCTTCGTTTGCTTCAACCGATCGGATTGCAAAAATACAAAGTGAGCATTTGTTTGTCGGTATTTTTGACCATTTTCAAACTTTCGTCTGCTATTGGGTATCAACAAAACTTTGATTTACACAATTAAGATAGCTTCAGCCTTCAGTAACATTTCGGGAAGTACCCAGACCCATCTAAGAACACGTCGCAGTTTTCAATAATGTAATATTAGATCACCCACTAGTCGAACGTCTGTGTTTTTATAATTATAGAAGGGCCGCAAAAGGAGTTCCATGGAATAAATAGCCGGAAGAATTTTCTCAGGCTTAGTTATCAAAGTGCAATGATTGAAATTGAAATAGATTTAACTGCTTTTCCATCTCTTCTATAGCGAATAGAGAATTCATTACAATATATATCAAAAAATGATTACTTTCTTAGAATGAGCATAATTTTATAACAGTAGTTTCACTTGTGAATAAAGTTTTAATCAATGATTATTTTAAGTAGACTTTTAACACTTAGGGCCAATCGCGGTAAATTTAATGCACTACCCTATAATACTGGACCGGACGCCAGCGGATTTGCATAAAATCCGACTGCTTGTGTTTTTTTTTTTTTTTTTTTTTTTTTTGGGGGGGGGGGGTTATGGTATGGCTGGGACCTTTGCATGTGGTTCCTAGAAAATTGAACTCCGACGCCTACATGAACATTTTGGACATTCAGGTACGGTCTGGCAATTATATGGAATGGACGAATGCTTCCAGGACGACAATGCTCCATGTCATGTTGCAGCCTCTGTCAAGCAGTGGTATCAATATATGGATGTAAAACATCTTCCCTGGCCTGTTCAGAGTCCCGACCTAAACTCCATAGAACATTGGTGAGTTAGAGCGAAGCTTACGGATCAGGGAACAAAGTCCCAAATACCCATACCTGTGTATCCAAACCTTGTTGAAAGTATGTCCAGAAGGATTGCTAGTGTATTTGCAGTACGTGGGGGACCATCCCCCTATTAAAACATGTATTCTTTATCTTATACCATCACATCTTGCTGTACGGTGCATTATTGTAGGGAAATGTATTTTTAACACGGAAAATGTAACAAAACAAAACTCTTTCGATTGCTTAGTTCACTTAACAGGGATTTGTGTAAAACCTTTCTTGTTGCACTTAACAATTAATTTTACACTCTGATCGTCAAAATTTCCGAGCCCTGTAACACTGCTTCTTTCTTACAACACATATAATGATTAAATCCCCCTACATATCTGTTAAAAGAAACTAAGAGACTAAATGGTCTTCAATTAGGTAATGTGATTCCTTCCTAGTCGTCATATTTATACGATACTATTAGACGAGGACTCATATGGGTCATATAGACTCACTTCGATTTCACCTTTTCGTCTTGTCCTTAAAAATGTTTTGTCTGTGTGCTTTCTCATTCTTGTATTATGTTTGTTTCTTGTCCTTGTGTTAGCTCATTCTTGTATTCTGTGTGTTCTTATCTGAGTGTCTACACTCATTCTTATATTCTATATGTTTCTTGTCATTTATACTCTGTGTAGTCGTTCATTCAGTTGTATTCAGCTATTCGTGCTATTAGTCCCTATGCACACATTGTTTTTCAACGTGCGGCGTCGCTACGGCAACGCAAGTGCTGTCTGAGATCCATTAGATCCAATGAAGTAGTGCACACATGACTCCGGCAACGCACGTCTAACTTGCGTACAATTTGTACCGCAGTTCCCCACGGCGCCGCAGCTCGCCGCACACGCTTCTCCGGTCTCAAGTACCGTGTTTTCATAAATAAATGGCATATAAATAATAATTAATAAATGGTTGTATCCAGTAACGTCTATTTTGTTAAAAAAATTTCTTTTTTCACAATTAAGCGAAATAAACACGTTTTCTTCGATAGAATATTTATCGCAAATGGCGCGAAATGAATTCTTGTTACGGATATCTATTATTATATCACGGTTATGTGTGCATAGTTGGGCTTCGGTGTCGCAGCGGCGCCGCACGTTAAAAAACCCGATGTGTGCATTGAGCCTTACAATTCTTCATGGGAAATAGAAAAATATGTTGAATTATTGCCCAAGAAAAAGATTCTATTGGCTGAGAAAGTCAAAAATGGTTAGATATCATGCATGGAAGATGGAGCAGGTTGAAGGACGTATTTATGCATGTGAGCAAATCAAAGAATAAATATTCAGAGAAACCGTTATTGATTAAGTATGTCAATTAATCTATATATTAAATAAAATATAGAAATGAATTTTAGTCAGCAAATCGGAAAATAATTGCGTAAAGTTTGCTCAAAGGATCTCAAAGCGATCTGATCGGTCACTGCAACACAATACTAGTACAACACAACAATGAAAGCCACTAATTTTTTATGGAAGAACTAAATTGAGGCATGTGTCACAGAAAAGTTAACTATCCAACACCTCAGATTCAATCCATACGCGAAACAAGTCCTCCGTGATATTAGAGGCATTCTTCTCCATTTCCTCCGCGAGTGCTTGGCGAGCAAAGGAGCCGGTGAGAACGCAGGAGCAACCCTAGAAAAAAGTACGACTTCTCGTAAGAGTAAGCAAAGCACATGTAGGAAGCTACGCACAACTAACTTCGAAAGAAGAGATGCGGAGCAGTTGATGTGTGTCTCTCTGCTGTTGGGTGCAATGTGGGAGAGACACCGCTCTCATTCGGCGGATGGGCTTCGGATAGTTATTGGATTGTTTTGTATGGTCTACCTGGCGCGCGGGACTCGTGAGTGACATTTTTTTCATTCTCTTTATCAATTTGATTGGTGCCACAGTAATTATGTGTACGTATTATCTCGCGATATGAGACTCAATAGTAGAAAGTAATAATCGTCTGTATTCAAACACGTTTAAGAATTAGTTCTGTTGTCTCCTTATTCTTCTATGTTAATGTTTGTGTTACGGAAGGAGAAATAACTCTTGGAGGAACAGGGAATTTGGAAATTGTAGCTGTGTTCTTGTTCATTTTTCATTCTTTTTATCAATTTGATTGGTGCCACAGTAATTATGTGTACGTATTTTCTCGTGATATGAGACTCAAAAGTAGAAAGTAATAATCGTCTGTATTCAAACACGTTTAAGAATTATTTCTGTTGTCTCCTTATTCTTCTATGTTAATGTTTGTGTTACGGAAGGAGAAATAACTTTTGGAGGAACAGGGAATTTGGAAATTGTAGCTGTGTTCTTGTTCATTTTTCATTCTCTTTATCAATTTGATTGGTGCCACAGTAATTATGTGTACGTATTTTCTCGTGATATGTGAGTCAAAAGTAGAAAGTAATAATCGTCTGTATTCAAACACGTTTAAGAACTAGCTATGTTGTCTCTTTATTCTTCTATGTTAATGTTTGTGTTACGGAAGGAGAAATAACTCTTGGAGGAACAGGGAATTTGGAAATTGAAGCTGTGTTCTTGTTCATTTTTCATTCTCTTTATCAATTTGATTGGTGCCACAGTAGTTATGTGTGCGTATTTTCTCGTGATATGTGACTCAAAAGTAGAAAGTAGTAATCGTCTGTATTTAAACACGTTTAAGAACTAGTTATGTTGTTTCCTTATTCTTCTATGTTAATGTTTGTGTTACGGAAGGAGAAATAACTCTTGGAATAACAGGGAATTGAAAAGTTGTAGTTGTGTTCTTGGGTGCTATCGAAAGATCCATTGCTGATTTTCTTTGAAATCACTTCCAATTTTTTCAAAGAATGAAATAAAATAATTCATTCGATATCGAAACTTTTTAGATGGATTTTCAATGCTCCTGGAATTTTTAATCAACCGTGTGTTTTATAAAAGCGTGAAATCAAAAATGTTACATTTTTGAGCTAAAAGCATATTTTTAATTGGCACTAAAGAAATTTTTTGAATAGAATTTCATTTCAAATTATTTATTTTATACAAAAAAAAAATTTGTCGTAGATTTTGTTTACGTTTGTCATTATGAATGGAAACTTTAAACTCCTTCACAGAATTTAAAAAAAAAAGAAAAAAAAAACTATTTTTTTTTACATGTAAAAAGTAATGAAAATTATCGAAATAATTTCAACAACTCATCCACAAATATCTTTCACAAAGTCCTCCTATTTTAACAAATTTGAATTGTTTTGTACATTTATTGAAACATATTTTGAGATTAAACATTACAGTTTTAAAGGTTTAAAAATACTTTGCGACAAAAATGATGATATTCTGACAAAATGTATTAAAATTATATAAATTAGAGAGATATTATGAAGACATTTTTTTTACGATTGCTTGATAAGTTACTGAAAAATGCGTGTATCAATATTTGAACCTCACATCTATGTTATTACTGTCTTATGATTAAGTTAATTTTATGTTATTTTGTCTGCTGCTTTAAATTTACATGACGAATGGACAAAATATATTGAATTCTAAGCAAGTATAAATTTATTATATTTTTAGGTGTAAAGTATAAATAATGAGTCTTAGTATAGACTCGTTTATGTTATGAGCTTATAAATAATAATTAAAACACGAGTCACACTCAAACAGAGTTAAATTTGAATTAAAATTACCCTTAAATAGCTTTTGAGTGAAATATATGCACTGTCTTAAAAACTAGATATCATCTTTGGATGTTTCAGGGCCAAGTTTATTATGACTGCTGTAAATTTCCCCTTCTTGTCAAAGAAGGCGGGAGAAAGAGTAATGTTGCACTGAAGAATGTTCCTGATTTTTATTGGTCCAGATGACGTTTCCCAGTATTTTAACATTCTGTCAAATCCTCTTCAGACCACAATGAAAAGAGGTTAATGTATGATACTCTCAAGATTCTAGTCTCGTTCTAATACTATGTCGCTATAGATCTGTCTTCCATAGAAATTCCAAACTATATGAAATTATAGCTAGGTTATTCATTTGACCTTTTATTTTATAACAAACATTACCACTTATTTTTTAATGATAAATTTAATTATTATTAATTTTCTTTGACAGTTATTCTTAGAAAATTATTATCATCACCACTAAGAAAAACGTAATGTAAGCAAAATTTAAAATCGACTTGATTTTGACAGGACACCTTAATGCTCCAAAATGAAAACCACACTTGTGTGAATCGAATGTTGATCATCGCTTCTTAACATTTTCGCATCTGTCTGAAATTGTTTGCAGTAAGAAAACCCCCAACAGTTAATTGCGATATACTTCCTTTTAATTCGGAACATATATTTTTCATTTCATAATTTTATTACCAGGACTGATTTGATTATTTTATTCTAATTTTCTCAATAAGAATATATTGAAAATTATACGTGAGGGATAGTTCAAAAATAAAATTCGCGATTCTTCTTCCAACTAAAAGTTTTAGTATTGAGACTTGGTGCCATTTTGTTTGAAAGACATTCTGATTACATAAAACAGCATACTTTTCACCAGTCCTGCAATCTTTCGATCTTGGTAGCAAAGCATATAGGTTCACATTCACGTGTCCCGTTCTCAAGGTGCGGGCACATCCTTCCATCACTCATCACTTTCAACTACAGGAATTCAAGAATTTGTTTTCGATCATCCATTGTCGTTGAACCTATTAATCACCGAAATGGTTAAAAACCAAAATATTCATAATTTCAGTCACAGTAAATACATCGTGATGGACTTATTTGGTTTGCTTTGATTTGGGAGTCTGTCTAATATTGTACTGCATGATGACTAATTAGACGTAGATCTATGACAAAGTGAATTCTGAATCTACGAACATCCATGCGGAGACTGGAAATTGAGCCAAGAACCTTTTGAAGCCAAGGTTTGGATGCTAAATGCTTGTCTAACAGACCGGCTTACTATGACAACTGATGTGAGTTCAGAAGTTGAAAATTTAAATGTAAAAATTTCATTGCACTTTAATATCAAAACAAATCTTTTGATCAGTTTAATGTTTCATTCTGATTGTATTCAGTAAAATGTCCGATCACCTAGAACTCTGAATCAAAAGGCTAAATGCAATATACTTTTAAAAGAGTGTTAGAAAGCCCAATAATGTTTAGAAACATATTTCAACGAAAAATTGTTTAACAAAACTGTTCACGACTGTAGAGTTAAGAGCAAAGACCATTCTTTAGACTTTTCAATTTAGTAGTGAAAATTAGCTGTTATCTAAAATGTCAGACGATATCTCTCTTATACAGTAAATACCTGATCTTTTGAAACACTGAAATATATCTATTACTGCAAAAAAGCTCTGCACTCGTAGGTTGTGTTTATAACAACGATAAGCGAAGAACAATATGTAAAAAGTATGTTAACATTTTAGCATTACCTAGGATGTACCATGACGTCAGTCACACAACAACCCAAAGTATGCAAAATAAAAGTATGTAAATATAGTCGAGATAAATTGTGTTCGGCGCCTTGCTATTTTTCTTCACTTTGAAAATTTAAATGAATCATTAAGGAGAACTCGAAAAATCTCGTTAGGATACAGGAACTTAATTATTAGTGCGTGCAGTGAGAACTCCTGAGTATCAATCAAAAGAAAGAAACTCGGAACAATGCAACTCAAAAGGGTGTTGTTGTTAAAATAATGCCACATTTTTATTTCCCTTGGCTAGAACGCGCACGTTTCCTTTCTATTAGTCTCAATCGATTATTAGAGAGAAACAGATAATTATATACTTCATTCCAGTTAAATGCTATTATTATGGCATGGAAGAAAATATTTTCAATACGTTTTCATTCACCCTGTACTCTTTCAACAATATTTACATTCGCTTGTCATTCAGCAATTAAATTTCATTCATTCACTTTCGAATTTAAGGAACCAAATAATTTGTAGTTGCCAACTAAAATTAATTTTGTTATTATTAACCCTACTATGGATTGTCTCGTGTAGATATCTCGTCATTGGCAAAACTGACCAGATCTTGATAAATGAATCCTAAGAGTTTTTCTGGTGATATTTTCTAAATGAGTTTGATATTCGAAAATAGAATATCTGTACATTTTTGTAGTATTTTATAGAATTTACAGTTTCATGCTCTTTTTTTCTTCGAAACACACTCAATAGGATAGTTTAAAAAGCTGAATATGCATTGTGATACCTCTTTTTCCATGCATATTCAATTATGGATTATTATTTCCTGGCGTACATATATTATTTAGAACGTTCCTCTTGTGTAGAGGCCAGGGCTCGGAAATAAGATTTTGAATCTGACAGCAAATATTGCTTCGAGCTTTTATAAAGTGGCAGCAAAAACTATTCAGCCTATGGCAAAACATAAAATTTCCATAATAACGGTAAATTGCAGTTGCACTTTTTTCGCTAAACTTTAAAACAATTAAATAAATTATGGCACAATGAGAAGAAGAAAAAAAAATACTTCACTTTTCTTGTAAGCTTTCTGCAATTTCATATGAAACCCTTAAATACATCCGAGATATAACGAAACACTCAAATAATATAGTGTAGACGCACGTTTATTTCCTTATTATCAAGTTTACGAAGGCATCAGCCAATAATTAGGCTAGAGAAAATGGCAGTTGTTTCATAACTACATAGCTAAAAGAAAGGTCTGGGATCCCATGCACGAAACCATTTCTGAACTGCTCGATCAGCCTTAAAATCTGGAAGCGAAGGACCATCCGCACTTATCCTCATTAAGGCACATAGTTTTTTTTCTTCAAAAAAGTTTTTTAATAACTAGTATTTGGAAAGAGAAATAATGAAACATTGAGTTTCAATTACTCGCAGTAAAACTTGCCGTGAGAACCGTCGTCGTGGCGTTTTAAGCTGAGCTCATGGTAGCCCTGGTAAAGAATGTTTCAAACAGCGAAATTTCTTCACAAATTTAAGATGTTTGCATTTAAATGTGCGTCGAGATTTCTGTTTGATCTAGTGAATGGAAAAAACACAAACATATCATGAGTAAAAAAAGTAAACTTGTGTTCTCTAAAAAACATTTTCAGTAAAAGATAAATTTAGGATTTAGATAAGCTCTCAGCTTCGATTCATTTCATGTATAATTATCTTTATCACCCGACTTTGCCCGAGAGTTTGAATTGACAAAGAGTTTTCCCCGACAAACCAAGTCGCGGTTCCTTTACCTCAGCAGCTTCGTCGTGTTGTCGAACATCTTTATGAGTTTCGTCCACTTCACATGGCTGTGTTCTCTAGTGTTACGATTGCTCGGCTTGCGTCAGCTTTTGTCATTCTGTGTTGCTTTGCATTTGTTTAAAAATTGGTATCCCTTCTTGGGTAATGATCAAAATAAAACTTAACTTTTATAATTCTACTGGAGTGACGTATTGAGATGAAAATTGCTCCGTTTACCTAAAAGTTCCTGACAGAATGAGCTGTGAAAATTTCATGACCAGAGTTTAGTCGCCGAGAGTTTGCTGAATCATAAGAACAGATTTTCGACTTTTCATATAAGATTCAGTGAATAAAATAGTAAAATCTTATGGACATAAAAGTTTTCCTGTCATAAACACATTATTATTACACATTCGCCTTAGTCCTTCTGATATATTATATTAATATCAAATTGTTACTCAAATCACATTCTATGATTAAAACATTGAAGTATCTTATCATCTCTTTCTTTATCGGACTTTTTCCCAGACATGCATTATAATGTTATCAATACTTGCTTTTGTGTGTATATATTTTTCCCTGTCGAAATTTCTTGAAAATTTCACCATCCCTTGCAAGCTAATAATCTTCGCGTTCCATCAATAGTAGTTTTAAAATATTTTTTATTCATATGAAAATCGTAACTTCTAATTCGATTATCTTTGAATGACCTGGTCTTGAAAAAGTTGTCTTCGAAACATTTATTTGTAACCAAACCATGTGACAGTGTGGGTGCTTGGTTTAGTTAAATCCTTTAAATACTATCATAAATAGATATGTACCCTTCCGCGACCTTCCGCAAATATTGAATTTGAAGGTTTATAAATAAGTATTTTAGAAAGAACGATCAGCGTAAGACAAGAGCACACCGTGAGCGTTGGTTTGCTTAGCAAACCAAGTGGGATTGCGTTGCAATTCCCTGGGGTTGGCGAGCGTAGCCAACTAGTATCTTAAAAATTGGTCTGGTTATAATGAGACTATTTTTGAGAAATTTTGAAAATGACAACCAAGTTTCTGAAATTGTGTTTGCAGCACCTCGTTTCAACATAAAACTCCATGATATTTACTCTATAAAAAATTATTAAAAAAAAAAAAAAACATTTTTATGGTCACTGTTTGTTATTAACCCTTCTGGTGGCTGCTTCGATGGGGTATCTCGTCATTAAAACTGACCATATCTAGATGGACGAAATATTTCGCCATTAAAGAAGATTGAGCAGATTTAGATGAACGAAATAGCTCGTCATTAAAGAAAATTGAGCACATTTAGATGAACGAAATAGCACGTCATTAAAGAAAATTGAGCAGATTTAGATGAACGAAATAGCTCGTCATTAAAGAAAATTGAGCAGATTTAGATGAACGAAATAGCTCGTCATTAGAAGAAAACTGACCAGATCTTGATCTGAGCATCATCAAAAATCAGCAATATCTTGTTGACGTATCTTGTCATTCATTAACAACATTGGTTAGATCATGATAGACGAGATACATCGTAGAAAGCAGTTGAAGAGTTAATTTCATGTACTAGTACCGTAGCTAACATTTCTAACTGGAAATACCAAAATTGGATCAAAAGCAAAATAAAATTTTTACTTAAAGCAAATCTTGGAGCAAATCTCACTTGATTTTCCAAAATGATGTTGGACTATAAATTCATTACAGCACTAAGTTAATTAGCCCAAAAGGTGTGATTTATATCAATCTTGGCAAATCTGTATGGATGATCTTTACGCTGCCTTAGAATTGATAGCCTTTTAAAAGGACTTGAAAATGACGGAAGAATGGTAAAACCCTGAAAATGAGGGAAGAATGGTAAAGCCCTACGCAAGGACTTGCAATGGACTGCGGATGTTTTCTCGATAGGATTCAAACTTCAATCGGCATGGATAATTAGGAAAAGTCTGTGCTAAAGGAATATCATTTATCAATTGCAGAAAGAAACGATCTGAGGCCTGAAACTATCGGGGGTCAGGATTCATTGGTTGTCTTGAAAGTAAAGGATGTTAAAATAGAAGGTGGCGTTTAGATTAGAATTACGTATGCGTTATTCTTTTTTATTGCCAAATTTTTCCGAATTATAATTTTTTGAACAACATTGAAACGCTACTAATACATTCCACATTCATAATTTTGCAGAAGGCATTTATCCCTTTTATTTCATTTTGCTAATTTGTTCTAAAAAAACTGACAATCCTTTGATTTTTGAATTGATTCTCAATCTAGAACACTGGAATATTTTGCACAGTCCAACTTTTAAACTTCCAAATGCATTTTGCAAAATTCCCCCTCCACAAGTGCCCTGTAGTATGTCTCTACGAAATAATACCCCGTTTCCTATCAAACGCATAACAGTGGCACCGTCAGGAAATAACGAGAACCATAAAAGGGAAAGTTTGCTCATTAGGGGAAAAAATCCACATCCGGAGAGACGAGAACGCGTTCTGTCACAATACATTCCCTCTTGTGTCAACATCCAAGTCAACCAAATGAAAATTTCTGAGTGCACTTTTTGCTATGCGTCTGGGGGGTTGTGCGTGTCATCGCGTCCACCCCAACTTGGTCTGCACGGGGTGTCATTTGACATTGAACGATAGCAGGACGCTATCTGCTTGGCCTTACGACCCTCCTTAAAAAGGACAGATAACTCGCGCTACGGGGACGGTGATAAGACCTGTCTTATCTTCCACCTTAAGTCAACGAGGATTGAGAAATAGCAGCTACCGCACACGGAAGCCGACGTTGGCAGAATTTACGAGACGCCGGGATATATATTGTATTTTTCCCCTCTCCAGGAATATTGACTTGTGTCCACAAGTGCCTATGAATAATTCTTTCGATCGGAGAGAAGATTTGCTCAGAAACTCTGCACGGAGTATTCTTTCTTTCTTTTGTTGTCGAAGGAGTTTTGTGGCGCCTTCCTTCTGTTCGTTTTCTCTTTACTAAAATGACCATTCTGAGTGCATAAGAATGCATTCGCGAGGCTTTTTGTATCAAGCTAAATGGTGTGTTTTTGCGTGCTTCCTGCACTTATTTCGAAAGTCAAGTAATGTGTCTTATTTTTCGAAGGCGATTTCTGACCCCCCCCCCCTCAGTTTCTAGTAGAAGTTCCAAAGAAGATAATATTCGGAATTGTAGTTGATTTGTCAATCACGCTTGAAATCTCCAAATTGTTGATAAACTGCATTAAGGCAACCCCGGTATGTATCATGCCAAAGCATTTGGGTTCCGTGAAAAATCTCCCTTTTTCCGCCTGGCTTGTTTGCTTGCACTATAAAATTTCCTTAACTCAAAAATAATTCACGTCGGGAATTCGTACGGCAAGCACTTTCCTTCACAAAAGCATTGCCACCACGTAGCACTTTTCTGTAATACTTATGTGCAGTTTAATAGTTTTTGCGTGTTTCTCTAAGCTAGAAATTAGTCACCTGACTGTTTTCTAGCTTAGTGGAATATTAAATAAATTTGTTTAAAACTACGCTTCACCGGGTGACACTTTTGACTACAATTTTCATAAAACATGTTCACTGCGCATTGACTTTAACCGTTATCTTTCAAGAAAATAAAGTACGCTTCTCGAAAAATTACATTTTATAAATTATGTAGTAAAATTTAATCATCTAACCACGAATTTTATTCCTGCAAAAATGTTTCAATACACGAACAAAATCTTTGGTCAGAGAAATCTGAAAATTTGGTTAAAATTTCAAAACCTTATTTTTAAATTAATTTATGAAGCGAATTTTAGTTTAATATTAATATTTGGAAGGTACTTCAAACCTTAATGATTAATTATTGGTTTTTATCCGAAAGGGCCTTGTAAAGTCAAATAGGTATAAATATCAGTAATAAAATAAGAATACATTAGTAGATAGTTTTAATGAAAAAACAAATAAACTAAAAATTAACGAAAAGGTAAAATTCTTTCCTCTAAACTCATCAAAAATTTAAAACAAAATCAATTGTTCCAAATTCAATTTTACCTATGAAAAGGAATTTCGGTGCAAGAAACCAGACGATCTACGAAGATTTTACTTCTGCTGTCCAAATGCTCTTGCTCTACACATATCGGATTACCTAAAATGTAACTTATAACCATTTTGACAACGTTTAGCCTTTAATGTAATTGGCGTTTACCAATCGTCCATAGTAAATCAATTCGGAATTCTTTGGAATTGTTGATGGCGAAATGCTGAAATTGTATTCGAAGCATGTTCAGAAAACGTACAGGAAATACGAATCGCATCAGTACACTACCGCCACCTACATTTAGCTTAACAAAAAATGCCTCACATATTTGTATTAAAAAAAAATTTCAAAGGGGGGTCGAGTTTCAAACTTTTATGGTACATCAGTATCGGCATCTATGCTGAAGGAGCATGCTCTCCACCATCCATATGCTCTATCTTGACCCGAGACAGAGGAAGTATGCTTTGTAATCTCAGAAACACAATATCTGAAATATTTATTCTATGTTATCTCCCCGATTAGTATTCAGTTTAAAATCTTCGACTCGTGGTAAGCAATTCTGCTATCAACTTAATCGTCACGTCGTTCCCATCGGAGTATTCAACGGCTCTCAATCACAATTTTATTTCTCTTCTCTCATCACTTGCTTCATGTTACACAGATGAGTAAGATTGCTATATTTACTCACTTCTTAATCTAATGCCACGCGGTGTGAAAAAAATCACGAACGTCTTTCTTGCATCTTTCAACGCATCCTTAATGAGACGTAAACCTTGAAGGGAAGTTGGGCAATAAATTTCGGCAATTCCCACGCTTATCTCACACCAAGCAACCCAGCATACCAAAATTAAGCTTCCTTTTGATAGAAAACGTGGTCTTTGATTGTAATGGATACATTTGGTAGATATTGCAAGCAAAAATGTGGAAAGCGGGAGATTCAGTTGCCTTTATAATTTATTGAACAAATTGATGTTTCCTGCAAAAAGAGACATTGTACGAATGGGATTGGAGTCAGGGTCATTCTCGAGTGGTATATTGGGAGTGCACTTGCACATGTTCAGAAAAAAAAGCGGCCGAAAGAGATAAGTATGCATCCAAATTTAACAATTCTCCATGAAATTTTTTTTGACATTATTAATTTGATACTTGGTTGATATTTGTGAGTTCCTTTTCAGTTTATAGAATATAATTTTAAATCTGCTCAATCCTGTTCTTCAATCCTGCAATATTTGTTCTTCATTTCCATCAACACATTCAACAAACACTCTCTCAAAGGCAGAGACATTTTGTGGGGGAGAGTGAACGAGTTATGTTAGTATTTGTTACCTATGCCATACTTTGTAAACTCCAACTAGTCATTTGCAACAGTCATTCTGGTCGCCTTTTGAACAATTCTTAATCGCATGGGTTAGTTGGACAACCAGGGTAATGACAGAATAAATCAAATATAGAATGTGTGGACACAGGAATGTGAATCATTAAAACTTTTCATTTAAATAGTAAATTCAATTTTCATTGACCCTTTTTAAACCTCTGAGCGGCGGGATACTGTATATTACTTTTCGTTATCTCGTTTACGTTCCCTTCAACACACCTTTGTGACTAAATAACTACATCTTTTGGTTGAAAGAATTCGAACTTTTTGTGCCTTTAAAAACATTTTATTGTCATTTTCCTTTGAATAAAATACTTTTCACAGATTCTACTATTCTTTTCCTTCCATAGAATCCGTTGGAAAGATTGTACAGCTCATTTACTTTTAGAATATAGAATCCTTTAAAAGTATTATATTAGTTAAGAAGGTCAAAATTGGTTAAAAGCCATGCAGAGAAGTAGAACTATGCGTGCGAAAACACATCAGTGGGTTAATCAGCCTCTTATAACAAATTTATAAAAGTGCTTAGGAATGTATTCAGCCCTAAAGAGAGCCTTAGTATCAATAACTTTTAACTTATGTGATAAAGTTTGGTCAATAGGATCCTGTCGACTGGATTAGGAATAGTTTATAAAAGAAGTTGTAGAAAGAGTACTAAAATAGCTAAATGCTCAGCACTGGAAATTTTATGTATTTAAAATTGAGAAGAAAGTCAACGATGATTTAGATCTTATTGGATGGAATTATGGAATTTTATATAAATTTAAATCTTGTTAATTTAAAGTGATATAAAGGCAGAAACAATGCCTCTCCTTTAGGAAATTTGGTGATGGTGTGACATTAAAAAGTCGTAAATTGTTGTACTGCTGTAGATTTTCATTAAGCTTACCAGTTTAGTAATGTTAGTTTACCATTTATCTCATTGACTGTCGTCTCTTATTTTATAGAAGTAGTTTTGATCTTCAGAAATCATTATCTCTATGCTCATAAAATCGTTACATTTATCTTCAACGTGACAACTCTACATTTGTCATATGTTATGTTACTTATTTTAATTATAAATTACTCAATTACCCTAAAAGTCTTAGTTTAATTTTAAAGAAATATAATCTACTGTGTGTATGTGGTGTGGGTGTAGTGGTGGTGGGGAATTGTTTCTCTTTTTCATTTTTTAATACACACAATGCGTAAAAAAATATTGAAAAATGTAACCAGTGCACTTAAAATTTAGAGTAAACTTTTCTATATATGATGATTTCGGTAAGTAGTGTAACAACTGTACAACTAAATTAAATGCCATCTTATTTTATATTCTTCATATTTTACAAGAATAAAAGGCCCAATATAAATATTTTGATATAAATTAAAATTATTAATTTTTTACTGTACTTACAAAGATAAATAAAAAAGCTATAAAAGTGCCTGTACTCACAAGATAAATCGTCCTATTTTTGTTTCTGCTAACTCAGCAAACGTAAAAACTGGTATTGTGTTGTTTCTGTTGGTGATATTTTTAAATGATTTCGACTGTCAAATTATATCTAAATCACTTCTAGTTTATTCAATATATGACTTTTCTTTATTTGTTGCTTTGATGACTAGATTTAAATCAAGATAATCAGATCATACTCAATTTAAGAATTGCTAGATTTTATCACAAAAATACTTATTTTTCCTTTACTTCATTTTCTTGTCTTGTAGAAGAGTTTTGAAATCCAAAGCACGTCCTTGTGAGGCTCAAAAAAGCATCTCATAAAACAATAATTTTGAAACGAAAATTGTAGAATTTCTTGTGCTGTACACTCTTTAGGAAAATAAAAGATGTTAAAAGCACAAAAATCCAATAATTTTTTTTCACAAAATTGTTTTGCTTTTTTTTCTAAAAAACGACGTTTTTATCTCTATAAAATCGTCACTCATTACAGATCATTTAGCTGAACATGGTATGCATCACTGAATAATTCAGGAATCAGAAAAATGGGTAATCATATAATAAAGGTATTCTAAAGTTGACGTTGTAGCTTGAAAACTATATTTAGGCCCCTAAATATGTAGTTTTGAAGTCTAAGACAGTGACACGTGCACAAAGCGACCATAAGTGACAGATTTACTGAAAAAATACAACGCTTTAGCTCGATCAGCAATTCTAAAAAGGTGTTATTTTGCCCCCAAAATGCCATAAAGCAACACGAAAGAAACGCATCCATAACAAAAAATAAATGGAAATGAAACAATCACGATTTGCATAAACAGTGAGTTATTACGCTAGTATCCATCTCTAGTGACAGAAGAACGGGACAATCTGGACGCTTTGTTGGTTTGATCGCAATTGATGCTCGAAGTTTCTAGCGTGGTTTCCTTCTATCTGGGCTGTAATTCTCTACCTTATGGCAAGAATGCGATTTACTACCGTTTTAAGTTTCCCGTGCATTTTATGTTTGAAATTAGGAACAATTTAAACGTAGTTTGAACTGTCGCGAAAATACCCACACCACTTTCCAGTTTAATCTCTTGGTTCTAAAGGTCTACATATCCGGACCTTTGGTTTTACCTTTTGAAACCCGGACTACATTCCCTATTGCAACCCATTTGTCTATGTTTAACGAACATGTCAATAAATGAATCCGTGGTTACTAAAAAGAGTTTTCCGTTAGCAGGATTTCAAAAGACAAAATAAAAGGTCCATTTATTTTTTAAGGTACATTTTTCTTTGAAATGGTAAAATTTAAACGTAGTTTGAACTGTCTCGAAATACACAGAAAAGAACACCACTTTCCTGTGTTAACCTCTTCGCTTCTGAGCTGGACATCAGTTCCATATTTCTGGACCTTCTTTTTCTCAACTTTGTATTTGCCTTTTTAAACCCAGTTAAGTGCAAAATTCTTGATTGGAACACCAAATTTACATTTTTTAATGCTCAATGAGCATTTCTACATGCAAATACGAGTTGACAAAGAAATTTGCTCTTAGTTGGGTTTCAAGAAGCAAATCCAAAGGTCCACATCTATGAACCTTTGGTTTTGTCATTTGAAACACAGTAAAGACAAAAAATTTTCTTTATAAGACCGAACACACATTTGAGAATGTTCTATGAACATATCAATATGTGAATCCGTGGTTACAATAGAGAATTTAGCAATAAGTAGAATTTTAAGAAAAAACTTTTGTTGACCTCCAGAATGAAGAGATTAAACTGAATTATAATATAATTTATATACTCACGTTGTTTTCCAGATCATATCAAATGAAATTGAAACCTTCTCTCGGTCTTACATGAGATTTAAGATTTATTTTTATAATTGAGAGATATAGATGGAGAGATATTAAAGCTTTACAACCACATTACCATTATCTTTAAGCACAATAGTAAATAATTAAGCAACCAGAAAGATTTCCACCGAAATATAATTATCTCATTCCGATGATGACAAAAGTGAATCATGGGAGTCTTATTTCCTGTTTTGAACCTCGTGTAAGGCGTTTGAATTAGAGGAATCGTAAGGACATTTTCCATGAATGCTCGTCCAAGATAAAAATCTGTAGAAATGAAACAATAATTGTAATACGATATCCTCTCTACAACAGAGCCTCACTATCTTTATTGGGGTACCAGAGAAAAATAATGAGATGAACCTCCACCTTTGCAATGACAACAGCAAACTGCTTTGACGATACACACAAGCTCGTAATAATTTAATGTAATGAAATCATTTTTTACCATTCCTGACATCTCTACTAAGGCACACTGACGGGTGTGGGAATTATGCCATTTTGATACATAAGCCTTTTGAAATAAAGTAACAGGTTATTTAATTTTTAATCTCAAAATTGCTCCATTCATAAACATAGGTATTGTTTCCCAAATTCAGGCATCATGTATACTTTTTTTTTTTCAATTTGCTTTATTTCAGGGAAATTGATAAAGTATTGTAAAAACTTCAATACTTATTTCATTATGAGTTCTCATTTTTTGAATGAATTCAAATTGAGTAAGTGTATTACCATACGCAAATATATAAAACACTTCAAGCAGATCAAAACACTTGAAGGGGAATTTTTATAAAGCTTCACATAACTTATTTGCAAGTAAGATTTTGAATTCAAAAACTGGATTTTTTCCTTTTCAACATCATTCAATCGAACCTATCATTGAGGTTTTCTAATCTTATTAAGGTAATACCATTTTATTTAATACATAAAGAAAGAGAGAGAGAAGTCAATTCGGTGTGAAAAATAAAAATGTCGATATATCATCTTCCTACGAAATTAAGGAAATGAAGATACAATTCCTGTGAAAAGATATAACCTATACTACCTAGTTCATTTCCTATCCTTTCTCGTGAATGAATGTGTTTTAAGATTAAAAAAACACAAATTGAAACCAATTATCTGCTACCTATCATGCAAAATATCTTGACATTATCATGGTGGAAATCCCAGCATCATTACGCTGCTTGCTCAAGGCTTCGAAAATTCAAATTAGGATAGTTGTTTTTGTAAATCCAAGCTTGTCATCTGGTTAGGATAACTAATCTTTACAAAAATAAAAAATCTATTTTAATATTTAATCACGTAATTAGTGAATGATAAATTACCAGGTCTGTCTGTAATCAGCATGCGTGCTGTGGAGTATAGAAAATAACTAAAAAACTGCAGCATAGCTGACTTCCGAAAACTTTCGTTTGATACAAAACACACTATTCGGTTCATAAACTTGAGACTCGCACACATTAGGTCACAACCCACAACTTTTATAGTTCTAATATTGGAACCTGATTGTTCTATTTCTTGCTTTTCGAAGGAGAATGCTATTCCCATTAAAATAATAATTACCTGATCTTATTTTTACGTGATACATTAAGTAGAAGAATGGATTAAGACATCACACGCTGAAAAGAAATAGCTATTAAAATGAAGTTAATATTTTCATATCGAAATTTGCCTTCAATATTACATTACAAATTATTTTAAAGGAAAGGAAAATATATTTCCTAGAATATGTTTCTTTTATAATGAAAAAAATCTATGAAATATCATTTTCTAACTAAATCATTATCAATTTAGCTGTCCCTGAAATTCGTTTTTTTTTTCCTTTCATTCAATACTTTGAAAAAATGAAAAATGAAATTAAAAATTTCAATTTTATCAAATTTTTAGATTTTAGAAACTTTGTTGAAAGATTTTGTGCATTAAAACTAACTTTTACACGAACATTTTTATGCACAGTTTACTCAAATTAATAACTTTTAGTGATTTCAAACAATTATTTTTAATGCACAAGCAACATTTTTCTACTTTAAACATATCTCTTTTACTAGTTAAAAGTGATTTTCAAAGTTAGAACCTTTCAATGAATGTATGTTTTCATGTCCAATATTAGTGTTAATGTATTTCAATAAAATATAATTTATGATATGGGAACATTTCCACTGAATCTCAAAATTTCTATATTTTCCAAATACATGACATAAAAGTTTTTCCTGTGTTTTTAAGATTCATCACTTCTTAATAATCCAAATGTAAAAGATAAATACACTATTAAAGCAGAGCTAAACTAAAGAATCGGAGACAAATATATACAAACCATGAATTAGAAGAATCTAACTATGACAGAGTTTTGGTGTAAACAAACAAAACACTGGAAGATGATGATTCCGTTTCCCGTTATCCAATGCTCCCTCGTTCTCTAGAAAACAGAATTATATTAAAATGTACTCGAGAGATTTCACTTCCAGAATACGCAACATGATATCCGTTTTACCATAAGAGAACTACCGATGTTGCTTTACAGAAAAAAACTATCATCGAGTGTACCCAATTACAAATATAAAAATATAAAGTCGGGTATCACTCCGTGATTGTGGTAAAGCATTGATGCAACAAAATAATACTACTTTGGAAAATTTAGTAGCCAATAGCTTTTCAAGTAAAGAATTTTTTTATTCTCAAATTTTGCCTTTTTTGCATTAAAAAATATATTTTCTACACCGAAAGTTGCACTAAAATCTTCTTGTGCGAATTCCAATGCAAGAAATTGCGAGGCTCATGGCAAGTGTTTAGATTTAATTGTTTCTTATATTTATAGAATATATCGCACAGCGTATTCTTTTCACAGCGTAACATCTGTCATGTGACATTCCAGATGTATACTTAATTGAAATGTTCTGTTTTGGAAATGAGTTTTAAATTGCTTTTCTCTTTCCAGCCATTCGTTGTTGTTCATCTGCTAATGGATCGTGCAGATCAGCTTGTGAACAAGTAAGTTTATTTTATTATCGAATCTTATCTATCGAATATTACTTATTGACAGAAATTTAATTAACTCAATCAGTCCGACAAATCATGTTATCAACTATGATGGCAAAGATAACATACTATACTTATGTATTGAATTTTAATGAAAGATAGCAAGCGATTTATCCTTTCCAATAGGAATTTGGAAAATAACTGTTAAGAGTAATTAGAACAGAGAATAGGTGATTGAGCAAAATACTATCCAAGTGGTCTCAACATTCTGCCATTTAAAATGTATTAATAGGCCATTTTTTTTTTGTCAAGTGTTAGTGCCGGAGCTCACATGGGAAGGGGTTGCAGCTTCGGGCTACAATCGGTGTCCTAAATTTATAAAGGCATAGTAATCCTATTAATATATATTAGAAATAACAAATGTGCAAGACGTCTAAAGGAAAAGAGAAAATGTACACATTTTTGTGCAAGTTAAGCAATGAGTACTTCTAATACATATTTGCATTTCCTGAAAGGTAGCCACCTTCTTCACCACTGAGATTCAAAATGCTGATGTGGGGGTAGGACTGTGTCATATTTTATAAAAGAACCTCTGAAATCTGATTTACCAAATTCATGCCGAAAACCTCACTGAACAAAAAAACTATGGTATAAAAATATCGACATCAAAATTTATAGTACCCCAAGCATATTTATACCGAGAACATATTCTGGGGGACTATCCCCCCAACGAAATCTTCCGGATTTTACAAAAATAAATGTTGAAGATAACTTATTCCATGTAAATCAGTTTTGTTAAATCTATGGTGAAAAATAACCTTGACGAATATGAAGCTACTTTTAACATCCGCACAAAAATATGCGTATCGTTATACCAATTCTATTGGTGTCTGAAGTAAACAAAGAAATCGTATTTGTGTGTTCCGGTGGCGAGCAGTTTTAGTACAGCACGAGTCGCGTGGTTTTGAACGAGTCTATTAGTTAAATTAGGATACTGGTGGTAACGTAAACAAATCCCTTCCATATTTGGCGACTTTGACGAGGATCCTGGTTCTAAGTTTATCTTCGGTGCAGAAAGCAATAACATTGCTAACAAGTCGACAAAAGAAAAGCATCCATGGCGATCGATGTTAATGCTTTTGCGTTTGTGCCTTTCGCCCAATGGCCTTTATCGCTATTCGGAAATCAACTAACCCAAGGTGGACTACCTTCTCGTCGGAGTCGCGCAATAGTCCCAATAGACTGGTGAGCTGAAGAGCTCGTTTTCGAGTTCGAATTTTGTATGTGAAGTCGGTTTGACATAGATTTGAAATTCCTTGTTTTCTTCCAGACTATTCGATAATGCACGCTAACCTCCCGCAAGTCCTTCAGAAAGGTATGTCTTCCCCAGTTCACTTGCCATCTGACCATGGTCCTCGAATCTTTCCCTTCTGGGTGGATCCCAATACCCCGTTGTGTTCCTACAGTGTTGGGTTAATTGAATTACCTGCATACCCCAGTTTACAGTCGGTGCTATTTGGCAGCACCTCCCTTGGTCACCAATGTTAACACTGAGGCTGATATGCTCACGCCAACGAATGTTTGAAGGATAGTACATCCATCATAAAACTTGTATTCTGAGGGGTGGAGATATGTGCTGGGTCAATAGGAAGGAAATAGACCAGGGGTTCCCAAACTTATCCAAGTTGTGCCACCCCTAAAAGAATTATAATTTTCTCATGGCACCCTCGTCGTGTAATTTATATATATATATATATATATATATATATATATATATATATATATTTGTACGACTTTGAAGAAGAAATTAGGGAAATAAGAGTTAAAAACCTAAAAATAATTAATACAACTCGTAGTTAAAATTAACTCAAATACTTTAATCGTGCTTAATAGGAAAACATAGGTAGGTGAAAGTATAAATAAAACAAATAAAATTACCTTTAACATGCTCTCGGTGGATGAGTGACCTTAACACTTTTGTCTGTTGCATAACCATAGCTTAGAGATCGTGGGCGCTTTGCGGCACCCCTCATCTCTCTACTTGGCACCCCAGGGTCCCGCGGCACATGCTTTGGGAACCCCTGGATTAGACAATACAAGAAAAAATAATTCAAGGTTAGGGTTTTATAGTAGAATAGTTTAGGGGCAAAATACTCAGTCCAGCCAATGACATTGGTGTACATGGGGACTGGTCGTGGCATTAAATGTCTTAACGTTAGCGTGGTACGGAAATTTGGAGAGTAGTGTGCCTAGTCAGATGTTGTTCTCGTCTGATCGTTGTTCAAAATTACGAGGAATTGTCTGGATCTTTCCCTTAGGGATAGATCCCCGATCGTCCCCAATAGCCCGTTGCACTTCTGCATTGCTACGTTAATTACCCACTTACCATTCCTACTTAAACGATGAATCCTACCCTTCTTCCATCCTCCACACCCCTGCTGAACTTGAAACATGATATTTTCACTGTTACCGGAAGTTTCGATTTCGTGCCAGTTGACCGTTCGTTTCACGCACTGTCGCCTCCCGATCATCCGCAAGTCTTCATCCCCTCTCGACTGCGACAGTCCCTGTTCACGCGGGTGAAAAAAAAAACTAGCCAAGAGGAAATGGAAGAGGGGAAAGATGATAGGCACATGCAGAAAAGAGCAGAAGCAAAATGACAACTCGGAGCGAACTTTCGTACTTTTTTCCGTAGCTGTTTTCCCAGCATTCTAGGCTGTAACATAATAACCGAACATTAGAATACGATCCTGACTGCTGCCCGGATGGCTCATGCTCATTCCACGACTGAGCAGTTTAGTTGTTTGTTTCCAGAATTCTCTTACGCATTTAATGGATGGGAAAGATTTTTTTTAGATGAGGAAAGAAAAACTGTTTGTACATGTGCCAAAAACTCTCCCCGACAGCAGAAAAATCAGTTCAGAAAAGGTTTAGCAGTTTCGAGTACAGAATTTTCGTTGATGAAGAAATTACTTGTTTAAAAGCAGGTGAAGTAAAAGGAATTTTCACCTTTTGAAGAAAGGGAAACTAAAAACAATAAATTATTCCTCCTTGAAAACATTTTCAATGCAACAAAAGGTTTTACTAGAGAATGCGTAATGATCTTTTTCAAATCCTTTAATTAGTTTTTCTTTTGTTCGAAAACTTCCATTTTTGAATAGTATCCACGTTTCCAAGAAATGTGTTATCAAACAATTGTTTGTTATTTTAAATTGACTTAAAGCTAATTATATTTCTTAGCTTTACACTTGAACACATAATTTGAATAGAGGAAGTGTAGAAAGGTTAACAGCGAAACGTTCTAAACATCCATAAACATAAACATACATATATTTCCTAAATTAGATAGGCTGGTAGTTGAACTTACGTCGTATTAGAGCAACAAATCGGGTTATTAGTGACTGTCTAGTATCAAACCGAAGGAAAAGATCCGAGAACGTAATTTCGTAATTTTGAACCACGGTCAGATGACGAGGTCAACGCCGGAGCTGGAACTCCACTCTTCACCTTTCACACCACGTCAACGTGAGGTGAGGGAAGAGCAGTTTTATTTTAGAATTACAATACATCAATTGAAATTTCAACCCGAATCTTTTTAAGGTAAAAGGATAAACTGGATGGATTTTTATTATTCAACTGCTATAATTGGCCAAACACAAGGCTGAAAACGTCAAGTAATGAACACACATACAAAAAAGTTTTTACAAATACAAAAGAGAGAAATACACCTAGAATATATTAGTTTCAGGAATCTATCCTGCGCTGCTTACAACTCGCAGGTTGCTAGCGGTAGTCACAGAGCTATGTATGCAATAGGAGTAGACTTTAAACAACAATTTTTTTTGTCGAGTTACTCAGATTCAGTCCATCTCTACTATTACAAAAGGAAGTGTTTGTCTCTGTCTCCGTGATCAGTGTCCTGACGAATCTATGACACTTACAATAATGAAATTTGGCATACAGATGGTACTAATTTTTTGTGATTTTTGTAAAGCGCCCGAATTTTTAAATTTAATCTAGAACATTTTGAAATTAATTTATTAGTTTTTTTCACCTTTCTTTCTTTAATCTGGAATGTAACATCACCCCTACCTCGAATGAACAAGCCGATTTTGCGATTTTCGACCGCTGACGTCACAAGCGTTTTTAGATCGAATATCTTTGGAACCATGCAAAGTTTTCCGATTCTTGCGTGTTTAGATTTACGTTGTTGATAATACCCACTTCGAGGAAGTTTTCCGTGGAGTTCATTTGCGAAGCAAACCAAGTGGAAATACACGTAGCAATCACCGGGGATTAGCGAGCATTGCTCACACCTTACCCAACGAAATGAACTGTCAAGGCTAGTAAAGGATAAATTTAACCACGAAAACCTTTTTAAAGCAGTTTTGAACTGAGTGAAAATTCGAAAATAAATTTTCATTTTCGTTTCAATTTGAAATGGAAAACTCATTGAACTTCTTCCAAAATTCACCAAGAGGTTATGATGACCTTTCCGAAGATCTACTCGTGCCTAATCATTTTGTGCTATATTCTTTAGAATTCAAAATTTTTGGTTTTCTTTGGTCTATCCAATTTTTTAAAACCGCCATACGATTCCTGAAATGATTCCATGCTTTACCATTGTGAAAATTTCATATGTAGATCGGCCAATGAGAGTCGAGCTAGGTGGCGCTATCACTATACGGCCCCTCCTGGACTGGCAGGAATGTCATTTACTTGTAGATGTTTGAATAAGATCCAAGTGTAGCAAACCTCACATCTCTCTACATATGTAAACATCCTGAATCTTCAATAAATAGTGTGTAGAATAATTTATTTGACGTCTAAATTAATGTAAAGAAGGTGAAATGAAATAGGTAATTCAAGAGATCACATCGTACGAACCACCGAAGACAAAAACGAACGGTGTCGTCAATCATAACATAAGTTCTCAAACACTGCATACTTTCCCTTTTGTATTTTAAAATATATTCGAAGATTTTACTTCTGTTGAAATTCTCTCATATGATACACACCTTATACCTTCAAATGGTGTTTGTCGCAAAGAATCAACTCAGACTTCAGTCTTTTAAATTATTTTTACGAAGTGATGAGTGAGACGAAGTAAGAGCATTCAAAAAAGAGGAAACACATCACCGCACCATCTCACCACGATGGTACTTTTTTTTATCTATCATCACCGGTATTTTTGTTGATAGAAAATGCCTCTCATAGTTGCCAACATCTCTTTGTCATTCATCATTCACCATCATTCTTTGTCACAGTTTTTTAAATGAATTTCGTTTTTTGAAGGAATCTCTCTCTCTCTCTCTCTCTCTCTCTCTCTTTCTCTTTCTGTTATAAAAGAAAATCTTTCAGCCTTTTTCAGGTTTATTCGCTTTGTGATTGGTAGATAGCGAGTCTTGTGGTTCAACGAGCAAATGAATTTCGAGCACGCGCAGACGATAAATACAGTTATATTTTTTAATTAATTTATTCATTCATAAAATTTGAGAGCATGCGCTTGAAAGTTTGCAATGTTTTCAGAAGAACCGGCAAAGTCTGTCGCCGTTTTCATAGCAACAGTCGAATATGAAAATCTTTAAAAGTACTACTACAACACGGATCAGCTAAAACATTTAAAATTATGATGAGATTTCCTCTGGATTTTTACAATATGTTATTTATTTAACAATTTCCTTTTTTATGTGGAAATGAGTTGTTTTGCTCTTAACATCTTTTAAACCATTTTGTTTTTATTTACCATATATTTCCGTGTATAAGCCGATGGGGATGGATTGTGAAGCAATCCCCTCCCCCTCATTGTTGAAAAGTATCGTTCGCGAAGCGAACTAAATATGATTGCGTAGCAACCATCGGGGGTTGACGAGCGACAGCGAGCAGGGGACAGAGCCCCCTAATAATAATAAAACCAAATTTTTCCGAACGAACCACGGTTTAGGCCATGTTCACATGAGGCGCGTAAAACGCGCGTTAGCTAGGCTACCAAGGTCCCAAAGGTCAATCAAGGTCGCAAAGATAGATACTTGAATTAGAGGAATAAATAAACATAATTTAACGGTGGGACCTTGCTAGCCTCGCCATACGCGCGTTGTAACGCCTCATGTGAGCTGGCCTATTAACTTAACCAAACTTATCTATTTAACTTAACCAAATCATGGAAGTCAAACCATAATAACTATGAATTGTTAATGAAAACCATAGGAAGTAATTCTACAAAATGTAAATTAATAAATAAGAAATGTTTTCATCTTTTTAGTCTCTGTTATTACGTTTACTGATTTTTATTTGTGAACCTTTCTAGAGAATGTGCGTTATATCTAAACGAACATGTGTCAAGAATGGAAAGGATAGAAATATAAGATTATTAAGTGTGTGTGAGCAGTTTTTCGTATTAGATGTTTGGTGAATGTTTTGAGATCAATCTGGAAACCAAGAATGGACGTGGGAGCAGAGCATTGTTATTGAATGCGTTGAGTCAAATATGATTCGATCGAAAAAGAAATTATTAAAATTTTCACTACTCATGATGCGATAAATCTAAGTTTATATTACTTTAAATTCATATGTTTGCTACATTATAATTAAATAATACAAAATATTTTTGAGATTTATTTTCAGTGCATATGCAAACCTTGACAGAACATGAAGATGTTACTTCCGCTACTAAAATATTCCAGTATGATATTTATCGGGATGATTTTAAAATGTATTTTATCGCCGTTTAGCATTGTCAATATCTCTCCATTTGGAATGTATCTTAGGAATGGAAAAAATATAAATTTAAAGAAACTTAGGAATTTTTATTGGATGTGCTGAAATCGTATTCGAATAACTTATAAACTGGCGTAATACGTACAGGAAGCATATTTCTCAGCAGAAACATTACAGTCATCTACATTTTACTTGACAGAAAATGCCTCTCATACTAGATGTAAAAACAGCAATGCTCCAATACTAAACGAAAAAGCTATGAAAGTAAAATAAATTTCTTACTAATTCTCAAAATCACTCACACAACAAAAAAAACTGCAGGACGAATATGTGTTTTGGCCACATTATTGCAACGATTTGTTTCTATTATTATTTGCGTGTTGCAAATACCATATTTATGTCAGAGTTGATTTGTTGCCTTTTGTTCCATCTTTTTGTCCCTTTTCCTATGAAAGTCTTTCTACCCCAGATATGTTCCGAGGAGCATTTAACATTTTAGGCTTGAATACTGCGACGAATGAGAACAAAATACGGTTTTCAAAACAAGGAATAAGAAGAAAATTCCAAGGGTAAACTTGGCTAAGACAAAACTCTTAGACACACTTTTTCGTTCCACTCCGAACACAATCGGAACACACTGATATAAATAACAATTCATAACCATCAATCACTTCCATCTGTCATGTCCTTCGTTCTTCTTTTGTGTTTTTTACACAAATGGGAATATTGGTATTCTTGTTTAACAATAATAGTGCACCACTGCATTGGACTCGCTAAACTAAAAGAAATAACTTGGATGTATGATACAGGTACATTACTCTTCGAGAATCGCATAAGCGAAACCGTGAAATTCAGAGCTTGGATAGAAAAATTGTTATAAGCACTTCTCGGAAGCAACAACGAACCAAACATTCTTGGATTGTTTGTCTTTTCTTTTGTTTTCGCGATTCGGATTTTCGAGTTTACTTTCAAAACAAAGAGCTCGAAAAGCAATAGCTATCGAAGTTAATTAAGAGGGTGATTGTTAGTGTGTTCGGAAGGTACGACTGGATTCTTTTGAATTGTTCGCCAAGTTGCTGTTTTGGTACAGTTTTGATATAAAGACTTTTTTGTGGCAATGCTTTTGGCATGTAGTTTGGCGAGCTTTTTGTAGAGTAAGTGTAGCAAGTAAAGGCAACTGATTAACTTGGGGGATGTTCTTTTCTATTTCGCCTAAAACAGAGTTTTTTCTTAAAAATTTCTTCGTTGGCGACAATAATAAACTGGGAATTAGCAGTGGTTAGTTAATGGACGGGTATACCGTGCCCTTATATATTTTTCAGAGTTAGGTACGCTTAATTTAGGAGGAAAGGAAAAACTCTTGATACCCGTTCACTGAAAATGGCACATTAGTGAATAGTTTATTAGCTGTTTAAGAAATTGCTGTTATTTTGGTTGTTGTCATGTGGCGTGTCACTGAAGAATCTGCAAGCGTAAGATTAACGACTTCTATCGAACAGGTTCTCAGACAAAATACGGTCTTCCGGACAGAATTACCCGATCTGCAATCAGGTTCAGCCCTACGGACAGTCAATCGACCCATAGACTAGGCGCTGCCATACGAACAACGTAGACCAGATACGTCAAAGTTTATCTGGCCCCGCAGGTCATACACAGCCCTCCAAATATTTTTAATCAGACTTGCAGACAAAATATGGTTATGCGGAGTTTTCCCAGACTCGGAAGACCAAATACGACCCTCCGAACAGGTTTTTTCGACCCGCTGACCAGATATATGCCCCGCTCTAATAATCGGACCAGACGCGCAGAGCAGTTACAGATACCTGATATTCCTTTTGAACAATCATTCGTAAAAATAAATTTAGCTTAGCGTTATTTCGCAAATACCCGTGTTGAAATTTGCGTAAATAAGTTCATATATATACTTGTTCATATTTTCACAGCAACCCATCAAGTAGAAAAATATTCATGGCTCAGAATGTTTTTAAGACTTTTCCTGTGTGTATGCGTTGTGATTTTATAACAATCTTTTCATAGCAAATCGGAGAATGAAAAAAAGAACTTATTGCCCAAGCTGTTAACTTCTCCACGTATATTCAGCTTCTATAATTAGGGTTTCAAAAGGAAAAAAGAATTCGGAGAATGAAATTCTTGGCAAGACAACAAGTATGTTACCAATCTTCTCTAGTACTGAAAGACAGCCTTATAAATGAAAATCATCTTTACCACTTCTTTCATTATTTCAAATTCTATGCAACTACTTCCTGTATTCGTGATCTTTTAATTGTTAAAAATCCACTTCTGTTCTAAATAGTGCTGTGAATGGTTTCGTTTAATGAAATTAAAGGTCTATTATATAAGTACTTGTAAGGTTACTTAATGCATTGCAATTAAATAAAAATTAATTAATTTGTCACTTCAAATCATCGTTTTTAGTTGACACTCGTATTATATTAATGAACTTTAAAATTGCTGCTCGATATATTTTGAAAACTATATTTATTAAAATTTATTTATGGTATTTTAGTTCACTGAAACGAACAGAACTTTATTTTCTCTGTGAGACCGCCAAAATAATAACAGGCAACTTTGCAACAAAAAATTATGTTTCTAATTTTTTTATCTGCTTTTTAAGTTTTTATAACATAATGTAAAACTTAGTATGCTTCTTAATTATTTAAATTTTACATGCAATATTAGGACACATTATTCCTCTTATAAAATATTTTTACTAAGAAACATTTAATAAATACATGCTAATTTAGAGAAATATTACAAACAAATAATATTAAGTCCTGTTATTAGGACTACAATTAAAGCTTTTAAATATCAATATCAATTACGTTGTTTCAACTGTAAGAAATAGTCTGCAAACTTCTTTAGGCAACATACATGAGACAAAAGAGATTTCTAGTACATCGTGAGAAATACACTTGGGAATACTTACATGTATTAACAGCGCATTTTCTATACCATGAAATTTTCATTTGGAGACCCCCCCCCCTCAGAACTCGAGTAATTAAAAAAACGTGTTTTCAAGTAAAATTTTGGCATTCGCACATTAGCTTAAAAAAATAAGGCAATAAGAAATAAAGAATTACAATAATTCAAGTTTCGTAAAAAATAACATTTGGAAAGAAAATTATTTCTTCAGCAGTACTGCTAAAACAATTCAAGTAATTCCAATGCTCAATATTCATTTCAGCTCCTCCAAAACTACCAACTTATGGTTTAAGTATGGTTACTCAGATATTTTAGCATGTAACTTATCTAAACGTATATAAACAGAATAAATTTAAATAATGTAATTTCTAAACTTAAATATGATGAGTAAAATAAAGAATATTTTATTTAAATATCTGGCACAAATTCATGTGACAAATGAAAAGCAAAAGTTTGTAAAAGTTCTAAATGAAAGTAAGTATTCACAGTATACAAAGTTTCATGAAAATAGGTTCAACCGTTTGCCCGTAGTACGGGCACACACATATGAACAGACAGACATCAAGAGACGGATTTTGCATCAGAATGTATCAAAATGGATTGAATACTTGAAAGGGGTCGAAAATATTCAATGTACAAATAAAAACTCAATTTTAATTTAGATAGATGCAATGAAAGAATAGGGTTTTTGTGACAAGGATGGGTTGGTTATATTTGTAAGTCACTGAGCTATCTTGGGACATATTATGCCAAACTCTAGACATTAAAAAATTTTCCTGAACGCTATTCAATAAAATAACAAATAATTTTTCCATGTGAAAGTGCGGCTTTAAAAAGTGAAATGGATTAATATAAAATCTCGACAGATGTAATTATTTTGAAATGAAGGTATTAATATCAAATGGGAGAAATCAGATAATAATAAAAGATGTAGTATGTAAAGGCACAAATATGTTGTATAAAACCAATGTCATGTAAAAAGTTCAAAATTTTTTATAAGGTTAACCTAAGGGCTCCCTAACTATGCTTTCTACAACCAAGATATATGAAAATGTTTAAGACGTGGACGATTAAAGTTAGCGTATTCTATCAAAATGTGTTTCACCATTAATTAACAGATGCGGTAATTGCAAATTATATTATTTTCGCCAAGAAATAGGTGATTATGGGGTTATAAGTGTCCAATTCGTTCAAACTAGTAAACAGAGTGCAATGTAAAGACGTTTTCATATTTACCCAGGCTCTAGTACAGTAGTAGCGTCGACTCTACGTGGGTGTATGAATGACCATATAAAGTTTCTAATGTTAGAACTTCCTATTCTCCAGAGTTCTTACTCGTCATTTGACCGTGATTCTAAATTACGATGTGTTGTCCTCGGATCTTTCTCTTAAAGGATTGATCCCGGACCGTCGTCAATAGCCAGTTGTGTTGCTATAGTACGACGTTAATTGAAAATTACCAATTTACCAGGATTTTTACGTTCACCAAGCTCGTTTGGTCACATCAATCAAACCATACCAACATTCTAGCAATTTTAATGTGAAGATAAATTTAGGATAAACATTACAAATCTCGATATTTCTATTTAACAAAATACTGTATCGATTCGAATATTGTTTCTGACATCTAAATTGCAAATGCTAAAAAAGATTAGCGTCAAGACAGAATCGGAGTTCAAAGTCCGTATAACATATGCGCTTTAAATATTTACACAGCTTCGGAAAAGAATAAAATAAAATGTATTTCTACTTGAAACTTGTTTCAATGAACATCGTCTTTTTTCCGCAATGTGACCGCTAACCTACCGGACAAGTGCTCGTTGACTTTAGCGAAGAAATCCATCTCTTCAACTCGCAAATTGTATACAAATTGACACCTGTCATCGCTTGACTGACAGCATGCAGTTAGAGAGGGGAGGCCCATGTTTTCGGAAGGCGTATCCGCCGGCCGACATCAAGTAGGAAATCTCACATCTATAAATCTTTGCATAACATCGACATAAATACCTATGAATTATTGATTTTCCTGGAAGATATCACTGCGAAGATACTTGCTGTTTGAAAAAATTAAACTGATATTGCCCGGGGAAATCTCAAGGAGATTCTAAGATTGTGCGGAGAGTCATTTATTCAAAACTATACTTCCAACTGTTTTTGCTTATTACATTAATCTAGGGTTAATAAATATGCTTTGAATGTCAGGAATTTATATGCTATTTGGATGGGACTCCCAATTTAAATTCACAAAAGTATGCATCAATCAACTTAGCATTATGCGTCGAAAACTTAGGTGTTCAGTTGTAAAACCTATTCATTAAACAAAATGAGAAAGCGCTTGAACTGATAATGAACAGTGTTTTTGATGCAATTTTTAGAACAATATTACTGATGTTAAGAATTGAAGATAGTGTTGTAACAATTTTCATAACTGGTTATTTAACTGGCATATTGACCATGCCGCTTATATGCCACCAAGAAGGTTCAATACCCTGTTTAACAGCATATTGATGATGATGCTTGTCCCTGTTAGGTTTTATCCATTGGGTGTTCCTTCACAAATTGTCGACAATTGGCCCTTTGTAGTGCCCAAGGCAAAATGATAATAAAGGGTATTTCTAAAATGGTTGGTTTCCCATAGGAGATTGAACCCGGACCTTCGTCAATAGCCCGTTGTGTTGCTCTAGAACGAGGTTAATTAAAAATTACCAATTACCTAAATGGTTGTTTGGTAGTTAAATTTGCTTCGCAATCGAGCAACACAACGGGCTATTCGCGGAGGTGCGAGATCAATTCCTAAGGAAAATATCCGAGGACAGCACCTTGTAATTTTCAACCACGTTCAGATAACAAGCTCAATACTTGAGCTGACAGCCACTCCTCAAACTCCCACTCCTCGTCAACGTGAGACATTTGAGGACACGATCGATAATGTGTACCTGCGGCTCTCACGTATATGACAATCTTTGGTTGGATCTAGTTTCGAACCTTGGGTTGCTAACAGGGCCGTCTTAAGATATTTGGCACCCGTGGGCTACTGACCATAACGCGCCCCTCTTCATAAGAAAATTTATTATTTCACACTCGCCACTTTATTTCGCCAGGCCATTGACCATCAGGTCATTAGACGAGATCGTTAACAATACAATCCAAATCATTAAGTGCAGAACACTCGTCCAAATGAGCATCAGTCATGACTTGTCCGGAATCACACAAAACACAGTCAGGTGAATTAGTCAAATTAAAACGAAACAACTGCGCACCAAGACATTCGTGTCCTGTCAAAAGTCTAAACTCAGCATACAATGAGAACCAAGAAGCTAGTGTGTGATTTGATATTGTTTGAATCTTTTTGTTGGCATTCGCTAATATACGAGTAACACCGATTTTTGTGCCACTTACGCTAATAAAACTTAGAGAAATGCCTCGCAAACATAAAATCAATTATGACCTGTGCGAATAAAAACTGGAGTTCGGATTTATTCTCATTTATATGGCATCTAAGTTTACTAGATGAAGTGCAAAATGAAAACTATGGAAACTCTTTACGAAAAGATAAACATATTGCATTATGGACAGGTTTATGCCAAAGATTCCAGTTTCAAAATAAACACATATCCAAAAGTGAAGAACAATGCAAAAGGAGATGAAATCCAACAGCGCAAATTAATATTCCACAAGCTACTGAGAACCAAAGAAATGTCAAACATGCACAAGCGAACATGTTACAGATTTTTGTTATTGCAAAAAAAATCTTTTGTTGAAGCAACCTATTATGGAATGTACTAGTTTCTGACCCTAATTCAGGCCTTACAATGCATGTCCATTGGCTGTCCAGGATTCACTGTAGCAAAGAAGCCCATTCGCACATTAGAACCCGCCCTTTTAACTCCTGTGGTCCTTGGTGGTCTGCATACTACTATGCGACGTTCGAGGGCAATCCAAGTATGTTTCATTAGATTGAGATCAGGTGATCTCCCTCAATAGAAATTCAGAATCATTCTTAATTTTTGGACATTTTTTTATCACTCTTTCAAACAAGACTAAAAGCGAAATCCCGCGTTGTTTTCTTCAAAGCTTTTCAACGAAAATATGACGACATATTTAAAAAATGATTTTATTGAATTTCATGATCAAAACATTCTCTCAAAAAGAACTGTTAGAAAAAGGGGAAAGCCCTTAGTTTCTCCTCTAGAACCTGTTGGGTAGTAAGAACTCCCGCATCACCTATAAACTCGTCCCACAAAGTATGTGACTTGCTGGAGAGCACTGCGGATTCTCACCCCATCCTATCGACCCCCTTGTTTATGTTTGTAGGGGAATGGCCGATAACCTTTGCTTCCACTCGCGCGTAACCCGAATTCCCCAACCTTGGCAAATATTTGAGTGTCGAGGGACAGAAAACAGCTCTCGAAGATTGATTTCCAGTAAAGGAACGGCAATCTGTGAACTCTGTATATTTGTAAACAGACGTCTACGGGTTGGCTATATCTGACTTCCCCCACATCCACACTTCAAAATCCAGCATCAGGCCCGTAATGAAACCCAAATCTAAAGTGGCGTAAACATAGGGGAGGGGTCTTGAGGCCCAAAATCACCCTTGCTAATTTCTTTTCATGTCTTACATATGACGCATCTCTAATGCATAAAGGTTGGATTTGGCGTTTTATGAAGAACGGGTCATATTTGGCCAAGCTGAGACAAACACGAGATTATGGCAAGTAAAAAATAGTGTGAAAGGGAATCAAAGAGGAATTGGGGTGCTGAGTAATGGGAAGAAAGCAGCTATCCCGGGAGACTGACCTATGTTTACAAAAGACAATAAACAGTGATGGGAAAAGAAAACATCACTTGAGTACTTTGGATCCATGAAGCCCTTACACACTTATAGGAGATTTGCCCAGAGGACGCAATAAGTTTCCGATATTTTTTTAATAAAATAGCAGGTCCATTAATTTAACACTTATTTTAAAAGTAAATCTTAACTATTGAATTAATTTTTTACTTCGCTGACATGAACAACCCACATATTCTCATGTCTACATATCGCACAAAGGATTCAAGACTCCATATAGTTACTAAATTCCAAGTGAAGGTTCATTTTTACGCATACGAAACTTAAAGCTTATGTCGCTAAGTCTCAGACACTTTAGCCGACTAACCGGTATAGTGGTTAAGGTGTTAGCCTCTAGATAGGAAGGCTCCTGGTTCGAATCCGGATCCGGGCATGGATGTTTGTAAGCGTATGGTGTAGAGGCGGCTGGTGCACCTTAAATCTGTCGTGGACGAAAGTCCTCACGTTGGGTTGGGTTGGTGTGGAAGTTTGGAGAGTGGGGTGCCAGCTCATTTGTTGCTTCGTCATCTGACTGCGGTTCAAAATTACGAGGTGTTGTCCTTGGTTCTTTCCCTTAAGGGACTGATCCCGGACCGTCGTCAATAGCCCGTTGTGTTGCTCTAGTACGACGTTAACTAAAATTACCATTACCTCAGTTACTTTATAATTGCCCATTGTACATCATAAATCTTTGGTGACCAATTCATTGTTATCCCAGGGGACAAGTAAACAGGGCTTTCATCTGCATTTGCCAACGCTTTTAAATTGAAATTTGTTCATCAACAAATCGTTTAACAGACTATTTCAAAAATATAAACAGAGTCGAAGGGAATAAATTATACGTGTGAAAATACTCCCAGAAAAATATTTCCGTTTGCAAGAGGATACGATCGCAATCCCAGACAAAAAAAAATAAGGAATTGAGTCTAATGAAAAATATCTAGTCATAATAACCATTTGTAAAATGTTCATTAAACTATTTAAAACAATGTGTGTATTTTTCAGTAAAAATATAGTAAAATTAATATATATATATATATATATATATATATATATATATATACTAGCAAAATACCCGACCTTACTCGGTTTGAATTCGTTTACTCTAGATTGAAGAGATAATCAAAATATATAATGACTTACGTTTTTTGTAGAGTAAAAATTTATTTTAACACCTTTCGCCATCTTTATATTTTCTACAACTTACTTTAGACACAAATCCTACACATGCATATCCATTCATGTAATACATTTCACATACATCGCACAATTTCTGTATGACAAAGCTCAAAAAGACGAAAGGTGATACTAAGGTTACTACTATAAAAGACGATTTATAGGAAGATTTGGAATTCCCTTTCATAAGTTGTTTTCATGTGCAACTCAATTAATTAAAATTACGATTTACGGCGAGTGCTCTCGCACTCATAGTCAACAAAACAATATTTTTTTACCTGTGGCACTCTTGTCTCCGGTATGCGACATTGTGAAATTTTGCAATCTTCTCCTGTCATTACTACAACAAATTTTTTAATGTTGGAAAAAGTTCTAGTTTGGATTTTTAAACATTATTATTATTTCAATAACGACATTATTCTTTAAATAACGGCATTATTCTTTAAATAACGGCATTATTCTTTAAATAACGGCATTAGTCTTTAAATAACGGCATTATTCTTTAAATAACGGCATTATTCTTTAAATAACGGCATTATTCTTTAAATAACGGCATTATTCTTTAAATAACGGCATTATTCTTTAAATAACGGCATTATTCTTTAAATAACGGCATAACTACACTTAAAATTTACTGAACATTTATACTGACTTACCTAACATTTTCAAGTCTAATACTTTGTGGTGCTGTTGGGTGTGATGATAAGAAAAACACATTTATTAAAATAATAAATATTTAAAACCGGAAACAGCAAAGTAAAACAAAATAAAAGATGTCGTAAAAAATTGTTCCAAAGATATTAATTTGTGACTCAATTTTATCTCTTGATCTCGCACAGTTGCCACAACTTACAACTAAAAGTGTACAAAATTTAGAAATGTGAAATTAATTCAGAGCGAAAGAACCAGAAAAAATATCACTGCTCGCGCGATCGTGTTCATTCTCGTTTCATCGAAAAATATCGTCTGTCCCATATTTTCGGAAATCGTTTTCATTGCGCAAAGAATAAAAATAAGACTCGAAATAAATGACGTATCAGAAATGAAATTCCATAAAAAAAAAAAAATTTTGAAGAATAATTACTTTTTTAGCAGTACTGGTAAAGCAATCGAATTAATCGTAATATTCAATAGACATTCCAATTTTTCCAAAACTACCAAATTATGGTTGATTTAAGTATACTTACTCAGGTGTTTTAGCATGAAACTCGTCTAAATATAACAATAAAGAAATGTTTAATATTGCATTCACTAAATTATTAGATAATGTATAAAATAAAATACAATTCAATCAAATATCTGGAATAGAATTCATGTGATGCCTACACAAACACACAAACACAAAATCGAGCATAGAACAGAAAGACGGACAGACAGACTTTCGCAACCAATTCCACTCACTAAATCAAGATAAGTACTCTCTGTATGCAAATTTCCATGAAAATATCTTAAACCGCGTGGACGTGTATAGGGCACAACATACAGACAGACAGACAGACAGACAGACAGACAGACACCAAACGAGAAAAAGGCGGATTCGGCATCAGAAGGGTCCAAAACGGATAGAAAACTTGAAATGCGTCGAAAATATTGAATGTACAAACAAACACTCCATTCTTATTTATATAGATATATATATAAATTATATAATCCTATTAAAAACTGTATTACCTATATTAGTTTCCATTAATTTAATTTATTATAGTAATTTAATCTATGTTAGTTACGACTTCTCAACATTAAAATTGGTCTATTAAATTTCCAACAGTATGATTGTATTAAATTGTATGATGTGCGTGGTTTTGCTGTTTAATTGATTATGTGTACGATTTTATTTAACTCCTCATATGCGTAAGGCATAAATATTTAGCATCGATGGAAATTTTTTCCATTTCAAATACCCATAATGATTCTGCCCACTTCCGGTATTTAAATGGCGGAAAATTACACAAAAATAGGCACTCAACTTCATTAAATGCATGAAAACAAACCGTTTATCATCTTATAATTGAGATCATTAATCTCAAACTCGATCAGTTCGTTTAACTTTACGAAAACAACAAGCATTTACTCGTCTCTTCTCTTCATCCGTATATTATTATTAGCTAATAAGCTATTAATAGTAATTCCTGCAATTTGATATCAACTTCTTTAAGATTCATTTAACTGCAATTTCTATTTTCATTCGGCGTGCGACATTAGTATTCTGCACGACGAAGTAGAGTGTCGAGAGCCCTTGATACTTGCCCAACACGCCCCATTAAATAATGTACTCGAATCCCATGCTGATTTGCTGTCAAAATGTAAATAAATTCCACGTCGTGTTTGCCAAGAATGTTCCAGATAAGATTAAAACCCGTTTATACTCTCGACACTCGACAATGGATGTGAGTGAATGTTTCAGAAAGGACTAAAAAACAGAGGTAATGTGGGATTCGAAATCCATTGCTTTGCCATATATATATATATATATATATATATATATATATATATATATATATATAATCCGAATTACAAAGACCCCTCCCCGAAATATTTGTATTTAATCATTCTTTACGTATTAAATTCATAAATGCATCTAATACTTTTGTAATACTCTTTAATTAAAATAAATTAATTAATAAATTAACTTATTTAAGAAATCACTACAAAATATCGTCTTTCACCACATCGAAGTTTTCAGATAGGAGTTTTTAGTTGTTCTTAACCCAGTGTGTGGTGATATTTAAACTTGTGAAGCCACTGTCAAGTTTTCTTTGCATGAAGGTTAGATTTGTTGAGAAACATACATAGAAGAAAAACACTTGAGGAACATATAAAGATAGTGATAAATGTAGATTATTTATCATAATTTTATTAATAGGTTGTAATAACAATATATAGTCATAATGAAAGTATTCCTCACTGAATAATAAATTAAATCTCACACACAAAAATAAATTTTAAAATAACAAAAACATTCTTGCATTGCTTGAAAATTAGGAAATTTTACACGTTTTTTGTTTTAAGTTGTTTTAGTTATAAGCCACGATGTATGAAAGTATGATTTTTTTTTTCTTTGTGACATATTCACATGTCTAAACATTGCATGAAGTTAATGCTGCTGAAAAAGGGAAAGAGAATGTCGCGAAATAATATTTGAGTTTTGTACACGGATCAACCGATATATCTCACTTTTTTTTTTTTTTTTGCTCATCGTAATCTCTCTATATATATATAATTCTCTTACGTGGCACGCAAAAAAGTATTTGTTATCGCGTTTTGGCAACACTGAACGATTGTTTGTTTACCACGAAGCCTTGCGCCTCATTTCAATTTATAGCGTTATCGGATGAAATTTTATTGAAAACATATAGATATTAGTCGAGCTGTTGTAGCTTATATACAAACAACATGCTGGGTATTCGATTTCCATAACGGCACTCACATTTCGAGTCCAAAGTTTTCATTTGAATTCCAAATTGTTCCGAGTTCTGATTCCAGAGGTACTGTATAACTTTTCTGCAGTGCTACAAATTTACCCCATAGTTATCTTTTATTACTTATCTTTTTCTTTAAAATTAAATAATTTGAACAAAATATAAATGAACAGGATTCAGAAACTTTCTGAAATTGTCATAAGGTCAATCTCAAACCCACATCCAGCAATTGGAAAACGAAACTTTTCTTATAAATGTTTTGTGCCACCATTGAAGCTGTGTTATTCTGAATAGCTTATATTATTTTCTAACAAACGAGTTTTTTCATCACAAGAGCCGCGGGTACTTGCTAATTTCCCCGAGACATAATGCCGTAGTGTGCTATGTGATTACGTACAATGTTTCAGTCTGCAGATCATACATCGCGTGTTGTATGCTAATTGTTCATCATTAAAAATATCATAACCCTTGATCAGAAGTAGCTCAAGTATACCTTGTGTTCTATAATAAACGAAGAAAAAACCCACGTAAATGGCATTCTTCTCAAGAAACTTACAATACCGATGCTTTAGAAAAAATACTTGGAAATTGTAAGCCAAATGTTTATTCATATCACTTCCACACTGTGCAAAATTTACTTTACAAAAATACATTCGTTTGTAAGCAAAGTGTTTATTCTTTAAACTTCCTCATCATAAAACTGGTGTGCCACGTCATCTGACAATGGCTCAAAATTATGCGGTATTTATTGTCCTAGGATCTTTCCCATTGGGATTGATCCCGGATCATTAATAAATCGTTGTGTATCTCCAGTACGACGTTTATCAAAAAACCTAAACCCCAATGTTTACAAATATACATTGTAAGCAAATGCAGTTTCATAGTCGTAAAATACTAATGAAAAAAAAATAGAGAATTAAAAATATCCAATATAAAAATGAAGTTTATTTAATTGTTAGCAAATTAATGAATTAATAGGGCTCTCAATTGAGACAAAAATAATGTATTAGAGTATCAAGACATTGATAATAGTTCTGTAGTTTATTTAATTGCTTATGTGTTACCCAAATATCACACACAAACAATTATATCGATATAAAATTCTTTTTTTCTGTGAAAATTTCAAATATATTTGCAGAGTAATAACATTAAAAACTCAATTGCGTTTGTTGAAAAAAATTCGGAGACAAAGATCGTTATTTTTTTTAAACATAATTAATGATTGAATGGTTTGGATGCTTATCCTATTGTAAAATCAGGTATTGAAAGGCAAGGTAATTAAATGAAACAAGGTTTAAAATTATGCGAGAGGGCAAAAAGTTAAAATTTATTTTTTATATTAAACAACACTATTTTCAAAAAAGGAAACAAATAAATTAAAAGTATCGTCAAACTGTTTTTCAAACAATAATTAAGAACTTCACCTAAGGTATTTTATTGTCAGAGCTAATGAGATAATATTTTAAAAACCAGACTAAAAAATGAGTAAAAATGCGTAATGAGTTTTAAAATACAACATTAAAAACTAAATTAATACAAAGTTGCTGCTTCTTATTATGATAGTTACATTCAGAAAGTGAACATGTTTAAACTAAAGAAGAAACGTTGTTCAAAGATGGATACAACGAAAACAATACGGTAGTCAGATATTTCCTATGGGAGTAGTTGCTGTCTACATTATTAAAGCCTTTTTTTCTTAAAAAAGATGTCCAAATGACATGACCAGTTTCTGTATACATAAATAAAATTAAAGCTATTTGTAGTAAAAAAATTCTATGAACATGAGAACCAAACAGTAAACGGAATTATTTTGTACATAATATCCATAAAAACATTTATTATTCCTATAAAAAGATTGAAGACAGTACAATATTACGCATTTTTAAAAATGCATATTTTTACAAACTATGTTTCACATCAGTTATGGAAAAGGTTTAGTGATTGGAAAAAAATGACTAAAAACACGAAAAGGAATTAATGTTGGAAACTGTTCTGATGTAAGGGCACTCTTCTGCTTCTTATTATGGTAATCACACTCAGAAAATGGAATGTTGGAACTAAAGAAAAAACAAAAGTAGCGTTTTTATGTTCTTAGATGAATAACAATAAAAAACAGTAGAGTGGCCAGAAATTCCCTTTGGGAGGACACATCCTCTTTCTTGATAAAAAAAAGAACTTTGTCCAAATGACACGACAGTTTCTGTGCACGTCAATTTTAATTGGTTGGGTTTTATGCAATAGTTCTATATTTGGCCAAACTGCGCCGAACACTAGTCAGACAACGCCAAATTTTGGACACCACAAGGAAATTCTTACGCGAGATTGGAAACAAGACACAACAAAACTTGAGCCTCAGAGACTGTTTTTTTTAAATTTCAAAATGCCCCATCCGTCGTCCACATTCAAAGCTCCATCCTTCTTACTGACGGAATTCCACTGCCCTCCCCCCCCCCTCCCACCAGTGCATCGGACACGAGATTATTAAAAAAACAATAAGCAAAACACTAGGAAGCGGCCATCACAATTTATTCCATTGTAAAGACGAAATTAAAAGAAGTTCAACAGCACGGAACTCGTTAAGGAGCGAGCAGAAACAAGAAACAAAACAAAAACTCGCTTCAGACAACGTTACGGGACGAAAAAGAAAACCGCCGAGTCCAGTTCTCGGCCCCTTCGAGTAACACACACGAGTCGACGACTGTGGTTATTAATTACTTTCCTTTTTTAATGGGACACGCGGGCCCCTCCCCACCACTCTGCAACTGGCCTTCAGAGAGGCTGAACTCATAATCGCTGCAGTGTGACCAGGGAATCAACGGATAGAAGGTATCGCGTTTTTGGAAGAAGGGTAAAGAGATATGCTCCCAGGGGTATGCGAAGTGAAAAGTGTGCAATTGATGAGTTCATATTGAGGAAATGAGTTATGAGGGGTCACTGCGGACTCCGCGTTGGAATTCGCTTGATAATTCAAGTGAAGACAGATTCTTGACGTTTATATTTGCGACTCTTCTTTACGTTCAGGTACTTTCTGATTAAATGCTATGGGAAGGAGGGTCTTATCTAATCTTGAAAACGCTTATGGTAGTGTTAGATTTCGTTTATTGTTCGTGAAGAACGATAAAATATTGAAGTGGAGGATTGCTTTCATTCTTGGTAGAAATGTAGGGATATGATCTGTCACTATACTTACGGTTTGTGGAATTTTGATCAAAAATGCTTAACACGCTCAAACAAGACTAAAATAAAAACCCGGCTACTCTTAATCGGCCTTCAAAGACTTTTATTGTCGCTGAAGGGTGTTCTGGGTATAACTTGGTAGATGCTAGAATGTACCGCAGTTTGTGTGGAAGAAGGGTAAACGTTATGGCTCTTTTCCAGATGGTATAAGAAGTGTGTAATTGATGAGTTGATATTGAGGAAATGAGTTGTGAGAGATCATTGAATCGTTGGAATTCGCTTGATAATTTAAGTGAAGACATTCTTGACGTTTATATTTGTTACTCTGATTTGCGTTCAGGTACATTCATATGAAATGCCATGAGAAGAGATTTATCTAATCATGAAAACGCTTATTTCGTGATAGATTTCATTTCAAATGTGTTTATTGTTCATTTAGTACTGTAAGGGAATGAATTTATTTTTAGTATTAGTATAGGATATAGTCTTTCACTTAACTTTCTATCTATTTCATTTGGAGAACGAAGTTTGTATGGTCATGACTTGAAACGATGACGTATGATTGATCCTATTCCCTTTACAGCGGTGCGAGAATTAATGTTTTTTCTTTGTGTATATATGGCCCTGGCTCCAAAATAGCACCGCACTCTATCCAAAAAATAGGACCCTTGCGCAAAAAGATAATATATTTAAAACATAATAAAAGTAATTATTATTTTTTCAAATACCCCCAGAATCATACGAGAAAATTAATGAAAATAACAGAAATAACTTTAAGCGGCTCTTGCAAGAGGAAATGTTTGAATAGCGCAGCCACTTACGGCTAACCTTGGTCAGCCTTGGTTTTGTCTATCTTGATCATTGAGTAAAAAATCTATATATATATATATATAATTCTCTTACGTGGCACGCAAAAAAGACGTAATTTGTTATCGCGTTTTGGCAACATTGTACGATTGTTTACCACGAAGCCTTGCTCTTCAATTGAATTTATAGCCTTATCGGATGAAATTTTGTTGGAAAAAAAAATTTAGTCCAGCTGTTGCAGTTTATAATTAGAAATCAAAGAAGGCTGAGGATCTTTTCTGGGCCATTTAAAAAACGGTCCTTTTCAACAAGACGCTTGCACTACAACTTTCGACAACAAACTCAATGAAAAGTGTGGGTGGCTCGAAGTACTAGGGATATGTACACACAAACATGCTAGGTGTTCAATTTCCAAAGCAGCGCTCACATTTCGAGTCAAAATTTGCTCAAAGTTTTCATTTGAATTTTGATATCAGAGGAATCTTTTTGTAATACAGCAAATTTAGATTTGAAAAATATTTTTTTGGAATATCATATTTTGTAAACAATTCCTTTTTCTAGGACACATGTCTTCATTGATGCGAGCGTAGCGAGCATGTTCGCGCAGCGAATCAATAAGGTTTTCAAAGCAATCCTCCGGGGGTTGGCGAGCGTTAGCGAGCAGGGGGCGCGCCCCCTAGTATATCTTTAATAAATGTATCAATCTTTGGTCTGCGTCTAATCATCTGTATCAATAACTCAATGTGGAATGCATGTTTTCTGTCAATATCTGTAAAACTGCATTGAAAAGCTCACTGGTATTCATTGCAATTGTTTTTAAACGTCCCCGCAACGAATTGTGTTATTTCTATGGCTTTCTAAATTTCTTGAAATATAATTTGCAATGAGGAATCACGCGAAATGTTGATTCATTATTAAAAAGTCTTAGATGAATAAATATTTATTTTCATGCTGCGTGTTTTGTAATCGCTGATATATAGTGTACCCTTCAGTAATCGGAAAGAACGTTCTTAAGATTGTTTCCGATTTAGATTTATTTTAAGATTTTGATTTTTTAACACTAAAGGTTCAAGTGTAAACTGTTTTCTGCATCTATGCGTAATCCTAAAATTCTAACTCTGTTTACCTTTTTTTCTCTCTTTCAGTTATCGCTTGTATCATTGGCAACTGATCAATTGGAATTAGAGGCAAGCCTACAAAAGTTGAACGACCTTTGCCACAAACCGTACATGGTAAGTTATTTATTTATGTTTCAGTGGTCAAGCAAAAACAAAAGATAAGCCACCCATTTCTAAAATACAAAGCAAAATAAATTAAAATGATTCATAAATGAATAATAGGAATTTTTAAAATGTATTTTTGTAAGAAATAACATTTCAATCGCTTGAGGAATCTTAATGGAATAGCCATATTTCAATATGCTCACAGGAGATTTTATTTTTGTGTATCAATCGTCTTATAAGTTTCGTTATATTAGCTTTTCTTCTCTCCTTTTCTAAACAATTTATTATCACATATACTCAAATTTTCTGTTCATTGAACTCCTTTGATGGTGAATGTCTCGAGGAATTTTTATATTTTTTACTTATTCCAAGGTAAAATCATTTATTTTCTATCATGCAAGTGCTTTTGTATTCCCCTTTATAAGAATTTAAAAAGCAATTTGTGATTCCTCCGTAGCGCTAAAAAATAGTTTTTTAAATTTATTTCAATCTTTTGCGCTGAAAATACTTTAGGTCATAAAAGCATTGGTAACGAATTTATTTCTAGCATTAAGACTCAATATCGTCATGCTAATTAGAGCAAAACTAGTAACTCCTATATGTTAACATTGGCGTTACGAGTTTTGCTAATTAGCATGACGATATGTATTTATTGGTATGAATTGAATCCAATTTGACAAAACACCTGAAACAACATTTAAAATATTGTAGCAAAACTTTATTTAATTTTTTTTGGGAGGTGAAAAAAAATACTTATTTTTTGCAAGACAATTTTAAATCGTAATTTTAACTAAATCTGTATGAAATCATAAAAATAAAAAGTGAGGACAGCGAATACTTTTGTGTCCCACTGTATGTGTTTTGTTTTGTCGTCAAAACAAAGTCCATGAGCAAAAAGGAATGTTTTATTTGATGTACTGAAATGGATTGTTCCTTCCACGTGATATTATTGCAGACGTTATAAATATTTCGAGAAACGAAAGGTCGTGAAGAAAGAAAATAAAAGTGAATTAAAAGGAACGCTTTAAAGAATCCTGAAATGTTTTGTGCAAGACATTTTCTGTCATGGTAAATGTAGGTGGCGGTTGTGTTTCTACGGAAAACGTGTTTCCTGTACTTTTTCTGAACTTGACTTCGTTTTACAATACGATTTCAGTGCTTCAACAATAACAAAATTGCAAAGCATAAACTCCGAACTTGATAAATGTGATAGTTGATTTAGACAACAGTAATTAGATTAAATGCCAAAACGGTGATTAACCGAATTTTAATGTAACCCCCATATGCATCATGCACACGAGAGCATTTGGACATCAGAACTGAAATCTTCGCAGACCGTCTGAATTGTTTGTTTTTGCTCTGAAAATCCTCATCATACATTACGTTGTGTGTAAATGGAATTTAAATTTCATTGTTGAAATGAACATGACAAAATTGAATAAAAATAGCTAACCTACAAAAAATAATTATTTTATCACTACTATTATATATTTATACTACTGGCTTATATTGAGCGATTATTATTATTTTATATAACTGTTGTATTAAACTAAAAAGTTTCATGAAATAAATAATACGTTTGATGTTAATCATAAACATTATTTCTTTGTTGGAATCAAATCCTCCTCAAATTCTTTCAGCTTTAAAATCAATTCCTTTTGTTGGGAAGAAATCTGTGGTCAAGGAAAATAACTGAATAAGTCAAATTTTGCCAAAATGAGATAAATGCATCTGGTGGAGAATTTATCTATGGGCCTTACAAGTTGTAAAGAAATGGATAAGTAATGTGCACGATAAAAGAGTTACAAAGAATGCAATAAAAATAAATTGTTACAAAATCTCGATTTGCAAGAAAAGGGCAAATCCTAAAATCGCACTCGCTAAAAGTAGTTTTTAGACTTCTCCAGTTTTTCCCTTTGACCACAGAAATAAACATTTGAGTTAATTTCACTCCAATTTGTCATCTTCAATTTCCTCCGTGGAATTTTATTGCAAGTTTCTGGACTACAGTTATCTCCGATTCTCCTCCGACGTTAGATCCTTCAGTGCGAGATACCTCCGTCTGGTAATCCCTCCAGCACAATTTGCATAAAGCGCGTGCAAATAAACTATTTTGCGGAACAAAACAACAGTCATTCCGTCTTCCTCATTTCCATTGAATGTGCGAACCCGTACACCGCAATGCAAAGAGTGTCTGCTTCTTCCTTGGTGACCTCGTCAGTCCTTCCGCCGCAGATCCCCTGCAGAGTCATCCATTACCCCTTTAGATACTTGTGTTTGACAGCCGCTTCACCTTATTTGTCACATCACAGCAGGTCTTGGTGCTGATCTGGGACCTGCGGCTCCTCACGGATGCTTCGACCCATCCAGGAAGGAGTGAGTGATCCTTCACTATTTGGCGGCGTATCGCTCTTACTACTTCGTAGGTTTACTTGGCAGGTACAGTAGTTAGTGTGGTGATTTTTCAGAGGTATATTTCTATTAAGGGGAACAGTGCAGTCCTGTCTCCGTAATGTTAAAATGGTCAAATTTTAAGGAACATTTTCTCAGAATCTCTTATGTGTACAGATTTGAACTTTTTTGTGCAGATTTTGAAGACACTCTTGAACATATCAACACAAAGATTTTTTTTAAATTCAAAATTTAAAGTTTTAAGATTTTTTTATTAAACCTTTTTTTTTTTTTTTTTTTTCTTTATTGAAAGATGACCAATTTTTATTTTTTTAACAGTTAAAATTAATTTTTCTGAGCAGATAGGAAAAAAAATTTTTAAATGTGAAGTTTTCAGATTTTTTTATTTAATTCTTATTTTTATTAATATTATTATTATTATTATTATTTTAATTTTTTTCTATTATTATTTTTTAAATGATTAATTTTTATCTTTTTTAACAATCAAAATTAACTTTTTTGAGCAGATAGAAAAAAAAAATTTTAATGTGAAGTCAAGGATTTTTTTTATTTAATTCTTATTTTTATTATTATTTTTTATATATTTTTTTATTTATTATTATTATTATTTATTATTATTTTTTTTTTTTTTTGAAAATGAGCAATTTTTATCTTTTTTAACAATCAAAATTAACTTTTCTGAGCAAATAGAAAAAAAATTTAAAATTTGAAGTTTTGAGATTTTTTTTTTATTTCTCTTATTTTTTTTTTCTTTTATTTATTTTTTTGAAAAATGGCCAATTGTTATCTTTTTTAACTATCAAAATGAACTTTTCTGAGCAGATAGAAAAAAATTCCCGTATTAAAATATGTTATAGGGTATGTTACACTTGCACACCAATTCTTTTTACATTTGCTTGAATAGACTTCCTTTTTTGGAACATGAAAAAATGTTCCTTTTGTGGAAAAAATGCACATTTTGAGTTATCGAAGATTAAAGAAGAAATTGACCTTACATCATGTACGTACAGTTATTTTTCAAAAAATTATTTAAAATACTTGTACTCAACGTATTTTCATCAGTAATACAACATTTTAAAAAGAATAGTATAAACATTTATTTAAATTTATAAAAAAAATAATCGAAATTTTGAAAGATTTTTGTGCACTGGTACCTTTAAGTTGCAACCTAGAGCACCAAATCTAAAAGCGACAAAATTCGGGATGTTAATTAGCGATTCATAAATACTTTCATAAATACAAACCGACAAAACTCGCGAATTCGTTTAATGCGGCGATGTATGAGAGGGATTTTCAGTGTTGACAAACAAACAAGGACGGAAATTCAAGATTTTATTCCGCTTCCAAAAAGCTATCCCATGATGTACAAGTATATCGGGGATTTCCTAAAATGTAGTTTAACGCCTTTTTGAAGGCTCGTTTAATCTGATTGGCGTTGAGTAGTCAAATATCAAATGTTCGAATTCATTCTGTGGAATTTTTGTTGGCGAAGTGCTGAAATGGTATTCGAAGCATTTTCAGAATGCGTACAAGAAGCATGTTCCGCCGCAGAAACACTAACGCCATCTACATTTAGCTTAACAAAATATGCATCTCCTATCTTTTTAAACCGTGAAAATTCACAAATTAGTTTATTGCGATGAAGGAAAGGAATTTGCAGTGTTAAAGAAAAAAGACGGAAGGCGAAATTTTACTTCCGCTATCCAAATCCTCTCGCACGGTACATATGAGGGTAACCTCAAAGTGTTGTTTAACGCCGGTTCGACGACTTTCGGCATTTTATCAAATTGGCAGTGACTAATTAACTCTTATATATCAATTCTGAATTCAAATTTATTGGCGAGTTGATGAAATCGTATTCGAAAAACAAACTAAATGATGAATATTCAACAATTATGTAATGTAGATCTACGATATCATGATTACAATTGAAAATTTCCTATAAAATATGTTTTTTTTTTAATCCTTGGATCCAGATGAGAGTTTGTAATGGTAATCGAAGAGACTATTTTATGTTCATTGTATCATAATTGTAAAGGAGATTTTTCTTAAAAAAATGGCAACTTTCTAATCGATTTACATCGTATAAAAAAGGTAGAAAATATAATAACCATCCACAGAACTTTTAAATAGCATATGGTTTCTCTCATGGAATTAGTTGCTCGGGCGTTTTAGTGCTTTTATCCTTGTGCGTTATACCATAACGAACTTTCAATAAAAGACCTCCACAGAAGGGAATGCCCTCAGTCTATGGCACTAAGATGAAACAAGACTTGTTAAAAGAAAATGCCGGATCAACATACCAGCATATAACATCCAATGAGTGAAAACCCATCGTCAATGGCTCCCAACCGAAACATGTTTTCATGAAAAGAACATAATAACTTTGTTTCAAAGCAACGACACAACCTCCGATGGGGAGTCAGAAAACTCTTCGAACGTTTTTCTTTTAACTGCTCCGAAGACGCGGGGTGGCGGACATAATTTCCACCACAGGTTACGAATCAATCGGATCCCCTACCTGCGCCACCTTTGTGCATTTCAGTCACGTGCTCCCGCTAAAATAGCAAACGTAACGCGTGCATAAATAACAACGCGAATGATATTTCAGGAAACAATTGGAGGTAAAGAGAGTGGATATGACAGGATTAAAGCGACTCTGGGGAGCTATATTCTGCAGCAACGCGTGTTGTAGGGATGCTAGAGGAATAGGTAATGGAGATCAGTGATAAAATTAAAGAGATATAAGCTGTGTTTGCGTTATGTATTAAAACCACATAAAAATACAAACTTGTCTCTTCCTTCTGTGAAAATGTATTGGTTGACCGAGAGAATATTTGATCTTTGAGTGCATGGGATTTGAACTATTCGATCCTTGATCTTTTAAAACGTTTTGTTTTGTATTCTCATGAAAAACGAATACCTAACTCGGTAGAAAACGAAACCCAAGAAACTAATTTGGATCGAAACAAACGAAAAAGCATGCGGAACTCAAATGTTTTTGCTTTTATAGCACAACATTTTAAAGTTATCAATGCATTCAGTCAGTGTAATACGATCACTAGATGGAATAAATCAGTGAAATTTGTTTATTGCTCTAGTAATCCATAGAGGAGATATAATAGAAGTCTTATATTAGAAGTCTATGTAGTAACCCTGCGAGTTGTATGCGCCGCGGGTTCAATTCCAGTAATTTACCTTGGGTGTATTTCTATCTTCTGTATCAATGAAAACTTTCATTTTGAGTGCGTGAGTATACTACTTGATATTGTCTGTCTTGTGTTTGGGGCAGCTTCGCCAAATCAGATGCTGTGCTCCGTCTGCTTCTTTTTGCAGTTACTGCCAAATACCGGTCGTCATTCGGCTTTGTAACTCGGGGGTTGACCTGTACTGTAACGTCTACTGACATTTCCATCATTTTGGAATCTTTGAAAAAGCCTAGAGATGACACTTTGGGCGATTCCAAGTCCCCTGAACCTTCCGTCTGAGTACGCCCACATTCCAGGCGGCAGATAATTCAACCACGTAAAAAATCATCGACATGCATCCTCTGTGCCATAACTATTCGGTCGGCGTCATCTGATGGCTTCCTGTAATTTGGATATTATTCTTGAAGATGTGCGCGATAATTCTACAGGTGAAATTTTTACTTTAGAGTTCGATTTCCGTGTGATTCTGAATTATCCTTAATTTATGGACATGAGTGTATTTTAAAATAGTTTTTCGACCAGCCGGTCTGATGGTTAAGGTGTTATCCACAAGATCGGAAGGTTCCTGTTTCGGATCCGGGTCAGTGCATGGTTATTTGTAAGCGTATGGTGTAGAGGCGGCTGGTGCACCTTAAATCTGTCGTGGCCTAAAGTCCTCACGTTGGGTTGGTGTGGAAATTTGGAGAGAGGGGCATCAGCTCAGGTGTTGCTTCGTCATCTGATCGTGGCTCAAAATTACGTGGTGTAGTCCAAGGATCTTTCCCTTGGGGGATTGATCCCGGACCGTTGTCAATAGCCCGTTGTGTTGCTCTAGTATGACGTTAATTAAAATTACCTTACCTTACCTTAAAATAGATGTGCTACAGTTTCTGTTAATGGCCTAATATACATCAAAACCAGTAAAAGGATGCATATAAAAATCTGCTTGCGTAATTTTAAATGCAGTTTTTATGTGAAACAATACTAACTTCCTTTTTAAATATTAGTTTTTAAAATGAGTGTCCTGTAGGAATACTTAATATCCGTACCTGGACTGTGCGCCGGGTAAAACTATTTGGAGGGTGTATCTGGCTGGTAGTGAGTGTACTCTCTCACCTAACTCCTCTTAGTTGGGCCACTGTACAAACCTTCACACTCATACACTTGTTCTGAAACCTGTAGTCCTCCCCGATTGACATCCGACCCCTTTTTGGACCCCTTCTTTATCAATAAAATCTTTCCTCGGAGTCTTTCAACCAATGACAATCTTGCACCAGTGAGGAAAATGCACATTTCTGTGTTTTATTAATAGATTGATCGTCAAAATGTTCAAAAACGACAATTAAAACCAATAAAATGGACTTAACTAATTAAAATTTCAAGTTTTAAATTACCGAAAAGTACGGTAAAAGCACATGACCTAAAAACACTACGTGACGTCATTGTGCACCACGCATCGACCTTAAAATGAACCACCACGATGTGATGTTTACGTTTGTCTAGCGCGTTGAAATTTCATATTGCTTGCTCTTTTAATTTTTAAACAATCAATTAAAAAAAATTTTCTTGCTATTTCACTGTCGCTTTCAAAGTAAACAGACAATCATAGTGACGTCACAAGAAGCGGCGTAGGAAAACTAACGTTTTTGAGATGAAGTAAATAGTGCGAACTTGAAAATTTTTATTTTACCTTTTCGGGCAATAAAAGTAAAAAATAAAGATACTTTCCATCATATTTTTTCATTTTCTATGTTATAAAAATATAAACAAAAAACGTGCAAGTTCCTCATTGATGTTGATAATTAGTCATTATGTAATAAGTGTTGTGGTGTAAAAGCACTACTGCACTGCTCGAAAAATCTCGTGATGTTTAGACGGATGATGGATTTTATTTTATGTCCCTAACGGAAGCAAGATTATCTGTAACGATCGATTTGTTCACGAGACAGGTACGGCAGGATCAAAGTAGCAAAAGTAGATTCTTTCACTTATTTGATATTGCTCTTATTCCAGAAGTCAATATATTTAGCAGCTGTCTGGTGAGCCGATCGAAAGGGTGAGATGATAAGAAGACCTCGTTTTTCGTTGTCAATGGGCATTTGCTTATCGCACTTGGATTTCAAGGTTTCTGGGCATTAAAATCACAAAGGTTGACAGATAACCCTGGAAAGACACTCAACGTTTGATGTCGTTCTGCCTTTGTTTGACTCGCCATTTGCGCCTTTGTCAAAAAAAAAAAAAATGTGCGTGTTGCAAGTAATCTGAATGCATTAGTGTGTCATAGTTTATGCTGGAATAGTCTATGTTTATTTGCACACTTTACATCGCTTTATAGTTAGTTAGCAGTAACTTTCGATAAACAACCGATTTCGTAAAGTTAGTCGCATTTAAAATTTTTCCATGTGTAAACACGGCTAATAACCATTATTGTAAAACAAAATTTTTAATTTTATTAAAAAAAATTTTAATAACTATATTTTCTAATAATAGTACTTATTTTTCTTAACAGCAACTGCGTATATTTTAATTGCATGATATTTCTGTACACTTGATAGAAAAGTCGAAGTCCAATTTCGCTGATTTGGAATTATGTCCACAAATCGCAAAAAGGTGATGAAAGTTACAATGAGAAAAGCTACAATGTCTTCCTGTCATCATGAAAGTATCAAAGTCATTTTTTTATCGGTATTAAAAATAGAAGTATTGATAATAACCAAATCAGTTATTACCAAAAACTTGCAGAATGGACATTGACTTTTTCTACCAAGCTATAGATTTGTCTACTCCTGATATAAAAATAGTCCGTTGGGGGTGCTCCAGTGAGACTATATTAAAATATCTACCTACCTACTTATCTGATATAAAACCCACAAATTCCGAATTAATCAGTGTCTTTGCTTGTATTTATTTGAATTAACTTTTTCTAGCACTAATGGTTAAACGTATCTTTAAAGAAAAATCTATAAATATATAAAAAATCAGATACCTTTTTATGCCTACGTAAACGCTAAAATTGGTCTGAACACTATGCTCATATCTTTTCATTAATTCGCTTTCAAAACTTAATCAGTGATCAGCTGAACGTGATAAGCTTTGTGTTTCTTGATTATATTTTACACAAGTCTCAAAGACACACTTCTTTTGTCCTCATGAATGCTTTCGAAAATCAAGCAGAGCTTTTCTAAGAAACAGCGAACATGAAACTCGAACACGAAGCACCCCAATAACGTACCGATTTTCAGTGGCAGACGAACGGCTTCGCGAAAATGAGAAATAAATAACTGTATAATTATAATCTCCCATCTTCACACACACACACAGCATGCTCTGTTGCTGGTTGTCATTAACGAGATGCCCCTTTGGAGCCTCTTAGTACGTTGAGCCAATTCGCGTCATACCCCAACCAACCCTCTCCTAAATTCAATAAATAGCTCAACCTCCCTTCATTACGTCGTCCTATATGAGCTCACCAGATGCGAGTTCCAATCCCAGTTGACAGATGTTGATAAATACCTTGCTTCCTCTGGCATCTCGTCTAAAGAATTTCCTTGTAACCGTTTTCCCTTTTCAGATGCGTGCTGCTTTCTTCCCCACTCGGGCTGCCATACCCTCCCCCTCTTTCCGGCATTAAACGAGCTCCAACATCTGGGATCATATATCACCCCAAGAATTCTCCATCACTGTCTTTCAGGGAGATTCAGGAGACTGGTGTTTACATACCTGATTGGTATAGTTAAGATAAGAATGGAAATATGTCCTCGTTGATCTCGTTTATTACGCAGCTTGAACGTCGAGTGCCTGTTGATAGTTATCTTCTCGAATTTCCTCCACTGCCTCCGAGACTCATTCACCGATTAATAACAAACTTTTTTTGGATGCCAGTAGTTTTCCTAATCAGTTCACTGATAGTTAAAAAAAATAAATGAACATATAAGGTTCCGGTTCAAATAGATTGAGACAAAATGGAATTGTGAGACATGGGGAAAGGTACTTAGGTATTTGAAGCAACGCGTCCCACTGAAGCAAAACAACAGGCTATTTATTGGCGATGGTCCTGGATCAATCCCGAAGGGAAATAACCAAGGGGAACACCTCGTCATTTTAAACCATGGTCGGATGATAAGATCAACACCTGAGCTAGCACCCCACTCCAAATTTCCACACTGAGCAGAGATGAAGACACTTGAGGCCACGACAGATTTAAAGTGCATCAGTCCCCATGTACACGACTGTCTTTAGTTGAATCGAGTTTCGAATCCTTTCAACCGGCTATCACAGCCCACAAAACATGGCCACCCTGACGAAATTGTAATCTAAATCTACGAAGTTTAAAATTCAAACATTCAAACATTATATTTGGTGCAATATTAAACCAGTTCATACTTCTAATAATATATTTTATGTATTTTGTTTCTTGTTCAATCTTGTACATTGGTTAAAATTTGATATCCTTTAAATGCAATAATATCAGAATCATCTAGTGCAGATTTGAGTTCATATTTGGTCACACAGTATGGTAAAATATTAATATGGTTCAATTCTATAATGAAATTAATGTTTGAACTCTCTTTATATTAGTTTGAAATGCTTTAACATTTGAGTAGATTCTGTTTTAATATACTCCCGACCTTCAATAATAGCCCGTTGTGTTGCTCCAGTGTGACATAAATTCCACAACCTGTTTTTGATTTGATACTAGGGGGACATTTAGATTGAACTCATAACTAAAGCCATGAGGGGTATTTGCTGTCAAGATGGATATTAGGTAGTGAAAGTGGTTTTAGCTGCGATACGGTACACAGTTGACTTGTTTTTAAGAAATGATTCCAGTACCTTCATTAATAAAAGCTCCAAAGAATAAATTCCGAATCGGTATATGACAATTAATTAGTTAACATCAGTTAGATTAAAAGCCAAACATTGCCAAAATGTCAATTAACTCATTTTAATGTAACCCCGATATGTATCACGAGAACGTTTGGACAGCAGAAGTAATAGCTTCACAGACCGTCTGATTTGTTTGTTTACACTTTAAATCACTCGCATATCATCTACCAATATTTTTAAATGCACATTTCTGTGCTCAGATGGCAAAATAATATACGTCACTTTTCCCATCCTGGAGTCTTTTTTGTTAATGTTTAGAAGGTGCAAAATGTCGTAGTCTTTTTCTTTCAGTTTATAAGAAAACAAATGTGGGAAATTTGTAATAAATCAAAAACCACAGAACCACATGTTGAATCTTGAATCTTAAAATTGCTGTCACGAAAAATTAAAAAAGTGACATAACATTTTGCCATATGAGCACAGATTTGTCCATCCGGTTTGTCTGATTATGCAGCTTTTAATATGCGAATACAGAAATTTCCTTCCAGTAGAACCACCTATTAACCGGATTAACTGATTATTCAGAAGTTCTCTTGAAAGTTCTCTAAATCTTGAAGTTCTACCGCTCTCTAAATATTGCTGTCAATTAAACGTTACGTAATTGTAAAGGTCACCGAGTTAAATCAAAATGGTATTGTCTTGATGGCCCCGATCATCTAAATCCGCTCTATCATGCTATTCTTTCTCGGTAAAGAAATGTATTGCCTGTATTGTATTCAATTTAATATTTTGAGCAGTGGGTTTATGATAGATTAAATTTTTTTAATTAGTTAATTAAATCATACTACAGTTTTTATACAATAATATTTTTCATCTTTTTCATACAGAGTACGCATTTTGTTTGTTTTTTCCTATCCAGCAACCAATTTACTAAAATCGCATCTGGTGTAAAAAAAATAACCTAATTCAGCTTTATCCATGTGCTCTCTTTTGTTATTTTATTGCTATAAATTACCAGCTTTATCATTTAATGAATTCGCTTAGCTTATTTTTATTTATATTTTAACGCCATACGCTGTTAGAAGATGCAATATAAGACTGAAAACTTAGATGCTCGTATAGTATCTACATATTAAAATCACACACACACACACAGTTCAAGATACCTCTAAAATCATTAAAAATGTTAAGAGGTGTTATCTTCTTCAGAAGGTATGAGGGCAAAGTACGAACAATAATATGTAGATAGCATATTGTGAATCACTGCCGCTCTCTCCAACAATTTATCTTTTATTGCCAGATAACTCACAGCATCGCGAATGCTAATGAAAATCAAAAGTAAGACACGATATAAGCAAGGCAGAGCCACACTCTGTGAGATCTTATTTAATTTAATTTAATCACAAAAGGTCATTAAAGAAAATAAATCTTATATACTGAAGTGTTTCATTCTATATTTCAAGTTGGCTTAGAAGTAATACAGCATTCTAATACAAATGTAGTGTTGTTTGGAACATCAAATCAAACAGTCTGAAATGCTGACAAAGAGCGAATCAAATCGCTTTTTATTTCCGGTCTTTTATTTAAATGCTTTAAATATATTTTTGTATCCCAAGATCAAAATTGTTATTCAGATCCAGTATCATATTCTTTATGTAAAGCAATCAACAGTTATCGTATGGCTGACAGTTCGAAGATATTAAACCCGCCACTTAGTGATGGATGATCTTATTAATTTTCATGTCCCTTTTGAAACGTTTAAATTTAGTTCTTTTGGACTCGCAAATTTTTCTATGTATTTCCAGATAACCCATGGGATAATTTTAATCAGACAATTCTGTTTTAGTTAATTTAGACTTAAAGTACAATTGAAATACTTTCATATGTCGCTAACGTGTTGACCAGATCAGATCTGAGTTGATTTTCTTGGGATCCTTGTCCCTCCTTCTTGAGAATTACAAAGGTAAGAATTGGGTGGGTGATTCTTTGATTTACGTAGAGTGACACAAATCAAATCAACAAATCATAGACTAGTCCATATATGAAATATACTACAGTGAAAAAAGACACCGGACACATGGTTGGTAAATAGTATTTCAGGTCACAGGGGGTATTGTAATGGGGTATAAGAATATCATAGGCTGAGAGCAGGCCTCAGAAAAGACATTGATATGAAAAATCAGTAAACATGTTAAGTTAACAGAATACTTGAGAGCCTGAGTGAGAATTTCTCTCTGATAACTCATAACCTCATAAAAAGCATTTGAATGACTTACCTGAGTATACTTTTGCACTCAAATTGCAGTAACCTAATTCAACGGTGCAGGATGCAATTTCTTAATATGGTATTGAAGAAGTCACAACATTCAAAAAAGATCAGCGAGACTGTAAAAAACTGACGGAAAGGTGTCGGAAGAGTATTGAAAAGTGTGGTACGATCTTCTCGTTATTCATGTGGAACCACAACCAATCGTTTCAAGAGTTCACATTTGCAGTAAGAAGGTTAGTATAAAGTTGTATTAGTCGAATCCCCATAGTCGAACGGCTTCATGCAACTGATAACACACAAAAAAAAAAACTACATCTAGCTAATGCAGAGCTTATTGGAAATGGGCACTGGCTTGATGGAACAAATTTTTTAAATTAACACGTCACGTTTCACAGTGTTCCTCATATGATTGTGGTTGGGTATACTTGAATTTCTGGTGAACATTATCTGTTGCTGTGTATCGTCCCATCTATGAAGTTCGATGGCGGTAGCATGAGGATTTGACAACTCTAGTACTAAGAAAGGATACATAAGTCTTACTGCGTTTAGCAGTGGTTTCATGACTCAGGTGGGGAGAATATGCCCTAGACTTTTTAGAGCACCAACCTGAACCAAAAGGAGACCCTTTCGGGTTAACTAGAGCATAGGTTACTAGCCAACACATCCTATTTTCCTGAAAGTACTACTCTATTAAAGGACGTAGGATGCAAAATACCAGCCACTCGTTAACAGAAGGTGATCTTAAGTATGCCCAAAGGAGTGCAGGGTGTAACGTAACTGCAGTCAAAGGTGGGCCAATACCTTGTTGAAATTTCAACAACAGTTATAATTCTTAAAACGTTTTATTGTCTGGGGACTTTTATCAACAGTCACAAAAGTCTTTGACAGTTTCCAAATCTGGAAATTGTTACAGTATCATATCTAATGGTTGAAATAATTCTAGGAAAGACTTTATTGGATAAGGTAAAAACTGGTAAGAAATTATGCAGGAAAGGCTGCAGGTTGCAGAACGATATATGTATGTGAACCCCTTGTAGGGTTATTTAGTAGGTTAGGTGGGAATTTATTTTTCTAGTTATTTCAAAAATGCCAGGGGTGCATGTGCTCCCATTTTCCAGCCTACGCTACCAACAACTTGAAAATATCCCAAAAGCAACAGACAAAGAAAGTTTTATATTTATCCCTCTTTAATTAAAATTATTTTCTACGAAAGGATACTTATATGTAGTTAGGAGCAAAAATTATTAGAATTGCATTCAATAATACGAATATATATATGAATTATTTGCGAGTTGGTTTTCTCGTCACATTAATTTGTTGATTCCATTTTGCGCAATGAAAAAAAGGGATTTCTTCGGTTCCACAAACATTTACTGTCCTTAAATGAGATTTGAGTACTTTATTCACTGCATCGGAGACTTTTAGTGCGGAATCTTGCGTCGCTGATCCGTGGAAGTCCATAATCAACATCCCTCTCAGCGACACCATGTCGCCCAAACTAAAATTAGCAAAATGAGGAGTGTGTTTTCGGGGAACATGTGCCGTTGTCGCGGTAGTATTTTAGGGTCCCTGTCTTCCAAAATGACGAAAAGGGTATTTCTTTACAGGCTCAGAATTCTGAGATGCATTACTTAGGAACCCTGATTCTGTCGATGCTAATATATCTCTTTGCCTCAACGGGGACCCTGTGAGTGAAGCAGCGGATTAGCAACCGGAGAGTTGCGTGTTCGAAATTCGATCTGACCAAAGACTGCTACTTGGGGGCTGGTGCAGGTTAAATTTGCGATGGCCTCAAACGTCCTCAAGTTGGCATCGTAGTGCCTGCTCGTGATCTAATCTTGGTTCCAGGTTATGTGGTTTTGTCCCAGCTTCTTTCACTTCTGAATTGATCCGAATAAACGCCAATAACCAATTGTGTTGTTAAAGTGCGACGTAGACTTAATTGCTGTGCGGCTTCCAAGGCAGTTGACATTAGATCAGCTGGTTTCTGAATAGGTATGTAAGCGCATTCAAGGGAATTTTGAATATGTATGAAGACTGGCCATGCTCAAAATCACGAATGTCCATATCTGAAAATTCCTTATTACAACTCAAACGTCACTTTTGTGCCTCTATTGTATTGTTGTCACTGAAAGAAAAGTTGAACGTGAAAACATTTATATCAGAAATTTTTAGTATAACAATTTTTGTAAACACCAAATCTTCAAGATAATATTTTGTTAGTTTGAATTAAATGACTTGATCGACTTAGTTTTTCAAATGGAACTAAGCCTAGTTTCTTTTTATAAAAGGGCCGCGGTCACACGGTTGGAAGACTGTCGGATTAGCAACCGGAGTGTTGCAAGTTCAAATCCAACCAAAGACAGTCGTGTACAAAGGGGGCTTGTGCACGTTAAATCTATAGTGACCTCAAATGTCTTCGCGTTGGTGTGGTGTGGAAGTTTGGTGAGTGGAGTGCCAGCTCAAGTGGGATCTCGTCATCTGACCGTGGTTTAAAACTATAAGGTGCTGTTCTCGATCCTTTCCATTTGGGTTTGATTTCTCAAGTGTGACGTTAATTAAAATACCTACCATACCTTTTACACAGAGAAATGTTGCATACACAAAGGACTTTTCAGGTAAGATGGTCGAAAAGTACAAAGTCCATTCACATGTTCCGCAGAAAGAAATTTTCAAAATATGTAATTCAATGTCTTATACTTCTACTGGTTCGTTTTCATGGAGAGTCCACGCCCCAAGCAACCATTTTAGTTAATAAAGCCTGTAACACAGCTCCCATAGATAGTTTTTCGTCAATCCAGTCAACCCACAATCTTCACAAGGCTATATTGATTTCGATTTTTGAGAGCGCATGTTCAGTGCGTTCAGCATCTGTAGGCACCTCAGAACAACATCAGCATTGCCACAACAGACTATCTGTGAATTTAAGTTGAAATACCTACAAAATTACTCATTGTTGAACAAACCTTGAAATCTTCATACGCCTATTTGGCGTAAAGAGGATTATGATGAACAAATCTCCAGGGGATGACTTGTTATTCTGCTTTTTAAAATCTAAAAGTAACTACGCACCGATCGTATTACATTTTTTTTTTTGCCCTTAAACACAAGCAAAAGTTAATTTACAAATTTATAGAAACAACCATGTGCATAAAAATTGCAGTAATAAAATGTTAAAATGGATTGACGATAAAGAGGGAATACTTCCTCCGGTCAGTTTAATGAAGAAACATTTTAAAATCAGGTTGAGTAAGGGAGAGTAAAAATGTAGCTTTTTTTAACCACACAACTATATAAAATTTCTCTTTTCTAGAATATACAAACACACGAAATGAAGATCAAAATAATAATGGAAATAAAGAATACTAGGGGCCAGCCTCCAGCTCGGTAACGCTCGTCAACCCCCGGAGGATTGCTTTGCATTCTTCATAGGTTAGCTGCGTGAACCTTGATCGCTTCGCTCGCATCAATGAAGACATTGTTTACAAAATATGATATTTAAAAAAATATTTTTCAAATATATATTTATTGTACTACAAAAAAAAGTTATACAGTACCTCTGGAATCAGAACTCGAACAATTTGGAATTTAAATGAAAACTTTGAGCAAATTTTGACTTGAAATGTGAGCGTTGCTTTGGAAATCGATTACCCAGCATGTCGTTTGTAAGCTGCAACAGCTCGACTAATATATTCATTTTTTTTTTCAATAAAATTTTAGCCGATAACGCTTTAAATTCAATTGAGGCGCGAGGTTTCGTGGTAAACAAACAATCGTACAGTGTTGCCAAAACGCGATAACAAGTAACGTCTTTTTTGCGTGCCACGTAAGAGAATTATCTATATAGATTTTGATTCAATGCTCAACTGTCGGGGCCAGATTTTATTATTTTTATACGAATAGATTTATGTCTTGTATATGTGCTCAAAATTCCCACCTTTGTAAAAAGGTAATGCATAATGTAGTTTCACAACATCTTTAATATTTCACTAAAAAGAAAATTTGGCAAAAGTCCTGCTGACATATTCAAAAAAGAATTAAGCTTATAATAAAAAAAAACAGCTAAAATTTTATTTACTTCAAAATAATTAAACAAATACAGCTGTTGGCTCATCAATATTTCTTATGACTTCATCGTTAAGACGAAATTGGAACGCAGGAATTCAAAGCATTCTTTCTTTCCGCGACAAAGAGTAGTTTCACTCTCCACGGAACAGTCCCTTTCCATAAATTTAGAACTTTCTGTGAGATTCTTCGAAAGTTTGTGTCGTCCTCCCCTCCTTTCCTTGAGGTTCAGTACTTTTTCAGAAATACGTCTGGAATTCTGTACAAGGAATTTCTTGTCGAAGGGGCTTATTTTTAAATCCGTGGATTACCTGACAACTGTCTTACCAGATTCCTTCTCTGTGAGCCGGCGATTCGGTTGCAGAGGTCGCATTTGTCATTTGTGTCGCGCACAAAGACCATGAAGGAGGTGGTAGCTAAATTTAGAAAAGTTTCTCCCTTCTCGAACAGATGTTTTTGTCGCTTGAAGAAAACGCTTTTTTTTCCCTGAAATTTAAAGGCTAATAACGCGAGAGAAATCATTAGAGTACATTTTTGTTATTTCTTGCTCAAATTGTTACGCTTTCAATAAAAATGTGAGGATTTCATTATTAATTTGAATTTGTTTTAGTGTTTTTTTTTATTTTAGTTGACGAATTCTTCAGTAATTTATATTTACCCTACGTGAGTAAAATTCTTATGTAAATAATATTTCTCCGCTTAACAAATATTTAGATAGGTTTTTGATTTCAAAATTGTTTTACCACAGTATGCCATTCACCTTTCGATTGTATTGCAATTTCCGCAAAGATATTCGAGCACATTGCATTTTGTGATATTGTTTCCAAATTGAAAAGTGTCCAATGAGATTAATAAATTATTGATAAGTTTTATCGGGTTTAGAGATAAAAAAAATAAAAAAATGTAGAATTCAATAGAAGTCCCACACTGATTGTAATAATTTTTTAATTTTGCAAACAATTTCAATTTCACCCTTTCAATTTTATAATTCTTCATAAGCACGCACACATTCTTTAAAAAGGTATCAATTGACGCAAAATAAAAATAAAAAGCATTTATATCCATTTCTTATGGATGGTAATAATTACTTTAAAATGCAATACCTATTGAAGTTAATGTGCAGTACTTAATGATTTAACTATAAAGAACGAGGTACAACCATCAATATATTTTAATTTATAGTTTTCGAAGAAAAATCGAGGATGCGGTTAGAACCACACAACACGCTATACATCTTAATTTAAAAGTACTTTAAGAATATCCTAATATTATTGTATTTTGTATACGTTTCTATAAACATGTTCCTGTTATTTATTTTTACCCTGATTCTTAAAATGCAGGAAACAATTATAAATTGTGTTACTCCCTTTGTTTTCACCAAGAAATTTTAGTCGTGCACTACATGCGAAAGGTGAATACGCAGAATAATTTTTAACAGAACCTTTCAAGAAAGTGAAACAAAACTCCAATTTAGAACATGAAATTTCCTCCTATGCATATGTGCTGTTTCTGTTCTAGATTGATCAGTGGTAGTATTTATACGCATCTTAAAATGTTGTCTTCAATCCCTAAGGAATAGGACACTTAAGTGTGTTACACGCTTTCCCTTTTCACTGCTATAGCGAAACAAACCATCATAGGAAAAACGACCTTTGCGTAGTAGTAATTACGGAATATATTTCATGTCTTATATTTCGATACTTAAATATCGAAATTGGGATACTCTTCGTATCTTAAAAGTTGTCTTCAACCCTTAACTCTATCAACTCCACTCTGATGTGACACGTTTTACCCCGCATTCTGCAATAATGCAATAATGAACGTTTTTCTACAAGATAATCGTAATACAAATGCCCGAAAATATAAGAGATGTTCAGTTCAAAAGTTATTTTTTAAAAGAAAATTAAATGTAATAGGTATCGATCTAATGTAAAATTTTCCGCAGATTTCAAATCCGTTGAAATTTGTATTCTATCTTTAGAAAGATTATTATAGAAAATCTTAATACAGAAAAAAAAAGCACTGAAGAACGTGACGTGAAGAAGTCGTGACGTCATTGTCTAATGCGCCCATATTCGTATTGTAAAAATAAAAAAGTTACAATTTAAAAAGCAGGAAATGGAATCTGTGATCTCTTGATAGCGAAGGTCAAATTCGTACGGGAAAAAAATATAAAAGTTACAATTTAAAAATTTTATTTATTTAAAGAAAATCATATATTTAGGTAACGATATATTGTAAAATTTTCCGCAGATTTCAAATCCGTTGAAATTTGTATTCTATCTTTAGAAAGATTATTATAGAAAATCTTAATACAGAAAAAAAAAGCACTGAAGAACGTGACGTGAAGAAGTCGTGACGTCATTGTCTAATGCGCCCATATTCGTATTGTAAAAATAAAAAAGTTACAATTTAAAAAGCAGGAAATGGAATCTGTGATCTCTTGATAGCGAAGGTCAAATTCGTACGGGAAAAAAATATAAAAGTTACAATTTAAAAATTTAATTTATTTAAAGAAAATCATATATTTAGGTAACGATATATTGTAAAATTTTCCGCAGATTTCAAATCCGTTGAAATTTTTTCTCTGTCTTTAACGATCTAGGAGATAGAAAAAGAACTACATAACTCCAGTTAAAACTTTATTTATTCCGCTGAAATCGTTGCTAGGAAAATGAAACGGAAACGAAAAAAATAAATTTAGAATCTGTGTTCTCTTTATACTCCTGCCTTTCAACGGAAAACAATAATAATTAAATTCCAATAAATTAATTTTAAAATATTCTAGATTGAATTTTTAAAATAGGCGCAAAGAATTCGGACAACTTGTGTGCAAAATCTCATTATTTAAGTGCCATAGATTCGTCAGGATATTGCACAGAGACGACAGAAACACACATTCACACAAACACTTCCTTTCATAATAGTAGAGATAACCGAAGGTATTCCTCGACTTATTTAAATATCGAAATTGAAATACTCCCGTGTGGAAGGTACGATGAACTAAGATTTGGCAAACGAGTCGTGGAAACTGAGCTTCAGCCAAAGTAAATTCTTGGCACACTTAATTTAGTTTGAATTCGTCTTTCATACGAGAAGGAAGAAAAAACCAGCCTCATATGTCAGGTTCAAGGATGTTTTCTGTTATTGTGTTACTACAAGTTCTTGTCCTTGCTCGTTTGTTTATGCTTTCTGTGCTCGTTTATCTGTTCTTTTATGCATTCCATGTCTGAGCAGGCGAGCGTTGTTCCATAACAAAAATAAAAGTTTATGGCGCAACAATTGAATTATTTTTTTTCCTTTACTGAGATTGTTAGCATTCTTGTTAGTAAGAAAAAGGGTCATTTGTGATTTATATGCAGAAATCCGGACGTTCAAAATCCGGAATTGTCCAAGATCCGGACGTTTTGCTAACCGGCGGGTTTTTTGTTTTTTGTTTTTGTTTGTTTGTATATCTCACTTTTTTTCCATCATTCCGATAATTTTTAAAGAATAAGAAGGTAAATCTGGACACACACAATTTAATTGATGAAACAACGCAAAGTAACGGAGATGTTCAGAGTAAATACCACACATAAAAATTAGAAGATTTGCAAATAACATTTCTTGCATTGTATTAAAAGGTTTTTTTTTTTTCCTTTTAAAAAAAAAAATTATGTTTATATATCTGCTACTTTACTATTACAATCGCAAAATTCGCGCAAGGGGAGGTTAGATTAAAGTTTTTTTTAACAAAAAAATGCAAATAATCTGAAATCCGGAATGGCCGAGGTCCGGAGGATTCCGGATTTTCCATGGTCCTTATCCATGGTCTTGTCCATGGTCCCCTTTTTTGTTTTAACCTTATTTGGTTGCAACTAAGCTTACTAAACATGTCTCAAAAGCTTATAACTCTAAATCACCCACAAAGCCCTCATTAACGAATTTTTAAATATAACTGATCGACATTTTTTTGCGGCATCTAGTTTTCATCGCTGCTGAAAATTTTTGATTTCAAGCTTGCGAGGTTTGTGGAGTAAAACGACGATATCTAAAATGAAAATAGCATTATTTGTAGAAGATACTTTTCGAAATACTTGTCGGTGGTATTTTTTAACTCAGAGATACGAAGGGTTTATCTTGCATTCATTTTCTCAAAGAATTATTGATTTATTCAACAATTGATATTTACAGCTAGAGAATTGTAATTCGATCTTACCCATCTGCTTTATTTGTCTGAGAAGATGGAATAAGGGTTTTGATAAATTTGTTTTGGTCATCATTTTTAAAAATTCCTCTACAGTTCTGTCTTCTAATTCAATCCTTCTAGGGCCGGTGGGATGAGTTAAAATTATTTAGAAGGCTAAGTATATAAATATTTTTAGTAATTAAAGCTATACTAAGATATGTAAAAAAACTTTCATTTAATAATCTGATGTCCAGGACGGCTCTAAATAGACGGTAAGACATAAAAAGCCTACTGTTTCTGAAGGAATTGAAAAACTTAATTTTTGTTTTATCTGCAAAACACATACATACATTTAAGGTATTCAGGTGTATATTTTTAAAATTTATTTTAGCATACTGTCCTTCAATGCTTTAATATTAACGTAATGCGAACTGCAAAACGTTTTGCATCTTTAATGCGATAATTAAAATGAAATATCGCTTTGAAGTGGAATGCAAATCGCTACCTCCGTCGTTAAAAGGCTATGAAATATTGGTTCGTGCGTTTTTTAAAAACTCTGAATTGCTTCAATATTACCTTTGCCATTTATTGCTGACCTGCCACTCTCAGTCTTTAAAGTAGAAAAGTTCACAATCATTGTCCAGTTTTTCATAGTTAAACGTATAGTGTCATTTACATCTGAATCATAATAATCATAAAATGAAGAAATTCATAGCTTTGTACATCTAACTGAATTAAAACTTTCTTGAAAGAAAAGGATAAATTATTAGTCCTGAAAAAAGTTATAACTCCGGTATAATTTCTTGAATCAAATTTCTTCAAATTAAAACATAGAATTGAATACTAATTAATTCAGAACAAATCTGTTTTTGAATTAATTAGTATATAATTCTCGTACCATCATCACATACCTGATTAACGAGATATGAAAGGAAATACGAAGAGCAAAAAACTATATTACGACTAATGAATTCATAATCATCGAAAACGGTGGGTTAATAAATTAAATAACAAGACGATTACATGATAAGGTGTGTTTTTTTCTTCCTTTAGTTAATGATTAATTGAAGGTCCAATACTTCCGATTTTGGTACGACAGATTCTGATTAGCGAGTCTTGAAAGCAAACACGAAGAGCAAAAACCATTTTACGACACTAAGGAATTCAGGGTTCTTCTTGCAATCAATATTTATGAACTCAAAATAAATAGTAAGCAATTTTAATCATAACAAAAACAAGAAATGTTATTGACATTAACGATTACTTTACACTCTTACTCGATGGTAAAATCTATTCCGCTGTTTTTTCAACAATGATATATGTTCAGGTACACTAACTCTCTTATCGATTACACCGGTTTTAATTGCAGCTTATGCCAATATTTTCATACAGAAACTTAAAATTTCAATGCCGAGGAGAAATCAGTGAGAATGCACGCAGAAAAATATTACATTTTACAAAACGTTCCTACGTGAGCAACATTTCTGGCCAGGGTCCTCAACACTGAGAGCCTGGATTTGGAAAGTTCTTAACCCCTCACAAGTTATATATCTTGTGTGCCCGCTTCTAAGTCATGCCAGAACAGTCTGTTTCAATCTCGAGCCTTTAAAATGTTTTGACAGTTGGGCAAATAAAGTTTAACTATGCTACATGTTTTTCGAGTTCCTCTTTTCCTTTGCCCACTTATTCAACTTTTTATAAATATAATGAAAACTGTTAACTTTTTTAATTTAAAAAAGAGATTGTACAATACAATACAAGGTATCACATTTACCACCCATCTCACAGATCACTAGCCCATGGTATTAACACTTCACCATCTACTTGAGGGCTTAGTATGGACTTACTGACCATCCTCTAGACCAGGGGTGGCCAACCTGTGACGCATGCGCCAAATTTGGCGCATTGCATCCTTGCGCCTACTTATTCTTTTGAAAAGTAGTCTTCATAACTGAATCCATCTTCATATTTTCAACACCAGAGTACTCTTATTTCAATTCACACAGCCTTCTTACTCGTCAGTTCGTCACAATTTTTTTTACAGTTTACAATTGATATTCTGTGTGATACGACGTACGTACTTGTGATCTGTTTGTTCATTTTCAACATTTTTGGTACTTTTTAATGTTTTTTTTTATTCCTGTTATTTATCACTGTGCAAAAGAAAATGAGCAAAAGAAACGCAAAAAGTGAGAGAAAGCATGAATTTAATGAACAGTAGGAAAATGAGTTGTTATTTATAGCAAGTCCATCAGGTAAACCGTTTTGCATTGTGTGTGAAACTACTCTTTCACATAATAGAAGACATTATCTTAATAAACACTATAAAAAACAGCATCAGGCTAACATAGAAGGAAAAATGAATCTTGTTCTCGGGTCGGAGTTACGTAAAGAATATCTGACTAAGAAAAAAGAAGAAATCAGAACACAAAATGTTTTTGCTTAATTAAGTTGTAAAGATTTGGCGATGACAGAAGTGTCCTATGAAATTGCTTTAGCATTGCCATAAAAATACTTGTTCTGACGGAGAATCCTTGTCTCCAAATAGTTGCACGCCATCTTGGTTATAAAGGTATTGAAAAGATATCAGACGAAATTGCTAGACCACGACAGACTGTTACGAGATGTATCGTGGAACTCTCTCTGGATGTTTTCCAACAACTGGAAGACCTTGTCCATTATTTTCTCTAGCTTTGGATGAACAATGGACATATTTGATGTAGTCCACTTATAAGCATTTTTGTAAAAGGAATTTATTTTAATTTTAATGTCTTTGAAGAACTTTCCTGTCTGGAGTCATTGCAGGATGAAACAAGAGGATCAGATATATTTAAAATGTAAAATCATGGCCAGAATTCTAAATTAGATTATTGTATCCATCAGTATGTGTACTGATGGAACGCCGTCAATGGCACTAGAACTTTGCTTGGAAAATTTTTTAAATCGTCGTGTACAAAAATATCAATGTATTATACACCAAGAGGCACTGTGTGGAAAAACTTTAAAATTGCAGCTGTTATGTTACCGGTTGTGAAATATGTCATTGAAATTAGAGCAAAAGCATTAAACGGACGAGAATTCAGAGAATATTGAATTATTAGATTTGGAACATGGTGAACCTTTTCTTTATTGTGAGGTGCGCCGACTTTCTAGAGGACAGTTTCTGAGTAGACTTTGGAAATTGAAAAATGCTATTTATATTTTTTTTAGAACAGGAAATTGAACTACCTGGTGAAAGAATCCTATTATTTAATAACAACTGGCTATTTGATTTGGCATGTTTAGTTGATGTTTCTAGCCATCTCAATTATTTAAATTCGAAGCTACAAGGTAAGAAGAAATTATTTCCTAGCTCAGTAAATAGCAATAATTCATTTAAATGACATTAAAACTGTTCATCTATCAGTTAGAAAATCAGGATTTGAGTCAATTTCCACACTTGAAAGAGCAGAGTGGATGTGCTACTGATAATAACAATTTGACCAAATATATTAATTTTATTTATTGCAAAGGTCATTTGAAAGTCGTTTTCTTGATTTGGCTAAAAGAAGAAAACTGAATGCTCGCATTAATAAACCATTTTCACTTAGTCAACAAAACGTAATGAAGATACCTAGTAAGATATAAATAGTATTTATTGATTTCAAAATAAATTCATTATTGAAATTGAAATATGATGGGCTTTATATTCAGATCAAAATGCTTCTGACCTGATTAATTTCTGGCCATGTGAACATTTTCCAAAAATAAGAAAATTTGCAAAAAGTTACATATGTTTTTTTTTTTTGGAACGACATACAGATGTGAACAAGCATTTTCAACGATGAAATTTATTAAAAAGAAAACGAGGTCGCGAATGACTGATTCAAATTTGAAGAATTCTCTGACATAGACATTGTTTTACACACAATATAGTTAAATATTCAAAATGGTTAACTATGTCGATAAACACACTTTTATTGAAAAAGTTATTAAGGGTATGGCAAGTTCATGAACCTAAGGTAGAAAAGGTGCTTGAGTTGTTTGGCGCATCTGAACTCGTATGTGAAAAAAATTGACACATGGTATGTAAAAGGTTGGCCACCCCTGCTCTAGACTATGAACTCTTAATCATTTGAACGCATGATGTGCATTTAAAAACTTAAACAAACAGATTTTGGTTGATATGTTTATGGCATAACGCCAAATACCGAAAGTTGACAGAATCATCAAATTGGATGTAGCCTTTAAAAACACGACATTTTTCAACTCGAAATATGTCTTGTGTGTTGCTATCAATATAGAACTTATTGTCTCCAAATCAACATTCTCTACGATCTGAGTGAATGACAGAACATGTGTGTTCTCCAATGATATACATTTTATAAGCAATAGGGGGAAGGAACTACTGTTTGAACATCTTTCGCCATATGCCTGGACAGCATTCTGAATTGATGATACGGATCCTTTGATGTTTTATTACAGTTTATTTAAAGAGATAGACCAGATGTATAGAACATTTCATGGCATTATTAGAAAGATGGATGCAAGCACTGCTGTCAGTCGCATTAATGAACATCTCAGTGAGGTATTTGAAACTGTGTTGCGTCTTCTAGAACGAGTTCATAAAACAAAAATGATACAATTAAGTTTGAGCTGTGGACTCTTGAAATGCTTTAAATTGGGTGCAATTTAATAAAATATTTAAAATCGAAAAATTTAATAAAAAATACTAGTCGTAAACTTATTAAAAATTATTTTCATTCTAAAAACTCAACCTCATTGTTTCTTTTAATTCTATTATTAATATAAACACCAAAATTCAATATTGCTCTTGTGCATAACTTGGAGAGAAAAATGTACCATCCATTATTGCAACTGAAATTAGACTAAAATGCGTATGACCAAAGAAATATGCAAATATTTTTCGTTCAATAGAAGATTGATAGTTCGTGAGCCATCCGTACGAAATTGTTATAACTAGATCCAGTACTGTATTTCTACACTGATTAAAGTTTGGAGCGACTAATTTTATGGCTACAAAATTTCAGGGGATTTTGCAATGAATATTAAATGCTTTAAAACATTCATTTAATTTACAATTATAAAGTACAAAAATTATAAAATTGTTCATTAGAATTACTTCTATAAACACAGATCAACCCAAACAGAAATTTAGCGGATTAACATAGTCTGTGGTTATAAGGAGCGGCAGGATTTAGCTTACCTCAGATCCTTATCTAGAATTTAAAAGGAGGGGTTGAGAAAGGTGACCACCATCTAGCTCCTGATCTAATAGTTCCCATACCCGCTTATAAAAAAGATGGGTGGGTTATGCACCATTTATGCACCAAATTATGAATTGTGAGAAAAGTAAAGTCAGTTTTTGTTGAAAACTCTTTTGGAACATGTAAACACATTTTTTCTTCAGTTACAGAAGCACGCTATTTTCTATGATCATTCTCCTGAACTCTTTTCTTTGGAGAAAGGATTTCCATACCTCTGCTTTCAACCGTGTATTAAGAATTACTAGGGGGCCTGCCCCCTGCTCGCTCACGCTCGCCAACCCCCGGAAAATTGCTTCGCAATCCTCATTGGTTCGCTGCGCGAACATGTGCTCTCTTCGCTCGCATCAATGAAGACATGTGTCCTAGCAGAAGGGATTGTTTACAAAATATGTTACCAAAAAAAAATGTTTTTCAAATCTAAATTTGCTGTATTACAGAAAACATATATACAGTATCTCTAAAATCAGAATTCAAATGAAAACTTTGTGCAAATTTTGACTCGAAATGTGAGCGTTGCTTTGGAAATTGAATACCCAGCATGTTGTTTGTGTGTACATTTCCCCAGCACTCAAACGACCCACACTTTTTCATTGAGTTTATTGCCGAAAGTTGTAGTGCAAGCGTCTTGTTGAACTATAATTGTTGGCTCTGAAAAGGACCGTTTTTTAAATGGCCCTGAAAAGATCCTCCGCTTTCTTTGATTTCTATTATAAACTAACTGCAACAGCTCCTTAAAATGTCCTATTTTTTTCAATAACATTTCATCCGATAACGCTATAAATTCAATTGATGCGCGAGACTTCGCATTAACAAACAATCGTACAGTGTTGCCAAAACGCGATTACAAATAACGTCTTTTTTGCGTGCCACGTAAGAGAATTATATATATAGATAATCTGTAAATATAAAAATGGAATAATTTAAAATTGAGTTTATGTTGGGGAGGGGGAGTAAAGTCGATCAGTCATCCCCTTGAATGCTCAACTGGTTGAGTGGCAAATGGCATCAAACCCTGATCACATTATTTAAGTGTGTTTTAAGAAGTCTTTGTGTTGTTTTATATTTTTTATTTGTATTTTTTTAATATAATTGTTTTTGGCTTAAATGCCATGATGGTGTCTAAAGTGTGAACGGATGTGCAACTCCTGATGCTCCAGAGCATTACTTATGTATTAAATTGAACATTGTCATGTCTCTGCTGTGACTGAATAAAATGACTCTCCCCAAATGCCATTCATTTCAACCAGAAACAATCATGACCTTCTCTTGCGACATTTCACAACATACATTACGCGAACACGATGACAATGCCGGATATTGTCACCTCGTTTAGAGAATTGGACGATTCATTGCATTCGCTAAGCATTTTATGTGTTCGCTCTCGTACAACCTTCCGCGCTATATTTCATAAACATTTATTTCAGCCATTGGTGAGTACGTTGAATTTAAAAATTAAGAAGACTGGAAACAAGCCTGTGCGAGCTTGTTAGGGAGGGGCTGAAATGATATAAAAGGATACAGTTCTTTTGGCTGAGGAAAAAATTATGGTATATGTTATGGTATTTCATGCGCACTCTCCATGCGCATGCAATCGTAAATTATAAAACTATTTACAAACTAGTAAATATATGCAATTATGTTTGCAAACCTACTAATTATTTTATGCTGCTTTGGGTTGTAAAAAATAAAGGTATCAAGGCATTACAGATGGGACCTTTCCTGAGTGGTATGCTTGGCGCAAACTTGCATTTGGTCAGGAAAAACAAGGGCGGTAAAATTGAAACAAAGATGGCAGTTAAAAAAGAATGGTTAAAGCATACATTTTAAGATTTGCGGTTGTATATAGTCAGTTCACTAGTCAATAGTTTGAGGCTTCTCTATGTGATTGTAATAGAAAATACTGATGAATTTGTTATATTTTTAAATTCGCACAATTATTTATTATCGCTCTCAAAAAGTGATTTGATACATCACGTTTTTCTAAGAAAGAGAGGGAACAACTTTCCGAGGTTTGCTCATGGATGACCAATACCTCAGAAACAGCCCTGGAGCTGCCCTGGCTCAGTGTATTTACACAATTTTCTAACAACCTACGAGCTGTGCGAGACGCACACGATTCCTCTAATTTACCTTGGGTGTATTTTAACCTTATGTGTCATTGTTTCCTGGTGTGTCCGTAATTTGACATGTTTGACGCAACTTAGTCCTGTATGGCCCTGCCCCCCCCCCCAATCAAGAAAACTCTTGGTCAATGTGTACTATCAAAGATTCCAGTCTAAACTTTCAAATAACACTCACTCTTAAATAAGGCTTTGAAAAAATAAATTCTATGGTCTATTTTCAAAGCTTTCAACAAAAATTTTACAAGGCACCACTGAACTCAAAATGAAGACATGTCTTTGGTTATGATCATATTGGGTATAGATAAGGCAGACTTTAAGATACCTTATAAGTGACAAAGTTTAGTCCAGTCCTTACCAATATGAGTTTTACTCATCTGAAATAATTCACCAAACGCGTTTTTTGTAGTTATGAAGGTTTCAAACATTCTTACTTATTTTATTTTACCCCTTTGAAGATTTAAGTTTGATGTTACATTTTTAATTCACCCCATAGTGGTTACAAAATAAGGCGTTTCGGAAGATATGTGTATGCAAACAAACTAACAACAAAATAATCTCTCCAAAATGTTTACTAAAAGTTAACCTTTGCATTACAGGTGTAATGTCATTTCCATGTGTTTGAAATACCTGCATTGTATGTACGGGAAGATTAAATCCAGGTGTTCCATTTTAAATTCATGTCATGTTGACAACAAAATGAGACGATTCGGAAGAATTGTGTGTGCATGCAAAATAACTACATCGAAACGAAATAATGTTTCTTAAGCGTTATTGGTTGCACAACAGGTGTCGAATGCCAACTACAGTAATGTCATTCCTGTGTGTTCGAAGTAACACATCGCCTGGCATAACGAATAAATAATTCTATTATTTCTGGGCACACCCTTCACTGCATTTCGGTGTAATGAACTTGGCGATAATTTATTTGTTTGAACGCAAAAGGAGTTCACGGAAGAGCGTTCTAAGCTAGAAACTGACTCTTTTTCCCTCTAGCGGGCCGTTAATCAGTGCTGAGCTTAGAAACTATAGAACATGAATTTTTGATCTTGTACGCTGATAAAGTTAAAGCAAATTATATATGTTAATTACTTATGTTCTCATTTCAGATCTCTTTTTGGAACTGCATGAACGAAACATTGGAAGGTAAGCGAGGCGGATTTACTTATTCATTTATTCGGCCGATCCAGTTTTTATTCTTTATTCAATTAGGCTTATTTGTCTAAAGTAAATGGTTGACGAATGACCTGTGCAATTGGATGACTGGCTTCTGGTCGGACAGCGGCGAAAAAAGGATTTAATTGTATTCGGTGACAAGGGCCTGAAGGAAGGTCTTGGAAATAGATACTTAGCTATTCTTTTTTTTGCCGTCCGCGAACCGATAGACAAAGAAGCGTGGAATGTAGTTAAGGATGTGATGAAAAGGAGACGGATTTTGAATGTCAATGCCTCCAATTTAAAAATTAAGAAGTGGAAGGCACATGCGACACACCTATTAGTGTCAATTTAAGGTTGGTACATTTTGAGGCCTGGATAAATCATAATTTGAGCCTTTTTGAGTCACACTATTGGTTTGTTGTCCCTTTCTCATTTCATTCTGTATATTTTTTGTATTGTTATTAGGCTCAGGCGGGGTAGTTGTAAACAAACTATACAAACGCCCACCTGAAATTCCGAGAAACGAAAAAGTTGTGAAATATGAAAGCTGGCGATCCTGAGGATGTAATATGGTGATCCCGTATTTCTTTGAACCACAGCTGATAGCAAACTGCTTATTTAAAAAATTGTGGTTTTAAAGTTGTTGTGTGTTGCATTATCTGCTGTTCTCCATAATATATTCAAAAATATGTTGTTCCAATTCTTTACTACGGTCAGTTACGTTTCCATCGAAAGGAAAAATTTTGACTTTTCCTTCTGGGAACTTTAATGCATCTACAGTTGAATGTTTACTACTACCCCATATTTTTCAAGGGACGGAGTAACTGTAAACATAACTTTGCCAATAGTTTCGTTCAATTTGGATGGAAAACCAATCTGTTTTCAGTGTAATTTGGGATTTAATCATATTTAGTACGTTTGAATTGCGTTTAATTGCATTTTTCGTGTTCTTGGGGAGCAAGAAGACTGATTTACTATAACATCACACATATGGAGAAGTTCTTACAACTGACCAAGTACCGTCACGCTTGAAGGGGGCAGAAGAGAAAAAAACAAAGGGAAGTCCAGTGAGAAGAAAGTGAAAGAGCCAGGAGTAAGCAAGAAACCAAGAAAGAAACAAATGGAAAGGAAAGCAGAACTCAGGACAGCGAGGATGAGGAACTATTGAAAGAATTCACTAGCATTGACTGTGAAGAGTTTGAAGTTGTCCAAACATTCACACAAAATATAGAAGACTAGCTTGTAGGGGAAGTTAAATATTTTGAAGCCATTCATGGAAAACATTGAAACGACTACGTTTCTGCTTGTAGGTGTTGAGGGGGAAAGAGAAAGTTAACCCATTTTTTGTAAGTATGAAGGGTGGATGTCGTTTCAGAAGAGGAGTTTGATATCACCGGACTCAAATGCATAGACTTAAATTATGGTTGAAAAAGACTAATTCTGTCGTTACCAAAAACCATGTCAAAGCCTACTCCAACCTGTAGCAAAGAAGGCCGTAAAGAAATTTTTCAAATTGAGGGAACTGTTAATGTGTAAGAAGTGTAATGTTTGTTTGTTTTTTGTACCCAATTTTGTATTTTTCAAATTTTTTAATTTTTTTGCACTAAATACATTCTTTGTTCAGTTCATGTTTGAATTTTTTAATCTTTTGTATTCCTGGAAGTTCACCTCATGATCAATGCAACTTTCAAGTGTCACTATATTTTGCTCGGGTAACAAGTGGGAGTTTTTGGTAAATGTAAAGATAAAAACGGGGTTGTTGTAAGCACGGTATTAGAATGATAAAAATGCCATTGGAGTTCCTTCTACTACCATGACTACTGCTCAGGTTGTCACTTGTTCAATATTCAATATCGCGAGGAAAATCGTTGTTTACAATTACCCCTAGTTTCAGGGGTAATTGTAAACAAGTGGAGTATTTGTAAACAGCCGAGTATGGTGTTAAATTTATTTTCTGGAATCTTCGTACTAATTAAACATCAAAGTAGAATAGTGACAAGTTAGTTTAGTAGGGTGAACAATGTTTAATTACTGTATCAAGAGTTTGAAAATAGGGATTGAAAGTGAACACACAAAGTCTGTTTACAATTACCCCGCCTTCCCGTGAATAACAACGCATTGCCATCAATTGATACAAGCAATTGGAAAAGTTTGGCGTAGATGTTACGCCTGGATGTGCTAGTTATTTTTTATTTTACACTAGCTTAGAAAATACCGAACTTGAAGTAAGCAAATTAAAATTATTTACTGAAAACATTTTATTCAAGCAATTTACTGGTGAATGAAAATAGGGATCAATTGAAAATAATTTTATTGGAATCAAGTAGCTGCTTGAAATATAAGATCACGATTTTCGATACAGTATATATGTCACATACATAATATTTGATAAAATCTGATATATTTTCCATTCGAGGTTCGGGTGAAGTCACATTCCGGAGGAAAGAAAGAATGGTGAAAAAAAACCTAATAAATTAATTTTTAAATGTTCTAGATTAATTTTTATAATTTGGGCTGGACACAAAAATCGCAAAACTTTTGGACTACCTATGTGCCAAATTTTATTATTGTAAGTGCCATAGATTCGTAAGGACACTGCGTAGCGAGAACAAACACTTACTTTTATAATAGTATGAGATTGACAATAATGACTAGATATCTACTATTTATTGGTTGAAAGAATCTCAAGTTGGTTGGGTTTGATGGCGCAAGGGCAAAAAAGAATCCTAGCAAACATTCTATTAGGAAAGAAGGTCAAAACAATAAAGAAGTCTCTCAGGGAAGACATCAGGTTGTAGAACGGATATATGAGTGTAAACCTCTCAGAGGGTTAAATGCACATATGAAAATATAGCTCTTTTATGAATTTAAAAAACATTTCTTTCATACGAAGTATCAAAATATTTTGTTCAAATTAATTATTAAATTGTTTCTATTAAGATGAAAATAAACAAGATCTTCATATACACGTTTCAAGATGACGGAACAACTGGCTCTTTTACTTTCACTTAAATCTCAAGTGAATAAAAATTGACGAAAAAAAAAACAACCTTTAATGGAATACGGGGTTAATGTTTCTGTTTTTAATCCAATTTATTAAAATTAAAAACAACGTTTGTCTTTAAAGTGATATCGATGTAAGAAGGTCGTCTTAAAAGAGTCTTGAGAAATAGTTTTGAATACTAATCTAGTCAATCGTATCAGTAAAATTGATGTAAAGCGTTTTAATGGCTGCTGTTAACTCGCTACTCTTTATTTTAACACTCAAAAAATGATAGAAGATCTTTGGAAAAGTTTTGTTTGGATTGCTAAAAAATACGAATATACATATATATATATATATATATATATATATATATATATATATATATATATATATATATAAAATTTCACACAAACCAAACGAATCCCACAATCTGCAAATTAGAGCTGATTTTAACAGCCTTTGACGTTTATGGAAAAACATCGTTCGATAACTTCACAATTATCAAGATGGACTAATAACAAGCTGTCACTGTGATTTTCATCAAAGTGATGACGAGAAAAAAGAAACAAAGTGAAAACTTTTAGACAACTCTTTTCGCTTTTTCCTGCGTTTTGAGTTCATAACTGGCATTAAAATTGTGTCCATAATCATAATGTTCAAATTTTGAATATAAGATTAAAGAGTTTAGATAATTCAATCATAATCACAACTTGATCAATTTTATTGCCTAAGTTATTTTCGATTTTTTCGATTACGATAAAAAATAAATGACACGATCTTCAGATATAAGGTTCAAGATGACAGAACAACTGACCTTTTGACTCTCTCTTAAATCCTAGTGAATAAAAGTTTTGTATACTAATATATACAATTGTATCAGTAGAATTGATGAGTTAAACGTTTCCATGTCATTTAACTAGTTACGCTTGCTAATTTTATTTTTAAAAGCAAAAAAAAATTGTGGAAGCGAAATCTTTTGAAAAAAAGAAGTGTTAGTATTGCTAAGAAATACGAATGTCATTTCACTCACACAAACTAAATGAATCCCACAATCGACAGGTTTAGAGCTAATTTTAACAGTCTTTGACGTTTGTAGAAAAGCATCGATATATAACTTCACAATCATCAAGATGCAGACATTACACTAATAACAAGCTGTCATTGTGATTATCATCAAAGTGATGATGCAAAAGAAGAAACGGAAAGTGTAAAATTTTAATCATCTCCATTTCGCTTTTTCTTTTCCTGCATTTTTAAGTTTGGAACTGACATCAAAATCGTGTTGAGAATTTATAGTGTTCTAAATTTGAATATGAGATTAAATTTTCGATAATTCAATCATAATTTGAAGTGATAATTTATGATTTTGGTATTCCATTGCTAACATAAGGGTAAAATCTATAATGAAAATACTGTAGTCAATGCATTCTTTCTCTTTGTCCATTGGTATATTTAAAAATTTCTGAGCTTTCTGAATTCCTAATCTTACGAACATTAGTATATGAATTTGATTTATTTTTTGAAGTTTATTGTTATTAGTGGAAACAATTTAAATTTTCATTTGAATTGAAATATAAAAAAGCAAAAGAAATTTAATGCACAAGTATCCTTTTATTTTTTTCAATAGATATTTATTCACAAAAAATGTATTTTCAGAAATTGACAGAGGGAAAGGATGGATCGGCAGACCCTGCTGCAGTCTGCCTCAAGCTGAAAAGTGCAAGATGGCCTGCTTACAAGTACAGTTTATTGATGCCTACTTTAGGTTTATTTTGTATAACTGCTAAGTACTGTCGAATATTTGAGAATTATAAACATTTCTTTACATTTGACATGCAATATATTATCTTGGCGCATGCTTATATTCCACTGTTCTAATTTTGCAGGGTGAGGGTTTCTATTCAAACAAGGCTTTATGAGGTATTAACTGCCCTCGTTCGATTTCTTCCCCTAAGCATTAAATTTTTTCAAATAACGCCCTACACCAAGTGCGTTTACAGATAATAATTTCGAGGAAGGTCCAGTTTTCTTTCTCACGATTCCCTAAATGCCGTAACGTTAAATAAGTACGTTTTATGATTTTTTCCCCAACTTTTTCAGACTAGTGACGCATATTTTAACCGGGTGATTAACGAAATCGATTTTTTCTCATAAATTGCTACAGTGTGTGTTTATATAGCTTTTTAATTCGTCATTTAGGAAAGAATTCGAGCTCCGTGGGCCCTTCCCTGAATACATCCATGTCCTTGATGAGTGCGTTTTAAATATTTTAATGCAAATTAAGAACAAAATATAATGTTATACGTATCTTTTATTATAATCGTAAATAGAACCAACAAAGAACGAACATGAGAAGAATAATTTCAGAAAATATATTGCTGGACATGTTTGTTTAAAATTGGAGGCATACTAGCGACTTTTTCAGCTGCCCCTATTTTTCTCTTGATTGCGTGCAAGTGCACGTCCAACTCTGCATAAGGAACGACCTGGGATTCAAATACAATGTATGTAATCAATATACTATGCAGATTTTGGAAAAATAAATTAAAAAGCAAGCTGTGCATTAAAATAATATATCTGACCAATACTGTCTCGTCTTGTCACACAAACGTATGCGATCTTTTTAACTTTTAACGGGCACAATTTTAATATTTTTTGCGGTACCTTTAATTTTACCTCAATGAACACAAGGCTTTCCATGAAACAACATTGGATAAACGCTGTTATGAGACGTTATTTTTGGCAAACTAAATATAGGTGGCGATAGTGTTTCCACGGAGATACGTGTTTCCTGTACATATTCTGAACGCAATATTAGTACTGTCTTTCGAATACAATTTCAGCATTTCGTCATTAAAAATTTACAAATGTATGACAGTTGATTGGTCAAAATCAATTACATTAAACGCCAAATGTTTCTTGAACGGCGATAAACTCCATTTTAATGTAACCCCAACATTTATAACGCGATAGCATTTGGAAAGCAGAAGTAAAATCTTAGCAAACCGTCAATTTGCTTCTAAATGACCTATCTATATATGTATGTGCGAATATATATGGAAAAGGTTTAGTAAATACATTTGTTTTTCAGGCCCAGTCGCTGCTTGACCTCACCACTTCGTGTCGTAAAAGTGACGAAATTCCTTTCTACAATTGCATTGAAAGACAAGAAGGTTAGATCACTTACTTAACCACTTTTTAGTTCGGACGCAAATACATATTTAAATTCGGTTTGGTATAAGAGGATGTCCTATATGGTCTACTATTAGAATATGACTTTTCAACATTCTGTCAGGAAACCTGTACGCAATACGATTTGAGTTATCAATGTACCCATTATGCTTACCGCTGATTTTAATATCGATGTTACTCAAAAGCAAATCGCTTATAGAGTATATACAACCTACTTCAACGGAAGTGTATTTCTACATCGACCACTACTCCTGACAACAGTCGTATCTATATACGTTTGATTTAACCTTCATAAAAAAACATCGATGTAAATAATATGCCGTTTGTATAGTACTTCTATCATCAGTCTTTAATAAATAGAATTATACTTCACTTAGATAACCATCTAGATTATTCCCTTACATATTACATTTCCTTTAATAACACTAAGACGGATTCTGGCCTTAAATGATAGAAATACGATATAAACGGCATAGTATTTACATCGATGTTGTTTACAAAGGTTAAATCAAACGTATATAGATACGACTGTTGTCAGGAGTAGTGATCGATGTAGAAATGCACTTCAAGTCGAACTAAGTTGCATATAGTCTATATACTATTTCTTTTAAGTATCAACGTTTTTAAAATCAGAGGTAAGCATAATGGGTACACTGATATCTCAAATCATACATGTTTCCTGATAGAATGTTACAAAGTTATCATCCTATTATAGTAGTAGAACTTTATCATCAGCCTTTAATAAAATTGAAAGATACTTCGCTTAGATAACCACCTAGATTATTTACTTACATCTTACATTTCCTTTTATAACACCAAGACGGAATCACGCCTTAAATGATAGTGGTTGTCACCGTCTACAACTCACCCTTTTTTGTTACTCAGTATCCATTCCGTATCATGAGTTCATTTCATAAATTCTTCACAAAAGAGGACAAGAAAAAAAAACTTGATTTGACTTTTCCTCTTTTAATTTACTCTCTTTTAAAATGATAATGCTATATTTTCTTACTGATTCTTATTTTATTTATAAATCCGTCTTCCTGCCTTATAATAGTCACTCTATACAATCCACCATCTTCCATTTTGAAGACTTGGTGAAGTAAATATTTGCACATGCACCCATCAATGAAATTTCAAGTCTTGTATTTTTCATGTACTTTAGGTCATAAATCACCAGCGTTAAAATTAACTTTTTATTTTCCAACTGACCCAAACTGAAGTGAATTAGCATCTGCGTGTGACCCAAATATTTTACCATTAATTAAAATTCATATCACGGCTAAGACCGTATTTTTCTTTTACATTACTTGAGATAGTTCTTTAATGAGAAAGCAAATGATAATAGAAACGAGAGTGGGGTGTTTTCTGCAGTTTCAATCTCATACAAAAAGAAAAGGGATATATCTTTGTATGACAGGTTTTATAATTTATTGGGATGGCAAGATGCGCTGAAATTTGGTTATGATGTTTACTGTTCTTTAAAAGATGTTGCGAACTCACTAGTATCCCATTGCTGTCAAGTAATCCTCTATAGACAGAGTAAAAATGGATTTTGGACTTTGTATATACACGTGCATTAATTTTTTAGCACGGTTCTAACAGGCCTTGAAAAAGTTTAATTCTGTTTTTAAAGAACCCTTAAAAACCTTAGTGTGTTTCGTACAACCAATGAAATTTTTAAAAAGCCTTAATTTTTACAAGAACACCGCATACCTTTTCATTTGCATTCAGAAATCAATATCAATGATACTTGTCCAAGGTCAAAGTATCATTAAAAATCAGATATTTATAGGTCCGCTAAAAGTTGATGTTTTTAAAACTGAGTCAGTGAAACCCAAACGTAGCGCTCTTGAAAGTTTTTTGACCTGTGCACTCACGTGCACTATTGCGATCTATGTAATATGTTGCCTTAAATATTAAAAAATTGCCCATTCAAAGAACTTAACTTTCTTTTTACTTGAAGAGAAAACTTTCGCCAACTTAAGACTTTCATTTCTTTTACTTTATTTACTCTTTTGATGTTATGTTTTAGCGATATTGAAACTACTCCGATTAATCGGCAATAGCATACTAAGTCATACCGTTTTGATGTGCCAATATCTTATATTCCCCACAAACAAGAAATTGTTCAACTTTCCGATTTCAATACCTTGTATTTTTTAAACTTGTAATTGCAGCTTGAAATTTGTTTTTCACATCAATACAAATTAAATTATATGTCTTTCTATAGCTGGAGAACGTTGTTGCAAAAATGCGCAAACCAACAGCTGCCACGAAGCATGCAAAAGTGTCTTCGTGGATTCTTTCACGCCTTCAAAGGAAGTGCGAGAAGCTGTACGGGAACATTGCTTCGAAGGGAATCCAAGAGTTCAACAATGTGTTCATGTTCACATACAAGTTACTCCTGCCGAGCATCCATATCGAAGTAAGGATATAAATAATATGAACAAACTTTTTACTACACAGACAACCCCATAAAGGTTTAAAGTAGTGAAATGTTGTGTCTATGCTCCATGTAGCTTACATTCATTGTCATTATATTTACCATTACAGCCGCCTAACCGGTATAGTGGTCGTAGCGTGTCTGCCACCACTCGGTAAGTCGAAGGTGGTAGCGGTCTCAAGGTGTATATCAAGGTGTAAGGTTGAATGTATGCTCCATGTAGCTTACATTCATTGTCATTATATTTACCATTGCAGCCGCCTAACCGGTATAGTGGTCGTAGAGTGTCTGCCACCACTCAGTAAGTCCAAGGTAGCTGTCTCAAGGTGTATAGAATAGAGTATAGGATTCCTCTCGGGTTGGAATCCAGGTTTGCAAGTGCACGAATGTTGGTAAATTGCCTCTGTTCGGAGTAACAGCGACTTACCCACAATATGGACATCGCATGGCCAAATAAAGCCCCTGAACCATAAAACCAACCACAAATAACCGCGAGTTCGAGCCTTAGATATCAGAGGTCGGTATTATAAGAAAAGGGTATCCAAATTTTTAAAAGAAACTTTTAGAATACTCTTACCCGCTGGTATTTAAAATTAAATTATTTAAAAAAAAACGTGTTTAGCATATTCAAATATTTTCATATTAGTTACGTAGAGAGAATACGAAATGGACCTGTAACTTTCTCGACTTTTTTTTATCCTCGATCACTGATTTTTTTCGGTCTTCGGCACCGCAAGGGTCGAACTGAAAGCTATTTATTACGAAGCACAAATTGTGTTGTTCCTAACAGGGATAATCACACATCCATGTGTTTACAAACCGAGATTCGTACCCGCAACATTTTTGATGGCAGACAAACGCGGTGATAGTTAGGTGCCCCTCCTAACTTCATTACTTGTAGGTCAAATAATTTATTCTATTAGTATACTAACCATCAGAAAAAGTAGCTTTAAACCATTAGTATTAAAAAAATATATATGGAAAATATACAAACGAATGATTTACTATTCATAAGTTACGAGAATCGTCAGCAAAATATCTGTGTTCCAACTGACAAATCTTAAGTGTGTTATTCAAAGTTACAAATCTTTTCAGATATTCATTGTTGTGATAAATCTCCATATATACAATGTCGTTCTGCTTGTAAAGAGGTTTTACGGACAGAAACAACTAGTCAAGAAATTACAGATAGCCTTATAAGAAGAGGGTGTGGACCACCTCTTCCTCATGTAAGTATATTACGCATATCAACTATAATTCCATTTCAAATTTTGCAAAGTTATAGCCTTAAATTCCTAACCGCAGTATGTTATTTAATTAGGTGAATCTGGTACAATACCATATAAGTACATTTTACTTCGTCGTGTATTTTGATGCAATAATATTCCTTATAGCAACAAAGGAAGTGGGGAAGCCGACACACACTTTCTTTTCCTACACACATACAAATTACTTCCCTTTTTCAACTATATTCCGATCTTTTCAACTGAACGCTCCTTTACTTCAATATACACAGATTTCTAAATAGATAAAATGACAACGGCAATCCCACGTTAAAACTTCGATATCATAATCCACAAAAGTTGCAAGCGTTTTTAAGCTGCGTTTACACTGGAGTTGCATATACAATTTCTCTTCCTTTCTGTGGCGAGGACGTTTTACGTTTCCCTATACTGACCCTTTTTCGTCCTTTTTTTCGACCGACTTCATCGGCAACCATCCGAGCATACTCTTCTCACTCCTGGCAGTTTGGCGGGAGATGTGGTCAGGGCAAGCGTTGAGGGCAAAATATCACAGTGAGCGAACAAAAGACGGCATGAGCGACCAGGGGGGGTGGGCGAAGACGTGAGGGAAGCGTTTATTGTCAAGCAATCGTCTCGGAGAAATCTCCCCAAAAATTTGCAACCCTTTGATCTTTACCGACTCGTGGTGGAAAACAAATTTGACTCTGCAAACTATCCAAATCGTCACCGCCGACCAACCGGTATAGTGGTTAAGGTGTTAGCCTCTAGATCGGAAGGTTCCTGGTTCGAATCCGGGTTCGGGCATGGATGTTTGTAAACGTATGGTGTAGAGGCGGCTGGTGCACCTTAAATCTGTCGTGGCCGAAAGTCCTCACGTTGGGTTGGCGTGGAAGTTTGGAGAGTGGGGTGCCAGCTCAGGTGTTGCTTCGTCATCTGACCGTGGTTCAAAATTACGAGGTGTTGTCCTCGGATCTTTCCCTTAAGGGACTGATCCCGGACCGTCGTCAATAGCCCGTTGTGTTGCTCTAGTACGACGTTAACTAAAATTACCAAATCGTCATCTCGACTCGAGATCTTGACGATACAAATTAATGCCGTTTCTCAGGAATAGCTTCGATGTTTGAAGGGAGAGAAGTTGTGCCAATCCGGTGAAAACGCGGCTTTATGATGTTGAAAAGCATGTAAATTATTCAACAAATAATTCACGTAATGAGGGTTGCGAGTTACAGACTCGATCCAACCAAAGACCAAGCACACTGGAGTTAGTGCACGTTAAATTTATCGTTCCTCAAATGTCCTCCCATTAACGTGGTGTGAAAGTTTGGAGTGTGGGGTGCCAGCTCAGGTGTTGACCTCGTGTAATATAACTATTCTTTAAGATATTCTTATCATTGTAATGTAACCATTCTTTAAGAAATGACTGAGATACTTTTGCGACTTATTGAAATTCTTTAATTAACTTGACCGAAATATTTTTATTTCATTAGGACAGATTCTGGCAGTGCATTCTTGAAAAGGCATACGCCAATGAACCAGGTGGTTCTCTTATTCCATCAGAAAAAGTAGGAATGGACAGTGCGAAATTGCAGTGCTGTTTCAGAGCAGCTACAGTCAACTGCCAGCGCCTCTGTATTGAAGTAAGTTCTAAATATTTTTGACAAGTTTAAATGAACTCTTGATATTGAAATTCAAAAATTATTTCACTGAAAAATGTGAACTTTAAGCATATATATTTGTTCTTTTGTTATCCTTTACAATGTGGTATTTATTTGTTTAAGGGATTGTTTTGTTCATCACAAATTACATACAATTAATTTTCCAATAAAGTAACCGCCTAAACCAGTTTGATTCTGCTTTTTGTTCATTTAAAATTGTATTCTAAACACAATTCCTAAATATCTTATTTATTGAATAAAAAAGCCGCAATTTCATACAGCAATTGATAATTAACGTCGTATTAGAGCAACACAACGGGTTATTGACGACGGTCCGGGATCAATCCCCTAAGGGAAAGATCCGAGGACAACACCGCGTAACACACAGCAGTCGGAGGCCGCGGTAGCCCAGTTGATAGAGATGCGGAGGGTTGCGAGTTACAGACTCGATCCAACCAAATACCAAGCACACTGTGGTTAGTGCACGTTAAATTGGTCGTTCCACAAATGTCCTCCCATTAACGTGGTGTGAAAGTTTTGAGTGTGGGGTGCCAGCTCAGGTGTTGACCTCGTTGTCTGACCTTAGTTTAAAATTAAAAGGTGTTGTCTTCGAATCTTTCCTTTCGGGATTGATCCCGACCAATAGCCTGTAGTGTAGTTCCAGTGTGACGTAAATTCAACTTCCTACCATCACACAACTATGGTAGGTAGGTATTTTAATTAACGTCATACTGGAGAAACACAACGTGCTCTTGGTGATGGTCCGAGATCAATCCCGAGGAAAAAGATCCGAGGACAATACCATGTAATTTTGAGCCAGTCAGATGAAGAGGCAACAACTGAGCTGGCATCCGACTCTTCAAAACTTCCGCACCACGTCAACGTGAGGACATTTGAGGCCACGACAGATTTAACGTGCACCAGCCCCCTTTGTACACGACAGTCTTTGACTGGTTTCGAACTCTCCATACAACTATGGTTCAAACAACCGTGTGCGCGAAAACACTGATATTTGAGTTTATGCACCATTGGTATAACTAACAGCAAGTAACATTAAATAACTTTAACTGTACTTGCATTTTAGTCTGTTCTTAGATGACACTTGTTCTTTAATGTTAGATTTTGAAGACACCAATTTGTAATTCCCTTTCTTCTATCACAGATGTGCCACAAGTACTTACCGCTTTGTGTTAAAGTTACTGTTTCTAACCAATAATGCGTGGGTAATTTTGGAATACACAATTCTAAAATTTTTCAGGCTCATATTAATTTTTTTAATTCTTTAGGGAACACTTATTCATTATCCGTGGAGCCCTGGTGTTCCTAGTTAGTTTAGGAAACGATCTAGTAAGTCATTTGGTTACTAAATGACAGCAATTAAATAATACTGTTGTGGTATTGGAACGCACTTTGTCTGCCACGCGTTTTCAGCTATCAAATGTCAGTGCGATTCAGTGGTGAAACATTCTATCAATTACGGTTCTTTGTAGATTTACTAACGTAAATATGAACCAAAGTTCATAAAAGAAAATTAGATTTAGACTAATAAAATGTACTAGGGGGCCCGCCCCCTGCTCGCAAACGCTCGCCAACCCCCGGAGGATTGCTTCGCAATTCTCATTGGTTCGCTGCGCGAACCTATGCTCGCTTCGCTCGCATTAATGAAGACACGTGTCCTAGCAGAAAGGATTGATTACAAAATATATTCCAAAAAAATATTTTTCAAATCTAAATTTGTTGTATTACATAAAAGATATATACAGCACCTCTGGAATCAGAATTTAGATGAAAACTTTGAGCAAATTTTTACTCGCAATGTGAGCGCTGCTTTGGAAATTGAATACCCAGCATGTTGTTTGTGTGTACATTTCCCCAGTACTCGAGCCACCCATACACTTTTTGACTGAGTTTGTTGTCGAAAGTTGTAGTGCACGCGTCTTGTTGTACTATAATTGTTAGCCTTGAAAAGGACCGTTTTTTAAATAGCCCTGAAAAGATCCTCCGCTTTCTTAGATTTCTATTACGAACCGCAACAGCTCGTCTAAAATTCATTTTTTTTTTCAATAAAATTTCATCCGATAACGCTATAGATTCAAATGACTCGCGAGGCTCCTAGTAAACAAACAATCGCACAATGTTGCCAAAACGCGGTAACAAATAACGTCTTTTTTGTGCGTGCCACGTAAGAGAAATATATATATAGATAACAGAACTGCAGTAGGAATGGGTTAAAACGTACGTCAGTATCGGCCATATTCACAAGTCTCGAGTTAACTCGAGGATCAGTTGATCCGCGAGTAAGAGTTAACTCGAGGATTATCAAAAACGGTATTCTCAAACGGCGTGTTAAGTGATCCGGGGATTAAAATGAGACGCTCGCTCTGATTGGCTCCTCACGATCACATGATATTTGTTTACATTGGTTAGGACGCTCGAATCTGCATTCATACTGATCAAGCCCGTACTTCGCCGTAGAATTGATTCCAAATTGTGAATAAATAGGACTCGCACAGCATTTTAATATGGGTTTGGGAAAAGAAATGCAAAGGTATTTAATCTCAAATTGGAATTTTATGGAAACCTAAATTTGGCAAGAAAGAATTGTACACAATGTCTTGACAGATGTATGTAATCTGATTATCTTTGTACTTGTCAGTATGGGTGTGTGTTGGTGTCGTGACAAGTAACTTGCATTATCAATTTTCTTTCATTCGTAGTAACTCAACAGAATAATTTTAATTCTACGACGAATTTGTATCTGCCATGGTCGTTTTCTACCGTTCGCTCTCTCCAGCTTAGAGGACAGAGGTGGCGCCATCTATCTTTTCGTTAAGCTGCTTGGTTAAGATTACGCAGCTATTTTTATTTTCATTTTTCTTTTGAATTTCAATAAAAATATGTTTAAAATTTTCCATTTAAGCAATTTTATTATGAGGAGATTAGCTGCTAGGTAGTAGGTGCTCCGTAATGACAGATCCAGTTCAGTCGTCGCAAGAATTCTGTAATTGAGCATAGAATGAAATGTGTCCTCCATTTTCTTTTTCCAAAAAGATGGTACTGCGCATGCGTTAAATGTAACTCGCGAGTTAACTCGCCGATTTCGGAGGATCAAAATGTAACACCGAAACGGCAGTTTAAACCACGGATCAGGACTTGTGAATACGGTTTTCTCGATAACTCGCGGATTATCGTTGATCCTCGAGTTAACTCGGACTTGTGAATACGGCCGTATGTCTTTTGGAACAACAAAACAAGGGATGATTTGGATCATTGTTGTGTGAAATTACGGAAGAAAAAAAAAGTCGCAGATATATTCTATATTTTTTTTATGTTTAACCCTGCTGATTAAAAATAGTATGACTGTTTTGAAGAATAGTCAGTGATGATTCCCAAAAATTAAACAAAATAATGTAGTTTAATTTTCTGTGTGTATAACAAAATTATTACAATTATTTTTTGCACCGTAGACTTTTAGTAACCAGTTTAGTAGCAGCTGGAATGATTTTGACCGTCTGTGCCAGTATCAACTAGCAGAATCTGAAATGATTCAATGCTTAACAGAAGGTATACCTATTTAATTTTTCAAATGCCTAAAAGTTCAGATTTTTCCTTCCCTCACTAATCTCTGTTTGAACTACTTAGACTACTCCTACATATTAATAATTTATAAGTTTTATTTTCTTTCTGATTACAAAATATTTTTTTTAATTAAAAAAAAAAAGAAAAGGCTATTTTGTTTACAAAACAAATTAGTTTTTTGCATGAAATTAAACACTAAAATTAATTTGTTTTTGTGCAATTATAAACTTATTAAGTTGCATAAGAATTTTGAATGTACACTTTTTTTCATATTTCCCAATTGCCTTCTCACTTCAGTGAAAATGTCAATTTTTTGTCCTATTTTTAATAAAAACTATAAATTTAATTAAATATTCGTCAGTTAGAAATTATTATTCATAACATATAATCGTATATCTATATCCCCTATGGGTACTAATAATTTGTATAATTATGACGTCGCACTAAAAAGAATTAATTCCTGTATGCTATGGGTAGATTTTTCTGAAATGAACAGAAAACGCCTAGTTTCAAGACTTATAAATTGTAGTTTATTCGTTGTATTAGAGAAGTATAGATATTTTCTATTATTAACTGTATTTGGTTAAATGAGAAATGTAGCTTTAGTGTTGAGACAATGAGGACCTTATGGCTACAGAAGTTAGACAAAATATGGAAACACCTAAAAAAAAACATGTAACCTTGCCTAATATGGTGTAGGAAAACCGTTGGCATTCAAAACTACTTGCAGTCTTTTCGGAATGGATAAATACAGTTCAGATAACGATGATAGCGATCACGCACTTTCCTCTCCAATGTAGACCACAAAGATTCAATAATATCGAGGTCTGGTGACTGTGGTGGCCAGGGGAGATGCGACAAATCATCCTCGTGCTCAGAAACCAGTCCTCGACGATGTGAGCTGTGTGAACAGGGGTCTTGTCGTCATGGAAGACACCGTCACCATTGGGGAACAAAGTTTGTACCATGGGATGGACTTGATCGGCCAAAATGTTCACATAATCCTTGGCCTTAATGTGCCCTTGCAGAAAGTAATCATGGAGCCCACAAAAAATCACGATATGGCTGCCTTAACCATCACAGAATCCCTATGTTTACTCTTGGCAGCAAGCAGTCTGTATTATAGGCTTGGGATGGTGTTCGCCAAACGTAAACTCGGCCAGAAGCGGGGAACAAGACTCATTCGACCAAATTACTGTCTTCCATTGCTCCATAGTCCAGGCTTTTTGACTTAAACACCACTTTTTCCTGTTACACTTATTAGCATGACTGATGAATGGTTTTTAAATTGCAGCCCGGCCAGAAATACCCTGCTATGGAGCTCCCTTCTTATTGTTTTGGTACTCACAGGGTTTGAGCACAACATTCATTTCGGCAGTAACTTTTGAGATTGTAGTCTTCTTATTTTTAGTCATAATCCTCCTTAATGATCGTGTCACGATCACTCAATACACACTTCCGTCGACGCTGTGATTTAGCGGATGATCTTTTACCGATTTTCATATATGCGGAATAAATCTTAGATACAGTACCTCTTGAAACACTTAACACTTCGGCTACCTTGCTTACGGAAGCACCCACCAGACGAGCTCCAACAAATTTCAAACGTTCGAAGTCTGTTAGGGGGCTCTGACCTGATGCAATTACAACTTCACAGAACAGTGCCCCGACAACGACTGACCTGCGCAACGTATTTACGACGTTATATAGGTGTCGCCAATAGGCGAAAACACCAGCGCCACCTACACATTCACTAGAATAAACATTTCTTTTCAAGCATGCATTTCACGAGGTGTTTCCATATTTATGTCCAACCCCTGAACTTGTAAGACATAAGCTGAGTTAAGAGTGTGAAAAGTTTTACGATAGCACTAAAACACCGAAATTTGAGAAATATGCATTGAGAAATAAAACCTTCATCAGAGAAATATTCATCGTATAATCATGAGCCGTACAGTCCCCTTTCAGTTCTAACTAAAAGTTTATATGGGTTCTGTCATTAAAGAATAATAGTTGGCTCAATGTTAATGAAAAAGTTTTTTTTTTATACTTTTTCGTGAATACGAAATGTTACAAAAACCCCATCCCATTTTTCTAGAATCAATGTCCCGTTTTTTTGTTGTTGTTGTCTGTAGGATATAGGTCAGTCTAAACATGCAACACATTTAGTAAGAAATTAGTTTTTAATGAAAACAAATATTAAATGAGTCAATATTTTTAGTTGATGAACCTTGTGAACTGGGCTGTGAAGGTTTGAGTTACTGCACAAACTTCAATTTCCGTCCCACTGAACTGTTCCGCAGTTGCGACATACGCTCAGACCGAGCAGCGCAGCAGGACGTTGACATGTGGGAGAAAGGAGTCATCCACCATCCAATGATGGAAATCCCAGTCTTAAAGATTTCAAGATGCCATTCTGAAATATGGAAGGCAATTGCATGTGCACTGCAAATCAAGCCATGCCACCATGAAGCACACGTCAACAGGATATGCAAGTAAGCTTAACTGAAATTGAAAAGTATTTTGGTATCGTAGAAACAAAGTATTCAATTACCATTTCTCCCCATCTTAAATTAAGAACACTGGAGGAAGTTGATGTCCCTTACTGAACAAAAATTGAGATTATAAATGCAAGAAACTTAAACAGTCCAGTCACATTAATGTGACCACCTGTCAAAAGCCAGAAAAACCACCTTTGGCAGAGCGGACCGCTGCGAGACGTGCAGGAAGAGAGTCAATTAGGTTTCTGAAGGTGCTCACTGGGATGTTGAGCCATGCCGACTCCAGTGCCGTGGCCAGCTGCGCTAGATTACCTCCCTCCTCCAGCCTGGATTCTTCCGGTAATTGTTGCAGGGTGTTTGCTTTCAGACGTTTCACGCCGTATACGCCAACGTCCGATGGAGCATAAAATGTGATTCATCGGAAAAAGCCACCTGTCGCCACTCTGTGGACGTCCAGTTGCGGTACTGGCGTGCAAATTCCAGCCTTCGTCGCCGATGAACAGCAGTCAGCATAGGTGCATTAACCAGGCGTCTGCTGCGGAGGCCCATGCGCAGCAACGTTCGCTGAACCGTTGTTGAGGATACACTCTTGGTAGCCCCTTGGTTCATCTGGGCGGTCAGTTGCTCCACAGTTGCACGTCTATTCGCCCGAAATCATCTCCGTAGCCTTCGTTCGCTTGTCATCTATAGCCCGTGGTGCACCACATGTGCCACGCCGCTGATTTTGAATAGTGTCATTTTTGCCATGCACGGTATACTTTTACCACGGCGGCACGCGAACAGTTCACAAAATTAGCCGTTTCCGAAATGCTTCCACCCTTGGCCCGAAAGCCAATAATCATGCCCTTTTGGACGTCGGATAAATCGCTACGTTTCTGCATTACGTCAACGATTGAAATGCTTTCCGATGCCCTAGGACATCCTTTATATACACTCCACTGCAATGTGCTGCCACCTGCCTTTTGTGATTGGTTATTTCACGTTGACGTCGAAAGTAGGTGGTAGTCACATTAATGTGTGACTGGACTGTGTATAATGCGAAACTGCACCATATTTTTAAGATGTTTTGAAAATAAGGAATAGTATAGCTTGAAAATAAAATAACTGCATTGATACAGAACACCACAAGTATAGTCTACAACTGAGATATCACTCAAGTTACTGATGTTCACTTTAATTATCATAAAAATGCGCATGCTCTACAATCTCAGCAGCTCCTCATAATTTAGATTGTTTCAGCGTCCGGGACCGCTCCTGAATGAACAGGAGTTGGTCGCTGTGAGACTTGAAAAAACATGGCCGTTTGAACTTGCTTTACCCTGCCTAAAAGAACCTTGACATCTTATAGGAGGAAATATGTCATTATTAACCATATTTTTATTCTTAATGAATACATATACCACAAATATTTGTTTCCATAACAAAAAAATTGACTTTTACTTTGGATTGTAAAATCCCACGTACTTTTACAAATACAAATATTGACGACCAGCTATAGGCTCAAGCCTAACAAGGCTGGTCCTTTGTTTATGAATTCCCCAATTCCCACTGACTATCCAATTGTATCTTAAATTCGTACACTCCCTTTGAATTAACTATATTTTCTGGCAACGCGTTCCATTTGTCTATTACCCTATTAAAGTAGTAGTTTTTCCTTAAATCCCGATTAAAATGTGTCATTCAATTTATACCCATGGCCCCTTGTTCTGTTATCCCTATTGAAATTTAAGCCCTCTGTGTCCCCTTGTTTTACCAACTTGAAAAGCTGAATCAAATCCCCCCTCCTTCTTCTTTCCAGTGTATACATGTTTAGCTTACTTAAACGTTCATTATAGTCGAGATTTGCTATCCCCTTTATTATTTTTGTAACTCTGTGCTGAACCCTTTCAATTAATTTTAATTTTTAAAAACATGAAATTATGTTTATGGTTCAAGTAATTTAATATTTTGTAGTATATCATGTTACTATAGTAAGAATATATTAAGCTGCTCATTGCCTAACAACCTTTAAGTATATTGGTAGATTGATTTTTTAGCATGGTACAATAATTCCAGGTACTAAACAAATAATCGAGGCATGTCTGATTTGAGAAAATGAAGTTTTATTTAGTCAACAAAAACATACAGGATATTAGCAGCATCACCTCTAGCATTAAAACTGACTGAACTAAAATGCATTATTTTTAATAACTTGTTACATTTAGCATCAATGTTATATATCCAGGTCCGACTGTATCGATATCCTCAACAAGTGTGTGGATCGAAGTCGTCTAGTCAGTAATCAAAATCCTGTGACCCTCTGTGAAATTCTCTCTCCTCCAGGGAATGATACTCCTTGCATTTCTCTAGCTCCATACATCAGTAAGATATTTATGTGTAAAATTAAAAAATGTTCACATAAAAATATTTTGAACTTTTTTATTACCCTGTTGGAGAATTTTATTATTTGTTCAAAACTTGAATGCATGGACTAACAAAAATTGAAAATTGTCAAATATTATACCTGCACTATATTGTATTTTACATTTCTTTCTTGGATTTTCACTACCAGATGGCAAAACATACGATTAAAATTTTTCTGATACAAAAATGTTGACTTACTTTGCTTATGATTTTAGGTTGGGGTATATATATATACACGAAAAGGGATACAACAAACTATTTCGAGTTTGTGGAATTAAAATACAAATAAAGGAAAAAACACTGTTACTCGGCATTTATCAAATTGTAACTTGTGAATATAAATTGTAGAAGTTGAACGTATACCTCTAAAAAAACTTAGTATCTGAAGCTAAAAGTATGACACAACAATGTGCAACTGTTTTGAAGCCTTTCATTTCAGAATGATATAGCAATTTCTTTCTGTGGAAATATTTTATTCTAACTAAATGCAATTTTCAAACTAAATTTAGTTAAATCAAATAAATAAATTAAACAAAAAGTATTAGAGATTTAAGAAAAGACTGTTTGAGGAAAACTATTAATATTAGTCTTTGATCTTTAAATGCAAAATAAAAGTATGCAAAGAAACACATAATACATAGATTCTGAAAGTAAAAAGTTCTAGTTAGTTGCAAAATTCAAATCTGGCATAACTCTTATTTTTTGCAACTAAACTAAAAAATAAACACATAAACCAACCCCTGGTGCTGGTTGGATTCATATTAGACCTCACACATATAGCATATATTCAAGGCACAACCCATTCATACAGGGGCCACACATTCACTCCAAGCGGACAAAAACATCGATTCTTCAACCCAGATTTGAACTAAGAACCTTTTGATCTACAAAAAAGCCAGAACCCTGACCACCAAATCAAACTGTTAAATTTCTTTTTATTTAAACAAAATTTGACGAATCTATATTTGTAAATCCTTTTTCAAATTTAAAGGATTGACTCAGTTCTTAAAAAGCACTGTAAGATAGTATTTAATTTTTAAACTGTTAATACAAAACTATCAAATTTTTAAAATGGAGTATAAAAATGTTATAGTAACTTATTTCAAAAGGCATCCAAAGATCTGAATTGCGAGGACAGCTATTCAGTGAGTTCTACAAAACAATATCAAAGTTAAGTTATGGACAAAGATGTTGTCATTGCAAATGCTCTAATTTTAAATGCTCATAGATATTTTTAATTCAAATGTTATCTCTTGAAATTAACTTTTTTTAAATACTTTCTGTTCACAAGAACTTTTTAACAATTAACATATTAAGATTATAGCAACAAGGTTTGATTTATGTATTTATATTCTATTGGTAACATGTATTTATATTCATTTTAAGGTTCCATAGTCATAGAACTGGTAGATTCACCTAATGATGCATTTTAATCCACTATACAATAAAAACAGAATTATATAAAACCAAATGTTACCAAACTGAAATTGCAAGTTAAAAATTATTTCTAAAACTAAGTTAATTCCTTTATGAGCTTATATATTGAATAATAAAACGTTTTTTCCCCTTTTTAGTTGAAAGCACACATTCACAAACTGCACAAGAAATCACTCATCCCTGCAAACCAAATAAATGTGGTCCAAATAAAGTATGCATGGTCGACAGAAATTGCCTCATTGGTCAACCATGTACTCCATATGTATGCGTCCCAGGTAATTTAATTATACGTACTTTTGGTCTTTTCCGAAAATTCAAGAATTGACGATTTACTGATTTTAAGAACATTTTAAACATTTTATGCTTTTTGATTAGGTGCCTTTCCATACTAAAAAACTATATTTTAAAACCAAAAAATGAGTAAAAATTTGAAAATAATTAGATTTTTAAAAATAATTGCTCCAAACTATCATTAAATATCAGTAGCAAAAACTATATGTTGATATTTAAAGAATTTTTTTAATTGCTCTATAGCTAGTATGTTAAAACATACTCATAAAGCTGAAAAAAATATTTTGAAATTGTAAAAATAAAAAGTTTCTTAAAATCAAGTTTTTCAGAAAATTTGTTTAAAAAAAGAACATTTGTTGACAAATTAATTACAAATCGTAAATATGCAGTTAATTATTAATTTCATAATTATATTACACACAGTTAAGATTAATTTCAAATGGAAACTATGCAGATTTTATCTCTCCATATAGAAAGAGATAGATTCTTTATAAGATACAAAATAAAGCTTCCAGCATGTGATAGAAAAATTATTTCTGAAGATTGGAATAATGCATAAAAAGCTGATTTAACATTAAGTGCTCTAAATTTTTCATACTTTTAATTCAAAAACTCCTGAATCCAATGACTTGAAACTTGGTATTCAAGGTTGAATTGTGAAGATTTGAAATTTGGCATCAAATTTTAGTTATGGGAAATTAAGAAGTTTGAGTGCAATTTTATATGAATATCCCTTGTGCAAACAGTGTGCATATAAATTCATGGAAAACCTTATTCCCTATTGAATGGTGCCTTTGAATTTGCTCTACTATGAATACTATGCAAGAATGGTTCAATTCTAATAGTGATATTCCAGTTTAATGAGCTGTGGACAAAGCAAATGAAAAAATATAAATAAGGTAAGGTAATTTTAATTAATGTTGTACAAGAGCAACAGAACGAAATACAAATAAGATGGAACAAAATAGAAATGAAATCAATAAGTTTTATATTTTTAGGTTGTAGAATGGGAGACATGTCACAGCTCATAGTACCACGCAACTCACATGTTCGTGTTCCTAGCAATACACATGGACCTCGTTGCCATATGGTTTGTTTTTGTAACCAAGACAATCTCTTGGAAGATTGTATGACACAACCTTGTTTAGGCACTGAACCATGTTTTCATGATGGAAAACGATACAGTGAGTATATTTTGAATTAAATTATAACTTTACTAAATTTAGATGTCAGTACTTTTAGGTTTGGGAGACATTTATGCAGTTTGCAAAAGAGATGATTATTGAAAAAAAAATTTAAAAATGTTTACCTTTAAATTGGTAGAATATATCATGGAATTGGTGTATTGTAAAAAGGAACACATCATTACCGTAAGAGAAAATAGAATTTACTTCTTAATTTTGTTATAAATGGTTGAAATTATAAATTTTTCTTGTCTTTCTCAAGTTTCAATAGTTTAACAAAAGGATAAAATATTTTCATTGTAAGATATATCTTGCACTTCATTCTAATAGTATAATAAAATTAGTTCCATCGAAATTTCCATTCAATTTTTGATATTGTAAGAAATAAAAGTCACTTTTAAGACTAAATCAGAAACCTATGTCTAATAAAGTGTCCACAACAACTTATTCGGATGTTAATTTCTTCACTTATACATACACATAACTAGCAAAAAAACATGAAATCTTATATTTTCCAAACAAAAAAGTATGGATAGGATTTTTAAAAAATGTATAATTTCTTATTAATTGTATTTTATACTCGCGATTTCCCCTACGTAGAAATTCAGGATTTCTTAATGCTGACAATAGGGATTATCAAATTTATTATGACCAAACTACTGATAGAAAAAGTTGATACGTTACCATGGTCATGTAAGTCGTTTGAAATTGATATCCATCAAAATATACAAATGTCTCAATTCATAATTGCTTTGAATATTAATTTTGGATATAATGTTGTATATTTAAAATTAAAGTCTCTAATATTATAAAAGGAAGTGCTTGTTTGTTTGGGGCTGCAAAATCCTGACGATTCTATGGCACTTACAGCAATGAGATTTGGCACACAGGTAGTCCAAATGATTTGCAATTTTTGGGTCACGGCGAATTTTAAAATTCAAACTAGAAGATTTAAAAATGAATTTAATAGTTTTATTCTCCATCGCTTTTTCAAACGCGAAGAACTTTTTCTACCCGTGTGACCTTGCAGTCAGGGTTTGGAATCAAGGCAAGTTTTTTTCATCCACAGAATGCAGAGAAAATTATTTTTTTCAACTCCGCTTTGAATTTGCACAGACGAATAAATTTCCAGCCAGACAATAAATCTTTTAACTGAAGTCAGTTCTTTTTTATATCTCCTACACCATTCAAGATAGAGTAAAAATTTTAACGGATTTGAAATCTGCGGAAAATTTTAGTTTACATTGATATCTAAAAATATGATTTTCTTTAAATAAATAATTTTTTAATTGAATATATCTTCAACGGATTTGAAATCTGCGGAAAATTTTACACCAGATTAATACCCTATACCACAAGCATGGGCAACGCCGGGCTAGCGACGCAGTGGCTAGTATTTCATAAATTTTGTTTGAGTTCTTTGATGATAACATAAGGAAAAATGTCAGCAAAGTAGGAAGGTTATTTTGGAAGGTATGAAAAGCATGGGGAGTTAATTTAACATTAGGTTCTTTAAATTTTCATACTTATAATAGAAATGGTTAGATCAAACAACACATATAACTTGGTATCCAAGATTAAATTTTGATACAGATTTTTATATTTTCAATCAAATTTCAGTATTCCCACTGAAATTCCAGCACAGTTCGATAAAGAGTCCCTAGTTCAAATCTTATGCTGATGAAAATTTATAAATGGTATTCCCTATTGAAAGGTATCTTTGAATTAACTCCATTATGAGCTGTACACAAATAAATATGGGTAGTTTCTTTCTTCCTGCATCTGTACATTATTCTCTTGAGTTGAACATAACTATATATATATATATATATATATATATATTTTTTTTTTTCATTGATATTTTTCCATGAGATTTTACCATTTCTTCTTTACAGATCATAATTCATTATTCATGGCTGGATGTAAAACATGCTTTTGCTATGACGGGGAAGTCACTTGTTCTCCTAAGCAGTGTGAGTCGGGTAAGTTTTGTATTTATAGTAACTAACTGTGGCTCATAACCACAATGCACAATGGAAGTTTTCTTACAACTTTAAAATATTTATTGAGTTTACACACAAATATATTGTAACTCTTTTCATGAAATAAATAAATATTTATACATGAGATCATCAATTGCAATGGTTTTTTAAATCTAAATTAAGTTTTCTTAATATTATCCCTGTAGTTGTCTTATCTAAAACCATGGTTCCCACAGCTTTATCCAAAAAAGTTTCAAGGACTTTTCAAAACCAAAAAAAATATTTTTCGAGGACCCAGAATATTTTATAAAAACCTGAAACAAGGTATACAAAAAAGTTGTCAATTAAAAATAAAAGTGTAAGAAATAATAAAAAAATATACATAATTTGTTCAAACTACTGATGATAAAAAAAAGAAAGGCTGTCATCAATTTTGATTAAAATTTTGATTTTTTTTCTCTTTTGCAAAGTGGGCTTCTTTTCTCAATTTTAACTATCCGGCTACTTGCACAAAAATTCTATTGGGGGCACGAAGAAGAGTATGGGAGCTTGCACACACAGTTCGATCTTCACGACACAATCTCCATTTTGCTGTCGTCCACTGCCTACAACAGACAGCTGTCATAGTTTATTTTGTTTGAGAAACAAAACAAATAAAAAGTTTTGACTGGTGTAAGGGCCTTTTTATTATCTAGTCTAAGTTTCTATCTTTGCGATTGTTAAAGATAGTGAAAATTTCAACGTATTTGAAATCTGCAGAAAATTTTACTACAAAAAGATATCTTAAATGTGATTTTCTTTAAAAAAATTTTCAATAGTAACTTTTATATTTTTGTAACAAGAATTTGGCTTCATTTCTTTGGATGCATGCCAAGTTTCCAATTATGTCCTGACTACTAAAACTACGGTTTTCCTAAGAAAGCGGTGCTGTTATTTAGCGGCCGTGATACGCCATGATGTGGCAGGCATAACAAGGCAGTCGTCTTAACGGAGACCAGAGGTGTCAACTTGGACAGAATACTGGGGAAAATGGACGATCTAGACGTAGCATTACTTGTATATCACGTAGTGTCAAAGAGCAAAACACTGGTTTCATGGCGCACCAGCTGTGGAGGAAACTAGTCTGGACAAGTTGAAATGCAAGACAAAATTACACAATTATGTACTAGTTAAAAAAAGCAAGTACTTTCAAGGACTTTTCACCAAGTTAAGTAATTTTCAAGGGCCCCTAGTTAGGAAAAAAAATTTCAAGGACTTTTAAAAGACCGTGGGAACCCTGAAAACAGTATTAAATTTTATTTTATACTTCCATTCAGGGAAAAAAAAGCTGAATTCTGAAACTAAATTTCAAGTAATTGAAATGTGTTAAAGCAATTGTTTTTCAAGCATACTTATGAGGCATATTCTAAAATGGGGTTTCCAAATTTATATTGATACATAAAATTACACATAAAATTTTAATACAGGGTAAGCATAAAATTTTAAGATATCCAGAAAATAGAACATACACATCAAAGACCTTGAAGTAGTCAAAAACAGTTTTAAATTGTTAAGGGCTTTAATACATAATTGCAAAATATGCAAAACTAATTTCAAAACCCATTTAGTGAGTGACTAGCAATTTTCAGTTTAAAGTAATTTGTTTATATTTCAGGTTTACCTTGCAACTGTCAAGACCATTATGTTCCAGTTTGTGGAGCCAATGGCAAAACATATCCAAGTGCTTGCTTAGCAAGGTAACATATTAAAACTAGAATAATAGATAATTTTGATTGATGATTCCACCTGAGATTATTCACACATACAGATATAAAATATAAAAAATTATAGAACAATGTAAACTTCAAATGTGTTTGATTTTGTTTTTTTATACAGTAAAGGTTGTTTCAAAATTTAATAATATTTTATATCAAGTAAATATCCTATTTCATTATTTTTCAAAAATTGTATACAATCAAATGCCATTTTGAAATGTAACTTCTTTTGATTGTGTACTAATTAATTGAAAATCTTGTCTTAAACAAAAAAACAGAATTTTTACTAAATGATCTATTTATTGGTTTGACTGGATTTACTTACTTTTAAATTAAGTACTACCATGTAATGCTAAGTAATGTAAGGTTATAAAGTTACATAAAAGCATTAAGCAATTCTACTTCTGAAAAAATTAACAAACATGTTGTTTTAAAAAAGATTTTGACAAAAAAAAAGAAGAAAAAAAGAGAAATCTTCATTTTTAAAAGAAACGACTTTTTTACAAAATTAAATTTACTATTACAATATATTGGAAACATAAGGGTTATAGCATAAGTAAGTAAGAATCCAAATATTCCTTTTATAAACACTTTTTTAAGTTATACATTTTTGTAAAAAACTATGATTGTTCATAATATTAAATAGTATCATAAAACAAAACAATACAAATTCTAGCATCTCTAATATTATTAAAGGAAGTGTTTGTTTGTTTTCTTGTACTCAAAGTCCTGACAAATCTATGGCATTTATAGTAATGATATTTTTAATTTTAGGGTTGACGCGAATTTTTAAATTCAATCTAGAACATTTTAAAATGAATTTCAGTTTTTTTCACCATTCTTCCACCTTCCGAAAAATGAAGAAACATCAAAATTTAGACTTTTTACCCTCACGTCAAGTTGATGTCAGCCTTTGGAACCATGCTAAGTTTTTATCATCTCCCGTCTCTAGAATGGGAGAGAACACATTCGAATGACCTTCATTTGTTTCGAGATTCATTCATTTTGATTTCATTCATTTTGATTTCATTCATTTGATTTGAAATGGATTCCAGTGAAGCAAAAGATATTACTAAAGTTATCACTGGCGTTCTTCAGTGCTTTTTTTTCTATCTCAGCAATCGTTAAAGGTAGAGTAAAAATATTTGAAATCTGCGGAAAATGTTACACCAGATAGATACTTTTAAAGTTTTATTTCCTTTTTTTTCTTTTATATTTTCGTAAGAGATTGTGAAGTCAAGTGAACTTTCTCTTTCTGAAAATAAACAGATTGCATTTTCTGCTCTTAGCGTTAAAATAAAAATAAAAACATATTACATTTCCTGCCCTATTCCATTTCAGCGAGTGAGAGAAAAAAAATATAAAAAACATTTTGACTGGGATTGTTAGAGTCAAAATCGTTAAAGATATATTGAAAATTTCAACGGATTTGAAATCTGCGGTAAATTTTACACCAGTTTAATACCTTACACCATGGGCAAAGCTGGGCTAGCCACGTATCCTGTATAATAACAAGTTTATTATGCATTTTTAATTGCATGATAAATTTTAAGAAATATTTTCACAGTTAAGATCGATATGAATGACTCTTAATGCATTAAAAAAACTCTTGAATAAGCTTAAGAAAGGAAGTAAAAAAAAAATCAGCTAAAAACAGTTTCAAAAATTTGCAGGTGTATTGGTCTCACAGATGATCAGTTTGAGTTTGGTGCCTGCTATGACTCTGACCCCTGCAGTCCAAATTCATGTCATCCATATCACAGGTATAACAAATATTACATTTTTAATTTGTATTTTGGTAGCATTGAATACAATCTATAGCTATTATTCTTTTTCTATCAGATGCGTACCAAAAAAGAGAGTATGTTTAAGTATCAGACACAGAAGTTGCAAACAGTATGATTGTGGTAAGTGGAAGTTTTTAAAGAATCAAAGCTTCAGTGTACTTTTGATTTTCAAAATAAGCATGTATTTATTTTTTCAGTCAATATGCGACATAATTGTAATCAACTTACAAAGTTCCCTGTGTGTGACACGGATAACGTAGAGCATCCAAACATATGTTGGATGCTGCAGCGGAGAAAGGCACTAGCATACTATGGAAAGTGTATGGTGAGTTTTCCTAATTCTAACAGGGATATTTGAATTAATAAACATTTGAATGATTTTGAACTTACAAATTTCGTTTTGACCTCTACATTCTTGTATCCGTATATTATTTTTGATGCCTAACTTTTCTGAGTGTTTGCTTGCTTGCTGCAAGTTTTGACTGACCAACCATTTATTCTTTCTGGAACAATCTACACTCAATCCCCAAAATATACTCCTGGTATCTGCAATACAAATAATGAATAAACTTTTTTTTAAATTACGTTGAGGAATGGGTCATATTGACCATTTCTTTTCGTGCAGCCCAATATAAACTAGCCTTTGAAATATAGTTGTCAAGAGGTAGAACATTAAAATTTGAGTTGGACACAGTAGCACAAACTGTCAAGTGGCTAAAATTCATAGTCTCTCCAGTGGAACACAGAGGGCAGTCAGGAATGTCTATCACACCAATCCGGTGGAGATGTTCTTGGAGAGTCATGTCCGTTTAAAATTCTGAAGTTGTCCTTAAAGATTCGCCTGGGGAAATCCATTGGGACTGCATTATATAATAGGCTTTCCCAGATTTAACCCTTAGAATCAGTCTCTTGAGTTTTGCATATGCATCTCCTTGCTGATATTACAATGGTGGAAAATGCCTGGTTGTATGGTAAGGCAATAAGAGGCTGTGGAAGGTTGCAACCCTGTTTAGCAAGCGAGTCTGCCTTCTCATTACCGAGAATGTCGCAATGGCTGGGTATCCACTGGAATAGAACCGTCCAACCAGCACAGTTGAGTTGGTAAATTTTTTGTTTTGCCTCTTCTACACGTACCGAATCGCTATTGTGTAAAGAGCAGAGGGAAAGAATTGCTGACTGTCAATCGACAAGAAAAACGTGTCTGAAGGAAGTATTTAAGTTGGATAGATAATGAATAAACTGATATGTATAAATCCAAAGTAGCTGATAATACTAAACATAAAAGAAAGAAGAAACATTTAAACATCCCTGCCAGTATATAACAGTGACATCATTTAAATTATTGATGGGGCATGACTGCTAGGCATTTACATCGCTTTGACATTCATAGTAGCCGGAAATATGTCCTATGCTGAGGGATGGTTGACATGGACAGTGACCACCTTTTGGAATATGCGACATTAACAGGGTAGAGACACAGTGTATGTAATGATTAGGGTCTGATAAAAACAAAATAAACTTAAAATTGCATCCAAATAGACCATTTTGGCAACCGAGGGAAAATGTTTCAGTTCTGTTGGTGGCTTTCTGCTCCTGATTTCTAACTCTGAATGAGCTGCTATCTAAATTACTAAAAATTGTGACCAGCTTCGCAGATTATAAGTAGTACTAGGTTTTATTTATGTGACAGCAGAGAAACTGGTATGGATTATGGAAAAAACTATATCCTAAATATAGAAACGAACAGCAATCTAAAATAACACATTCAGAATTTTTAATTTCACAAGTCTTTCTGAATTAATAATTGAAAGATATCTACCAAAAATCACTACGCAGAACTCTTAAAAATGTACTAGAAATATAAAGAAATAAAAAAGTGAACAGTTTTCTGTATACTAGATTTTGAATAACTCTCATGCTACTTCAAAGACTATTTTCACAAAAATTGGATTTTCAATATGGCACTTCTCAGACAGCAGACAAAGATTTGGTAGGTTAGTTGTTTTGGGGTTTGATTGTCAAGCGTGCAAGGGTCGTATTTGGCCATGCTGTGCCAGGAACAAAACATGCAATATCAAGTAATAGACATGCACACAGAATGAAAGTTTCAATAACGGAAGAAAGAAATAAGCCCAGGGTGGAAGGCGCACGACGGGAATCGAACCTACGTACCCCTACAACTCTAAGGTTGTTAGTGCAGTGAACGTACCTACTGAGCCATGACAGCTCTGCAGACAAAGAATATACTCACATTTTTTAACACATCTAATACATGTTTTGACTAGTACTCAAAAGCTAATCAGACTGGTACCTATGACTTAAAGTGGATTCCAAACTACATGCCCTGACTAAGAATTGAATCCAGTCTTGTTAAATCAGAGTACAGAATGCTAAACTCTCAGCTGGTTATGTAAGTAGTAACCTACGCAAATAAAAATAAGCGTCAGATTTATTCACAATTACATTTATGGAGCATCAAGAACATTTATAAACAAGTCTGGGAACAGAATTCAGTGAAATAAAAATGAGAAGGTTTAGTTCTTACGTTACTTCTAATGCTTAGTTTTTCAACATTCCATGTGTTTCAGACATACTTGGAACAGTATGGTAATCCTTATGAAGAAAATCTTTAGGTTCATAGAACTATTTCCTTTTATCTTGCTGTGTTTGTGTATGAATACAAATGAATTTCTTTTTTAATACCAATACTAAATGTGCTTTTCAGATTTGATTATACTGTAAGTTTTAAAGTGGTATATATCTTTCATTAGTCCCATTGTCGAGGTAGAGGATTAGTTTGTGGACACAATGGAGAGACATATGCTAGTGAGTGTGCTGCATGGGCAGAGAGAGTGTCCGTGGATTACTTAGGAGCATGTGCAGCAGTTGGCTCAAGGCGTAAGTAGTCGTTATGAGAAGATATATCGCTCACTCCTTTCAACAACGTCATAACATGATTTTTCAGGAGAGTGATTTTAAAGTTTAAAAGTAGAATAAAATGTATTCAAAATAAATAATACTTCTGCTCTTTAGTGGCTAAATGTTGAGCGGTGAGATATTACGATCTTGCAGGGATATATACTACTCTTTCAGGGCATTCTAAAAACTGACAAAACTAAAAATCACCGATTTTTGAGATATGACGTTGCTGAAATGAGTGAGCGATGTATTTTATGACTGCATATACTATTAGAATAATATACAACATATTAATGGCATTAAATAAAAGTTTTTCTTTATTTGTTGAAAATTTCTAATAAATTAAAAAATATACTATAATTTTTAATAATAAGCATCACAGAATATGATTTTTTATACTTGATTGTTAAGTCACAAAAACAATTTTCAATAAACAACTTTACTTTTATTTTAAAACAAGTTAAACAGAAAACAAATTCATCAGTACATTCTGGGATGTATCGTCTATAGGACATTTTTAAAATCATGTTTGACATTATTTGGAAATATATGAATTGTCTCATCATCTTAGAGCAGAAGCTCATTAAGTGGCATTTTTCAGAATTGCTTTTTTTGATTCTACACCTCAGTGTTCATTTTATTTCAAATGCATGTTACATATGCAAAATAAATTTATCTGTGCAGTTTTTAATGTTCTATCTCAAACAAGTAAGGAAGGAAGGTGGACTGTTAAAATTCCAGAATTAATGTTTCAGTTGTTCTTCATCATAACAATTTTTGTGTTGTGAAGTTTCACAGGCACAAATCCAAGTTTTTTTCAATTTTTATAACCCCATCCTGTCCATAACAGGACTATTAAATCAGGGGGATCAACTGAGGAGTATGAAGAAAATGAAATCCTCCCATATAAAAACATCCGAGTACAACGATTTTGTTCAATTTCTCAGCCTCTTCCAAAGAACCATTCTGGGTGTGTGCTTATGGAAAATTATTAAAATTAAATAGTTATACTTTAACCCTCTGAATTCCTGAACCACCTTAAAGAGAATGAATGACAGAGTCCTGATCAAGTAAGGTTGGGGCAGTTGTAGAGGAGCAAGTAATTACGCGAGGGGTCTCTTCATAGTTCCTTTAGGGAGCGATACGAGGTCAAAGGTTTTCCATTCACACTTAACAATAATGCATTGAATTTGCTCTGGACTAGTTTTAATGGTCAACATGGATAAAGGGATACCCTGCTTTTTGTATTTGGAGAAGTCATTCAAAGTGTGGAAGCATCAATTCTGAACAAATTCTTTCACAGTGTGATTCTCAAATTGGTAGATTTTTCCACTTGCAAAGAATAATACCAAAAATTTTAAGATCAATCAATGAGGCTTTAAGACCACCTGTGAAAACGAGGATAATGGACAAGTCCACTTCACAGACTGGTACAACTGTACCATCTTTCAACCGCCTATCGAAGAGAAATAGGACTCAGAGGGCTATACATTCATGTTCTGTGAATTATTTATGTTAATAATATCATTATTCCCAATACAGAATAAGTTACATAGAATAAGTGATTATACAGATATTTTTGAGTTTAAGAATTGCATTTTTAATGGATGAAGTACGTCAAACTTTTTTAATTTTCTGAATATTGGATATTTTAAACTTGCTGCTCTTCAAATAAATTGAAAGACAATAATCTGTCAGGTGAAATTGTGCATGCTTACAAAAGTGTATAAGCATTTTGTGTGGTTATTCCATTCAAATATAAAAGGTAAAAAACTAAATTTATACAATTTTATAATTTTTAGTGAAAACAAGTGATTTCTAGTGCATTTATTAGAGAAAATAAAAATTAAAAAAAAAATCGGAATGCATTAAAAGCAAGTTTTTGGAAAATTGCGATAGAAATAAATTTGTATGTTAATTGCAACTATATTTAATGTTTCTTACATTTCTTTTTTGCAATATTTAACATATTTCACATTCTATATTGTTATAGTTTGTTTTAAGCTTGATAAAAGAAACTTTAAAATTTTTTGACACTTACAGATGGGAAAAATACCCGTTGTGGTGGAATAAAATGTTCACCTTTACCATCTGAGTATTGCACTCAAGTCTTCCCACCAGGTGGCTGCTGCCCAATCTGTGGTAAGAAAATAATTACTATTTTATTGTTTCAAATATTACACTAAAATACTAATGCATTTTTTTACCTACTCATTAAGAAATCAAATGAGCAAAAAATTAATTTTATTGAGTAAGAATAGAGTTCTTATAATTTTGATTCTTAAATTTAGCCCAAATCTCATATACAATTTAACTCACTGTGATCAAATTTAATATAGATTTTTAAATACAAGAAATTCAGGTAACATGAAATCTGCTAAAGCAAATAGTACCAATGTTATTTTTTAAATTTCACAGCAAATAATTTTTTAGTTAAAAAGATGAATCAGGCTCTTGAAATAATTTACTTTTTTGCCACAAAAATCTTTTCAGTGGCTGATAGGAAGTACTATATGTTACATATTTATAAAAAGTAATTTGAGAATAATGAATACATACTGTGTAACATGACACCAAAATATTAAAATTACATGGAAAGGAATTGTTCATGCAAATCATTAGCACTTGATAGTGACCAACTCCCACATATTTTCCCTGAAATTCCTCTATTGCAACGGATTTTTTGGATCCTTCCAGCTCCCATATTAACCTTCTATTTCTCCCATATATTTCATTAACAATCAAGACTTTTAAATTTAGATTATATATTATTTCTGTCATATACACTCTGATATGAATTGCTATTATCAACAGTTAAGATTTCAGAAACTCATCCATAAATAAATCGATAGAAAACCTATACTTATCACTGTCGGAATATCCATTTCTGGATAGCAAACAGGAAGCATAGAACAAAGTTGGTTCAATATTTCCAGTGATTGAAGCTACAAATTGATGTGCCAAACCATAACAAATCCTGGTCATGTTTTAAACATCCCAGGCATCAAAGCAGCTTAGAACTAATCGATTCAGAGCCAATGGAAGTAATTAATTTACTTTAGTTAGTTTTTGAAATTAGCACAAGATAAAAAGCTTACTTCTGGAGGATCAGTGGACAAATATATATAAGTTAGGATTAAGAATCATGTAAATTTTCATTCTATGATTGATAGAAAACCTATACTTATCACTGTCGGAATATCCATTCCTGGATAGCAAACAGGAAGCATAAAACAAAGTTGGTTCAATATTTCCAGTGATTGAAGTTACAAATTGATGTGCCAAACCATAACAAATCTTGGTCATGTTTTAAACATCCCAGGCATCAAAGCAGCTTAGAACTAATCGTTTCAGAGCCAATGGAAGTAATTAATTTACTTTAGTTAGTTTTTGAAATCACCACAAGATAAAAAGCTTACTTCTGGAGGATCAGTGGACAAATAAATAAGTTAGGATTAAGAATCATGTTAATTTGTGTATTTTCATTCTATGTATTGACCTGTATATTTTATACAATGTAAATTAATTGTTTTGTTTAATCTCAATTAAATTCATGGCCAAATGTTCACCCTAGCAGTTTGTTTATATGAATATAATATTTCCTAAAATATAACGATAGTCTATGCATGCAATATGAAAATGCTAATTCAAACCAAGATATTCTCACCATATTCATTATCTCATACACAACTTATATTTTATAGGTGCTGCTCTTAGATTGCTTTACAGTCAGAAACTGTCAGACTGGTCAGTGGAAGCCATTCGAGATGTGGATCCAGTTGTGATTCAAACAATTGCCGAGAAATTCAGGGAACATCTGAAGGTTACAGAATGTGAAGTGTTTGCTTACTTAAGTCTAGAGTCAGACATTATTGTACTAGTCATAGCAATCAGCGATAGTCCAACTAAACTACAAGTTGAAGCATGTGTGAGAGAAGCAGAAAAACTTCAAGCTTTGATTCAACAGCACAGTCCAACATTACTTACTGAGTTGCCATTGTCTTTTTTCACAACCGCAAAAATGATTGACAGTGTTTCAGACAGCAGTGCTCAATTGACGTCAAACTTATATAATTTATTTGCAATATTACTGGTTGCTTTTACTATAACACACATACAGAGGACATTAACTTATTAACTATAATGTTTGATACAATTGCAAAGACTTGTACATATGTTTATACATTTTGATAGTGTACATAATATATTTGATGAGTGTGTTTTCTAAGATGTATTGTAGAGTTGTTGTGAACAGTGCCTTGTGATACAAATAAATTATTTTTTATTATTGATAACTTGTTTTTTGGGTTGGTTTGTTTCTCTATGACCATTTTTTGCTACATAGGGTTAATTACATCAGGACTTATGACAGGGTGGCAACAAAATCCAAGACAAAAAATTCCCTGATATTTCCATGATAGTCTCATAAAAATTTCCCTGATTTAACAATTCCCTAAAGAAATGTTGTGATCCGTGATTGTTATCGATATAAAGTATCCACACAACACTATTTTTAAATATTTAAGATCAGAGGGTGTAAAAAGATCATTCTCCACAAATATTTTGTATTTTTTCTCTACAGATATTTTATTGTTATTGTAAGGGTTGGAACCCTTAATGGAACTCTTATAATTGCAATTGAAAAAAATGGAGAAAAAATGCAAACAATTTTGATTATGAACTTTTTACACCTCCCCCTACAATATCAAACAATTCATCAAAACCAACTGCAAATATACATAAAAAGTTCTACAAAAATGTAATTGCAAACAAAAATAACTAATTTAATACACAAAAAACATCATTAGTTACACAAATTTCGAATTGTATACCACCAGTTGTATCGCTAGCCTTACGGCAACCAAGACGGTACGGTCGTGAAAAAACCGGCGAAGGCTGTTTTCGCTGTGTTTAAAAATTACGACGCCATGGTTCTTTATTCAAATTACAATTTCGCTGAATATGATTTATTCGATTCTCGAAAGCACTCGTAATAGTGTATCTCTAAATGAACGATAATGGTAGCCGTTTAAATTGTCAAAATTTCCCCGATTCTTTGTAAAATTTGGAAATTTTCCCTGAGATTTCCCTGATTTTTCCAGAATTAAAAAGTTCCCTGAGAATTCCCTGATTTCACGGTTTTCCAGGTTCTGTTACCATCTTGTATGACTTAAAGTAGATACTCAAACACTGATCAGCTATGTGTAGACTCAGTTCAAACCCAGAACCTGTTGTTGAACAGAGGGCCAGAGCTGACCACACAATGGGTTTTTGTGTGTTGGTGCAATTTGGAAATCATAACTGAAATATTTTACAGGATACGATCCTAAGATGAATAGTGTTTATGACTTTGTGTAAGATTTCTATTTTAAGGAAACTGATGTTGGAAAATCAAGATATCAATGTTTCTGATGCATGGGACTGACATTTTGACCAAATAAAAATACTTGTTACACAAATAAGGGTACTATTTTAATTTTTGAAAATAGTTTGTAAATAGTCAACACACAAACAAAAATGAAATAACTCCATGTAGAAATATTGTATTGATCATATAAATTAATAATCAAAATAGTTAGTATTTAAAAACCCAATTTAAGGTGTTTCTCTTCAAAACATGTTAGAAAAACAAATCCTCATTTTATTTTGAGATTGAAAAAAAAAATTTAACCAATTTTCAAATGTACAGAAATTTTTGATGCATAAATGAAATTTTTTTAGTAGATTTTAGTTGTAAAATATGATGTATTTTCACTAAAGCACATTAAATAAATCAGCTAATAAAATATACTGAAATAGACATGCAAGTTTCTTGATAAGATGTTTTGAAAAAACAACATATTACTGCAAGATTACTGAAACATTTACACAAATTGATTAGGGTTCAAATTTGAGTAAGTTATATAGATGATTTGCTGGCAACTTTTGCAAGTAAAGTGTAATTTTTTCTGTATTAATTTTCAGTAATAAATAATTTTTTTAAATTCATGTTCAAATGATTAGCTTTGCCACTGATAGACAAAGCAAGGAACTCGGTAAAAAATTTTAATCCAAAAGGAAAAATATTTGTTACAATTTTTAAACTGAAATGATAAAAAAATACTTTATAAGCAAGTATTAACAAAATATTTGTTAATTGAAAATCTTATTTACATATCATAAATATATCAAAAGTATATCACTTACAAGCCACTTTCCATAAATTAGCAAAACAATTACGAAGGCATTTCCAGTTTGTTTTCCTGTTTTGTAGCTGATATTCTCCTGTCCTTAGAAGCCACGTAGCTTGGATAATCATTGAAAATGGTTGGTATACTAGTTTGATTAAGACATCTACGATTAGTGGAATTCAATTACTAAATAATTCTTCAGTGAAATGCAAATTGCAAACATTTTTAATCATTAGAACACCAAAAGCCTCCAGTTTCAGGATCTAAAGCATAAAAAAACCATGATAAGCATCACCTATGATGTGTGTGAACTTATTATATTTCATTCATATAAATTGATAATGCATGATAGGCTAAAATACTTGAAATTTAGTATTTTTTAATCTCTGTATTAAAAAAAGTTATACTTCACAAAGATAAAAAATAGTATTAACATATGAAATCAGTAATTAAGAAAAAAATAAAACAAGTTTTACCTATAAAAACTAAAATAATAATGGGAGCCAAACATCTCCATACTTTCAATGGCTTAGATATCTAAAATGATGCCAAAAGCTGTGCATTAAATGCCATCGTTCCAAGAGATAAGGAAATGACTTAATGGAAACTTTATGCTTCACCTAATGATTATAACTGTTATGAAATATAATTGCATTTTCCTATTTAAATAAACATGATTAATCTCTCTACATTAAAAAAAAGTTACCGGCGCTGTCGCAGGATTGAAACCTCAGTTGTTTAGCTCGATTCTTAGAGTATTTCCCGAGAAAGTACTGATCGGAAAAAAACGAAATTAACATGATTTGTTCTTCATTGTATTCCCTGGACAATTATTAAGATTTTTTTCCAATGTGGCTATTAAATTAGGGTTTAATAAGTATCAAAATTGAAGAAGCGAAATTTCTTCCGCGAGTGAGCAAAACACATACAAATTTTCAGTCTTCAGCCATGAGTTTTTTTTAAAAGAGTACCTCTAAACGTAAATTTTTGCAGCTCGTCGAGTTTTTTTTGAAATTTCAATTTGGTTCCTGATAATATTTTTTTGAAATTCTGGAAAAATCGGGACATTTTTGTTACTTTTTTTAAAAACTGTCGTATCTATATCTTATTACCAGGGTGTAAAAAAATCATGATTTAAAAAAAAAAATCAATTAATCGGATTTATTTGATTTAAATCGGATTATTTTGATTTAAATCGGATTATTTTGATTTAAATCGGATTATTTTGATTTGAATAAGATTTTTCTATTTAAATTTCTGCAGGCCATAAACACTGTTTATATAATAAATACATATAAATTTGTTAAATAAAAAATTGAGTTTGTGACATGACATGTAAACCAATATTTATTTTAAGTAAACAATCAGAATTTGTGACATGGTAAGTCAATATTTACTTAACATTTATTTAACTTTAAAACACAAGTTGACATCCTACATAGTTTTTATTGAGAAAATTACATCATCATGTTAACAAATTTATCAGCAAGTGTAAGTGACAGACCTAAACTAAAGTCTGAGAAGTAGAATATAACTCAAAAATAATGAGGCTATAGTAAATTCTGATTTTAAAAAAAACTGACGAGCAGCAATAATAATTGGATTTTCACTTAGTTTTAATTCATATTGGATCTTTCTTTTTTCCTGCTGACATTTTAATGGCTGTGTGTGAAAATTTATATTTCTACTCTTTTAATCTCTATTGCTAACTACAAGAATAAGCAAACACAGAGGTTCCCAAACTTATCCAAGTGGTGGCAAACTTAAGAGAATTATAATTTTCTCACAGCACCCTCGTCATCATGTAATATTTATCTGTGGTATATTATTACATGTATATACACATTTCATATTTGTAGCACTTTGAAAAAGAAATTAGAGAATTAAGAACATAAACATAATTAATACAACTAGTATTTAAAATTCACACACAAACGCTTTAATTTTACTTAATAAGAAAACATAGGTCGGTGAAAATATAAATAAAACAAATAAAATTACCTTCATCATGCTCTTGGTTGGGGAGTGAACTGATTTTTGATAAGTGACCTTAACCCTTTTTTCTGTTGCTTAGAAATAGCTTAGATTGGAGGTTACGGGCGCTTCGCAGCACCACTCATCTCTCGGGTGCCGTGGCACACACTTTGAGAGCTAATTAACAAACGCCTCAAAAACTTTACTTCCCACTTGTGTTTTTTTAGCTAATAAAATCAGTCACCTCTTTCGTTTATAATTTTGAATCAAACTGTTGTATACTTCCTTTAAGTGTTTATATTATGAGTGCTGTTAATCAGAAATGTTTATGCATTACTCTTTCTGGCATTTAGATTTATGTCATGTGTGTTTACATTACTGTTTCCAGTATATAGTATATTCTAATAAGTTACAACTGGCTGTTGCAATCTTTTATCATATGCAGTAATTGACCCAGTTCCCTCTGAGCTGGGTGTAACCATTAGTGCTGAAATCCCCATGAGTGCAGAAAAATTAAAGCATTTGACCACTTCTGTCATATTTCTACGGTGTATTTACTTAGTTATAAAAATGTAAGATTAGTTGTGATTTAAATCAGTGATTTAAAAAAAAAAATCATTTGATTAAAATCATGATTTTAATCATTGATTTAAATCTTGACACCCTGCTTATTACAGTTAATTTTTAATTTTTAAAATCGGTTAAAAATTAAATTGGATGCGATCAAAAGTTCATCATACAAAATTCGGAATCTTTGGATATTTCCGCTACTTTCTGTTACAACCGTGATATCTACAGAAAAAAACATTATTTTTTTAATTTGAGAACATTACTGAATACATTATATTACACTATTTCTTATGGTACAATTATTTTTAAAATTGGTTAATAAATAAAATTGATGCAATTAAAAGTTGGTCATACAATTTTCGGAACTTTCAGATCGTAATTTCCGATACAAAACTAAAACTGTCATATCTATATCGTATTACTATTAGTTTTTAATTTAGAAAATATCGCAATATACCTCAGAATATACTCTTTCTTACGGTACAATTATTTTAAAAATTGGTTCATAAATAAATTTGATGCAATCAAAAGTGGGTCACACAAATTTGGAATTTTTATTTCGCAGAACAGGTTTTGCCAAGCAGGCACGCATATGAGAGTTGTATGTTTCACTATCGGGTTTGCCAGATATCAAATTTATCGTAGCAACAATTGCCATAAAAATTATTTCTTTTTATTTGGCGAGGAAAAAGGCTCGCTTTTTTTCCCTCTGTACTCGGCGGTTTACCGAGAAAGTACAAAGTACAGATCGTAAAGTTTGGAGATTAACACGGTTTACTTAAAATTGTACAGGGAACAAGACGTAGAAGATTTTTTACTGATGCGGCTATTAGTTTAGGGTGCATTAAGTGTTAAAGTAAAAAAATGTAAAATCACTTGCGAAAGAAGTATTGGTTTGCGATGCAAACCAAACTGGATTGCGTAGCAATCCCCGGGAGTCGGCGAGTGTAAGGGAACAGGTGGCGAAGTCCTCGCTGTGACGTCATGGACTGGAAAGTGAAATCAGGATAATACGAATTATTCAGATAGTTTCACTCTGCGAAAGGAATATTGGTTTGCGAAGCAAACCAAATGGCATCTGTGAAAGGAGTGTTGGTTTGCGAAGCAAACCAAATGGGATTGCGTAGCAATCCCCCGGGGTTGGCGAGCGTAAGCGAACAAGGAGCGGAGCCCCCATAGTTATATAAAAAATATTAACCTACATAAACATTAAATATATCTTTCCCAGAACCAAGCCACCACTTTAGAAAGAGAAATGGCTGCATAAAGCAACTTATCAAATTGCAATTTTTTACTTCTTCAATACCCAATGACTACAATCTGGACCACTTTTGTTCTGACAAATAGCATATATAATATGAGTACATATGTGCAGGTTAGCTGCCAAGTGGTGCAATACCCAAAAATCTGTAAACAGACTTTTATTAATTTTAAAAAAATTTTCAATACTAGACAGCTAGATGCATCAAATTGCCAAGTAATATGGGTCCTCGTTTAATAGTTTGGTCACAATAAGTGTTAAATGTTATTCACTACATGGAATAGCTGAGCCATTTGGTGACAAGTGATGTGTGTCCAATGTCCGCCAATCGGCATGTGTAACCTTACATTGTGATTTACCTTTATTTTGTGGTGTTGTGTAAAGGCACAACACTCTGCATTTATACAGTCGAAAATTTTCTATTTGCTTTCCTGAAAAATTACAATTTTTGACTTATAAAACTTGGCAGTCAACCTGCCCTTATAGTAAATACCTATACCATAGAACCTTAATTATTTCAGGCAATGTGCACCAAAGACACCTCAGATAACCAGAAACTCAGATAATATGAATGAAACACAAAACAGTCTATATGAAATACAGAAAGAATTGACTGAACTATTGTTACTACTGCTGTTTCATGAACATTCATGAAACAGCCTTAATTAAATATTCATAAAGCAAGGATTAAGCAATCTTGGATTTGTGTTTCAAGAAATTGAGAATTTATTGTTGCATTTTCAAATTCCATCAGAAGAAAATAGCTTCAATAAAGTTAAGGCGATGATCCAGTGGAAAATGTTAAAAAAACACGTGGGAAAACCGAAAGAGTGTTCACAAAAAAAAACAAATTCCAGATTTGTAGCAAAAAGTTATATCAGATGATGATGGAAGTTATAAAGACATTCTCGGTCTCGTACAAATTGGACTTTTGATACCCATCAATACAGCTGAGTGTGAGCGGGGGTTCTTATTAATGGGTAGTGTGAAAAATGACTAGAGATGATCCCTTCATCTTAAGACATTGGCTAACATGTCTTTAGACATGGTAAAGCATTATGCAATGAATATAAAAAGGATTGATTATTAGTAAATGATTCTTAGGGATGCTACTTTCACTAATTGATACAAGTTACCAACAAACCATTATCAGTTTTAAATAAAAATGAAGGAAGTCTGACCTTTCATTGACATATCTGAGTATCTATTGGCATTGGTATTCTTCCTGTAAGCATTTCTCTCATCTAGTAACTGATGGTATTCTTAACATGTTTTCCTTGTCAAGCATCTACTGACATCAGTACTTTAATGTCACTGTATTGAGAAAACAATTATTTAATGGGTTACAAATGGTACAGTTAGCAACTGAAGTGAACCAGTTTATTACCATTTTTGATTTCAAACCGGTTCAACCGGTTTGAAATCAAAATTATTTAACCCTGGTTTTGAGACAAAATAGAACTGAAATTCAAGAAGTTTCTGAAGATACCTAGTACATTTGAGTTTTCTGAATAACATTAAAAAAAATCAATTTTACAAAATGCTAAAACTTAATTTTTAGTAAACTATTTAAAACGTGAGGAAAAGGTAAGTTGTGCATGAAACTTACATGCAACACTGGCATTCATCAAATAAATGGAAATTCTAAGCCATACATCAAATTCCCAAAAAAACAATTTCAGGAAAAGCTGAGAAAATGAAGTGCAGTAAATAATTTCCATATAGGAGAGACACTTCCATTCATGATAAGTTGTTATGAATATGACATATTACTGCAAGATCACTGAAACAATCTTTAAACAAATTAAATGAAGTTCAAATTTGAGTAAGTAAAAAGAAGATTATTTGCAGATTCATTTTTGGAAATTCATCTTCAGATGATTAGCTTTGGCACTGATCAGTAGACCAAAATGCTTGATAAAAATTTCAAATCCAGAAGTGATAAGCACTTTTATCATTTTAACACTCAGAAATGATAAAAAAAAAAGTATCAACATACTTATTAATTAAAAACCTTATTTATATTTCATATGTTTAGCTATCATTAGGGCAACTTTTGCAACAAATGCAACTTTTTTTCACACGTTCTACACTGCATGTAAAGTACTAAAACCAAAATTCCTCCTACATGGGGTGTATTGTACATAACTTTCTGCATAAATGCAACCCACTTGCAACTTTTTAAAATTTAGCTTAAAATTAATTAATATGAAATTACTATTTCATTTTTGGCCCTCTGAACCAACCCTTCAATCACGTGTGTCTGATCTTGCGAACGCCGAAGTATTGCGGATCAAACAAGAAGGTGTTTGTCCTAACAGACGAAAATGAAATAAATAGCAAGAAGTACTTTTAACACATTGGTTGGCACTCATGCACAAAGTTGTGTATCATAAAGCCATTGTTTCAAGAGAGAAAGAAAATTACTATAGTATAATTGAAATTGTTTGCTAGTTCAATGTCTATTAAGACTGTTGTGCAATTTAAAAAATTTCATTTCGCTATTTCTTAAACCTGCTTTATAAAAGTTGTTTCCTTATTGAAGGATATCTTCTGACATAGTTGAGTTCACTTGTCGGCGTAATGACGAAACACGTTGAATCTAAGATTCGAATGTGTCACCAGGGCGATTCCCTTATTTGAAACTGCCCGGTATTTAAGATTTGCCAAACATTTCTTTGAAATTTTGCAGGAAAATTGCTGTTAGTAGAGTTTATTGTTTTTAAACTATTGTTTTGAAGTGTTCGTTAAATTGTAAATAACGATTCAATACACAATGGGAACGCGACTGCAAATTTACAAATAATTTTTCATTACAATAAATGTTGTCACTCCTGATGATTATGTCTTTAGTACATACCCTTTCGATAAATCATTCGAATCCATTTCAAAATTGCTTTGAACTTCATGAAAAGTTATTCCTCGTACCTTCTTCCGATAGTCAGACGAACAAAAAGGAACACAGCAATTGGAAGACATAATTTTGTATCATTTCAAATAATAAAAAGCAATTACACTACTGCGAAATTGAGTGTCCTGGTAAACACATTAAGTGGGAAATTTCACTGTTGTTTACAAACAGTAAATACGAAGTTCCCAGATGTTATTTACAAACAGATATCAACACTGTGGCATGCCTTGTAACACACGCTGTAACTTGACAAATATTAAAAATAAAGCTAAACTAGTGAGTTATTAAATGAAATTTTTGTATCACGTTTAACGAAGATTACATTATACTTATTTTCCCGAGTATTAGTGTGAATTCATCAACCGTTGCATATGACATATTTGATGTAAGTATTAAAACTTAAACTGGCATCACCTAAATTTATTCCTGTTAATCGATTAAAGATGTCTGAAACTGAAAGAAGACTTGAATTGTTGAATAAAATACTATTTAAAGTTGATATAATTTCCCCTCGTAGTGTAATTTTGGAATAGTTATCTAATGGCACTATTTATATCATATCTAGGCATCATATAATCAAAGAATTTTGGATAGAAGTCTTCATCGATAGAATTAAAGCTTGATAATCGATCAATTTCGCCATTTTTTAAACGTTTCGATTTCAATTTTACCGATATACATGTATTGATAATACGATAACTTGGAAATATATTGATATATTTTGATACGATGTCTTCTGAAACAGAAGTTGTTTGGAAATGTGGATCGTGTGATGAATGTTTTTACGACTTGCAAATTTTAGCAAGTCATAAATGTATAGGAAATGGTGGTACCGTAGCATTGAGCGACAGTTGCATAAAACAACTAGAGGTTCAATCATATGATGTCGGTGATTTAAGTAACTCTAACGATCAAGTGCAGGTTAGTACTTAAAATTTGTCAGAATGTAAACAAAAGCACGTGGTATTGTTGTTTTTTTCAATTACTTGCTAAAATTTTAATTTTCCCTTCGTTTTCGTCAATCTTACTTTTGTTTATATTTCTCCTCGTCTGTTCTGGACATAGAGTAAAGTTGATTTTTCAATTTACGATACATCTGCGTGATCGTTTTTGATTTGCATGAATATAAACTTTGCAATCAAGTGTCATACTCAATTTCATTTAAGAGTGATCCTTTGAAATTATTATGTTACTCTTATATTACCACATATTTTGTTGAAAATGCAACAATAGATTATTATTAAGTTAGTTCACTTATTTTTGTCAACATTGTAAGAACGGATCAAATTTTTCAATTTTTTACGAATGATTTTTTTTTTGTATTTATTTTTTTTAAAAGCAATTTGTTTTAAAAATACCACGCTCTTTGTTGTTTCAACAATGTGTATGATGATTGAGCTTATAAATATTTTAATAAATGAGTGAAGTAACCTTATGGGTATTAATTTCGTGATTTCATAAAACTAAGAATAGCCCTTTCATCAATGATTGTCTGCACACTTGAGTTATGTTTATCCTATTGTCATGATAAAAAATTATTATTTTATCATTCTAGATGATCAATTTCTTAATTTTCTGGCTCAGTAGCATAATTTTAACACTTCATTGCAAATGTTGATTTTGAAATTTCAACATTCATCCCAAACAGAAACAGTGGTATGATTAACTCTGAAATAATTACTATGTTTTATTTAATGTGGGATAAGATTATGGTTTCATTTATATTGAGAAGGAAAAGAAAACCATTTGGCCTGCAATATTACCGATTCAAGGGTATTGTTCAAGATGAGCTCTCGATTTTTCAACAGTGCTTACAAAATTGAAATTTGGCTGACTTTAAATATTTCTACAAGTATGTATTGTACTGTATGTTTAGCGTAGATTTTGCAAGACATACAAGCGAATGTTGAAAACCATTCCAAATTAATGTTCTGAAAAAATATACTTATTTTTGTAACTCAAAAATTTATTTATGTTTAAAAATTTCAATGTGGTGGTTTTTTTTTTATTTTTTGCTGTTTTGCAAATTTGAATTACTCTTCCAAATTTGAATTTTTGTACATTTCTTAAACGACACTTTTTCTTGTCTTTTTATGTTGTTGAACTTGTCCCTAGTCCTTGCAAAGTCATCACTTAATTTATTATCCAAGCTTTACTCATTTTAACTTTACCATATTGCTATCACATTGTATTCTCCTGTTCTTATGATTTCCTTGAAATGCATAAGCATGTTTCCTGAGGAAAAATAGGGTTCAACTGCATCAGAATTGCATTATTGGAAAGAAAAATTTTGGAAGTAGCAACAGATTGTTAAAAAAAAAATTTAATATTTGTTGAAAAATTATTTAAATTCTCTTTTTTCACATTGAAACTACTCAGCTATGTGATTTCATTTGCATTTGGAAACTCCCAAATCAATGAAGTTTGTCCAAGGTCTAGCTTTAAGATTAAGAATACACTGTGAAATTGGTCTGGTATAATTTAAATAAAAATGAAGTTTTTTTAGTGTGAAATATCTTTGTGCTTATATAATTTATATTTTAGTATTTATCATTCAATTTGTTAATAGGATATTGGCAGTTTAAATATCATAGATGGCCCAGAAATAACTGAACTCCCATATGCAACTGCTTCATACCACAAACCAACGATTATCTCGATCAAGAAGAATTCTGAATTCAAGAAGCATCAGAAAGGAAAAAGAAGTATTGTGTGGACTTATTTTACTGCCCTTGATGAAAAGAAGGCTATGTGCTGTGTAAGCTATGAATAAAAATTTATTTCCATATTGAATAATGAGAATGTAAGATGTATGTAATGTTGGTATCAAACACAGTCTTGATCCTTAGAAATCTTTCAGAATTAATTTTGGGAGGTTAGTTTAAAGTTCTGGAAGATTTGTTAATTTATGCCAAGGCTTACTATTTTACTTTGTTTTCTCAATATGTGCTTGTTTTTCTTATAGTATCCCAAATTCCATAATTTCCATAGATCTCACAATTATTAACCAAGGATTGAGAGAAACTTATAGAAAAGAGCTTTATACATTAAATTGGAGTTTTAGTGCAGTTATGTAAAACTAAACACAAATCTGTGATAGACCTTCATAATACAATATTAAATACTGTAAGATTCAAACCAGGAACCTTTCAATGTAGAACCAACAGACTAATTGTTCAGCAATGGAGAGGTGTTGATGTATCTATTTGCCTGTTCAATCTATAATCTCCTGGTGCCCCAATCCTCAAGTTTCTGCTCCTTCATCTTCCTTTCACTAATTCAATCAATGACAGGTATTTAGTGGGACTGAAATGAACCAGTCAAAAAAATGTATAGCACATGAAGATCACTTGAACCCGCTGTTACTGATAGTGCAAACGCAATATTTATTTATGCTATTGTCAACATTTTTCTTTGTTAACAATACTGAGTTATTGTTGGAATCAAAATTTTCAAATCCATCCAACCAGCCATTTTGTAAAGCCTTGACGAGTTCTTTTACCCCCGGGATGTTTTACAGGAAATCCCATCCCAACCTTTTCTTTCAATTTGTGCATAATTCCTTGGAACTGAGAGATTTGAATGTTCGACCAATCGCAGCATAGTAACAGGTGACGAGGTGAATTCAAAGAGGCCAACATATAGTGTTTACAGTTTAGGGCAAAGCAGAATTGGCCAATTGGAGTTTTTCGATGCAAGTAAAATAAAAAAGAACATTTACAACTCAATTTCTGGAACTTGGTGCCTATAAAAGGTTTGAAAAAGTTCTGACCCGGGTTTCTCTTATTCAGTTGTCTCCTTGATTGCCATCCATCGAGGTAATCCATATCAATGTCTGATATCCTGTCTTGAGCAGAGTGTCATGTGTCTCACTATTTGACAGAAGCTAAAAGATACTATTGCCGTTCAATGAATGCGGTAGCTTCTTCCAGTTATTCAAATTTACGTTCTGACTGATTCTGTAGCCTCGTCTCACTGCTGTCCCAGCTGCCATCCAACTCGTGACTGATTGGAAGAAATTCCAAAGACACTTGTTAACCAATAGGTCTGGTGACTTTTTCATGCAGCTGAGAAGTATTATATTATGTCTATTATTAAAAAAAAACATCCTTCATATCTAGTATAGTAAATCTAAATCGTTTGGTATTCTGGGTTGCTATGCACTATGAAAAAATATCCTGACCAGACATAAGTGTTTTCGTATGTTTTGTTTATGTATTAGTTAAAACTGAATTCAATTATTACGTTTCATTAGTTTTAAAAAAAATTTCTCCTTATGCAGTAAACTAACTATATAGCGCCCCTGGATGTAACGACTCACTGCGAGATAAATATTTATTGAAAAGTTCCCTGCTTGCTACTAGCGATATTTTATGAACAATTTAATGACCTCAGAAGTGGGTGAAAATCTCATTACACCTACCTTCAGTGTACAGTCTCCTGATTCATTGCAGTGATTTAGCTCTAAAGATTTTAAGGCTCATTTTTCCGGTCTCACAGAATTACCATCTTTTATTGGTGCAGATAGATTTTACAACAAACACAAATAACAGAATTTTCAAGAAAATCTCGAAACTAAATACTAATATGTACAATTCCACTTTTTATTCCTGCAGTTTGTCACAGAAAATTGAATTTTTTTAATCTTCAGTGTTTACCTTAAGTTATTCATTTTTGAATTTAACTATATTATAGTTCATGCTTTATTTGTTACTGTTATTTGTTAAAGATAGTTTCTTAAGCAAATGATGTGTTTTTTTCTGAAATTCCAAAAATTTATAAGCTGAAAATTGATGGGGGTCTTCCCCCAAAAGAACAGAAATAGTTGAATAGATATAGGGTTAATATAGTGTCCCTGGAATGATGGTCCCCAGGATTGTTTTAATGTAAGTACAGTATCAGTTATCCATTTTTTTGTGCTTTGAGAACTATAATTTCATTTTCTTTTTCAGATCTGCCAAAAGGTCATTTCATATTGTGGTACTCCAACTAACTTAGTGTATCATTTATCTCGATATCATCCCATTGAAGGGGATGTTGTTAAAAGCAAGCAAGCAAATAATATAAAATACCAATATCTTTCCAACAAGCTTCCAAAACCATCTGCCTCTGAAAAAAAGCGAGTTCGAAATCAGGCTATAAGTATAGTACCACAGATAGCAATTGAGAATACATCAGCTGTGTCTAAAAAAGCAAATGTGACTGAGAGAATTATTGAAATGCTGCTTGTAGACATGCTTCCTGTTAGTCTACTAGAAGGGACAGGTTTTAAAAAACTGATTGCTGCCTTTGAGCCCTCCTACAAGTTACCATCAATCAAAGATTTTTTTATTGATCACATACCTAAAAAGTATTATATAGAGTACAAAAAGGTGCAAAATATGTTGAAAGATGCTGATAAGGTTCATACTTCTGTTGAGGTATGGACTGGATATAATGAAATGAATTTTCTGACAGTATCAGCTCATTTTGTAACAAACGATTTTCAATATAAACATTATGCATTGAATACTATTGGATTGAATGATATTAATCCTGAGTACCTTATGACCAATATAGTAACTAGTATTTCACAGTGGGACCTATCGATGGATGTTATGTGTATTGTTAATGATGGTAGCGATATCATGACAAATACATCACAACTAACAGGATGGACTAATATAACTTGCTTTGCTCACATATTAGATGACATTATTAATACTTCATTATCATCTTCTTCTGAATTAATAGCACTTGTTTCAAAGTGCAGGAACGTTGTTAGCTTTCTTCGTAGCAATGACACTGCAAAACAGCAACTACTTGAGGCCCAAATGCATGACAAGAATCTGAAGATGCAGCATGCTCAGAGTCAAACTCTAGATATCAATGCTGCTGTTGATGTGAAGTACCCATTAAAAGTAAAGAAAGACCATCCTAATGAGTGGATTAGTACATTTTACATGCTGCAGAGAATAGCTACATTAAAAAATGTTTTAACAAGACTTTTAACAAATTTCTCGATGTCAGTTGAAGTTTTAACAAAAAATGACTGGACAGCAATCGAAGAAACGATCAGCCTTCTGAAGGCTTTTGAAGTAGTCATTCTTGAACTGTGCAATGAACCATACCAGTTTGCTTCCAAGGTCATACCTGTAACTTTAGGTTTGAACTCACTAATAAATAACTGTAATACACTAACTTTAAATAGTGTAGAGAAAGTAAGGAAAGACATTCTTGCGGCCCTTCGTAAACGTCTGGGCCAAGTAGAACATAATTTAGTTCTAGCCATGGCTACAGTATTGGATCCTCGATTCAAGAATATAGCCTTCCAGTCAGAAGTAGCTGTTGAAACAGCAATTCAAGAACTAACAACTGAAGCAAGCAAGCAGGTTTCAAATGATGCTATGTCTGATCATTTAGAAAAGGACACCAGGGAAGTATCCTCCTGTACTGATAGTTTATGGGAAGGATTTGAGAGAAAAGCCACACCCAAAAAAGCACCTTCCAGAACTGATGAAGTTATAAACAATGAAATTAAAAATTATCTTGAGGAACCTCTGCTAGACAGGAAAAAGAATCCATTTTTATGGTGGAAAACCCAAGGTCAAGCTCAGTTTCCTATACTTGCCAAACTGGCAAGGAACATTTTATGTGTGCCTGCTACATCAATTCCACCTGAAAGAGTGTTTTTAAAGAAAGGTCGTATTTTTTCAGAGAGGCGTAAATTAATTAAGCCAAAATACATTGACCAATTTATGTTTCTTAACATGAATATTGACTGAGTTATTGTTAATTTTTTTATTGAATTTTCCATACAGTCTAAAGCAGTCAAGACTTGTTTGTAGTTGTTTTTATTTTTAGTTATGCACTGAACTGTTGTTAAAACCATACATAACTTGAACATCATAGAAAAAAAAATTTCAAATTATGCCAATTTATACAATCTCCTCACTAGTCAATGATTCTATTTTGTCTTTGTGTATATTTATTTTTTGACATTTAATATTATCATGAAAAAAAATTTCTTTTAGATTCATACATTTCCTGGAAATTCTTGAAAACTCAGAAATAAATTATTTATTTTAAAGGCTTCATTATGGAAAACTTCTTAAATTTACTTAAGACTCGTGGAGAGCTGAAATAATCCCCTGTAATTTTATTTAAATTGTTTAAAATTCAAAAAATTATTTAAATTTCTAAATTGCTTTTGAAATTGGGAATGAAAACATAGCAGGCAGCTAGATCAAAAGATGATTTTCCAGACAGTGTCTCAAAGAATTGCTTTCATAAATATCACCAGCCAGACTCATTGAAATGTGAAAATTGAATAATTGAAGCTTGGAATATGATTCCTATCAACAGTGTTTTAATTTAACTGTTAGTCATATTTAGCATCTTTAAAATTTGTTTTTAGTAACACGATTTTGGACTCAATCATCATTTTTTATGCCTAACTTTTTTCAATATTTTCCTTTGTGGGTATTCTCTGAGCAATAAAGCATTTATTCTTTCTTCTAAAAATCAATACTCTAATTATCTATTAATACAACAATCCACTATAAATGCAAAATACGGCCATCCAAAACAAAACAGAATACAAAAGCAAAAGGTCATCTAAGTTCAGGCCTTAGTCCTTAATTACTCTGTACACATCCATGCAAATAAAATCTATTTTGGAATTCGTCCAAGTTTAGTAATTTGGCTAGCACAGGGAAAATATTTAGTTGACATTGACTCTTAACTTTCTACTCCTTATTTCTAACCCTGATATATCAAGACCTAAGAGAAACATCGGTTTGGTCAAAAGCTGGTACTGATTTTTGTGGAGCTATAGAATGAGTGCAAGAGAAATAGTGTAAACCACTTTTACTTCTCATTCAGTTTCTGCATCCATTTATTTAATGATTCATTCGGAAACTGGAAAGCTATTTGTTTGCTTTTAGATTGGCGAATGGTTTTTCATGCTGTATCCTTACACTTCATCGGGATAAAATGTGTTTAAAAACGATATTAAGGCAGCAAATAGAAAATTTTGCATGAACATTTTAACACAGCTTAATTTTTTTAACTTGAAGTGTTTACTGGAATAGTTTTTAATGAATTGACAGTTTTTTTATTGCTATGGTGTTTGTCACAACAATTGGACTGTAAGTTAATTGCTATGGGAAACTTAATCAATTTTCCTAAATGTACTGACCTTGGTTATTTTTAATTTACTAGAATTGAAATGTGATAATGCCTTTATTTTTCGTTTGTGGCATTGAATTGTATTTGTAATGTATACTATAATTTAAGAACTATGCATCAGAAATATGAATGTACATACTGTATAAAATGTTGAATTTCATTATATGGTATTAATAAAAGTTAATACTTCATGATTTGCTTTGTATGATTTTGTACAAGAAGATAATTTTCTGGGAGAAAATGTTTTGGAAGGTTTCTGTTATTAAAAGCTGAGTTCAGACTACATTTACAAAAAAAAAATCTTTAAAGTATTAAAGAAAATTTTATTTCTTACTCAAACATTAATATTGCAAAAAGAAAAAAGTATCACAATACCACTTGTATAGATGTTTTATGCACTAACAATTTATTTGACTCAAATCACAAATTTTTGTGATTAGTTTTCTTTTTTATGAATTTGTTTCGTATCAATTTTTTGGAAAAATTAGTTTGATATGAATTCTATTTTAATCTGTCATATTAATTGTTATATTGGACTCAATTAAAGTATTTTCTTAGTTATTTATTTGTAAGTAATTTTTGAGAAAAAAATATAAACCTCCACCCAAATAAGCGAAAGATCAGATAAATGAATCAGCACTTTTACACTATTTCCTCATTTTTAAATACTCTAAAAATCTTATTCTTAGTCGTTAATATTTTGAGAATTTGCAAAGCTAAAATGATGCTGAAACATTGAATCTTAAAATATGTTCCCATGTAATATTTTCCCATAAGTCCAATTGGGCCATCATGTCACTGTGAGTATTCCCACCATTACCAACCTGCAAGTTGTAGGCAGTGTAGTTTCTTTTCCTTTTTGGGTGTATTTCTCTCTTTTGTGTAAGTAAACTGTGTTGTCTGGTGCAGCATGGCCTTTGTGCCATAAAAACTATCCAGCCTAGACAAGTCCGTGGAAAGATTGTTCCCTAAAATTAGTTAGATTCAGTTCTGCCAGATGGTATATAAAAGATTTAGAATGCCAGAAACTGTACAAGAGGTAAATAGCTCTGAATACTTTTATTCACGACCCTAACACACACACACACTCCTTTTTAAAATTGGATAATAGGGATTCTTAAACCAAACTTGATCACACTAAACAGCTTTCAAACAAAATAGTTATAATGAGCTGCTTTTGAAGTCTTTTAAAACACGGCAATGGGGGGGGGGGCAGCTTCGAGTGCTGTTGAAAGCACTGTCCAAAGGCAATTAAAATTGCTTTATTAAAAATGTCAAAATTCTCAAATGTATGAATCCCAAGTCTAGACCATATAAACAATTTGCACAACAAGATTTATGTATTGGCCACTAGGTACTAATTCAGCAAAATATCTAAAATTAGGTTTTCAACACACTTTTCCATTAGATTTTACTAAAAAGTTAACCTCTCACTCAGATTGTGAAAAGATTTCAAATCAATATTTTACAATTATAGTATGGGAAACACTGCAGTAGTACCACTATAATAGTATATCCTTTGAAAGAACGTTCTAGTTCACAAAGAAGCAGTTCTTTACCACGTACCCTAATTTCGAACATTTTTTGTTAATTGAAATTTAACGTATTTCTACACATTACGTCGAAATAACTCGTATAGCAAAAAATGTCGGTAAGGTGAACAACCAGCTGTCCACACGTTACTCTACATTGGTTATAAGCAGACGAACTTGTAAACGTGTCTTTAAATAGCCAGACCTAATGGCTGTTGCTAAGGGAGTATGCTATAATATACTGTCAAGAGAATATTTTTGTGAATTAAAACTATTAAATTGTAATTTTATTTCAAAATTAATTTTTCCTGAACAATTGAATTTGGGGAAATGAGTTGCTGGTTTTAATTAATTTGAAATTACATAAGAGCTATAAAATATCTGCTTAAAATTATGGATTTTTTCAAAAAATGGAATGCAGTCAAAAAACAAATATTTTGTCAAAAATATCGCTTACTTTCCCACTTGACCTAGTTATGTTGAAATACCATATTAATTTAACTGTAATTTGATATGGCCGCATTCAAGAGACTAAATATACTTAAGAATTAACATCACTTAGTAAAAATACAAGAAAACAAAGGTGGGAAAATTGTAATAAAACAAAAACTACAGAAAAACATGTTGAATCTTAAAATTGCCACCACGACAAATTTTTAAAAAGTGACTTATAACATTTAGCCATCTGAGAACAGATATAATACCTTTCCTTCGACAGGAGAACAGACAGTGGTAAAAGATCATTGTCAATTTGTGAGGCCCTTTACCCAGGCCCTGATTTACCATTAGGCCCGTGAGGCACGGGCCTAGGGCCCCATAATTTAAAGGGCCCCTAAGTTTCAAAAGTATCTAAAAAATTTTAAAAGTTTTTAAGTAGTTACATAAATTATTGGGTATTTAAGTAAATGTCCGTCGACCGTTTCCCTCACTATCACATTCTTGTAATTACATTAATTATCTAACTATTATGTTTTTAATTTTTATCTGCTTTATTTTGTTTTGCCAATAATTATAAGTAATGGCACGATTTTCTCAAACTTTTTGGTGACATCTGTGAAACGGTCAACAGTCAAATACGTAAGTACCAATTATTGTTATAAAATTAGTTTTTGTGATGAACAAATAACATGGGGGGGGGTAAACACGGGGCCCCTTCCTGCGTGTTGTGCCTACTATACCAAATTTTCTAAATCGGGCCCTGCCTTTACCTGCTCTCTGGTTGAATTCATATGTAACTTCGGTCAGTCTGATGTTTAGTAGTGGCCATCTTTACTACAGTTTTTTTAAATCTAGGTGTGCCCCCACTGCTATTTAATCTTTATACTGTGATCACAGCGACGACTGTGCAGTTCTTTCCGTCTGTGCCTAAGTAGTTCGGTTTTGCTGCTTCTTACGTTCATTCAAGATCATTCTGTTTATATACTGCTATTGATAATATGGTAATGATTTTAAAAACGATAGCATTATGCCGTTTCCCACCGATTTTTCGCCATATCACGTAATATAGAATCAGTTTTGTTAAATCGATTACAAAACTCTCCTGTATTTGCTCTACAGCTTCACGAAACTACTGACATTATTAAACTGTCTCAATTAATTGTTTATGTGCCATACGTTTATCTAGAAGACCATAAAAAAAAATTATGTTGTAAAAAATTGGCAGAAAAAACAAATGAAGAGAACATATTTGAAATTATTAATAGATAATTTGAAACAAATGAACTTACCTGGACACACTGTCGCGATTTCTAATGATGGTGCTGCTGCATTAATAGGTAGTAATAAAGGACTAAGAGAGTTAATAAAGAAAATTACTCCACATACAGTATTCAACCATTGCATGATACATAGACAAGCTCTTGTTGCAAAATACATTGATGAAGATATTGCAGGATGTTGTTATTGTAATTAATTACATTAAAAGCAACAGCGCCTAAACAGTCGCCTTTTCAATACTCTGTAATGAGATGGGTTCTGTGTATCAGCCATTATTTCTACACTAGCTGAATAACCCGGCGTTGTTCGGATTTCAAATTTCCCTGACATTTCCCTGTGTTAACTTAAATACGCAAACTCTGTAGAACGTGTTTCCTCCCACGACAGCTAAAATATGACCACGACATTTTCCTGTGTTAACTTAAATACACAAACTCTGTAGAACGTGTTTCTTTATATATGTCTATTTATAGCAGAAAAACAAACTTTAGAGTTTAAAATTGGGGAACTTTTAGGACTACCTGTGTGCCAATTTTCATGGCTACAGATTGGTCTGAAGAAAGGAAAGACATAGCCTATGTTTTCCACAGTGTTCTAAAGTATATGTATACCACAAATTTGATGTGGATTGGTCAAACGGTATTAGATTTCTATGGAGAATATATACCCACACACATACATACAAGATATATAAATATATATATATATATATATATATATATATAGAATGCATACCAAATGCCTTATGTATACCAAATACCTTATATGTATACCAAATACCTTATATGTATACCAAATTTGATGTGGATTGGTCAAACGGTATTAGATTTCTATAGAGAATACATACCCACACACACACACACATATATATATATATATATATATATATATATATATATATATATATATATATATATATATATATATATATATATATATATATATATATATATATATATATATATATATATATATATATATATATATATCTATATGGTTGAATGGCAAAAATGGTTGACATTTTTTAAAGTCGAAACACTTAACGATTTGAATTTAAGTCTACAGGGAGATAGTACATATATTTTAATATCGAGCAGTAAAATTGAAACTTTTAAGAATAAGCTGACAGACAAGATGAATTGAACAAAAACAACACAGACATGTTCCCGTGCTTTTCAGAATTTACTAAGGAAAATATTATAGATTTTTTATTATTTAAAAACATCATTTCCAGTGATATGATAAAATTGGGAAAAAATTTCCAGATAATGAATTAGGTTGGATACGTAATCCATTTTCATTTGATATTTTTAAATCCAATATATCTTTAAATGAAAAAGAACAGTTCATTGATGTTTCAAGCGACGAAACACTGCGCATTCAATTTAAGTCTGACTTCCCAAACATTTTCGTTATCGATTGGAAACGAATCTGCCGATTTGAAGAATAAGGCAATTAATATTTTGATTCAGTTTGCATCGACCTTATGTGAAACTGGCTTTTCAAAATTAGTTGTCATTAAAACAAAATATCGATCTCGATTTGATCCAGAGGATGCCTTACGGCTTGCGTGTTCCAATACAGATCCGAACATAGAATGCAATCATGAGCTCTTGCAAGCGCATACCTCACATTGAATTTGTGTGGTGTAAAGTTTTTTGAAGTATTTTTTAGTGTTCAAATATTTATATATATATATATACCAATATGCATAAATAAAATCATTGCTTCATAAAATTATGTGTTCTATTAAGACCTCTAATAAATCCGAAACATAAGCGAAAATCCCAAAAATAATTCAACTTTAACTACGTTGACGATTAAAAAAAACGTCTATTGTCTATTCAGGGGTCGTGACAAAATAGTACACAAAATGAGGGGCCGGAAATTTAAAAAAATTGCGCACCGATTTTATTCGATTTTATTGTAATTTTAAATGCAAATTTCAAAAATACAAACCACATTTCTCTCCACCATTTCAGGATTTTTTACAATAAGGAATTAGGGATTTGTATTCGCAATGTGACCAAATATGGTCCTTGAGCCATAAAACCCAGCCAACCTAAAATCGATGATAATGGTTCTAGATAACTCCTTTTTTGTCAATTAGCATTTTCATCGACTAATGTGTGTGAAAGGGATCCTTTGTATTTGTATTTCACGATTTTGAGACGAAAATTCGTTCAGTGTTTTATTGATGCGTATATCTGTTTTGCGAACTATCCACTTATTCAGATATTAAATTGAGCTTCTGCTATCGATTAGGTTCCGACCGGCTTCTAGCTTGTTGGTAGCGGCTATGCAACAACCAAGTAAAAGCTGTCTGCCCTTGGATAAATCAGTTCCGTTTTCCCCACGCATCTATGTCTTTCTTTAGCCTTCGTTTGTTTACACACTGCCTGATAAATTTAAATATTCGGTACTGATTTCCAAAGCTTGGCATTTTAAACAGAAATTTTGCAAAGCTGAATTTTCTCCAGATAACCCAGGAAAGTAGTATCCTCAGCTCAGAAGAACCTTTTTTTGTGATAGATAGGATATAAAAGACATTGAAACCTTTTTATTGTGATCACTTACATTAATCGCTATTACCGAAAACATGTCAAGAAGTTTCTTTCTGAATCAGAGGCTGAGTGAATTGTTTCAGTTAAATTATATTTATTTAGCATTAGATATCATACAAGTTCGATAAATTTAAATATTATCTACAAAACGATTTCGATTTTTATATCAAGAACATGGATTTCATATTTACCAAATCCTATATTTGGAGAAAAAATTTGAATTTTTTCTCCAAATCCTGAATATTTATTTATTATTACATTTTTACTGTACGTCAACTATAAACATTGAAAATTTATGAATTACAATTGCTTTTTAATGTTCCATCTAAAAAGTTAACTTCATGCCTACTCAAAATGCAAAATCAAATTCCTTTCATGTATTCGAAGTGTTTCGATAGAATTAGATATTAAGACAATCTCGCGTAGGCCCAAAATGGCTGTACTAACCAAAATTAAAATTGAATATGCGTTTGAAATTACCGTTGAATTCGGATTCCCATCATCCCTCTCGTGACGGTAGATTTTCCTGTATTTCATGCTGCATTTCTGGAGAATATTTTCAGTTTTCCCGAAATGAAATAAAAACTGATGCAAATTAATGGAACAGTCCCCAAAGATAGCGCATTTGAGGAAGACAGGATGTCCGACTTGAAACGTTTATCGACTGAAAAAAGGATGTCGTGCCGGTAGAACGTTCAAGTTTGCGGAAATGAAACCTTTTAACTTCTGATATTTTGTAAACGAGAGCAAAGACACAAATTTTCTGCTATCAACCAACATGCATGCTTCCGGCGAGAGTGTAGATACCTTCAAATTCTTGAAAGCGCGTCTTCGAATGATAAATCTCTAGGAGAGTTCGTTGCTTTTTGAGATATGCTTGACCGAAAGTTGTGACTTAACCATATAGCTTTTAATTGCACTTCATCTGTTGGTTGGTGACGAATGCAGCTAATATGTTGCGCAGCAGCTTTGTTTCGTTTCACCTTTGGGTTGCGTTTGGGGCATTCATAAACTTAACGTAAGTTCAGTTATTTCGTATACGTTTCTTAGTGCATTGTTTTCTCGCATGCTTTTCATAAATTAAAAATTAACTTTCAATACTTTATACTGCAATAACATCCGGTTTATATAGGAAGTTAATCGTCGCAGATGTTTATGGAAATATTTTTTGATGCGATGTGATGATTCTTTACAAGCATTACCAAAACTGCTTTGTAAAAGATTAATTAAATGGAGGAATTGAATGCAATTTAGAAAGAACCTTATTTGTCACTTGTTTTTCTGTTTTCTTGGATCTTGCTCTCTTGAAAAATCTGGATTGTGTAGTTACCCTTAGTAGTATATCTTTACCTTTGATAACATTTATTTTAATAGCATGATAATTAACCATCAGCAGATTCCGTTCTGTAACCTGTATCTTCCAACCATTTTGAACTTGACCTATGAATCCTCGTAGAATTCCTTAGGTCAAGAGATGTGATTATTTAGTTTAAAAGTGAAAAAGTTAAATGCTATACTATTCGAAAATATATTGACGTTCAGAAGATTAGAAAATGAATTCCCAAAACCTTAAAAATATGTTCCCTAAAAGAAATAAAACATATCACTTCTAAAAAATAATTTATTTGCTTTTTTTTTACGCTCCATCAAAAAAAATTATATTTTTTATAAAAACTGAAAATAATTTAAGAACGGTAAAAAAGTTTTATATCTATATATGGAAATATAATTTTTACAAAAAATGAATTTTCATGAGTTTCAAGTAACTGAAATTGGCCTGCTGTTAAATCTTAAAACACTATTCTAGATTGAAATATTCACATTTTATTTCTCATCAAAGTTAAGTTTTAAACAAAGTAGTGAGTTAACTATTAAACAGAAGTCAGAAGAGTAGCCATGCATTCATTTCAAAGAAGGCTCAAAGTTAGAAATTCAGTTGGTATTCCGAATGAAAATCAGGAATTATATTATTTCATTTCTTACTTAAAATTGTTTTGCTTAAAATGTAAAGATTTTTTTTGTCTGTACTAAAAAAGTAAGGGGTTATTGTGAATATAAGAATCCGTCTCTTTTGTAACAATGCACATATTCATCTTCGCAGTATTGTAAAAATTCTAGTGCCTGTAAAAAGAATAATTATTTCCAAAAACTCACTTTGTCTTTTTGAAACTTTGTTATTAACTAAATTAATTATGTCAATATGGGAGAAAGTTATGTGAACAACAAAACAAATTCATGATTTTCAAAATCATAAACAATTTATTTAACTGATAATTTTAATAATTTTATTAAATTTAAAGGGGATATTGCAAAAATATTCAAAATATTTATATCTAACGTGTAAATAGATTAGAAAAATGAAAACCACACTTTCGAGGGCTTGGGGCTCCCAAAAGCCATTCTTTCCAAAATCGGGATATCACACTGTTTCAGTGAGTATTTTTTATGTAAAGTTTCTGTGGCCTTGTTATAAATACAGAGTGGTTCAAAGATATTTAAATCTGTGCTTCAGTGTTTCTTTATCTTATTTCACCATGTCTCAATTCAATGCTTCATGAATTATGCTAAACCCCGTGAACATTAAAATAAATATATTTAGTTAAACCCACATTATACTGACATATTTGCCTCATGCCTTCTATGTAGGAATGCGATATCAATAACAAAACATCGATGTCTTGAAACATCGATATTTAAAATTAAAACATCGATGATGATAATACATCGCCCAAAAACCATCGATGCTTTTAAACATCAGTGTACTAATCTTTAACATTAATGTTCGCCCAGGGGGTGGGAGATTTAATTTGTCAGTTGCCGGGTTTATTAATTTATTACTAAGATTTTTTTTTCACTGTCAAAACGAAGTCAAAAAAATTAATAAGAACGATTTACAAATGTTTTGTTTTTAAATAGAATAATACAAAAGAAAATAATATTTAGAACAATTTGAAATAGGTACTACTAACTATAAGTATAAGTAGGTAAGTGCATAACAATAATTATTTTTAGTTATTATTAATAATTTATAAACTTATGGGGGGGGGGAACGTAAACTTATTTTTTATGTCCTGCAAATAAAAAATATTGGGGCCTATAATTATTACAATAAATGCCCCAATATTTGTTAGTTACAGTTTGTAAAAAAAGAAGCTTGTTAACTTTCTCCCCCGTAAGTAGACTCCGTTTTTCGCTAACTGTCCCACCAGTTAAGGAAAAGGCTCTTTCTGATGGGACGGATGTCGCCATCACTGACAAATACTTAGTTGCACGTTTTTTTTTTTTTTTTTTTTTTTTAATTTTTTTTTTTTACAATGGTACTTTTTTTATTGAAAAATAAAACATCGACAACGTAAAAACATCGACGCTAAACAAACATCTGCTCCAATGAATCAATATTTTTTTTATAAAACATCGATGTTTTGAAAACATTAACATCGATGTCGCATCCCTATTTCAGACCCTTCACACTTAGTCACTTTGGTCTAAAAGTATGTTCAATTTACTAATTATAAAAATTATGCTACATGGCTATTTTTTTTTTATAATGGTACTTTGTCATTTAGAAATAAAACATCGATCATCAAAAAACATCGACAAGTTTAAACATCGATGTTAAAAAAACATTGGCTCTAATACATCGATGTATTTTTATAAAACATCGATGTTTTGAAAACATTGACATCGATGTCGCATCCCTACTTCTAAGTAGATCTACCTCATTTGAGCCAAGAAAAAAAAATCAAGTTTGCATGGTTAGAAGTCTGGAGAGTGGGATGCCATCTCGGATGTTGTCGACATCTGACCATGGTAGAAAATGTCGAGGTGTTGTCTTCGGATCTTCCACGTCGGTATTGATACCAGACCGTCTCCAGTACTATTTTAATTCAACTACCTCTTCAATTTCCATTGACACTTCAGAAAAGAATCAACGGCGATTGTAGTTGGCTTATGGGACATTCTCAAAATGTGGAAACACTAAATGTTAACTATGAGTAATTTTTAAAATTTTGAAATTTACCATCAATACTTTTTTACTGTTTTGTTTATAGGCCTAGAATACAATATACAATCATTATAAGACAGGAACTGTTCTGCAAAATTACTAATTAAAACATTTAATTGAAATATATGTAGCTAACAGATTTCGGGCATTGCTGGCCTGTAGGTAACACAACTTTGGCATTTCCCAAGTCTTATTAATTTTGGACATTGTGTTATTGATTCTTGAATCATTTGTGTAGAGAGACTGAGAATACTATAAATTGCTATTATATTGCGAAATGTATCTGATCAAAACAGTTTACAACAGATATATAATATGATACTTAACTGAATTTCACACAACTTAAAAAAATAATAATAATAATAAATAAATAAAATATATCTATATATATATATATATATATATATATATATATATATATAATGTCTACTAATAGGTATAAAAATATGACATCAGTCATTAGTTATAAATTGTCAATGCTTTAAAATTAGAATAGATTTGAATATTTTAAAATTTTGTTTTTCCAGATTTTCAAATCATGTATTTATTTAAGTCTGTAAAGTTTTATTACTAATTACAAAAATTTTGGGTTTGGTGGATTTTTGTGATCTTTTAAATAATATATATTAACACATAGAAACAGGAAAACATGATCATAAAATAAAAATTACTTTATTCTTGAAAACTCCTGGAAAAGTTATAATTCCTATAGAATTAATAAAGAAAAAAAAAGTTTTAAAAATCTAAGTTTCATCTTAAAAAATATATTCAAAGGATCATTACAGCCAGAAAACAGAAAATAAAAAAGAAAGAAAAATATTTAAAAAAAAACTAAATTCTTTACAATCTTATTGAGATTGTTGCTATATGACGTCCAAAATGAGTAACGATCGACGCCATCGACATTTGACATAGACCGTACACGTTTGCTGAACATGTGCCTAGTAATGGTATTAATAGTGTATCTGCTAAATTCACTTTATTTTCGATAAAAAAAACTATTAATCTGATGAAAGGAGATTTTAATTAATATTTTTTTTAATGTTTTGGGCATCGGCACCCTTTGTAACATAAATTAAATCGGCAATTCGATCGTTACGTGATTTGAAGATCGCACTTTTAAAAATAAGAAAAGTATATTAACAGCAAAAAAAAATGCACAAAAACACATAAAAACTATCAAAAAGTTATTTTAAAGACAAAAAAATGCAGTTTAAAGTACTTACCAAGATATTTTTTGCTTCAGCTATAGAGCTATTTCGATCGTTACTTTTGGACATGCTGGATGACTTTAGTATTGTTTCTTTGTTAATTCTTCAAAATTTTAAACTAATCATGCCATCTAATGATCAAAATAGTAAACAAACTATCCTTATACTCTATTCGTTTATCATTTTATTTTCTGTAATTCTGGAAAACACATTAGAATTTTTTTTTCTTGGTGATGTACTGTATCAGTTAACATTATAGATGTCCAAAATTGGACATTTTTTACTAAAGAATTTAATTTTAAGGATATTTACACCAAACTATTGTAATAAATGATGATAATTCTTGTCTCTGAACAGAACTAAAACGCATTGAAAAATAATTTAATTTTAAGAATTAAATTTATTTGCTGTCAAAGCTTAAAGTTATGAAAATGTGTCATGTTCCCACCTTTTGAGAACTACCCATATATTCTTGTACTTTTATTTAATTTATCACAATTATTGTGTTACTGTGTTTTTGTTTGATACGTATTCAATCAAGATGATTTCATAGTAATCATCTTGTAATTTATTTCAATACTTTAGAGGTGTTTTTTTTTTGGTGGTGGGGGAGGGGACAAACCAAAATTTTAAACACTGCATTAGGCAATCAAAAAAAAGAATGAAGCAGGGATTTTTGCAGTAAATAAATATTGCTTCTAAACCATAACTGACAAATGCACAAAGGAGTCATATTAGGACTCACATATTCTCTGTTTTTTTATTGTTATTACATAATTATGAACAGATTAATAATTAATAATACAAAAGGTTATTGAGTTTTTTGCTACTTAAAAATTATTCATATTTACCATAGTTTTATACAGTAACGATACCATAAATGTGATTTTAAGCTCGTAATTTTAAGATATCAGAGTTTATTATGAAGCTCACGTAAATCATATAGGTTATATAATTTAAAGTTATTAAAAGTTTCATTCTGATTCGTATTTTTCTTTTAGAAATGTCATTGGAGATCATCATGGGGCAGAACATCATGATGGTAATCCCAGATTTTATTTTCATATTTTGTAATTTCCCAACGCTAAAATTTTTTAGAGATACATTTTTCATCGTGAAATATAATAAATTATTTTACTTTTTTATTGCAGATATGGTATTTATGTCCAAGACTGATTTTGATGATTGTAAGTATTAAACATTAATTTCTCGAAGACAGTATTTATTGAATGTTGTATAGATTAGTGGCAAACAGATCTAACAAGAGCTCGTTTCCCTAAGTAAAGGATACTAACAAACATTTGGTAGGCAATTTTGCACCTTTATGAAAACAGTAAAATCTGTAAATGATCTGTGATGATTATTAATATCCTTAAAATGATGTAAATATATTTAAAATGAGTGTATCATTTGATGACATTAAAAGATATACACATCAAATAGCCAAACTCAAAGTTTAATTTTTTTGTAAAGAAAGGTATAAAGACAATAAAAATATTTTTGATATACTGGGCAAATATTTTTTTCTTTTCTGACTTCATTTTCATTTTTTTTTCTTGTAGTGCATTTATGTGAAGAGCCTCCCCCTCCCATGAATGGAGAAATGCTGTGTTTTAAGCACAAGAAGAAAGCAGACAAGTAAGTTAAATGCATGTTTGTTTCACAATAAAGAAATCATTGATCATGTTCATCTTTGATCAACAACACTGATTTCAATTTCTTTATTTTAAGAAGTACCGATGATGTATTAAGCTTTCAAACGAAATGTTTTCAATTCAAATCTTACTGGCATTATAAAATTTTTAAATGTCTATTTCAATCTTTTATACACATGCAAGTACTAAGCCAACAAAAATAGCTTTTAAGAAGAGAGACTGAATAATCTCTAGTCCTCTAGAAAGTAATATAAATTTTTTTCTAAAATTCATAAAATATCGTTCGAGATTCTTTGGGATTATACCATTATTCTCAGATGTTTTTCTTGAGAAATTATTTCTAGTGTTTCCTCAATAAACCAATCTTGGTGCAATAATCCAGGCCTAAATGATCTGCTAATATTATTGGGTTTTCAAATCCATCCACTTTATCTAAAACTCAAAATCTATTAGACCAATTCTTTGGTTGTAATGTTAATAGAAATTATGACATTTCATCTCTACTTCTCCATCCTGAAGCAAAGTGTATAATGCCAGCTACATGGATTTATAATAGCTATTGGAGCTCAAATCTTGTAGAGATTTAATGACTGGTATGTTATTTTATAATGTCTTACCTTTAAACCTTGTGTTACGAAGTTTCTATCTTTGCAATATGATTTGCAATGTGATTCAATGGGATGAGAGGTATAAATTTATTCTGTGAGAAATATGTTTTCAATTTTATTCATCATGAAAATGAATTCTTAACTATCGGTAATATCAATGATTATCCAGTCAATAAAAATCACTATGTAAAAATTAATATTTATAACCATCATTGACTATTAGTATAAGAAAACTAAGGCTATACCTATAGAGGCTTTTTAATTTATTTAGGAATATTGAAAATTCTATAATAAATTAAACATTATTTTTCGGTTGAAGGATAAATATTAACCATAATCACAAATCTATAAAGGTTTTATTTTGATGAATGATACTTATTTTTTAATCTTTGATCGATATAATACTTATCTTTCACTTTCATTTAGGTGTTGCGTATTCCGAAAAGTTATACGAACGCCTAATGAAATAGATTGATACTTTATAATTCATATCTAATAGACATTTGTTCTTATTTCCACTAACAGGTACGTTTGCAAAGTGCAATGTGATGATGGTTATCAGTTTCCAAATGGCAAGATTAAAGCAAGACACGTTTGTGACATTAATTCTGGAAAATGGTCTCCAGAATTTTCATTTCCAGATTGTTTATGTGAGCAGTTTTATTATGTTCTCTACCTTTCCAGCTCGAGTTCATACTTCTATCATAGAATATATTTATAACAAGTTTTTTAAAAAATTGCTCCATTTGAAGTTGAAAAACCAACTTGAAAAATATTTCTCTGAAGACAAGATATAGATTCTGACTATATTAACAATCATACTATAAATTAAAATGGAAATTTTTATTAAACTTCACACACACAAACAAAATTGTAAGAAAAAAATTAATCACCATGTATAAAAAATGATATTCTGTTAAGCCGATAGAAATATTTATACGAATAAATAAAACTTTTTTGAGCTGGAGCATTCTGAAAATATGATTCTGAAGCTGTGTTTTTAATACATTGTCAAAAGACATGAATTCTGCTTATTTCTCCTCTTACCGTCTAGTGGTTGCCGTCTAGTGGACATGGTTTGAAGCCCATCTGGAAAAGGGGTTTCCATAAAGCAAATGAATTTTCAGTTGTTTTTAGATTATTGGTTTTTCATAATTTCATCGGAGTTGTAGGAGGACAGGATGTAGTGTCCTTTATTCCGATTTTATTTAGATGTTTTACAAATAGCCGACTTGTCATCAATCTAAAATTTATTGTAAGGTCACTTATTGGGATCTCGGTTGGAATTTGACTCATCAGCAGTTGCTCGCAATATTTTTCAACAGCTTTTGTATGTTGTCCATCCCTTTATTTAAATTATTGCATCGAATAACTCTACTTTAGCTTGTTCGTAAGTTACAATTTTCTCACCCTAGGACGTAATATCAATGATGTCCAATATATCGCCTTCTTTCGACAGTTAGTTGGCACGTTCATTACCAGGATTTATGCAATGAATTAGGATTCACAGATACACAATATTATAATCTTCTTCCATAAGGTTACTTATCATATCTGGAACTTCGTGGTGCTATCTATCATATATCTGGAACTTCGTGGTTGCGAGTCATGAATATTCGTTCTTTTGGAAGAGCTGATTGGTCTCTACGATAGAGTCTACGAGTATATCAACGAATGTTCCAAAGACATTATATTACTTTAATCGTGTACTCTTCAGAAGACGGTAGTTTCAATGAAATTTATATCAATCAGTAAAAAGACCAAAAACATAGTTTTTAAGATGATACTTATATTCTGTAAATATGACTCGTTGATATTTCTCCATTAATCTGACAAACTTTATGAAGAGAAGAGTAGGTAATTATTACTCAAATTACAAGGTCTAAGTTAAGCAAGTCTTTCTTTTTTAAGGGGCATTATAAAACTGACTATGATAGTAACAGAAAGCATTCCTTCATGTTTCTCCCGCACTAATATCTTACTTGTAATTTTTGGCTTGTTATGTAGATAATAAATTCCTATTTTTTTCTATTTTCAGCGATTTGTGAACCACCTTGCTCAAATGGTGGTGAATGTTCTGAAAACAACCACTGCATTTGCACTCCAGATTACAGAGGCGATAGGTGCCAATACAGTAAGACATTAAAATTTTTTTTAATTAATATAACAAGTTATCAACATTAATTTAAATAATTTAATGAATTTGGAAATTAAATGTTGTTTTAAACTTATTTTCGTCTGCGGCCGTTCAACATAAAAGACATAATTTTTAAATTTTAAAACATTTAAGTTTAGATATTTATTTGTTTTCATCTCTAAATTTTAAAACAACTTTAGGATTTTGTTTTCTTATTAATACTTTTAGTAACCATAAAATAATGTATATGAAATAATGGTAAGACAATTAAATTCGAAACATTTTCACAAGATTTATGTGACTTCGTTTGTTAACATCGAACCCGTGTGCCTCCTGATTTAGCTATATGACATCCCGAATGCATTGAAAACATTTACATTTAGAACATTCCATCTTAAGTTTAATCATATTAAAAACACTAGTAGAAACTAAAACAAAATCATCAACACCCGCTGGAAAAAAAGTCGTCTTTAAAATATTTTTAAGTGCAAAGGCACTTAGATAAATGCACTTATTACATGGAGTTAAAGCAGAGAATAAAGATAAAAATTAATAAGATCCACCAAGAGTCCATCTGCTTCAAAAGTTCTCTAACCTTCCAATAGTTTATACGGATGCCTTTCCCTGATAATGTCGTACATAGTAAAAGATTGTAACAATCCATACTAACCTTTCCTCTACACAGGACCCAATTCAAGCTACAATAGATGTTAAAACGATGTAAGTGACTGGCGAAAGCCGCCCTGTATAAAAGCCACACTGTCTAAAAGCCACACTGTCTAAAAGCCACACTGTCTAAAAGCCGCCACCGGTATAAAGCTACGGCTGGCAAGAATTACCGCAAATGTTCACGACTTTTAAAACAAAAAATTAGTGTATAAAGTAAACGTCTGTACGGTTTGCTCATCGAATTGGTGCCAAATAAGTCTTGGTTCGCTCTACTTTTTCCTTTTTACTTACTGATGTTTCATCTGTAACTAAATTTATCACGATTTCACTAAGGATTTCAATTATTGCCTCAAAAATACATTTGTATTGTAATGTAATATATTTTAGGTCTCTCTTTGTGCGATCCGAATGAAGGACTCCACGTAACTGCAGATTGGTTTTGCAATCATTCAAGATCAGATACAATATGCGTCCTCAACTGTCCACATGGAACTACATACGAGTCACAACCTGCCGAGTTGTACCAGTGTCGCCTTGATGGGACCTGGGAACCCAGTTTCGCCCCGAAATGCATTCCCAGTGGGTAGCGTTCCTCTATTGAAAACATTACGATCGAAAATTTTTCATTACATTTGTTCACACTTCATTTACATCGGATTTACAACAAAATAACTATTTGTCTTTCTTTCAGTAAACATCATAGAGCCTCCAGCGTCGCAAAGCTTTTATGCTATTTCAGCAGGTACGTTATATTGAATTTCTAGACATTATTTGAATAAGAACAGTAAGAATTTAAGTGGTAATTTGAGTAACAAAAGAGTAGACTTAAGAAGTTTTAAAAAACGTATGAAGCATTGATTATTTCACACTATATTTATGTACTGTTTGAATGCGTTTGTAGTGTTTTTACTAGTATGAACATACCTAAAAATATATAGTTTGGAAATAGTTAATAGTATAATTAGAGCTACTAACAAGTTTAATCACAAGAGAAATAGCTCTTCTCTACAAGAAATGAGCAAAATTTCATTTGAAAAAGTCTAATCAAACTTTTAATAGAAAGCAATGATTAAATCCTTAGCATTTGTTTCGGTTATTCTAGAAACTTGCACATTTCTGGAAAGATTCCTACACAGGCTTTAATTAAATTTAATCTAGATAGTGCGAGTTAGGGCAAGTGAGTTCGTGGGGTTTGCTGAACCATTGGATATCAAACGTATCTGTGAAAAGGTAGGGGCTGTAACCTGCTGGAAACACTTGAAGGAGTTCAACAGATTAGCTTTACTGCTAGAGCACTTTGGCGTAGATCAAAGGGCATCAATGAAATTGTATGCTCTCTCTTTCCTGCTATACTCTCAATACTAATGCATTGCAAACAAGAATTTTTAAGAATACTAAAGCATTGCAAACAAGTTCATTCTTACAAGTGCGACCTCATGAAATAGCATCTGAAAGTGTGTTTTAAAATTATAATAATGGTGAGTTTTTACAAATAACAATGAAAACAGGGAAGGGCAGAAAAGTGAAGAATCTTAGAACAAGTGGAAAAATAAGAAATTTTAAAAAATTACTGACGACAACAATAATTGGGTTCAATATGAAATGTGACTATTTGAGGATTCGAACTTTCCTCTCGCCTGCATTAGAAACTACATCAAAAGCATATATGACAACGGAAAATATTTCAAAGAAAAATAGTGGCAATTAAGCACGAAATTCTTAGCTCAAACTTATAAATAAAACTCGCGGGTTTTGTGTCCACATATCACACCCCGGCAAGAAAAGTGACCCAACTCAAAATTGCAGAATTTGAGAAAAACATCAACTTAAAGGATACTATAAAACTTATATTGAAATAGTATAAGTTTCTTTTAAATTTTAGGAAAGTATTTATGTCTTTAAATTCTATTATATTCTATAGAATAGTAATATAACACGCCGGGTCACCTCATACATATTTTTCAATGACATAACATCAAAATATTTATTTTTTGAGTTGTGTCACTTTTCTTGCCGGGGTGCAATATATTTAGTTTGTATTCCATTTATACATTGTTAATCAAACGTAAATTGAGCGATTCCTTTTTTTTTATTCCACCCGGGTAGTCAGGAAAGTAGTATTTCCAAGTTTGGTCCTTTCAAATTGAAAGTTGTTACAAGCTGTGTATGGTTTATGATGCTTAACACATTTTGCAATATGATCAATTGGTCACTCAACCGACTGTTAACTGAGTGGACTCTAAGGGCCCCTTCACGCCAAAGGAATCCGGGCCAATCCAAATCAATTTGAATCCAGAAGGATTTGACTAACATAGATTTGAGCGCATGGGGCCCTAACTGTATTCAAGAGTTCAGAGGCATCATATGCTTTCAAACGCACCATTTCAATAATCGTTAACCCTAAAGACAAAATTTAGATATTATCTTCTTGACAAGCACCCTAGCATTCAACCTATTTTTTCAAAAAGATCACTCACCACTGCTATAATTACAAATAACTTTTCTGTTAATATAGGCGAAGCAGTGAATTCTAAGCGTCCCAATAGCGGAGTCTGTGCTACTTGGAGTGCATCTCATTACCGCACTTTCGATGGTGGAATCTACAGTTTCCATGGACCTTGCACCTATCTCCTTGCGAAGGACTGTGAGCAAAACACATTCGCCATTCATGTGCGAAACGGAGAGTTGTGCAATTCCGTGTCTTCTTGCGAAACGACGATTAAAATTTACATCGGGTTGGAAGAATTTCTGTTGTCCAATGGCGATGGTGGTCCGTCCGTCCAGAATGAAGAGAAAACCTTTCCCGTACCAGTATCTGTTAATGGTTTGCTTTTCCAGAGGCTGTCTGATTACGTGACAGTGAGCAGTTCCTTGGGATTCAAGTAAAGTTTATTTCGCAAATCAATAATATCTAGAGATTATTCTGTATTTTTTACTGAAATATTTCTGAGATATTTACTTTTCACTACCCATATAAAGTTTTTAACCCAGATAAATGTCAGTTTTTTGTGCATTAAGTATGACATTTTAGTATGAATAATTGATGTATACTTTTTACAATGAATTTACAATAATCTATTGTCATTGACTTTAAAGATTTTACATAAAAATACTTATTTTTATCTCAGTGAAGTACATTTTAAAACCATTCTCTACGATTTAAAATGGATGCGTTTGTGATGTTTGTTGTCACTTCGAAGAATTTTTGTCAAAAATAAGTTATAATTTGATTTAATGATAGAATAACAGACACAAGGTAGTTATGTTAAATTTCCTTTATTCATAAATGAATTAATGTATCTGAAATGTTTCGCATGTTTTTAATAAGTTTCCGAGATAGATACATTATGTAACATTCTAAGAAACATTATTCAAGGGGACCACAGATAAATTTCAATAGACAGTAAAAAGAGAAAAAAAATAATGATGTATCCATGGTAAAGACTAATGAAAGGCTTTTACTTGTTTTTAAGCTGCTCATAGTATATTGGATTTTATTTTGAAACAGCTTTTAATTTTTATTTTCTCAGTTTATGTTAAAGAGTAAGGAATTAAAATTCTGTCTTTCATTTTGCACTGTTTATCTAGTACAGCTATCAAATATACGCTGCATTGTTCCCTTTTTAGACTGAAGTGGGACAGGAGGAATACAATATTAATAAAAGCCACAAATCAGTTGAAGAATAAGACTTGTGGATTGTGCGGCAAATTCGACGGCTCTACTCTCAATGATTTCGAAACTCCTGATGGCAGCATCACCGATAACGTGGAGGTTTTCGTCGACAGTTGGGCAATGGAACACCTTGGAGGTAATGCATAAGCGTGCTAGTTTGAGTCAAAAATCAATTGAATTAAGAAACCACATTAGCCACATTAAATAAGAACGCCTCCAATTTTTTTTTCTTTTAATAAATGCAGGTGTTGTTTTTGAATTCAATAAAATAATGCACATAGAATATGACTTGATTGGGTATCTAATCAGGAATTTTTAAAACCGCTTAATATTCTACAAATTAAATAGATGTGAAGCCATCAAACATCAACGCTGAGTTTGGTATAAAACTAAAAACTGTTTACAGCCTTTTAAAAGCATTTGTATAATGCAACAACATCCGCACAGTGCTTTGGCTGAATCGACTGTTTAGAAGGGACACCTGATTCCAGTTGGGATAACAACGGTTTAGCACAATCGGATGATAGCGAATTCGAAACTTGGTCCTGCCAAAAACCGTCGTGCACACGGATGATTGTGCACGTTAAATCTGTTGTGGCTTCAAATGACCTTACGTTGGAGTGGTTTGGAAGTTTGGAGAGTTGGGTTCGAGCTCAGGTGTTGTTCTCGTCATCTAACCGTGTTTCAAAATTGCGAGGCGTCGTCCTTGAATCTTTCCCTTCGGAATTGACCCCTGACTCTCGCCAATAGCCCATTGTGTTGCTCCAGAGGGACGTTAATTAACTACCACCCTACCTTATATCTTGAATAAGAGGACTTTACACCTTGGGTCTAGTTTCCACAAGGCTGTGATGTGAATTCCTTTATGATGAATATCAACCTTTCTTTTTGGTTCCAAATGACTACATAGCTCTTAAAGGGTTTATTGTTTTTTAAGATAATTTTTCTCTTATGAATAACGATTAAAAATGGACAAATAAATAATATTTAAGGATATAATATTCAAATTGCTGTTTTATATAAAGAATTGAAAATATTATAATTTTGTTTGTATTAGAAAATCATTTAAATACTTTCATTTCTTTTTATTTGAATTAAAAATTTAATGAAAATATTTTTGTCAGGTTGATAGAAAGTATATTATTTTTTTATTTAGATACATACTAAAGTTTGTAAATCATGAGCCATGTAATTAGTTTCTTTTCACTTCTTTTTCTTAAAATAAATTCTAAAAGAACAAATATTTATAAAGTATTTTATTAATAATTAATAATTTATTAATATTTTAATTTTTTTTTCAGAGAGATGTGAAGGCAATGCTGTGATTAAAGATTCTTGTTCAGAAAGCATGGAAAAATCACTGAAAGCTGAGCACCTGTGTAAAATTATATATAATGATAAATATCAAGACTGTCATCAGGTAAAATATACTTGTGATCTCACAATTGAGAAAATATGAGTAAAAATAGGATAGTAGGGAATCAAATGAGTTTTAAAAGACTAATTTTTATTAACTATCTTTATATAGATCAAAGAAACAAATTATTAAAGCCTGGCCTTAAAAGTTCTCTGCAACTTATTATATGAACAATATTATTCTCTAAGATAACATTGTCTTAAGTACAAATCCTGTTCTGCATCAAATAATTAAAATATGATTGATTTCTCTAAATATTTAAAATACATTAATCATATTTTAATTTTTTTAAATAATGAAATCTTTTTAGCTGATTTATGAGTTTAATCCTGCTTAGTGTTTTGTTTACAAAATAATTACTCAACAATGTACACGGCTCAATCTAACAGAAATATAAAGGAATTTGAAAACTTTTGTTGCAATTGTTTTAGCTGTTTTCAACTGTAATAGACTTTTAAGATTTACTTTAATAGTAAAAAAAAAAAGTAATAGAATCTGCAATAAATTTTATCACTGGTAGAATTAAGTAAAGTTCTAATTCTTACTGGAAAAAGCAGTTTCAAAACATCATTTTAATACTTTTATAATCATAGGAGCAAAAATTGTAAAATATAGGTATCTTGAGGGGAACACCTTTTCGTTACATACACTCTTAATAAGTTTTAAGGCAACATTCAATTCAATTTTCAAAACACATGGAAGAACATGCTCAATTGCATTAGAACAATTTCGATCGGCGATACTCATATCAAAGGCAAAAACATGAGACACAGTTCAGTCATACAATTTGTGGTTCGGGAATTTTAATGTCAATCTCGAATTTAAATCTATATAAAGTTAATCCCTTTGCTACATTTTATAAAACTTTATCAAAATATCATTTTATTGCATAAATAAATAATTTGATAAATAATATTTTTGCCCAGCACAAATCAAATTTTTCTAAAATTATTCCCTTTGATAAATATTATATTTTTGAGTATTAGTGAGTGTTAGTTGTATGTAGGTGTTGAAGATTATATTCTGTAACTTACCCTGCGTGTATTTCTCTCATCTATGTCAGTAAAACCTTCTTTGTGTGTGAATGTTCATTATTGAAGTTGTCCTGCTTGTGTTTGATTCAGTTTGCTCAGAAATGGGCCTTGTTTCAAACCAACCAACCAATCCAAATATTGGTGGTACTTTAGATAATCAGATCATGGGTTGGGTGTTATGGCGCAAGAAACATATTTGACCATGCTGTACCAAATAATGTAAAGTGAATGGTCGTACACACACAAGGAAAGTTTCACTGACACAGAAAAGAGACAAATACACTCAGGGAGTAATGGAACCCTCACCTCCTACATGTCACAGGTTACTAGTGCAGTGGGTAAACCCACTGAGTCCAGTGACCCCTCAGATATTGAGAAGTGATGCTTCCATGAAAAAAATACTACATTACAATAAGATATGTGGCTTCTCTCTTTGTTATAGATCATCAATCCCAAATCGTATTTCGATGCATGTAGAATGGATCATTGTAGCTGTAGTTCATTAGAGGGATCTTGTTATTGTAATTCATTAGCAGAATACTTCCGTGAATGCAACAGACTTGGAGGCAAAATAGATGGTGGCTGGAGAAATGAGGATATATGTCGTAAGGCACATCTTTTGAATTATTTGTTTGTTTTTTCGAGCATCTCCGCACAAAACGTATTCTAAAAATAAATTTGCGGCTTAACAATTATTTGTGATATATCAGTGCGACACAGTAATTTTTTTCGGTTTGTCTTTAAGCCTTGTCCTGTCCAAACGGCATGATTTACAAAGACTGCGGAACGTCTTGCCCTCAGACATGCAAGGGCACTGTGTATGATTGCGAAGACGACCACTGCATCGAAGGCTGCCATTGCCCAGACGGAACTGTTCTTCACAACGGGTTCTGCGTAGAAAAAAAGGACTGCCCGTGCCTTCACAACGAAGTGGAATATCCGAGTGGAGAACGGGTGCTACAAGATTGCAATGCATGGTATTGTGTAGTTCATGCCTTTTATATCTTGAACTTCCACGTCGTATAGCGTGGTTGCTTGACTATCAAAATACACAATACTTGAAACTTAAATGCATTACTCTGGAAGTACCTGGATAGTGGCATAAAGGTTGCTAGAACACTTCTTTGGATAGCAACTGATTTAAAAAAAAGTGCTTGGTGGTGGACTCAATCCTCTTATATAATCGAAGTTGGATCGAATGCCAAGACGTTCTTCCAGTCAATTTGTAAATGAAGATCAGTTTCCTAAGACCTCGAAGAAGATATTAAACTCCCAGATGTCACTGGCTTCTCAACTTAAAGTATATTGGTATTAGATATATTTCCCCAAAACGTTCCCCCGTGTACCAGATAGTGGTATAAAAGTTGTTAGAACACTTCTTTGGATAGCAGCTGATTAAAAAGAAAGTTCTTGGTGGTGAACTCAATCTTCTTAAATAATCGAAGTTGGATTGAATGCTAAGACGTTCTTCCAGTCGATTTGCATATGAAGATCAGCTTCCTAAGACTCCGAGGTAGATATTAACCCTCCCCCCCCCCATGTCACAGGCTTCTCAACTTAAAGTATTTTGGTATTAGATATATTTTCCCAAAACGTTCCCACTTGTACCAGAATTAAATATAAACACTTAGCTCAGTATGTAACGAGCCTTTGCTCATTCTCCAGCTATCTCCGCAGATTCAGATTAATACAGACAAAAAAAAATAATCCAGTGGGTTAGTAGAAACATCAATGCATTATGACTTGTGTCGAAGTATCCTCTCACAATCTCTGGCGCAGCCTGTCCTAATCTTGGACCTTTCGTCAGAAAATCCAAACCAATTCTTCACATAGCACCGTAATAGCACAACTGACAAATAATAATCTGCTATCCACCCATCTCAAGAAATCCCAACAGAATTTCCCTATATAGTTATAAAATCAAGCTTCAAAGGACGACCCCTATATATAAACAGGAGTTAATCCTACAATAATAGGCGCATGGTCCCCCTACCTCCTTTGTCGAAAATTTTGGAAACTATAAACTCTGTTCTTATAGAATTTTTTGGGGACTGTTATTATCAAGCTGTAGCTTGTTATGGTCAAGCCGGTTCTAACGAGTTAATTCAAAGAGAGTCATGGTGCGGTGATGTGTGTTGGCAATTGGTTTCTGCCAAAGTTAAACGCTATTACAAATAAATTAACAGATTTTTAAAAATCTGTTATTTTAAGGGTAATAGCAATAAAAGGAAAAAAAGGTAATAGCATCGATTACTTAAGGGTTAAAGGGTAATAGCATTATAGCACCATCTAATTAGAATTGCTGACCTAAGACAAATTTGAGATCCATTATTCAAGATTTCTAGAGATTAATATAATGGTGATTTAATGGTGAATGGTAAGATTCAAAACTGATGTCCGAAAACAACCATCTGAGCTCATGAAATTCGAAAGTAGTGTAGTATAGCTTTTCAACAATTTAACCAAAGCGTTTTTCATCTCACATACTGAGTAAACAACCGCATTTATCGGTTGAAAGAGTTCCAGAAAATATTCTATTGGTCAAGACCAAAACTGGTTAGATATAATATAGGTAAGACTGCAGATTACGGAAAGGATAAATAAGAGTGAAACTCTCAAATCGTTACAAAAAGATATAAAATCCATAAAAAATACTTTCTACTATCCAGTCTTTAATGACAAATGAATAAAATAACCAGAAAGGGTACATCTTTTGATGCTCATTAAATAAGGCTACTCAATGGTCGTCTATCAGAATACGTTTTTTTAAGTCATGCGTTGTCTCATTCTCTAATGCCGCCTAACAAGGAACTCCGACTCTAAACAGTCAAATGTTAATAAATCGTGCGAAATCTTTGTAACAATGATCATAAGCATTAATCCTATGAAAGAAACATAATTCGTAAAGACGTACCGTTTATGAATTGTGTCGTGTAGTAAAAACGACAGAAGAGTAACAAAACAAACTAGTGGATTGCGATTGACCGCTCTGCAAGTATTTTAAACAAAATATAATCTTCCTTCACTATAATATTTTTGCTATGCCCTTTTCTTTTAGTGAATGCACTGCAGGAAAATGGGAATGCACTAAAGAAAAGTGTGAAGCTAGATGTTCCTCTACTGGTGATCCTCATTATACAACGTTCGATGGTCTAAGTTATGAATTTTTGGGAAACTGCCTTTACTACTTAGTATACCATGAAAACTTCACAATAGTGCAAGGAACAGGACCCTGTTCTGAATCGTCAAATTCCGAAGGAGCAGAGGAAGCTATGTTTTGTACAAGCTCTATCAAAATTGAATTCGAAACAGATACTTTGCTTCTTGAACCTGGGATAAAGGTAAGATGTTTCAAATTATTCGTTGCCTTACTATTCATCATGTGAATAATTTTACTGAATAACTATTCTCTCACTCCTTTCAACAACGTCATGTCTCAAAAATCGGCGATTTTTAGTTATGCCTGTTTTTAGAATGTCCTTAAAGAGGAGTATATCACTGCAAGATAGTCTTATATCACCGCTCAATATTTAGTCGCTAGAGAGCATAAGTAATATTTATTTTTGATACATTTTATCCTACTTTTAATCTTTAAATTTACTCTCCAGAAAAATCATGTTTTTGGAGATATGATGTTGTTGAAAAGAGTGAGCGAATTGTTTTCTTCGTTGTAGAGGATGGTCCCTTTATATCATTTATGTTATATTTAAAATGTTTTTATACCGAACTAATATTTGTAATGCATATATATATTATATTATAAACCATTTTTTGTATACACTTTCAATGAAAAAAACGTAAAAAAATTTTGTTAAAAAAATAAACCTCTAAAGTTGTTATAATCTTGCTTTTTTAGGTTAGATTCAACGAGAAAGTCGCAGAATTGCCATTTTCTGAAAATGGATTCGCTGCAAACATGGCGACAAATATATTTTTAAAGGTCAGTTATTCCTGTTTATTCTAGTTACTTATAATTCCATTTTATGGCACATAATTTATGATATTAACCCTCTGAACGTCACGAGATTTCTAAGAGTAGAACTACTTTCCATCATAACACACATGACAAAAAACACATCTATTGATTGAAGATAACCATGTTTTCTTGCATATTTTAGGAAAATTATTTTGGCCATTTCCTTAGAATAGAATCCTTTGAAAAGGTTCTATTTTTCTCTACATCGGAAGAAAATTCTTTGGAAATTTTTACTGCGCAAAAGCCATATTTGACGAAGTTGCGCTAGACATAAGATAAACATCAAGTAATGGATACTTACATACAATGAAAGCTTTACTCACGCTATAGGAAGAAATATACCCAGGGAGGAATCGAACCTGTAACACCTCACAGGTTGTTAGAACAGCGATCTAACAAAATAAGCCACTGCGGCCTTAAGATTTGCAGAGAAAGCTGAAGATTTAAATGTAGAATTATGTTTCTGTAACCAGGTCCCAACCATAAAAATGTTATAAGGAGATCGGTCCTCTAAGAGTTGGTGGCCTTATCGCCTATGAATGAGGTCAGATGATCCTTCATATTTGTGTGGTTATCTGTGTTACTACATATTTACTGTATTTATCTCTTATGTATGGGAAGGGGAGCCAGACTTAACCATAAAATATATTTAGGGGCAAGGGTTCCCTAATATTTAGTTCCTTTGTACGTTGTTGGGTTGAAGCAATTTCTCACCATTCTGAATTCAACAATATTTACCATTCGTGTCTTTTAAATTGTCTACGATATTCGAAATCTAATTTCTTTCTATTCACCAGTTTAGTACGTTTATTCCTTTTGAAGCATGCTTAATCGAAGACTGTTTTCGGAAATTTTAATATGAAGTCTTATTAGGTGAAACTGGCTAATGGAGTATCTGTTTTGTGGGACGGATTCAACCGAATCTACATAGACGTTCCTCCAACGTTGTACGATCAAACAATGGGTCTTTGTGGCACTTTCAATCACAATCAAAATGACGACTTCCTCACTCCTGAGAAAGATATAGAGGCAGATGTAACTGTTTTCGCAGCACGATGGCAAGCTTCCGATGCATGTCAGAAGAGGGTACGCAGGTCGGGACAACGTTCTGCATGCCAGATGCATCCACAGAAACTCTCGGATGCCGAGATGCTGTGTTCTGTCATAAAATCTGACATATTTGCTGGTAAGTAAACAAATGCATTTGATACAGGTTCATTCATTTTTAAATAATAAAATTCATAAATAGGTATAGATTTCTGTAAAAACGTTTTTCTCCTTATTAAATATCCTTATATTTCCTTAATTAAATGGAATAGCTCATTGTGTTACTCCAATGGAACGTTAATACAACTATCTACCTACCTAAATTAAATGAGATATTTAATTTTTATTGGAATGCGTATAGTACCGAAAGGTTCATCACAATTTTGCTCCATTGCAGAAATAAATTTTTATTTCCTTTAAATTGCAGAGATCAGTTGACAAAATACTAGAACTTGACTGTTACGGTACCAAAGGGATGTTTCTTAAGGTTAGAACATAAATGAGATGCCATTGTACACGAATTGTGAATACGACTATTAACCAATTAAAAATAATAAAATTGAATACTTACCCCTGCGACTTAAGAAAATAAATTTTATGTTGAATTGCATTTTAGTTGTTGCGATTGGATTTGTAAAAACAGCTTTGAAGAATACACACTTTTAATACAATTAAATTTAAAGAATTTACAGCAGTCGAACAATTTAAAGCAAATTTCTAGGATAAATGAAAATTAAGACAAAATGGTTTCAGTCCCGTGGTTCCATCGGAGCTGACCAACTCTGCGTCTGTTCACTTTCAAAAGTTCAACGGACCTCGGAACAAAAAAAAAAAAGGGGATACTGATCACCCCTTACTTCCATCCGGTCGTAAAATCTCCAAACACTTCCACTAGGGAGGTTTTGTACTACGGTTGCGACGATCCTCCCTAACGTGAACTGAAGAAGGGTAAGATGTTGCTGCACCCCCCCCCGTTTCACCGTTTGTCTCGAAAGATTAGATGAATGATCCAAAGCTTCATTTGTGGGCTCAGGAAACGAACACTGGAGAACACTGAACGGTTTTAATAACAATCATTGAGGTAATAAAATAAATACACTGCGGGATATCAACTTAAGGTTTCATAAATACGATAAAGTTAAGAATTTTTGGATTGACAAAAATCCAGCAAAAACTGACCAGTAATATTACTAGAATCCCTAGGAGGTGAAGAAAAGTTTCTGTTCGTGATCGGAAAGTTTTGTTCTGCGCATATCTATCGCAATTTTATCTATATGGCCCTCTCTATTATGACTCAACATCATGCCTTAGAATATAGGGAACTAAAATTAGATATGTCAGTGCTTGAGAAAATAAACGCTTAAAGAGATAGAACAGGAGAAAAATTTACTCCAATTTGTTTATGCATTTTGCAAGAAAATCCTTTCTCGTTCTATATAAAATTTCATTACAAATTTTCATTTCATTACAAATATTTTTCTTTAATACGTAGCTTGCCATGGAGAGGTCGAACCGTATCCATTTTATAAAGCTTGTGTCAATGATCTCTGCTTATGTGGTACTGAACTGGAAGGATGTCTATGCCCAATACTGGCTGACTACAGTATGGCATGTACAAGAAAAAATATCGTGATCAATTGGATAGATAAAATACAGCCTTGCAGTAAGTATATACTTGAGGAAACTGAATAAAATCCCTTACAAATGTTTTCACTAATTACAATATGATAAAAAATCTTGATATTTCGTATTTTACAGAGCTCGATTGTCCTGCTGGTCAGGTTTACAAGGAATGCGGTGATCCATGCACCTGTACTTGTTCTGCATTTGCCTCAGTTGAAGAGTGCAGACCTCAGTGCGTGCAAGGGTGCACATGTCCTGATGGCATGACAATGAATGACAAAGGTTTTTGCATTCCCATTGACCAATGCCCTTGTTTCTTCGAAGGAAAAGAATACCCATCTTATGATGTGACAGTTCAAGGCTCTGAAATCTGGTATGATGACCGTGTGACGAACGAACATTAACCTAATTTTAAGAACTTAATTTTCTATCTCCTTTTATGCAATTTCAGTGGAGGAAATATTAGAAAATCGTATGAACCAAAAATATTTTTCAATGTTTCTAAATATTCTGACAATTAGTCATTGATGTTTATTCTGCACAGAAAGCGTACTAGGAATATTAAACTTATCAACATTAAAAAAACTTACTAAATACACTACCCTACAATATTGGTCCGGACGCCAGCGGATTTGCATAAAATCCGACTATATAAAATAATCTACTTGTTTGGGGTGTTTTTCGTGGTAAGGCCAGGGACTTTGTGATGTTGATCCTGGTCAATTGAACGTCGACGCCTACATGAACAGTTTGGACATTCAGGTTCTTCCTACGCTCTGGCAATTTTATGGAATGAACGAATGTTACTTGCAGGACGACAACGCTCCATGTCATGTTTCAGCCTCTGTCAAGAAGTGGTATCAAGATATTGATGTAAAACGTCTTTCATGGCCTGCTCAGAGATCTAAACCCCATAGAACATTTGTGGGAAGAGTTAGAGCGACGCTTTCGGACCAGGAACCACGTTCGAAATCTACAGCTGAGCTGGCGAACATTCTTGTTGCAGGAATGGACACGAATACCCATAGCTGTGTATCCAAAACCTTGTTGAAAGTATGCCCCAAAGGGTTGCTAGTGTAATTTCACCATGTGGGGGAACCATCCCCCTATTAAAGCATGTATTATTTCCCTTATACCGTCACATCTTGCAGTCCGGTCCATTATTGTAGGGTAGTGTATATTAAAAAAGTTAAACACATCATGTGAGATTAAATTCAATCTAAGATTTTACAACCTAAAGTAAAGCACTTGGTTATGATTTATATTTTTATCTTTGACAACTCATTGAAGATAGTTCATTAATACCCCATTTTATCTTGAACAATTAACTTTGATATCAAAACTTTGTCCCTTTCTTAAAACAAGAGGCCGTCTTGGCTCAATGGGTTTGCCCGATGCACCAACAATCTGCGAGTCATAAGCGGTGCAGGTTTGATTCCTGCCAGATTCTATTCCTCCCTGGGTGTATTTCTGTTTCATGTGTTATTAAAAACTTTCTTTCCCTATATGTAGATCTTTCCCTTGACTTTGTCTGGTTTGTGTTTGTTCAGCATGGCGAATAGGGCTCTTGAGTCATAAAATATAACCAACCAACTGACTTAGCTCAATGGTAAATGGCTTTTACTCTATAGAATCCATGTTCGAGAAATTGTATTTTCAATCAATTCTTTTTTCCCAAACTGGTGCTCTTTCGGGTTTTCAATCCGATTTCTTCTTCTCTTGAACCTAACATACAAACAGCATTTTGATTTTGATTGCTTTCTTTCATCCAATAATTATTTTATGCAGCAAAGTATTTCCAAATCTTTTGTAGCAACTAAGCTCAAACGGTATGCCAAATAAAAAATTTGAAAATAGTTTTGAAGTCATACGTTAACAAGCTAGCGTGTAATGTTAATTTAACTCATTGGTGATCGTGAACTTATCAAGTGAGAAATACTAAACATCTTGTTTATAGTGGAATCATGTGGTTAATTATAACATTATTTTATTATCCAAAGCCTTGCTCACACAATTAATACCTGTTTTCGAAGAAAAGATAGATATATCAATATTTTATTTCTGGGAAAAAATATTTAATTATTTTTTTAATTTTGATTTTATTTTATAACCCTTGACCAATATGCATACGAAAACAACTGTCTTATTTTTCTTCAAAAAAGGAAAATATTACAACTATATTCATTACAATAGTTTAACTGATGATAACGAAATATTTGTAATTGATGGAAATCAAAGTCAAAATTCTAATGGTAAAATTTTATTAGCTAGTTGTGAAACAGACAAAACGAATCCGACAAAATAGCACATTGAGTTGATTCTTACAAGCTTGTTTTACTTTAATTGTTTTAAGGAATTCGTTATTAACGAAAAGGTGTGTGTATTCCTTCAGTTGTAAGCGTCTATATCAAACTATTAAGTTCTTGTGTTTTTTAATGACGATTGCAGGTTATTCTTCATTGATCGATATCAAAGCTAAGCAAATATTCACTTTTCAGCACATGCTCGAATGCTAATTGGAAATGTAGACCAGGAAGCAATGTCGAACTGATGACTTTGAAACCAGATGAGCCACACCTCGATAATTACCTGAAATGTCGGACTGAAGATAATGAAGAGTTTACCGATTGTCTGGAGGAATGTCCAATTACTTGCCAAAATGCTCGCTTGCCTCCAAAGTGTAAGACTGAGAAATGTCGCCCAGGTTGCAAGTGAGGAACTATTATCAATAATATAAGCTTCGAAAGATAAGTCAAAGTTTCTTTGAGGTATAATATAGGTAGGCACTTAAATTTACGTCGCTCCGAACAAACGCAATGATTACGGTCCGAGATCAATCCCGGAGGTAAAGATCCTAGGACAACACCTCATAATTTTGAATAACGTTCAAATGATTTTTGTAACGGTAGAACGTGAATAGAAAATCTTCAGTTAAATAAAGGGATAATGATATTAATAAGCCAGATTTTTTAAATCATCCAGGAGAAAAATATTTTCAAGTTTCAAAAAATTCAAAAATTATAAGGGTTTATTCATTTTGAAGAGATTGAGTTATCTTTAACTTTCAAATAGTAGTAAACAATCAGAAATTCCTTGTATCCTCTTGCACATTTTGGTTTTAATTTTTAGTTAGTAACGTATTTCTGTGGCTTATTACTCTGTTTCCCGGAGTACTTCAGTTATTTGTAATAAAAAAATTACGCAAGATCATATTTTAAAAGTCTGAGATCTCCACTTGAGTTTCTAATCTTTATATTTTTCAGTCTGTTTTAAAAATAATAAAAAATAATAATAATATTTCATCCAGGTTTATATTCTCTGCAACGAATAATTGTATTTAATTTTTTTCTGTATGCATACTCTATATAATTTTTTCCCAACTGCTACTTGCGGACTCTAAAGAAATCTTCGAGGGCAAAATTGGCCTCAGGGGAAGTAATGGGAGTTCAGGTGCAGTAGTGAGCAATAAGATGCTAAGGAATTGTCTAAGAACGTTTTAGGCAAATACCTTTCTCTTGGATATACACACTCACTAAAGTGATCCATTATTGCAAAAATTAAATGTTATGAAAAGTATGTTACATCTGATCAGTTCGAGATTAATATGATAGTTTGCCCACACTTCCTTATTAAATTTTTGATTGGTGTCATCCTGTTAAGTAGAACGTGTATTTTTAGTGCATTAGTAAATCTTTTAACTAAATAGAGGAGCTGACTGCAAATAATTCACCTTGGAGATTTAAGGGTGCTTTTGCTGAAAATAGAGTCTATATAGACAAAGCGCACCAGGCTCATCCTTCTCATTAACAAATATTTTAAATTTTACTGAAAGTAATTACAATCAAAAATATTTCTTAAATACTTAATCTTTGATATTATATTGGTATAATTTCATTGCAGTGGAATAAAATTCTACGATTGGCTTTCATATATAATCCGTTGATGTTTTAGAACTACTTTGATTTTTTTTAAACAGCCGTTGAATTCTTCAAATTATAAAGAATATCATTTGTAAGATGTTTCTCTTAATTGTGAATATCTTTCAATCCTCTCATACGAATTATAGATGCAAAGAAGGCTTTATACTAGACGCGGAACTAAAGAAATGTGTGCAACTGAAAGAATGTGGATGCGTTCACGCAAGTCAAAGATATGCTGACGGTGATATCATAAGGCAGGCCTGTAATTTGTGGTTAGTATCTAAATATACAAATAGATCTCCATTTAAAAATCTTATATTAAGTATATTCTGTTTGTAACCAAAATTAATATTCTAAAGACTGAATTCTTATAGTTTTGTTTGTTTTTGTGGTAAAATGTAGAACAAGTTGTATCACACGTTTGGATGTTCACGAAGGCAATGTCTCTTAGTTTTGTCATTAGGGTTAACGAATGATAAAATGCTGTGTATAAAAGTATCCGGTATCCTATAACACTGTAAAATAGTTAGACGACACTCAACCCATTGGGGATTGAGTTGAACAACTAATCACTCAACCCATTGGTGAGTCTCTTTTTACATGTAAAAATCGTTAAAATAGAGGTACTGCCTTTATGACAAATTTGGAGGGGAAAATGTAACTGAAATTATTTCAAATGATAATAAATGGACTAATTTGTTATTTTTATTTAGTACATGTAAAGAAGGAGAGTGGCAATGCACTGAGAAAATTTGTTCCGGAATTTGCACGGCTTGGGGTGAATCCCACTTCAAGAGCTACGACGGCAAAATTTTCGATTTCCAAGGAGACTGTGAGTATATTTTGAGTAAAGGGAAGATGAAAGAAGCTTCTTTCTCTCTAAGCGTTCAGAACGTGCCTTGTGGCACCAGTGGCATCACCTGCAGCAAGTCATTCACTTTAGACTTGGGACCTGTACATTCAGAAAGAGGAGATGTGAGCATTCAAGGTATGTTAGGTTTTCTCAACCATTTCGAATATACTGTTCTTGTTACTTATTCCTTAAGGCCTAGCTAACCATATAGACTAAGTCGGAATCCGAACACCGTTCAACAAGTTCAACACTGAAGATTTCTATAGAGATCCTTCCTTGTTTGACCAAGGCACGCCAGAAGATGACTTGGGGAGGCTTGTTGAGGCATTTCAGGGAGGTTGGAAATGCCTTATGGCTCTGAACAAGGCAAAAGCCTAGACAGGCGTCAATACTTAGGCTGATCTTAATGAAATCGAAGAAGAATTCTATGTACCGTAAAATCAGGTAGATGGAAATGACAATTCTTACATGATAACAACATTATTTCAAACGAGGATGAAAACACAAACACTATATAATTTAATGTGAGACAGTAAATGTTATTACCATGACCGAACGACTTTCGTTAGTTCTTAAAGCCAACGAATTTATATCGCCAATTAGTGACTCTGACACAACTATATGATGATTCCCGGGCCCCGCATAGGGGTCACTAGTACAATGATACCTGGCATCAGGGCTAGAGGGTACGGGAAATTATTTTTGCACGGTAAAGTACGGTATAGTTATCAAATGTGGAACAGTTATAAATCGCTTTTATCATGTGTATTTATAATAAGTCTGAAGGCGCTAAGAAAAAAAAATGTGTTTGCGCCAGTCAGGCATTAAGTTTTTAGAACACATATTTGTATTTCATGACACCCCTTAACCTAACATAGTATTGTGGCTCATCATCTAATTTCATACTGGGCCCGCAGTTAAGATGTATGTAAATTTTTAACTACTAATAAAACAATGATGTGCAGTTCAATATTAAAGTTAAGTTCTATATTGAACATAAATACTCTTTATTTATAAGCAAAAGATGGGTATATATGAGGCTATTAGAGCAAGAGTGTCCTAACCCACAAAAATCCGAAAATTTTACTATTAACTTTTATTCTGATCTTTAATATTTTTAAATGTTCAAGTTCAAGTGTTCTGAAATTGCAAAATAACTTAGTGTTGATCACTGTAAAACAAATTTTCAGAATCTCAAATCATCTTGTGGATAAATAAGAATATATAAAAAAAGGTGGTAAGAAAATCGCCTTTATCTCCATAGAGTATACTGACAGGTTAGGCCACTCTTGCTTTGATAGTCTCATGTATACTTACTGCTTCACTTTCATGAGAAGGTAATAAATCGCTAAATTTTCATCATATGTCTTTTTTCATAGAGGAGGAAGAAAGATTAACTCTTACAAGAGATGATGCCCTGCCAAAGACGTCTCCAAAATCACGATTCGTTGTCTTAGAATCGGGGTTATTTGTTTTGGTCTACACTGATGTTGGAATTACTCTTCGCTGGGACAGAGGAACCCGGATTTACGTTACTTTGGACCCAAAGTGGAGAAATAGAGTAGGCTGACTTTACTTTCATTTTTTAATGCTTGGAAAATATATTCATGTTCAATCTGTTCATATTTCACTGGATTCTCGTTTAATTATAACATTGGTAAATTTTGGTATCTAAGATCGCCGTTCCCGTTTCAAGAAAGCTGTCAATTCACTAATAAGTTAGTTTTGATATTAAATATTTTTATTTCCAATTCTTACTACAAAACATCACAAAAGAGATAATTCCCTCTCCTTCATGTCTACCAAAGTTTAAAATCTAGAACACTTCAATTGTTACCAAATGCCTCGAATTTTCAGTTTTTATTCAAATATTTTTTATGGCCAAAGCTTGTTGTCACCTCTTGGCAATTATATGAACCTCAAATATGTATTTATCATATCACTGTTTAGTCACGCCTGTTTTACTGCATTACATTGTGCAAAGTACAATATTCTTATTACATAATTAATTTAGAAACACAAAATTGTGTGACTGAAGATTTTCAAAAAGTTAAAATAAAGCTACATTACATAATTAAATTTTATAAGTTTTTAAAATCTCCGATTAATTGATATTGAAAGATAGAAAATAGAATTTAGCCATTCATATTGTGAGTCATACATGCATGAATGTCACACATCTTAGTCATGTGCTTAATGCTCATCTGCATTTACTAAGTCAAAAAAAGTTTTGTTCAAAAAATGAAAACTAGAGTTAAGAAAATGTTGTGATTTATATATATATATATATATATATATATATATATATATATATATATATATATATATATATATATATATATATATATATATATATATATATATATATATATATGGAGCAAGGGCCATGGTAAGCCAGACCCAAAACATACAATATCAAGTTATAGACATACACACACAATGAAAGTTTTACTTACATAGAAGAGAGAAAATACACCCAGGGTGGAATGCACCTTACAGGAATCAAGCCTGCTCCGCCTACAACTCAAAGATTGCTAGCGCAGTGGGCATACACACTAGAAAATTTTGTGAAAATAGATGTGAAAGTGTGGTCTCTTATTCGTAAACTCGCTTCTAGATCAATCTGAATGAATAGTGTGCAATATTAAGATAATTAGGTAATTAAATTGGATGTTCTTATATTGGGAACTTCTATTGCAATTCAATGGCAATTCAGTAACATGTAGGATACTTTATTTCTGAATATAGCACTTTGATTGACGGATCATTTTACAAACACAGGGCATAAAGTGACCAATAGCCGAACAATCAAAATTCAAAGAGGAATTACAAATTATTAACAGGAAGCTTTTCTAGGTAAACGGACTTTGTGGAAATTTTAACGATGATCAAGCAGATGATTTCTTGACGCCTTTTGGTGGCATTCCAGAAGTAAGGCCATCGGTTTTCGCTGACAGTTGGAAAGTTCAAGAATATTGTCCACAATCTCAAGTTATTGAAGACATTTGCACTATTCACCCTCAAAGGAAAAGCTGGGCCCAACAAAAATGTGGAATACTAAAATCTGGTACGTTTGAAGCATGCCGAGCTGCACTCAACGTTGAGCCATTTTATGAGAGGTATGTACTTGAAATAGTTGCACTTACTATAGGATCTACCTTATGTGGTTCTAATAGCTTGAATTCACAAACTTCAGTATCTGAATTCAAGCTGAATTGAATTCAGAAACTTAGAATCTTAATTTACGATGTTAGTAGTTTCTGTTATTCAAGGTTGAGTATCTAAGTTATATTTTATCTCACTTGCTCGTCACATTTAGTTTGAAAGCATCTATCGATTTCGTTTCTAAGCCAGCTGATAATGATTATATCTGCTTATTTTCAGCAATAGAGGAGCCTGGGATGCAGTGTAGTAAAAAAGTGTTATCCTAGTACAACACCCCTTAATTTTGAAATAGTGAAGCAGCAGTAGTGGTGTCCGTCAGTTGGGGGAAGTTATCAGACATTTAGACTCATATTAGAACTAAATCATGAGCACAACAGCCGTCAATTTAGCTCTTTTGGCTCACTAATGTTCTAAGTGTGCAAGTAGGTATTTAATTAACGTTGCACTGAAGCAACACAGTTGGCTATTGGCGAAAGTCCGGGATCAAACCACAGAAGTGCAATATCCGAGTACAACACCACTTAATTTTGAACCCCGGTCATATGACGTTAAATTGTGTAGGATAATTTCATTTTATTCATTAGAATTTTACATTCGTTCATTTTAAAAACAAAATACAAATATAAAAAACGAACAAAATGTGTTAATAAATATAAAATGATTAGTTCTGTTAATTTAGATAGTCCAAAGGCCCACTTAAGAATCTCGGCCACATATGGCCTTTAAGGTCAGATTCCCCAATCCTGATTTAGGTTATCCGTATAAATTCAAAAATAAAAACATGATGGTTTTAATCTTTTTATTTGGTCTGGGGGCAATTAGACGTTGTGGTTATATTATCAAAGGAGCACACACAGTTACACTCTGCCATAAGGAATAGCCGGCATCTTAAGAGATATGACGGAAATTATTTTACTTATTGAAATCGTAGAAATAATATTAATGCTAATGCGCTGCATCCAAATGCGAAAATATTATCAACAAGGCATTCAATATAGAAATAAGGAATTCGAATTTCATGAAAATGTTACGATTTTATGTTAGTCCTGTTTTTGAAGATTGTATAGAAAATATGCAATCGAAGAAAGATATTAAACAACCTTCATTTTTTGGGTTTGAAATCAGGTTGTATCGATAAAATTATTTGTTTCTAATTTTAACTATATTGTGTTTTAAAGCATTTCTCTAAAGATGCATTTTTAAAGTGTAATAAAGATACATGTGATATGGGGAATTTTGTAAACACATACTAAAGAAAAGCTGGAATGATAAGTAGTAATGGAATATTGTTGTCACATGCAATTGAATATCCACGTTACTTTTCGTTACCATGGTAATTTCAATTTACGGTTTAGATTATCAAATTTTGAACTAATTCGGACTATTTAAAGGCACGCACTAACTAGCTACAGTTGTTAATTAAGCCTTTTAGATTCATTTAAACCTTTAAACAATTTACAAAAATACATTTGGCTGATTACATTTTATGCGAAGGATTGGCAACGAGAAACAAATAGTTTAACATTGATTTCTCTAGAATATTTCGTAATGTTTATTCGAATGAAATGCTAGTTGATTTTATATTTTGTAATTAAATTGGGCTTTCTCAATTAAGTAAAAACTTTTTTATTGAGAGTTTCGTGCATGCTTTTCTTTTCTCAATTCAATCATGGTGAAAGAGCTACACGTAGAGTTCGGTAGGTGTCCATTCTCCATAAAACAGAAACATGAAGAAATATCCGACGAATTCTTTCTTGAAGATCTACCACCTGAAGATGAAGATTTTCGATCTGGCAATTTGTATTTTGGTGCCCATGGATTGGATGTACATCACATTCCTTTCATTTCAACTTCATACAAAAACTCAACCCAGGATGTCGTCTCAAAGATCCTACAAGACTGGGAACTCAATTTTCCCAGAATAGCGCTTATTGTAATTGCAAGTTCAAAATATTCGATATCCGAACATCAAAGAAAGCTAAAACATTTTCTTATTAAAGGTCTTATTGACGCCCTGAACACTACAGAAATGTGGTTGTGTGTAGACGGACTCTATACCGGATTCAGTAAAGACTTGGGTAGAGCCTTAGCCAATGAACAATATAGAAGAGAAACATTGATGAGCGGTTTGTACAAAATCAGCAACGCGTCTTTTCCTGAAACTGCTGTCATAGGAATTTGCAGGCAGGATGCTTTAACTTTTTCTGAGAAACTAGGGGACACTTTAACTGACAAAAATGAGGAATCAGCGGTTCTCAAGTATGATATTAATAAAAACTTCGAGTATTTTATATTTGTAAAAGATTCAAGCAAGAAAAAAAGAGGTTTGGAGAAATTTTTTCATAATTTTGCAAGTTTCTTGAGACAAAATATTTCACTCATTCACAAAGAAAAGCAAATCTCGGAGAGTGTAAATGAAATACCTGTTATGGCCATTCTGTTTCATGGTGAGGTTTCTCAGATCGATACAGTTCGAGGACACCTAAAAAATGGACTACCACTTGTGATCATTAAAGGAAGTGGAGGTTTAGCTGATCTATTAGCTTTCGCGCATTATCAAGTAGTTTGTCGCCCAGAAGGAACTAATGTTGCAGAATATAATGAGACTGTTCTAAAACCTCAGCTTTTGGAGAAAATCAATAGTTACTATCCTGAGTTTTCAGAATTCACTATCTCAGAAAGAGATTTTTGTGAAAAATTATATGACTGTATTAGATATTCAAAGCAAGCTGATCAAGAATTTATAACAGTGTTAACTTTACACGATTTGGAGGGTGAATATTCCAGTCATCTCTCAGCGCATCTCTTAAGCGCTTTATACAAAGCGCAAACATCCGACAAAACGATTGATTCTCGCTGCATGAATAGAAATCTTTTCTTGGCTATGGATTGGAATAGTCCAGATGTGGCGAAAGCTATAGTGTTTGCCAGAGATTCGTCTAACAAGTGTCAGGTGAACAACGAAACATTTTTTAGAGCTATAATCAAACCCCAGCGAGAAAAGTTTATAAGCCTTTTCATTCGACAAGGATTCATTGTACACAAGTTCTTAAATAGCAAAACGCTTCTAGAATTATTCCAAGAATCTCTGAAAGAAGAATTTTTTAGGGCCATTATTTGGGAAAATATTCTTGGATTTGGGGCAACCCTAGAGCTTTCTCGTCATTTCATTGATAGCAAGCTAGTATTATTGTTAGAAGATCTTACAGGTATTCCTTCTTTAATAAACGCTTATGAATTGGATTGGAATTGCAGAGGAATTTACGATAATCGTACTCCTGAACAAGCTGAACGAAAATCCATTGCTGTTCTAGCACTGTGGGGTATACTTTCCTACAGAGTAGATCTCGTCAAAAATATCTGTAAGCATTCTGAACAACCAATTCAGTTAGCTCTTGTCTGTTCCTTAATTCTACAAAGATTAGGAAATTATGTCTCAGATTTAAGTTTAAAACACGAGATGAGGAAACAATCAAAGGAATTCAGTTCCATGGCAACTAAACTAATGACAATGTGTTACGAAAGATTCCCTTCAAGAGCTCTTGATTTATTATGTGAAAAGAATAGGGTTTGGACATATACGCCGCTTGTTGAGATAGCCGCTTTTGCAAAGAATCGCGAGTTTATAGCTCATATGTGTTGTCAAAAGTTCTTAGATAATATATTCATGGGATATATTAAGATTCGCGATCTACCATACGGAGATGTTACTATACCAACATGGATGAAAATTATCTTGACATCCTTTCTCATTTTCCCAATGTATCTATGGATAAAGTTTGATATTACACAAGAACATGAAGTAAAGCCTTTGGAAGCCGTTCCATTATCTCGTAGCCTTGCTTCCTCTGAATCTGTCGATAGGAATAGCTCAAGGAACAAGCTTTCTGGAAATATACATTTAAATAAGACCAGCCATAAAGATCCGAACTTCTTCCAAAAACTATATCATTTTTATACAGCGCCAATATCAAAATTTTGGATGTGTCAGGTATTCTATCTTATTTATCTACTTCTCTTTAGTTTAGCTGTGATATGGCCTGCTTGCGGAAGCTTATATTTAGATTTTATATCATGTGTTTGGACTGGCATTTTTGCTGTAGATTCGATAATTCATGTTGTTATCCTTGGACAAAATTATTCCAGCATACGATTACTATACAAGTACATTGAAATTATTTTAATGTGGATCTTTTTCCTATGCTACATAGCTGGTCGAATTATAAAGTTTGGAACATTCATGACTCCATATTCTGCAAAAGTTATGCTGTGTTTAGCTTTGTTATACTTTTACTACCGTCTCATTTTTAAAGCTTGTCCAATATCTTCATCATTAGGTCCGATGTTGTACCGAACAAAACGCATGACTCTGGTAGATTTCGCAAATTTTATGAGAGTAACAAGTTTAGTTATACTTAGTAATGGTATTGTAATGCAAGCAGTAATTTATCCAGATTTCCCTCTTGAATGGGAGCTTTTAAGAAAAGCCTTTTATAATGCGGTTGTAGCATTTTTTCTTTCTCCTGTTGAACACTTTGGAGATCCTGATATGACTTGTTTAAGATTAACAAGACATCCAAATGGTTATAGTTTTATTGGTTTGCCAAAGAATGTATGCAAAGTTGGCCGGTACTATGACTCTAAATGTCCAAATCCAGGACTTTGGCCGTATCTCTTTGGCTTGCAGTATCTCCTTATATTAAGGCTTATTCTGATGACATTGCTGTATGCCCTTTTCAGTAATACCCACATGAAATTAGAAGCAGAGGGTACTCAAATATGGAAATATCAAAGGTACGAACTAGTCATTGAACATTCCAACAGCCTTATTTTCCCCGCACCCTTAAGCCCTGTCGCTTATTGCTTTCTAGCTGTAAAATATGTTTATAATTTATTCCATAAGAAAGAGAATGTAGACGATGCTGACCTTGAACTAACGAAAACTGACTATTTTTATTGGAAAAGTCTTGCATCGGAATATTTTGAAGATCAACAGAAGGAAACAGATAATGAAAATTCTACTAAGTGGCGGATGGAAAGAGTATTTGCTTTGATGGAAGCTCTTAATGAGCAAAAACGGACAATGCGAGAACTTGGAAGTTATTTATCAGGACTACGTATTCAAATGAGAAACGCTCATAAATATCTGGATAGCAATATGCTCCAAATGTCTTTGAGTGAACGGCTTCAAGCCCAAAATGTGCCCCAAATATTTTCCAGGATTTCTCCATATCCTTGCACCAAAATTAAACGCTTTCCTGTATCTGACAACCATGTTTCCTGGAACAATAACTGGAAGATGTATGACCCAATCGCTTTCACCTTGTCAAGGATAGATTTTCCACGTGAGTTAAGACAACATGTAGATATTGATATACAAAAAATGCGCGAACTTGAAGGTGAAGATTTCCAAATGCCTGTTTTGAAGTGGAACTCTTCTTATCTTAGTCCAAGCGGTGTCTTCTTGAACCGAAAGTCGTGGATCGAAAGGAAACCAGGCACACTTCTCAATTATGATTTGGATGATGAAGGCCTTCCCAGAAACCCTTTAGGTCGCACGGGATTAAGGGGTCGTGGTCGCCTTCCTCACTTTGGGCCCAATCATCACATTTACCTTATCATCACGCGATGGCAGCAAGAGAAAAGTATTAAGTTATACAATTACTTAGATGTTGTACTTGTGATTAGGGAATCCGAAGTGTCTCTGCCAGGTGGATTAGTATTTGCAAAAAACATTTACGAAATGATCTGGTCACATTTCAAATGCAAAGCTCCGTGGCAATCTGATGTGGATATGATAGCTTTTTTTGAATCTTTGTCGAAATTATCCTCACCATTGCAGACCTTTAGAGAGCAAAAACATTTGCTGCCTCTTACCTCACTTCTGAATTTAAAAAAAAGCTCTTCCGTGGAAAAAAAGCAAAATACATCGGAAGAAAAATTTCCCCCAAAAAATGAAAATAGCGTTTTTGTGTATGAGCGTATGCGAAAAGGGTACATGGATGAAGCAACAAACACTGATCAGGCCTGGTGTGAAGCGGAAGTATGGCATTTTCATTACAATGGATCCTGTAAAGTTGAAGAGTATTTTGGCGAAAATATATGTCGTGGTTGCAATTGAATGAAGATCATCTCGAAAGGTTACCGGCTGGTCAAGCCACTGTATTATATGCAGTCGCGAAAAAAATGAAAGCAGTATTGGGAACAATCTAAATTTTATTCCTTCATACAAATTTTGATTGCTGTAGTTTTCAAAAACTACAAATAGGAACGAACACTGATGTTTATTATTAAGAAGATAAATTTACTAGCGTTATGTGTATGTTTGGATTCATATTGTTTATTTTAAAAAAGTTTGCACAGAAGTTTGAATTTCCCTCAAACTGAAAAAGCTTATAACTCTAAGAAAATGATTACTAAATTAAAATAAAATTATGTCATTGTAAAGAATGTTATTTTTGTGAAAATGAAATTTACTTATTTTTAAAACACATGTGGACTGGTTAAAGTTACAGTGGTGAAAGTCACTTTTAAATAAAATATTACTTAAACACATAAATCATAGATAGGTCAATCTATCGAAAGAAAACGTCACGCAAATCAGAGCTTCATTCAACTGCCAGCAGATGGCAGTGGAAGTTCTATTGAGAAACGAAACGGTTGTTTCGTTTATCATAAAGTGGTGTAAGTCAAACTTAGACCACTGTGTTTGTAAACGTTTCCAGAGTGCCGACAAACTCCGCACTTCAGCGTAGGATTTTTGTACAAAGCAATGAATTCTGAAGAAAGTATTTACTACCACGTTGTCAGGTCAAAAATTTTTTGTTATTAAATTTTTAAAAACATTCTATATGGATTATTTCGAAAAAAAATTATCTCAAACCCACTGTGTTAGAATCTAATTTACTGCTAATTTCGCTCATTTCTAATTGGATAATTTAATGATAGACCGTACAACGTCCTTGCGGAAGGACGTAACGTACTGCCTGTAGGACACCTTTACGATCGAGAAGTTTTCCTTTCTTCTGGCAGAACGGCCGGTACTACCACCAGAAAATTCTATTCTGAGTTGGCGCAAGAAAATAGTTTTAAAATTCCAACTGTAACATTTTTAAAGCAATTTGAAAATTTGGAAGTTTGCTACCTAGCAAAAGCAAACTGAGCTGGTAAACCTCACTTCAGCACTGGTGCTTTCGGCAATTTTGCTTTTTAATTCACGATTCTAAGTTCAAAATTTGGAGCCGCCGGGAAAAATTAAGCGAGAATAAATAAAGCGGTGAACCTTTGTCAACTGTTAGGACAACCTCAAAATCCTAATTTTTTTTTGTCATTTCTAGTCACTACCTTGCAACAAATACAACCGGGAGGTCTAATTTTTGTTTTAGAAACTTTTTTGACAGTCCGATAATGCTTGCAGTAGAGCAGAATTCGGTGAAAGTTTTCTGAACTCGAAGTGTTACGGTGCGGTAGTCTCTATTCAAAAATAATTTACTCGGGTACAGTGGGAGATTGATGCCGGTGACAGCCACAAGCAGGTAAAAGCTACAGGTTTGTCCTAAAAGTTCTGACGATTAGTGAATCAACTATACAAAATCAATAAACTTTAAAACAATTATTATAATGCTAATGGTAAAAATCACTTTTAACATAACGCAGGAAAAAAAATTTGGGCTTACATGTATAATATATGTTTAAAATTTCCGCCCTTTTCTTGAAGGCAAAGCTGAACTCGTTTGCCCATATTTTTAGAAACGCATTTCAAGATGCTGGGAGTGACTTCTTGTATCTTTGAGTAATGGCAATTTTCAGATTACCTATTGTTTGGTAATTATCACCTCAAACTTGGATCTTTAAATATCCCTACAGAAAAAAATCAGTGATGCGTAGATCAGAGAACGAGGTGGCCAAAGGTTTCTTGAGATGAGTCGATCACCACAAAATCTTGAAGCATGCCCATGGTTTCATAACTTGCAGGTTACAACGTCTTGTTGGAACCAAGAATCTCGTTCATTCACTTCTACTAATGCGACAAATTGTTGAATAAGTTGATATAGCGTATCTTTACTCAGTATTCCATCATTTGGATGTTTATGTCGCCAAAATTCTTTACATCTTTCATATGATTTACATTCAAAATAAGACTCAAACAGCGCAATTCTCTGAGTGCATGATAAATTCATCTTGCAATGAAGAACAAAATGACGTGGAACTTTATTATTGCACAACTTGAGTGCGAAGAAATCAAACGATAAAAATTAAAGAGTCGATAAAACTATAAGCACAAAACAAAATTCAATAATTAAAAAAACACGAGCAATAAATTTTTTAAAGTTGAAATACGGGAACTTTTAGGACTCCCTGTAGTTATTACAGCTACTGTGAACCACGAGCAGTTCTATACTCGCATATACATACAGAGATGTAAGTCATTATATTTGTAAACACACATTGGTGTGTGTCATTTTCGTTACCAGTAAAATTGTAACTATTGCACAAATTCAATTCAATTTAAGCCTCTATGTTAAATTTGGATCCAGATGACACCCCTATAATGATAAAATAGCACTATTTTAGTTCCTGAATTTACTACAGTACCTTTTGCGTTATGTTAATTTCTGGAAAACGAAAAAAAAAGTGACTTACACCACTGTAACTTTAACCAATCCATATGCAAATTTATCCTGCAGTGTTTGTTCCATACACCATGCACAGAATATGCTAAGGACTTTTCGGAAAATTTCGTTGTGAAATAATTAATTCAAAACATAAAAATTTGTGGCTACCAAAATTTATTTTTAAATAAAAAAATATTTTGTACGCTAAATTTAAAAACAAAATACGAACTCTGAACTACAAACTTTAAAATCTGAAGAAATATCATTACTTTCATCACTTTTTTCTTGGGAAGAATTTCCTTAAATTCCACATCGCTTTTAGAATATTTTTAAATTTTCCAAATCAATGGTATCTGGCACCGGAGCTTAATATTCTCGACATCTTCGATCAATTTAAGTTTTAATCTATTTAATTTGTGATTAATCACAAATCGTGTTAGTATTTTATCTAACATATTATTGGTCCTTTCTTCTGCATTTTTGGGTTGTTTTTCAATCAAATGTGTTTAAAATTACTTTCTTATTAATTCTATTACAAATCCAATTTCATATCGTAGACAATAGACTCGTATTAAGTTAATTGTTCTTATATTTTCTATCTTTTAAAATTATTTTAATATTGACCCTTTTTTTTTCTTAAAGTAGGATATCACTGCCAATGATGACAAGATACATGAAAGCATCATGATTATTAGTGATGGTTTGTTAAGCTTTAAATATTTGGTTTGAAAAGCTTTAAACCAAATGTTTAAAGCTTTTTTTTTTGTTTAAAACAAGCAAAATGGCAACAAAAAATGACAATATATAATGTAATGTATAATATTACACGATATTATACTTTACATTATACTGTATTGGAATGTATAATATTGCACAATATTATACATTACATTATACTATATTGGAATATATATTACACAATATTCTTTCGCAGGAGTACGTGATAAGAAAACAAACAAAAGCTACAAATACAAACAAAAAAATTAGCACACAATATGTTTCAAAGAGAGATTACAAAAAACATAAACGAAACACAATTTGCTCCAAAGTTCAAAAGACATTAGCGCAGATGGAACAATATGAACGCTTTACAAAAGACAGCACACATTTATCACAAATTGGTTTCTGGCATCCCTCACTCTGGCAGAAGTTTTATTCTGTCCCTTGCAAAGTTCAGAGGCACATTTCTTTCGTGTTGGTGTAGGTACTTGAACAGTTGGGGGCATCTGTTGCGCAAAGCACCATTCGTAGTTCTTCCACGAGCGCATGAATAAATTCTCGATGTTAAATTTTGGAACCCAAGGATTCCTTGAAAATTAGCCAAGCATTGAGTGCAGCAATGTCAAGGACGTTATAAAAAACACGAAGATGCCACCTGGGAGTTCCACATCTCGCAGTATATTTCCTTAGCATGTGATCTACTACATCTACTCCACATTTAGTATGATTGTAGTAAGTGACAGTGTTCGGACAACCGGATGAGAGTATGATCCATTGGCTTGGAGTGTAGTGCTGGTTCTATAACTGGAGAGGCAAAGATTGTATAAAATCTTTATTTACTTAATCTTTATATTTTAATTTATTACTTATTAATTAATAACATACTAATTACATTATTAGACGTGGAGGTTGTTGAGGGGACGAAGATTTGTACGGTTCAGAGACTTCCCATTCTAAGGGGCTCATGGAATAAGTGTATAGTTCACAATGAATTCGCCAGAGGGATAAGAATTAAAAGAAGGACTATTGGACAGGGAATCTAGCAAGAAATTTCATTGGTAGAAGTTGGGAGTTAAGCGAAGGAGTAATTTTATCTTACAGGCGATTTGAGAGGAAAAGTGTTCGTGGGAGGTCTGTCATAGTGGGAGGTCCGGAGGTAAAAGGTGAAAGGGGATGGCAAGATGTATGACCTATTGGACGAAATAAACTGTTGAACAAAGTGACAACTGTTGAACAAAGTGTGTGAATAAAAAAATATTTTTCACATTTGTGTCACATTTTTCATATTAAAGCTATATAATATGTCACATTTTTGTTTAATAGCCTTTAATATACATCCCATACACAATTCCTTTATTCATACCCTTAATGAAGAGTGAATTTTTCGCAAATTGGAACCAGAATTTTCGACACTAAACACCGGCCCTATCGTCGTGACATATTTCGTGATAAATAAAAAACTGTAATGTGGCACTTTTCTATTAACAAATTATCTGTATTTTAAAAAAGTATCTAAATTCCATGTTTTATTTTCCTTAAATCTAAGACAATCAGCCCGAATTTTAAAAAAAAGCTGCTATTGATTGTATATATGGCATATCTCAACTATAACCCTCTGTTTTTTTTCTTATTTCAGATCCCGCCCCTAAACACCTTTGCACAGTACTGCGAGAAAATACTTTCCCACATATCGCTCTTTTTTATGTTTAAATACAATCCCCCCCCCCCACACACACAAAAAAAGTGTTTGCTTTGTTTTCTTATTTATGATCTTGTAAAGCGTGAACACGTTGTATACATATTACTGTTTCCACCGCGAAAGGGAAATACTGATTTTGAAAGCTTAACTAAATAAAACTATGCGCATAAAGCGAGAAAATTTTTCTATTACAGAGGTTGCATACCGAGAAGGCCACTGCCCATAAAACCCCTCCATAATTATTCGTCGTTAATAAGAGCTAAAATAATAAAACTTGGAGAGCCACGATAAATCATATCTGGACCACCCTGGAGCCTCGTTCAAATATACTTGGGACGAAAAATGTCAGACTCCCCTTTCTAGATATGGAAACGAATTCTTCCGATCTCTATCCATTGCTCAGGGCTATAAGACATTTCCACAACTTGTCTAAAATTTTACACAGAACTAGCCTCCCCAAGTAATCTTCATTTGCTTTCAAAGGAGGATCTCTATGGAAGTCCTGATCTAGGGTTGGACCTTTTGCTAGGGACTCATAGACTTTATCTAACTGCCTCATAAGGAACAAGCAACAACACTATTCTAAAACATCCCAAAGACTTAAATAGGTCTATAATCTCAAGTTCTGGAAAGAAGATTGGAAGTAAATAATTGTTTTGAATGAAAAGAATATTAAAAATAAGGGGATGTACGCATCAATTGACTTCGTTGCACACCTTTAGGGATATGCAGAACTTTTGAAGTGTTTATTCATAAAGTAATTAGGTTATTCGAATTTTTATTTTATGTTTCTTACAGTAACCAGATGAGTTTATCAAAAATAAAGTTTGCAGATGTGACGACTTTAAAAATTTCGCCTCATTTTTCTTTAAAAAAAAACACTATCAAACACTTTATATTTAATTTCCTACATGCATTCAAATAAATTGTTATGTTAAACGATATCGTCTTACAAATGTATAACACACTAGTCCACTTTTCAAAAAATAATTAGAGTTTTAACTTTAAGATCAAAATGTGGTGTTCTTTAGACAGCTGGAGTTATCAGACCTTTTAAGTGACTTTTTCCTTGCATTAACATTGGCTTTCTTTTCAGAAATACAGTGAGTTTAGCTTAGTAAGTAGACTTTCCCTCTTTGGGTTTTATCATAACTGTTTTTTGACTTTGTGTGTTTCACTTAAGCAACGATATAAAAGCAAATATTAAAAACAGTTTCCAAAGAAGCAAGTTCGCTTGAAAACACAACTCATAAATATTATTTTTTTTAATATCAGGTGCGTGTTCGACTCATGTGCTTGTGATATGGGTGGAGATTGTGATTGCTTGTGCACTGCGATTGCTGCTTATGCACAAGAATGCAGTATCCATGGAGTTCCTGTAAAATGGAGATCCCAAGAGCTTTGTCGTAAGTAGAATACATGGCATCTAAAATTAACAACTTTTTTAGTAGTATTTAAATTAATATTACACTCCAAGTATCAGAACCACATTTTTTGACGCATTGCCTAACCATTCAATAAAATGTTTTTTAATGGAATTAAAGTTTCTTCGGATAATGCTACATATTTTTCTTCAATATATTTGAATTATACTCTTTTCTATTCTATCTTTGCTAAAATCCCAATTAGTACCAGATTTTTAACCGGAATAATTTTTTTCCGAAAAACTACTATTTTGACAATTATGAACTATTTGTAATAATCAAATATTACGCCTCCCTTTCTATAAGTTTTTGGATTTCAAACATGATTTCCAATATTTTTCATTTCAATTCTGTATTCATAGTATTGATAGATTATTATTCAATTTAGATTTCAGTTTACTTGCTTCATATGACGCATAAACAAAAAATCTTACTCTTAGTTTATATTGTGTAAGCCTTAAAATGTCTTTATAAACCCCTTAGTCATATTAAATAAGATTTAACGATTTTATTAAATTACTAGCAAAATACCCGACCTTACTCGGTTTGAATTGGTTAACTCTAGATTGAAGAGATAATCAAAATATATAATGACTTACGTTTTTTTGTAGAATAAAAATTTATTTTAACACCTTTCGCCATCTTTATATTTTCTACAACTTACTTTAGACACAAATCCTACACATGCATATCCATTCATGTAATACATTTCACATACATCGCACAATTGCTGTATGACAAAGCTACAAAATGACGAAAGGATACTAAGGTTACTACTATAAAAGACGATTTTGAGGGAGATTTGGAATTCCCTTTCTTAAGTTCTTTTCATGTTCAACTCAATTAATTAAAATTACAATTTACGGCGAGTGCTCTCGCACTCATAGTCAACAAAACAATATATTTTTTTACTTGTGGCACTCTTGCCTCCAGTATGCGACATTGTGAAATTTTGTAATCTTCTCCTGTCATTATTACAAAGAATTTTTTAATGTTGGAAAAAGTTCTAGTTCGGATTTTTAAACATTATTATTCTTTAAATAACGGCATTATTTTTTCAATAATGGTATAACTACACTTAAAATTTACTGAAAATTTATACCGACTTACCTAACATTTTTAAGTCCAATACTTGCGTGTGATGAGAAAGAAAACACATTTATTAAAATAATAAATATTTAAAACAGAAAACAGTAAAATAGAACAAAATAAAAGATCCGGAAAAAATTGTTCTAAAGATATTCATTTGTGATTCATTTTTATCTCTTGATCTCGCACAGTTGCCACAATTTACAACTAAAAGTGCACAAAATTTAGAAATGTGAAATTAATTCAGAGCGAAAGAAACAGAAAATATCACTGCTCACGCGATCTTGTTCATTCTCGTTTCGTTGAAAAATATCGTATGTCTCAAATATTCCAAAATCGTTTTCATTGCGCAAAGAACAAAAACAAGACTCAAAATAAATGAAGTATCAGATCTGAAATTCCATAAAAAAATATAATTTTTTGAAGAATAATTACTTTTTCAGCAGTACTGGTAAAGCAATCGAAGTAATCGTAATATTCAATAGACATTCTAATTTTTCCAAATTATGGTTGATTTAAGTATACTTACTCAGGTGTTTTAGCATGAAACTCATCTAAATATAACAATAAAGAAATGTTTAATATTGCATTCACTAAACTAATAGATAATGTATAAAATAAAATACACTGCAATCAAATATCTGGAATACAATTTATGTGATGCCTACACAAACACACAAACACAAAATCGAGCATAGAACAGAAAGACGGACAGATAGACTTTCGCAACCAATTGCACTCACTAAATGAAGATAAGTACTCACTGTATGCAAATTTCTATGAAAATATCTTAAACCGCGTGGACGTGTATAGGACACAACAGACAGACAGACAGACAGACACCAAACGAGAAAAAGGCGGATTCGGCATCAGAAGGGTCCAAAACGGATAGAAAACTTGAAATGGGTCGAAAATATTGAATGTACAAACAAACACTCCATTCTTATTTATATAGATTAAAATAAGCAAAAACTACTTTATTGCCTACAGTATACACACTGATGCAACTAATGTAAAACATAAATGACATTTTATTTTTTACATAAATAATTGTACTACTATATTTCCATAGAATATTTCTGTATGTAGTATAAAAAATATAAATCTCAAAAATTATCAAAACAGCTATTGAGAAGTACTTATCCATAAGAGTAAATGTGATTTTTCAAAAATAACACAATTGTAAAATCATTTTTAAATTGCAGCATTCTTACTTTTGTGCAAACATGCTTGCACAAATTTTAACGTTCTAAAATTTTTTGCTCAAAGCAAATGTAAGGGTAGGATTAAAAATGTGATTTTCTTACTTGAAAAATCTCAATTCTTCCAAGTCTTTCTTGCATTACCATCTGGTTTTGTTTATTCTTATTTACAGCCATTCAGTGTGAAGAATGTTCTACTTATGACAGCTGCATATCCTCATGTCCGAAGAAAACTTGTGAAAACGAGTACAGATACAGCAAAATTCAAACAGCTTGCTCTGGAGACTTTTGTGTGGAAGGTTGTGACCCTAAACCTTGTCCTGATGGTCAGATTTATAACAACGAGAGAGAATACAAATGCATACCAAAAGCAGACTGCGTCATCCCTTGCCTCGAAGTTAATGGAGTTCTTTACAATGAAGGTGATCGAATAACCGACTTGGAAGTAGCAGACGCTTGTCAATCCTGGTGCGTGATCATATTTAATTTTTGTCACTAAGGATTTAGTTTCCTCACAAGTACTGCTATTTAATTTCTTACTTTTCTAGCCACTGTCACAGAGGATCGGTTAGCTGTACAGGAAATCCCTGTGTTAAAATACAACCTTTTAAACCTTGTCTTCAACATGGCTGGACAAAGTGGATGAATACACCTTCATCTGTTGGTGGAGACAGTGAAGAACTTTCTGATCCTCTCCTAAAAGCTACGTATGAAAATTTTTGTGGGGTGGCCAATATGACTAATATTGAATGTCGTGAGGCGGGATCAAAAATACCGGCGAAGGAAAATGAACAAAATGTGATTTGTGAACTCCCAACAGGATTTTTATGTCAAGATAACGAACAAAGGAATAGAGTTTGTGACGATTACGAAATTAGAGTATTTTGCGACTGCGGTAAGATTTATTTGAATTCCATTCATTTCTAAAAGTACTTAATGTGGTTTCATAAATAAATTCTTATCTCCCAAACAGTATTGGTTGTAACAGGAATTAAGTGGTTTACTCATTTAAAAGGAAACGGGTTAAATTAATACTCCATCAACATCACTAGATGTCTCAAGCTATCAGATATGTTATTTGAAACATTGAAGAAAGCCTTTAATAACAGTTTTAGCAAAATAGATATGTAAATATATATAAATAATGTATGAATATATATTTATAAATAATGTATGAATATATATAAATAATTAATAGCTATGTAAAGCTGTATTTAAATTAAATTAAAATACAATTTTTTAAATTTTTTAAATTAATTTTAGTTTTAGTAAAAAAAAAAATGTAATAAATAAAATTTTAAAAAATAGCAATTTTTTTTCCAAAGATCTTATAATTAAATTAATTTTGGATTGTAAAACATTCTACCAGCATATACGTTCGGTCTGGTGACCTACGTGTATCAAAGCATGTCCATAAAATGACAAATCAAGCCATAGCATTTTTAGTATACTGGATTTGTTTCCTTCAATATCGGAGACTAATATTAGGTAAGTAGTGTTTTATTATAACGTGCGTAGACAAGTTGTATAAAGGAAAATAAGTGGAAAAGGTTTTCTTTTTGAGTTCTTGGGATACATACTTTTATGTCATGAGAGGTCCGTATTTCAGATGGAAAAGGGGCCTACTGTCTCGATCTGAAATTGCAGTCGATTGCTGAGGTACTACAAAGATACCTCCGAAATCGATTATCTTCAATTAAATGGGCTTAACACCTTTGGTAAAACACAAGAATACGGTACCGACCCTTCTCCAAACTGGCTATTTGGATGTACTACCATATTCATATCATGTATTCATGTTGCAAACGTATTTTTGGTTACCATATTCCCAAATTATTGCCAGTGGATCGTAATTTTGTCAACTGTCGATGGTAACCTGTTTATGAATCAAGTCATATCTTTCATTAGTACATACTTATTTCATCTTTAACAGGTCATGAAATGCTCGTTGAAACAACGACTGTCCCGATAGCAACTCCAGTCCCGAAACTGCTTCCAGTATGTGTGGAAACGGGATGGACACCGTGGATGAGTGCTCACTTACCTGACTCAAACGGCGAAGCGGAAACGTTGGACTCTCTGCGTATCAATCATTTCTTTTGCGCGGACCACGAGATCGAGGACATCGAGTGCCGCAGTGTAGTTACGTGGGAATACGCATCTAAGACAGCCGATAATATAATATGTAATCCGAAACTAGGATTTTTATGCAAAGGATCGCAGTGCTTGGATTATGAAGTCAGAGTGTACTGCAAGTGTGGTGGAGAAGGTAAGAACTTATAATTAGCCAATTTGCCTTGAGACGTTTCCCTTACTAATTCTTTTCCATATTATTTTATAATCTTTTCACAATCTGTGTTATGTCTGGACACTTAACACAAACGTATTTGAAGTACATGAATGTTTATATTTAAAGTCTCGTAAATAGTATCTTGAAATATATTTAATAGTTCTAAGTTGAAAGTTGTAGAAAGATTAAATAGCGATTTTGAGGAATATATTATTTTTAAATAGCTAAATTATTAAACAGCTGTTAGTAAATAAACGGAGGAAGGTACAGAATAATAATTGCTTACACTATGATAATTGGACAATATGTGAGAAATGGAACAGTTTCATCTATATTAAAATGAAAATAATAATAATATTGCTTTTAGGAAAACAAGATAAACTATGCCTTTATAAGACAACTTTCTTTTCAGTCCACTAAGTTTCTAAAAATTTAATTTTGTCTTATTTTGAAAGTGGAAAAATTTAAATATGAACTTGATTAAATTCATTACTTCGTCTTCAAAAGAAAGAAAAATCGCTTGGCAGTTACAGGAAACAGTAATAATCCGTCTTTTTTGTCCTTGGTCTGTTAAATGATTCTTTCATGCTCCTGAGAAAGTTACAAATCCATGTAAGATCTTAACATTTCGGTACATAAAATTGCATACTTTTACATAAACTATAAAGCTAATAATATATATATATATATATATATATATATATATATATATATATTCCTTTGAAAACACATCAATTTTTCTTTAGACAATTAGAAAGCAACCCATTAATTATAAAGGTAACTCATTGAGAAATTAAGTTCATCATAGAAGAAAAATTAGAATTAATAAATTTTCTTAGATAGTGTGGAGTGATAAAGATATTTTAAATGTTAATTCAAATTTTATAATCACATAATAGTACGTTTTTACAAATGAAAAATAAGATTTACGTTGATTTTACTTATGTCTTAGTGTTTTTAAAAGCAACAATGAAATTAAGATCTCTACATTTTGTGTCATTTGACTAAATTCATCAATATAAAAATATAGTTTTTTGTACTGATTTTATATCTTTTCGCTAAAAAAAATTGTCCTCGTTCAATTTCTGTTCAAATCGGTACTTTAATTTGTGTTTATTCTTGATATGCCATATCAGTGATAATGCCTACTGTACCAAGCTGTGTTACTGGCTGGACCGAGTACTTCAACACGGACCATCCAGACCACAGTGAGATGGGCGACGACGAAAGCATTGACAGGATTAGAGAAAGTCATCAATTCTGTACTGGAGGAACCCTGGAAGACATTGAATGTAAAGCAATCGTCAACGATAATCTGGTCGATTACTCCTCTTTAAACCCATTTGGGCTCAAGTGCTCAAAGAAAGAAGGTTTAATTTGCGTAAAGCATGTACGAACGGAGAAGTGTCCTGATTTCATGGTGCGCTTCTACTGTGCATGTGGTAAGTTTGATTATTGCCTTGTAAAGTTGTTACTAATGGTTGCATGAGACAGAAATTCGTACGTATAATGCTCCATATAAAACTTTTGAAAAGAGCTAAGATTCTTTTCATTTGTTGAAACTTATTTAATGGGTTCTATCATTATTCAATCCTTAAGTAACTTACAAAATAATAGATGACTTTCTTGAAATGCACTTAATGCAAAGACTTCATTGAAATCCATAGAGTAATTTTTTAGTTTTTTAGCATAAAAAGTGAGAATTACATGTAAACAGGTAGAGAATATGTGTTTGATAATATTTCAGGTCCAATATAGGGTAATCTCTACTGCTCGCAAGGATCGTAGATATAGACTATCAATTTGAGATGAGAAAATTGGAAATTCTCTGATTTAGTACGATTCTAATCAATGTGATGTACTTTTTCGAGTATTCGTACACACAAACACGAAAAACAACTGCGACAACCTTAAATACATCATTCGGAACATCTCTTCTAAGAAGTGAGCCACTGTATTTTCCTCCAGATATATTTCATAGATCTGTATAGTTTTCAAACTTTAAGGGTATCACTTTTAAAACCCCATGATGGTGCAATGTTTTTGGTAGCTTAACCTTTCGGTAGCCTCCGTGTATCTCGGATACCAGTCGCTTTTAATCCAAACACTAACAGATCACCAAACAATTAAAATACACTCATTGCCATAAAAATTTGCGCACCAAGAAAAAGTCGTCAAAATGAAACGAAATTTTACACATCTAAGTACTACTTGGATATAAGTAAGTGATTAGAAAATCAAAGAAAAGCATAATTTATTGCAGAAAAAAGTACAAATGAACGGAAGTTTTAGTACTCTGTTGGACCCCCTCTAGCGCGAATGCGCGATGCGATACGAGCGGGCATTGAGGCATACAAGTTCCGTATGATGTCCTGAGACATCTCGTTCCACAGTTGCTGTAAACACGCCTTTAGTTAGACCAAACTCGTAGGGTGTCCAACTTGCCGTCCCAAATGATCAGAGATATGCTCAATTGGTGACAAATCTGGGAATCGAGCAGGCCAGGGAAGGGTGGTAATGTGGCGGATGCAGTCTTGTGACATCCTTGCTGTGTGTGGCCGAGCATTGTCTTGTTGAAAAATGGCTCCTGGGAGCCCTGCCATGAGTGGCATCATATGTGGCTGAAGGATGTCATGGACGTACCGCTGGGCTGTCATTGTTCCATGGATCAATATTAGGGGTGACGGTGTATCGTAAGCAATGGCACCCCATACACACCAGGTGTGGGAGTGGTGTGCCCCTGTAAAGCGAAGGCAGGATTGATGCGTTCACCACGAGGCCTCCACACACGAACACGATTGTCATCACTGCTCAAATTGAATCTAAATTCATCGCTGAAGACGACCTGGTTCCATTCCGTTGCAGTCCAATCCCGTCGTGCGCGACACCACTCCAAACGGAGGCGTCGGTGGGTGGGTGTCATAGGCAGCACACGTAATGGGCGCCGCAATACCAGCTGTCCTTCAGCCTGGCGCCTTGCTATGGTTCGGGAAGACACAGTGGCCCGTAGTGAAGGTGCTGCCTGTGTCTGGATAGCGGCCAATGAGGCAGTTGGCTCTACGCGTGCCTTTCGTATGATGTGATAGTCTTCTCGACGACTGGTCTGTCGAGGGCGTCCTGAGCCTGGTCGCCGTGTAAATGACGTCTCTTCTGTCTACTGGACTTAACACCTCCTCACAGTAAAATCAGAACGGCCTACTTGACGAGCTACTCGCCGAGCTGACCACCCAGCTTCCATCATCCCGATGATTCTTCCCCTCTCGAACTCTGACAGCTGCTCATATTGTCTTCGATGGCGGCGTAACGGCATGTTTACCTCAGCGTTTCATTTGCAAAAGATTAAGTACACTCAAACAAGCTCTTCTTACCTGTTTTATACTCCAAGGAGAACGAAGTTCAACGCACTCTAGTGGCATTACACAATGCGCAATCACGCTGCATTTCTAATCATTTGCATATCTGGTCGACATGTACCTTCATACCAAATTTTGTTACAAGCCCACAGTTATTTTTGGTGTGCAAATTTTTATGGCAATGAGTGTAGAAACAAAATGTTTCCACCACTCACAGAGACTTACACTGACAAGCCAAAGCAATATGACCATCACCACATTTTTCAATGAACTCGTCTGGATGACGTAGAGGGCACGTGATTAAGTGATAATGATGTTTAACTGCTGCTGGAAAAGGTAAGCAATCATTCTTGCACATACTTTTGCGAGTGATGGGAAAGGCTGCTGATCTAAGCGAATTTGATAGAGGGCAGATCGTAATGGCCCGAAGACTCGGAACGAGTATCAACGAAACTGAGCGACTGGTAGGTTGTTCACGATCTGCCGATGCTAGTATTTATGCAAAGTGGATAAATGACGGTGACACCAGCAGTAGACGCCAAGGTGTTCGTCGTCCATGCGGCATCAAAGAAAAAGGACGTCGGAGACTGTCCCGCTTGGTAAAGCAAAATCGGACCGGGACAGTAGCTCAGCTGACAGCCCAATAAAATGCAGATCCAAGCGCAAGTGTTTCGGAACGCACAGTTCAGCGGACACTGTTGGATATGGGACTGTGCAGCAGACGTACCACTCGTGTGCCTCTGTTGACCAAGCGTCAACTACGCCTACATTTGGCCCGGGAACATCGAGACTGGACCATGGATGAGTGGAAGAGAGTTGCCTGGTCAGATGAATCAGATTTCTCATTCATCACGTTGATGGTCGTGTCAGTGTACGCCGTCTGCCAGTTGCAACGAACAGTTGCTCCCCTCTTGTACAGCAGGTCATACACAGGCTGGTGGTGGCTGTATTATGTTTAGGGGGACGTTCTCATGGACGACTCTGGGACCCGTAGTTGTGGTAGAACAGACTATGAACGTAGCAAACTATCTGAACATTAATGCGGAGCAGTTAACCCTTACATGACCTCTGCCTTCCCAACTGGAAATGGAATCTTCCAACAAGACAACGCCCCATGTCGCAAGACTCGGATTGTGTTGGAGTGGTTCGAGGAGCATACTGATGAATTCCACTTAATGTCCTGGCCCCCTAACTCGCCGGGTCTTAATCCGATAGAGCACATTTAGGGTGTCATGGAGCGACAGCTCAGAGCTCAAACACCACTATGTCCGAATATCTCGACAGCGTGACAGCCGCCTAGACATTTGGTACAGCCTGTCTCCAGTCATGTACCAAGAACTTGTGGCATCTATGCCCAGGCGAGTTGCAGCTGTTTTGCAGGTCAAAGGAGGCGCAACGCGTTATTGAGTAGGTGGTCGTAATGTTTGGGCTCTTCAGTGTATTTCTTATGTTTTTACAATCTAATAATTGCTTAGGCCTTAAAGTTATCAGATGTAATTATCAAATTTTGGGTGTGCAAATTCTTCAAATATTCTGCTTGCATTTAGAACCTGTTCCGGAAACGACTACATCCATGATAACGACTCCAATACCCATGAAAACCCTGATTGAACTTTTCCCAGTTGAGTGTGGTTGGACGCCATGGCTGAATATTGATACTCCTGATTCAAGTGAAATGGATGCTGGCGATGTGGAAGATTTAGCTAAAATACAAGTAAATATTTACTACTACTTTCTCTTATTGTATAGTTTCAATATACAGTCGCTCGTATTTACGAACCCCACGGTAACAGACAAACATTCATTAACAGACTTTGATTTTTTTTTTTATGAATACACACTATACACCGGAATAAACACCGGACAAACGTATAAATGTGCTTACCTGGATGCAGTACGGTGTCAGTATGATCATGGTCTGCTTTTCCAAGCTATTAATAGCATCTACCCTTAGGGAAAGACTTTCTACTGCCTGGCGATATGTATCGGCAGACATTTGATTAATTCGTACTCAAAAATCGTGAACAGCTGTGTGGTTATTTTTAGTTGATTTGGTCTGGCCATCTACTGCAGCTTTGATTTATCCCAAAGTTGTTCAATAGGCTTGAGGTCAGGGTTCAATAGTCGAGTTCTTCCACCCCCATTTCCTTTGGTTTGTGAAGTAGTGCACTATGATCTTGAAAATGAAATGAGCATGTTCCAAATTATTTCCTCAGTGAGGATAGCATTGAATTGTTTTAAATTTCCTTTATAGGTATTTCATTCATGGATCCAGTCACAGAAACAAGTGGCATAAGACCATAATTCATCAAACATGAGGCCACATGAAAGCAAAGTTTGCCAGACATTCACTACGTCCATTGAAACTCTACAACATGTTATGTGATTCGCCTCCCCATAGAATGCACTTCCATTGTCCTGCCGTTAAATAACGACGTATTTTGAATCACTGTAAACAAGAGGCTGCATTTCGTGTAGTGATAATAGGCACATGGGTTGCAAATTCGACCATACTCGCTCATGGAATCTAAGTGCAGCCACTTTCCGGGGAATGATCACCCACTTCCCTTCTTGATTACAATCTAAATTCATTTACTTGTTACGAATTTGGCGTTTCGCCTTCACCACACGTCGGAGGAATCAACGATTTCGGTCTGTCCATTTTTTTATTTACGGTGTCTGTGTTAGAGTGTTATTAATTCTTCATGTTTCCACTTCATTATTACATCACCCGCTGTTTCACGAATACCTGGTCCTGAAACTTGTCTAATATCTTACGGATAGAATGACCTAACATTGTGGGGCATCAGGCATCAGTAATCATACCGACGGATGTGGTTGGTGCACACGTCTACTGAACGTTAAAGTTGCTTTTGTATGGTCGTGACAGTTACACGCGGATTATTTTATGTACTTTCTACCGCTGTGTCCGGTGATTTATGGGTACATAGTGTAGATGTACTTTATATATGTGAAAACAAATTGAATTTAAAATCATTATTGCATCACCCGCTTAAAATAAATTGAATTTTCCACTTCATTACTATATCACCCGCTGTTGTACGAATACGTGGAACTGGAACTTGACTGATATCTTGCAGATAACTTACGGACTTAACATGTGGGCATCAGTAATCATACCGACGGCTGTGGATACACACGTCTACTGAACATTCCAGTTGCTTTTGTATAGTCGTGAGAGCAATATGCGGATTATTTTATGCACTCTCTACCGCTATGTCCGGTGATTGATGAGTACATAATGTAGAAGTACTTTATTTATGGAAAAAGAAATTGAATTTAACTTCATTATTGAATCACCCGCTTAAAAGAAATTGATTTTTCTACTTTATTATTACATCACCCGCTGTTGTGCGAATACCTGGACCTGGAACTTGCCTGAATCTTACGGATAGAATGACTTAACATGTGGGCATCAGTAATCATACCGAGGGCTGTGACTGATACACGTCTACTAAACGTTCCAGTTGCTTTTGTATGGTCGTGGCGGATTATTTTATACACGACGCCGTGTCCGGAGATTGATGGACACATAGTGTAGATATTGCATTTTATATATGGAAAAAGAAATTGAATGCACTTAGAAAGGACGTTAAAAAACATATTCATGTTATTTTTCTGTTTTTACAATTTAGGTTTTTATTTTTCCCTTTTAGTTTCTATACAAAACATGCGGCGGTAAGGATTTAGTAGATATCGAATGCAGAATGTCGAGAACCCATCACTCGTACAAAGAATCACTCCAAAGTAATCTTCAATGTGATACGCAAGTAGGGTTCCGCTGCAACAATGATGATCAAATCGGAAAATGCTATGATTACGAAATTCGTCTGCTGTGCATGTATGAATGGTGTTATCCACGTAAGTGATTTAAATCGATAATTTTTATTAATTTTTGATAAAACAGGTTTTTTATTTTGAAAATCGTCATCTGACCGAGGTTCAAAATTACGTGGTGTTGTCTTCGAATCTTTCCCTTATGGGATTGATCCCGGATCGTTGTCTATAGCCCGTTGTGTGCCTTAATACGAAGTTAATTAAAAAATTACCAAACTTCCAAATCATTCTGAAAAAGTAGTCATTTATAGTAACATTTTTATCTCTTTTTGAAACAATCTCTCTCAGACACAAATTTAATTGAGTCTTGAAAAAATGTGACATGTTTAAAAAAGAAGACAATTGGCAAAATTGGAAATAAAATATCCATTCACGTTTGAAGAGGAAAATTAAAATTCAGGAATCACTATTAAAAATTGATTTGAATAATTTGCAGCAAAATCAAAAAGTTCAACTCTATATGAGATGGTTTTTCAGTGTAAATAGATAAACGAGAGGGTCTGAGAATATTTTACTACTGTTGTCCAAATGCTCTCGCATGATACAAATTTAGTTACCTTAAATATAGTTTATTTTTGTTTTGGTGGAGCTTTTCATAAAAGAGTAAGTAAATCACGAGCTACGAATGCGACATGATGTTGCATACAAAAGATGCAGTAATGTATACGTGTGAAACATACCGTTTATACCGAAAATGTATTTTTGGTAGTTGTAATTTTTAATTAACGTCGTGCTAGACGGGCTATTGACGACGGTCCGGGATCCATCCCCTAAAGGAAAGATCCGAGGACAACACCACGTAATTTTAAACCACGGTCAGATTCCGAGGCATCACCTGAGCTGCCACCCCACTCTCCAAACTTCTTCACCAACCCAACATGAGGACTTTCGGACACTACAGATTTAAGGTGCACCAGCCGCTTCTACACCATCCGTTTACAAACATCCATGCACTGACTCGGATGCGAACCAGGAACCTTTCGATCTAGAAAATAACCACCAGACCGGTTGGTCGGCAAAAGTATTCTTAAGAAAACTAAAACTACTAATTAGAGGCTATAAAAATAGTTATTTTTATATGTACATTTGGTAATTTTTTAATTAACGTCGCAATAGAGGAACATAACGGGCGTTATGTACATTTGGAAAAAGCACAATATTTTCTTTCGTTTGGTTATTGTAGCAAAAGCGATGTCACGTGCAAAAGATGATAAACATAGCAAACTTGATGCCCCATCGCTTTCCTGAAATAAAAAGTACGGTTGATAAAACTTGATAAATTCATTAAATTTATTTTCCCTCATACATCTGATTATGTTTTGGGCTCTTTCTAATATTGATTTATGAGTAGTATATAACAATAGCCACTGCGTGGTTAGACCGGTGTTGCCCTTGCCAGTTGCTTTTGGGGGGTTATTGGTTTGCTTCGCAAACCTAATGGGAATTCGTAGCCTATTGCATCAGCCATAACGGCGTTGCTCGTGGAGTTGATTCACTTCGCAAACCAAATGGGAATTCGTAGCCAATTGGATAACAGTAATAACGGAGTGGCCCGTAGTGTTGGTTTGCTTAGTAAACCAAAACATATAAATATTTAATTAATAAATTATTTATTAAAAGAAAATCAAACGTATAAGGTATCTTATCTGGTGTAAAATTTTCCACAGATTTCAAATCCGTTAAAATTTTTATTCTTTCTTTAACGAACGCTGATATAGAAAAAAGCACTGAAGAACGCAAGTGATAACTTTAATAATTTCTTTTGTTTCACTCGAAGCCGTTTCTCAGGAAATCTAAATGAATGAATCTCTAATGAAACGAAGGTCATTCGAATATGTTCGTTCCCAATCGAGACGGAAGGTGGAAAATATTGGCATGGTTCCAAAGGCTGACGTCAATAGTGATGTGAGGGAGGAAAGTCTACATTTTGATGCTTCTTCATTTCCGAAAAAAGAAAGAACGGTGAAAAAACTATTAAATTCATTTCAAAAGTTCTAGATTGGATTTTAAAACAAACCGCGACCCAAAAATTGCAAAAAATGTGGACTACCTGTGTGTTAAATCCCATTACTGTAAGTGCCATAGATTCCTTAGGACGTTGTGAGTAGAAAAGAAACAGACGAACAAATGAACGCTTCCTTTAAAAAAAAAAGTAGATATACATATGGAGGGGAATTTTCAGTACAAACAAACAACCGAAGGACACAATACTTACTTCCGGTTTCCCATTATGGATTACGTACTTGTACAAGTTCATAATTTTAAAATATTTTAGATTAAAATTTAAAAATTGGGCAGGACACATTAAATTTGACTGATACTGAAAGCATTAAAAAGAGGATCAATAATTTTAAGAATGAGTCACATTTCCATCCGACATGACACAGGTTACAGTTGCAAATTATTTATTTATAGAAAATCATATTTAAGGTATTGATCTAGTGCAAAATACACTAGTGGAGATTTTATATCCGATGAAATTTTCACTCTATCTTTAACGATCTCGAAGTTAGAAAACGTCAACTAGTCTTTGCCCGTGACAAAGTTGAAATCGCTAACTAGAAGGTTATGGTAATCAACAACGTAAAACAAAACAAGCTAGAATCGGGAAAACTTTGCGACCGAATTTGCCGGTCCTTTTGAAAACATTGCAGACTCTCTAGCTCGTGCTCTCAAATTTTATGAATGAACTAGCAAAATACCCGACCTTACTCGGTTTGAATTGGTTTACTCTAGATTGAAGAGATAATCAAAATATATAATGACTTACATTTTTTGTAGAATAAAAATTTATTTTAACATCTTTCGCCATCTTTATATTTTCTACAACTTACTTTGGACACAAATCCTACACATGCATATCCATTCATGTAATACATTTCACATACATCGCACAATTGCTGTATGACAAAGCTACAAAATGACGAAAGGTGATACTAAGGTTACTACTATAAAAGACGATTTATAGGAAGATTTGGAATTCCTTTTCTTAAGTACTTTTCATGTTCAACTCAATTAATTAAAATTACGATTTACGGCGAGTGCTCTCGCACTCATAGTCAACAAAACAATATTTTTTTACTTGTGGCATTCTTGCCTCCCGTATGCGACATTGTGAAATTTTGCAATCTTCTCCTGTCATTATTACAACGAATTTTTTAATGTTGGAAAAAGTTCCAGTTTGGATTAATAAACATTATTATTCTTTCAATAACGGCATTATTCTTTCAATAACGGCATTATTCTTTCAATAACGGCATTATTCTTTAAATAACGGCATTATTCTTTCAATAACGGCATTATTCTTTAAATAACGGCATTATTCTTTCAATAATGGTATTACACTTAAAATTAACTGAAAATTTATACTGACTTACCTAACATTTTTAAGTCTAATACTTTGTGGTGCTGTTGCGTGTGATGAGAAGGAAAACACATTTATTAAAATAATAAATATTTAAAACAGGAAACAGCGAAGCAAAACAAAATAAAAGATGTCGCAAAAAATTGTTCTAAAGATATTAATTTGTGATTCAATTTTATCTCTTGATCTCGCACAGTTGCCACAACTTACAACTAAAAGTGTACAAAATTTAGAAATGTGAAATTAATTCAGAGCGAAAGAACCAGAAAAAATATCACTGATCGCGCGATCTTGTTCATTCGCGTTTCATTGAAAAATATCGTCTGTCCCAAATATTCTTAAATCGTTTTCATTGCGCAAAGAATAAAAATAAGACTCGAAATAAATGAAGTATCAGAGATGAAATTCCATAAAAAAAAAAAATAAAAAAAATAAAAAAAAAAATAAATTTTTGAAGAATAATTACTTTTTCAGCAGTACTGGTAAAGCAATCGAAGTAATCGTAACATTCAATAGACATTCCAATTTTTCCCAAACTACCAAATTATGGTTGATTTAAGTATACTTACTCAGGTGTTTTAGCATGAAACGCAACTAAATATAACAATAAAGAAATGTTTAATATTGCATTCACTAAACTAATAGATAATTTATAAAATAAAATACAATGCAATAAAATATCTGGAATACAATTCATGTGATGTTTACACAAACACACTAACACAAAATCGAGCATAGAACAGAAAGACGGACAGACAGACTTTCGCAACCAATGCCACTCACTAAATGAAGATAAGTACTCACTGTATGCAAATTTTCATGAAAATATCTTAAACAACGTGGACGTGTATAGGGCACAACATACAGACAGACAGACAGACGGACAGACAGACAGACAGACACCAAACGAGAAAAAGACGGATTCGGCATCAGAAGGGTCCAAAACGGATAGAAAACTTGAAATGGGTCGAAAATATTGAATGTACAAACAAACACTCCATTCTTATTTATATAGATTAAATCTATATAAATAAGAATGGAGTGTTTGTTTGTACATTCAATATTTTCGACTCATTTCAAGTTTTCTATCCGTTTTGGACCCTTCTGATGCCGAATCCGCCTTTTTCTCGTTTGGTGTCTGTCTGTCTGTCTGTCTGTCTGTCTGTATGTTGTGCCCTATACACGTCTACGCGGTTTAAGATATTTTCATGGAAATTTGCATACAGTGAGTACTTATCTTGATTTAGTGAGTGGAATTGGTTGCGAAAGTCTGTCTGTCCGTCTTTCTGTTCTATGCTCGATTTTGTGTTTGTGTGTTTGTGTAGACATCACATGAATTGTGTTCCAGATATTTGATTGCAGTGTATTTTATTTTATACATTATCTACTAATTTAGTGAATGCTATATTAAACATTTTTTTATTGTTATATTTAGACGAGTTTCATGCTAAAACACCTGAGTAAGTATACTTAAATCAACCATAATTTGGTAGTTTTGGAAAAATTGGAATGTCTATTGAATATTACGATTAATTCGATTGCTTTACCAGTACTGCTGAAAAAGTAATTATTCTTCAAATTTTTTATATTTTTTTATGGAATTTCATCTCTGATACGTCATTTATTTCGAGTCTTATTTTTATTCCTTGCGCAATGAAAACGATTTCCGAATATTTGGGACAGACGATATTTTTCAATGAAACGAGAATGAACACGATCGCGCGAGCAGTGATATTTTTTCTGGTTCTTTCGCTCTGAATTAATTTCACATTTCTAAATTTTGTACACTTTTAGTTGTGAGTTGTGGCAACAGTGCGAGATCAAGAGATAAAATGGAATCACAAATTAATATCTTTAGAACAATTTTTTGCGACATCTTTTATTTTGTTTTACTTTGCTGTTTCCTGTTTTAAATATTTATTATTTTAATAAATGTGTTTTCCTTCTCATCACACCCAACGGCACCACAAAGTATTAGACTTGAAAATGTTAGGTAAGTCAGTATAAATGTTCAGTAAATTTTAAGTGTAGTTATGACATTATTGAAAGAATAATGCCGTTATTTAAAGAATAATGACGTTATTTAAAGAATAATGCCGTTATTTAAAGAATAATGCCGTTATTTAATGAATAATGCCGTTATTTAAATAATAATGCCGTTATTTAAACAATAATGCCGTTATTTAAAGAATAATGTCGTTATTGAAATAATAATAATGTTTAAAAATCCAAACTAGAACTTTTTCCAACATTAAAAATTCGTTGTAGTAATAACAGGAGAAGATTGCAAAATTTCACAATGTCGCATACCGTAGGCAAGAGTGCCACAAGTAAAAAAATATTGTTTTGTTGACTATGAGTGCGAGAGCACTCGCCGTAAATCGTAATTTTAATTAATTGAGTTGCACATGAAAAGAACTTAAGAAAGGGAATTCCAAATCTTCCTATAAATCGTCTTTTATAGTAGTAACCTTAGTATCACCTTTCGTCTTTTTGTAGCTTTGTCATACAGCAATTGTGCGATGTATGTGAAATGTATTACATGAATGGATATGCATGTGTAGGATTTGTGTCCAAAGTAAGTTGTAGAAAATATAAAGATGGCGAAAGGTGTTAAAATAAATTTTTATTCTACAAAAAACGTAAGTCATTATATATTTTGATTATCTCTTCAATCTAGAGTAAACGAATTCAAGCCGAGTAAGGTCGGGTATTTTGCTAGTAAAGAATATAACTGTGTTTATCGTCTGCGCGTGATACAAATTCATTAGCAAGTTGAACCACAAGACTCGCTATCACGTGACTTGCCATTACCAATCACAAAGCGAAAAAACCTGAAAAAGATTACAAAAAAAATTTTATAATAGAAATAGTTTTTTTAAATTTGTATTTTTAATGTAATCTGTACAATTTAGTCACATTGTTAAGTTTCAAACAAATTTACTGATAAATTCTAGTATTTATTTACTGATATTTTGACGCAGCAGGCCCTGGGGCCTTAAAAATTAAACTCCCCCTTTCACATTAAATCGGGACCTGTAACTTCCATTAACCAATACCTTATTCTGAACGTTTTAATAAAATTAAGAAATTGTTTTTGTCATCCTTCAAATATACACAATGCTTGTACATCAAATATATTAAATATTGCTCCATTTACTTTTTTCAGCTACTACTACACCACTTCCAATAACAGAACCACCGATTACGACTCAAAGTGAGTATTTTTGAAGCAATTAGAAATTAGTGTGAAATTTTAATAAAGCTTCCCCAGCTGTATTAATATTGTTTTGTATTTTTATTCATACCCTATATTCAAAACTTTTTTACGCTATTATCAATTTTTACTAAATGGTAGTAGGGTTTACAACGCAGGATATCTAAAAATTTACATTGAATTTTATTATTTTCTTGTATGTTTCCTTTTTAAATCACATTGTACAAATGTATCACTAGATATAATTTTTTTCAGAAATTTTTACTCAAACCCGAGTATATAGATTATTCTTAATCCTAGCTTTATGGACTTTTAGTAGCAGTAGAAGTAGGATGTAGTAGAGAACATTTTTCTGTATTTCGTATAAACAGTTTTGTGTTGCTACGTCAGTACCATTCGAGTTTCTGGCAATCCGAGGTGTCCTCGATTCACATTAACCAGATAATACAAAGGCTCTACTATATTTCAAGGAAAAAAAATTTTTAAGCTAAATTGTAGAAAGAGAGTAAATTATTTTTAAAAGGAGAGTACAAAAAATAAATGAGAACGCTACTACGTCAATTATTGGTACTTCAAAAACAGTCTGGCTATGAATGTTAGTAATCATTCAGTATTCTCTTTAAACTGTATGTTATGGTCTATTTAGCTTACGTGCTGCAAAAAGTGGGGGTTAAGCGACAAACCAAACCTAACCGAGCAGAAGAATTCACTTTTTTACCATTAAAGTTTCACACACACACATTGCACTATACATTTTCTCTAAATACTTACTCGTTAGACAAACATGCATATCACCAATAAATTTATTTTCCCTTACTTAAGCTTACTCTCTGACGGTTTGCACTTTTATTTATTTTTATTTCAGATAGCTTTTAAAATACGATAAAAGTGTGAGAGGAAAATAAATCAAGCTCTTCAAATGTCTTTGCATCCAATACAAGTTTTCAAGATATTTTTTAACGTGGGGAAGTAGCCACCACTACAAAAATGATTTTGAATAAAGTAGTATACGGTCGTCTAACTAGTAAAGTGGTTACACCGCTTGTTCGCCACCCAGTAGGTCGCGGGTTCGATTGTCGAATATGGCGATAGATGTTGATAATTGCTTTCTTAGGAATGGGGACAGCTTATCAATTGGGTGCTTCTTCACAAATAGCCGTCAGTTCACTCCGTGTACTGACGACCGAAAGTGCAGTGGTGGTCGTGCATTACTAAAAAAGATATTGTAACGCTTGCTGAATTGGTGACAGATGGACATGATGTGAACATGCGCACTTTCAAAAACAGACCGGCTCTTCTGACAAATTCCAGATAGCACTCCTTTACCTAGGCCCATGCTTTGTTGGATGGTCAACGATGAGTACTTGAATTTCAATGCGATGCATATATCACTCTGAACAACTTTCTGAAGTCCTGGGCACTACTTCCACTTCTATCACAGCGACAGTATTCGTTCACTGTGCTATAGGCAACACATGACAGTAAAACGATCGCAATTCTTCAATGACCTTGTATATAGAAGTACCCGTGACCTTAATACGTCTCACCATCTCCCACAATTGACAGTGTCAACTAGTAGTATCGATCTAATTCAGACAATGCTTAATTCTGAAGAGAGAGTATTAGTATGGAACTTAACCACCAATACAAAAATTAACTTACAACAGAGTAGTATATCTATCAGTGTAACCTACCTCTTTTATTGACTACTTTTTGGTGGTCAAAGTTGCTCTGTCTTTCACACGTCTTGCTAATAGTGCAATTCCTATAGCACGTCTGACGCAGTGCGTCTATTGCAGTGCGGCTGACGCAGTGCGTCTATTGCAGTACGGCTGACTCAGTGCGTCTATTGCAGTCCGGCTGGCGCATAGTTGGCGCTTCCGTTGCTGACGCATTGTAGGAAACCAGTTCCATGTTGCTCCCGACTTAAAAATATCACAGCACTTTTAATACTTAACGGATTTTCATGTTTCATAGCTCCTTTTAAAGAACTATTTGTTTTCTTTAATGTGATTTATCATGTGTAAAAATCGGTTGAGGCATGATGTAATTGAGCCCCAATGAACCTGTAACATTCCATTGTAACAGTGCTCTGCGTCAGCCGCATGCTTCAGACGCGATATAGGAATTGCACCTTAAAGTAGCATAAAAAAAAGGCACATATTTTAATTATTTGTATTTTTCCTCACAGATCCTTGTCCTGATGGTCAAGTTTACGACTACTGTGCTTATAATTGTGACCAATTGTGTTCGTCCTTCGTACATGAAATGTCATCTAAGTGTGCGGAAGTTGAAAATGGATGCATAGCTGGTTGTCGTCCTGCTATAAGTTGCCAACCTCCAATGCTGTGGAGAGACCACTACAACTGCGTCCCGAAAGAGGAATGCATGTGTATTAAAAAAGATGACTTAACTATCGTGGCTGTAGGTTTTTGTTATTCTTTGCTTCGTACATTTTTAACTGCATTTAAAAAATGCAATTAGCTCTTCTATTTATGTCAATGCATGATTTTTTTTCTAGAGCATTTTAATGTGATACAGTCAATTTTTATCATACTTCATTTTTAAAATTTTTTAAAGTTAACAGATCAATAAGTAGACAAGTTGTTTTGATGTTACTTAAAATTACATCACACATTTAAAATATGTACGCTTTCTAAGAGATAATTAGCAAGAAACTCTATTTTAGTAGTATTTCGATTGATGAGGATCATTACAAGATAGTTTTAATTTTGTGAATCGAAAATTTATTTAAAACGAGGATAGAAACACAATCAAACGTAATTAAATGAGACAGCCAAGTAAATTACCATGACCAGATGACTTTTGTTAACATCGAACCCAATTACTTTATCCGTCCATTGAATTAATTTCAAGTGTGGTAAATTAAAATACTCCTATCTACTGTCATATTGTCTCGTCTTTTTTGTTAACGGCACGGATATGTTTATATAGCTTTTTAACTAGTGATAGAAATCTACAGAGGTACAACAAATCTTTTGTAAGCCTTCCCAAAACTGTTAAGCCAACTTTATTTCTTTACCCAACTAAACAATATTTTTCTAATATTTGAGTCAGCACATTTCACTTCAAATGAATATTTCTCTATTTTCAATTTATGTTCTCACTGCTACCGTAATTCATTCTTTCATGCGAAAAAATAACGAACCCCCCAAGACTAAATCTAGTCTCACTACCATTCTGGCTGCAGTTCCTACAATAATATTCATAATTACCTGGTGTGAAGATCTAACATATCGCACCCTGGTAAGTAAAGTGACACGAGTCAAAAGACAAAATTTGGATTTCATGTCATTGAAAAATATGTATGAGGTGTCCCAGCGTGTTATATTACTATTTTATATAATACTAGAGGGCTCCGCCCCCTGCTCGCTTACGCTCGCCAACCCCCGGGGATTGCTGCGCAATCCCATTTGGTTTGCTTCGCAAACCAACACTCCTTTCACAGATGTCATTTGGTTTGCTTCGCAAACCAACATTCCTTTCACAGAGTGAAACTATCTGAATAATTCGTATTATGCTGATTTCACTTTCCGGTACATGACGTCACAGCGAGGGCTTCGCGCCCTGCTCGCTTACGCTCGCCGACCCCGGGGATTGCTACGCAATCCCGTTTGGTTTGCTTTCTCAAACCAATACTTCTTTCGCAATTGATTTCACTTTTTTTTGCTTTAACACTTAATGCATCCTAAACAAATAGCCGCATCAGTAAAAAATCTTCTGTATCTTGTTCCCTGTACAATTTTAAGTAAACAGCGTTAATATCAAAACTTTACGATTGTACTTTGTCGGTAAACTGTCTTGAGAACAGAGGGAAAAAAGCGAGCCTTTTTCCTCGCCAAATAAAAAGAAATCGTTTTTATGGCAATTGTTGCTACGATAAATTTGATATCTGGCAAACCCGATAGTAGAAAATGCAACCCACTGCTGTTTGCGGAACCAGCTATGCGAACTGAAAAATACGAAATTTGTGTCACCAACTTTTGATTGCATCGAATTTATTTATGAACCAATTTTAAAAATAATTATACCGTAAGAAAGAGTACATTGTGAGGTATACTGCAATATTTTTAAAATTAAAAACTAACAGTAATACTATATAGATATGACCATTTTAGTTTTGTATCGGAAGTTACGATCTGAAAGTTCCGAAAATTGTATGACCTACTTTTAATTGCATCGATTTTGTTTATTAACCAATTTGAAAAATAATTGTACCATAAGAAAGAGTGTAATGTAGTGTATTCAGTGATGTTCTCAAATTTAAAAAATAATGGTTTTTGCCGTAGACATAATGGTTTAAAAAAACCTAGCGAAAATATCCGAAGATTCCGAATTTTGTATCACGAACTTTTGATCGCATCCAATTTAATTATTAACCGATTTCAAAAATAATATTACCGTAAGAAAGAGTATATTCTGAGGTATACTGCGATATTTTAAAAATTAAAAAATAATAGTAATTAGATATAGATACGGCAGTTTTAAAAAAAAGTAACAAAAATGTCCCGATTTTTCCCGAATTTCAAAAAAATATTACCAAGAACCACATTTAAATTTCAAAAAAAACTCGACGAGCTGCAAAAATTTACGTTGAGAGGTACTCTTAAAAAAAAACTCACGACTAAAGACTGAAATTTTGAATGTGTTTTGCTCACTCGCGGAAGAAATTTCACTTCTTCAACTTTAACACTTAATAAAACCTAAACTAATAGTCGCATCGGAAAAAAATCCTAATAATTATCCAGGGAATACGATGAAGAACAAAGCATGTTAATTTCATATTTTTCCGATCAGTACTTTCTCGGGAAACCGTCTAAGAATGGAGCTAAACAACAAAAATTTCAATTCTTCGGCGGCGGCGGCGGCGGTAACTTTTTTTTAATATAGAGAGATAATAGAAGTTACCACCATAAATACTTACCTAAAATTTAAAAGAAGCCTATACTATTTCAATATTATTTATAGAATCCTTTAAGTTGATGTTTCTCAAATTCTGCGATTTTGAGTTGTGTCACTTTTCTTGCCGGGGTGCGATATGTACATAACAATGTTTCTGACACCCTTGTGTGGCAAATACCTAAACAAAATGCCCTGTTTCTAATTTATTTTCTATTCAAAATGCCCTGTTTCTATATATAGTTAATAATTACACAACACAATAATTGTGTTGTGTTAATTATTAACAACAGAGTGATTTTTTATGTATCAATCCTGTACTTGACATTATACTTCATTACAAACGGGAAAAAAGGGAATTCCTAGATATTTTTATTGGATTTACCTGCCTGGCTCATGACGCCTTTCGAGTTCTTTGCACTTTCTCCGATTCTATTAACACAGCAGTGCTTTGACACTGACCTTGGAACCTACGGCTTCACGTCACCGAAAAAATATTTTCCCGTTTGGTGCTCATGTATTCAGTATACAAAATACTTTAATATCTTTTCCATTGAATGTTGTAGTACATAGCTATAGGGCCTGATTTAAGGCTTATAATCACATCCAGTTAATGTCCGTGGCTTAAGAAAATGTGATCTATAAAACGATATTGATTCCTTTAGGGGGGTTCACACTCATACACGGTATTGACAAAAGTTACCGAACAGCTGGAATAGAAACAAAGCAGTCATTTTTCGGTCTGACTATAAATTTAAATTTTCAATTTCTAAGTCCTCATTTACATGGGTAACTACAGAGCTAACTATAAGTGAGTATAGATTGAAATTTGAATAAGAAATGTAATATAGAAATGTGCAAAGATTTTATATCAAAATCCAAATATTGAAGCAGCAATCACTTTATTATTTCTAAATATACAAGTCCTAGATGACTGAATTGTGGTGGCGCCCCTTCTAAAAATTATTGACAGGCTAAAATGGTTCAAAGATCAACTAATTAGCAACCAGAGGGTTGCGAGTTCGAAATTCGGTACAGTCAAAGATCGTCGTATACACGGGGGCCTGTGCACGTTAAATATGTCGTGGTCTCAAATGTCCTCACATTGGCGTGGTACGAACGTTTGGAAAGTGGGTCTTCATCTGAACGTGGTTCAAAATTAAGTGGTGTTGTCCTCGCATTCGGGATTGATCTCGGACCGCCACCAATAGTCCGTTGTGGTGTTTCATTGTGACGTTAATTAACTTACCTACCAAAATGGTTCAGTCCCCTAGAACTTGTTCTCGTGGTGGTATGTATTTAACATTCTAAATATGGATATTTAGAGATAATTAACCGAATACTACTTCATTGTTCAGATTTTGATGTGAAACATTTTCACAGTTCTATAGTATATTTCTTCCTTAAATTTCAGTCTATGCTCAATAATAATTAGCTCTGTAGTTACCCAAGTGGATGTGAATTTTGAAATTGAAAATTTGAATGTACAATCTGACCACAAAATGAAGGCTGTTGTGTTTCTACTCTGGGTGTCAGTGCAGTGTATATCCGTTTTGCAACCTGCAGTTTTTCCTGTTTGAATTCTAACCAGTTTTGGCCTTACTGATCAATTGAATTTATCCTGGGATTCTTTCAACAATAGATGTGGTTAGTTACTTATGTTGTGTGTGGAAGCATACTGCACTACTCGAAAATCTCGTGATGCTCAGAGAGTTAAGAAGCTTCAAATATCGGCAGTTTTTGAACCCTGATGGATCATTTGCTGCCAACATCATCCAACATTCACTGAGATCGACTCCAGACTTATTTACTACAATTCATTTAAGTTTAGTGATTCGTTTCTGGTGAATTAAAATTGAATCATAACCCAATACGTTAGTGGGATTGTGACGTTTTGAGGGACCACAGATATACAATGGAGTTGGACTAAGCTGGATGCCTTAATAAGTTTTTATTACACTCACAAAGTTTCAATTTACAAATGGAAGTATCAACACTATTTATAATACGCAATCAATGAACGAATGTTCATGAAGTTTCTATTCTCACAATTTGTCTTTTGTTCCCCGGTGTTTGACTTCACCGTATAGCTGTCTAAACGAGAGCTCTCCCGTCCACCACTTTATCCAGTGGTTTCTGTCCCTCGTCTCCCTTTGCGTTTTTCGGAGGAGTCCGCCTCCCTCTTGGAATGCTGATTCTGGTGGGTTTTTTCAATCACATCTGCAACCTTAAAGGGGATGAACTCACAGCTTTGCGCACTCTCTTTGGACGTTAGAAGATTATATGTGTGACGTTTGAAGATTATGTGCGTGACAACCAGATGCCAGGTTCAAGAAGTCGGATTAACAAACCGACTCTCCGACAGATCTAATGCCTTTCTGCCCTGAGTTGTTTCAGAACTGTAACACACGTGGTCTTTTTTTTTTAGGGGGGGGGGTCGTCTGCTTCCCTTTTGTGGTTGGCCCACGATGATCTGGGTGTTGAAAACGGGCTTTTTTCCAGACGTCACATGATAAATAACTTCAGTATTTGGCCGCATGTGGTATTCTGGTAAGGGAAGAGAAAAAGAGGTGACGTTTACATCCGTCGATTTTAAAGTAATTTATAACAGTTAGTTGGTTAATTAATGTTTCAAAGAAAATTGTATCAAATAAGAAGTTTCAGATAAATTTTGTTCTTAATATGTTTAGATGTAATTTTCATTTTTTTTTCTTTCATTTGGTTTTATATTGTTTAGCCGAACGATGTAATCTACCGGGATTGCGAAAAATGTCAATGTATTCATGATGATTTAAATTGCTTCAACATGCCCAATTGTGTAACAACATTTGAGCCACCACACCCAAGAATATGTAAGTTCAAAACTTTTTTAAACAACATTTGTTGTGTATTCCTTATCAAATCTTTTTATTGCAGTTTGATTAGTTTACATTTTTTGATGTCTTACTAGTGATGATACAGGTTAGAATTCGTAGATAGTTGTCAATGTGTTCATAAAACGTACAAAATAATATAAAACGTAATTTTTAATTTAAATAAGAAAACTCAATCTTATTCGCAAAAATAATTTCATATGTATAATATTATAGTCTATTCTCTTTTCAAATTACCTGGATTTTCGTAAACCATAATTGTTTCAGAACATTACCACTGTACAGCAGAATCGAATTAAAGAGGAGAAAACAATATGAAGTAGTTTTAATATATCCATTCAGAAAATTGGATTAATTTCTTATTTCTGCGTGTAATTCATTAGCCTCCCTTTAGATACATAATTATATAATTTTGACAGTTTTAAAGTGAATTTAGAGAATTTTTATGCAGCTATCATTATTTTAGATTATCTTCAAAATGTTTCAAAATATAGCATGAGCATTAATTATGCAGGAGTCTTCAGCAAAGCTTTTACTTTATCATATGTCCTTGTTGGAAACTATGTCACAGCATTTATTGGAGACATGGAGGTTATTGGAACCAATTGAATTAACTAAAATGCTTGCAGTATAAAGTTAAGAGATACGTCAGTTTGTCTGATTCCAGTGAAGCCATGGACTCTACAAAGTACTGCAATACATATTAAACATTCGAATGTCATGTTATGAATTTATGTGCTCAGACGCTAAAATGCACAACAGAAGCTCTACAGTGAATTCCAGAGCAATGTGGAGTCTATGGTAATGAACAAGCGGATTACTTGGCAAGGAGGTATACTGTAGTTGATCAGCAGATTACACAAGCGGACACATCGTTTATATTTCTATAAAAATGTGCATCATGAAAAAAATATACCTGTGTCTACCTTGAACTAGTAACTCAAGTGAACCTTCGCTTATTAACCGTAAATACATCCCAGATGCACCAAGGGAAGAAACTTCTGATTCACGATTGTTTGGCTAAATATTACAACCACCTAGAAATTTTGTATAGCCACTGCTGCCCCTTTTTTCTAAATCTCAAGAAATGAACATCCGACACCTGCAAATTTGTACTGCTCTCCATAGTCGTGACCTCAGTGGCCGATACTGGGAGATTAGAGGACGAATGAGCAGTTAAATTCTCTCTTTCTTTTCTTAATCCTTTTCTTCATTAATTTTGCATATTATGTGTGTGTACTTTATTACTAACCTTTGTATTGTGTATTTTGTGTTTGTGCCTGTCATTAGAATTTTTAAAGTTTACGGTAATTATTAATTTTTTATTTAAGATTCATCTTATTTTATTTGTTTATATCTACGATATATTTGTAACACTGTAATTGCTTATGGTACCAGAAACATTATTTTACAATGCTATGAACGGGTTTCAGTGCTACCAGAGAAGATTTTGCAAGAAGACTGTTGGACAAAATGGATCAATGTGGACAAACCATCTTCTGGTGGGGGAGACCTCGAAGTTATGAGTAAAATCAGGAAACTTTATGTATTTTGCCATGATCCCGTCAAAATTGAGTGCCGAACTGCATCAAGTAATTGTTTATTTATACTTTTCATCACTTTTTAACTATCCATGGAAATAAATATATTAAGGTGAAGACAGATCAAACTGGAGTCTTACTATAAGCAGGTAATGTACTGAAAATACTGAAAATCGTGATGGTCGTTAAGGAGGTATGTCGAAATGCACTGAGATACATATGCGTATTAATGCATTTGAACTGAGACGAGAGAAGCATGTAGACGTAAAAATAGTGTTATGACGCTACTGTAATAGGTGTAGTGGAATTAAAAAAATATTTCTAGCTTTACTACTCGACTTCACTTGAAAGTTTTTGCTGTTTCAAACAAATCAAACCACGACTGCTTCCTTAGCAGGTTCGTTATGTTGCTTTTCTTCACGTGGTTTTGTTTTCCCTCTTCCATTTGCTCGACGTTGACAGCTTTTAACAATTCGTGTTGATTAGTCTCTTAATATTCTGTATTAAAGTTTTCTTTAAAAAATACAGGGAAAAGCGTAGATATCTGAAGATTAAGTTGCTTTAACCTAGAAATTCTAGACAAAATAAGCTGTATAAATTTCATGGTTCCAGAACTCAGCGTTCGAGATTTTTTGGAATTCAAGCAAGCAGATTATTTGCTGAAACAAAGATAAGTGTGATGTTGACGAATTCAATACCTTAATATCACTTGTCAATTAAATGAATGAAGAAATAAGCCACAAAATAAAAGCGATAAGTCTAATTTGTTGGAAGACATCTGTTCTTCCGTAATATCCGAACATTTGCTACGACAAATTCAACGCTATATCTTACATGAACTATAACCATTAGTATATTGGTCAAGATCTACATGATATATTGCAGAACTCCTAGCTATTTTTTTCATGGCCTTCCTACTCTCTTTGTAATTTTTTTTTTCTTTATTTCCAAATGTGAATACTTTATTTTACCAAATTTCTTTTATGAGTCATTTACGTTTAAAATGAACTATTTATGAAAATTTTATTTTAAATGTATTTATAATTGACAAAGTGAAAGATTTTCATTTATTATAATGCATTTTGTGTTGGATATCTTACAATATTAGTTTTTGCTAGACAAATATTTAGGAAAATTCTTATTCTTTTCTGTTTATAAACATTTAAATTACTCAAAAATTTTAATTTAACTTTCCATTAATTGATCTTTATCGCACTTCTTAAATGTTACTAAAACAACTTTTAATGTGTTCAATCTTATTCATTTCTTTTTCGCTGTTCATAATTTTCAACTGAGTCAATCATTTTTCTTGATAGGTAAACAACACCCATACGATGTTGGACAAATAGCGGTTTGTGATCTTGATACCGGTCTTGTCTGCTGGAATACTGACAACAAACCTGAAGATTGCTATGATTACGAAATAAGATTCTTCTGTCCATGTCGTGAGTAAACCTTTTAACTATAATCAACGAGGGCAATAACTATTTTAACTGAAATTCTACCTGAAATAACTTTTATTACAGTTAACCATTCGAAAGAAACTATTCTAAAATATTAAAGACCTTTAAGAGGAACACCTATCATCTTAAATTAATGTATTTTGGACATTAAAAATTTTAATACTCAATGCGAGGTGGGATACGCTATGTTCCACCTACCTGAAGCACTTCTTTCACTCAGAATATGAAATGAAAGTGTTAATATGAAATTCAAGAGAAGGGATCCTATCACACACATACACAATTTCAATTGATAACTATTATTCGTGTAAAAATTCGACCCTACAATGATAAAATTTCAATTTTAAAAATCATATTTGCACAAAATTGGATTATAAAACGTAAAATTTAATTTTACAATGGAAAAGACAAAATGCAAATTTTAATTCTATTATCAATCATTTTAATTCATGTGCAATTCTTTTATCAGTCCTTGTAATTCATTGTAATCATGATTAAATTCATTGTGAAATGTAATATTACTCTAAATCAAAAAATCTATATATATAATTCTCTTACGTGGCACGCAAAAAAGACGTTATTTGTAATCGCGTTTTGGCAACACTGTACGATTGTTTGTTTATCGCGAAGTCTCGCGCATCGATTGAATTTATAGCGTTATCGGATGAAATTTTATTGAGAAAAAAAAGGAAATTTTAATGAGCTGTTGCAGTTAGTTTATAATAGAAATCAAAGAAGGCGGAGGATCTTTTCAGGGCCATTTAAAAAACGGTCCTTTTCAGGGCCAACAATTATAGTTCAACAAGACGCTTGCACTACAACTTTCGGCAACAAACTCAATGAAAAAGTGTGGGTCGTTTGAGTGCTGGGAAAATGTACACACAAACAACATGCTAGGTATTCAATTTACAAAGCAACGCTCACATTTCGAGTCAAAATTTACACAAAGTTTTCATTTGAATTCTGATTTTAGAGATACTGTATATATTTTTTCTGTAATACAGCAAATTTAGATTTGAAAAACATTTTTTTGGTAATATATTTTGTAAACAATCCCTTCTGCTAGGACACATGTTTTCATTGAGGCGAGCGAAGCGAGCATAGGTTCGAGCAGCGAACCAATGAGGATTGCGAAGCAATCCTCCGGGGGTTGGCGAGCGTTAGCAAGCAGGGGGCAAGCCCCCTAGTGTATTTTGATAGCCAAAGAACAATACGAAACGAAATACCGTGTGACCACACGGTATTTTCCAAATTTGTTCCACTTTTGTTATCAGACAATATACATATAAACTTATATAATACTAGCTAAATAATCCGGCGTTTCTCTGATTGAAATGGTTAAACGATGATTGAAAAATGAAGACATATTTTCTTCTGGCGTTAAATACTGAATGGATACTTATGAAAACAATATTAAAACTCATTTAAAAGGGGCCGGACTCTGAAAGGGTTGTCTGACATTTATTTTATTTGTCTATTTCATACATCTGTTGTCTTACAGAAGTTGTTTGCTTAAGAAGTGTTAAATTTAATGATCTATGGATCACAATTTTCTTCAGAATTGAATTTTTACAGAAAACAACTTATTTTATCCGAAAAATAGATCATATCTTCCATTTCGAATTTTTTTTTCAGTGCACAACTATTGTATTGTCAATCAAATATACCTGTGTTAAATGGATAGAGGGACATAGTTTGTTCCAGTGCCTGGCCAATTGAACATTATTTGATATGGCCATTTCGCGGACGGGATTAAGAACCACAATGTGTTATGCTGATGCACCATCGGGTGTAAACAGGGTAACGCAGAATGTAACGTAAGGGACCACATAGTTGAGAAAATGTTTCTCAATAGTTAACTCGTACTGATTGTTGACAAATGTAAAAACATGGCGGACAAAACGCGCCTATGTGTATTCAATACCATAGCGATATTTAAACTAAACGGTTCACACACACACACTGCATGTTTGCCATAGTTCAAATATTGGTGCTTTTGTGTCGTAAGTGTTTGGACCTAAGTTTGTGTGAAATTACGGTGCTAAAACTTTCAAATGATGTGTCATGATTTAACCTGCCCTCGGTTAAGTAATTCCCTTGTTTCAATTAGCAACTACTGTGGTTACCACAACGACCCCAGTACCGACCCTGGCACCAGGCCACTGTGTGCACGGATGGACGGATTGGTTCAACAGTCACACTCCTAGCGAACGAGGAGAATACGAGAGCGTCCAGAGTGCCCGAGTCAGAAATGTTTTCTGCGCAAATGAAATGATATCAGCCATTCAATGCCATGGTATGGACAGTTTGAATAAAACCACGCTGCAGCGTGGTGTGGTTTGCGATTTGGAACCCGGTTTGGTATGCAATCAGGGCCTACTTGAAGACGAAGACCTGTGTTGGGATTACGAAGTCAGATTCTTCTGCGATTGTCCAACTGAGGCACCTGAAACAAGTGAGTCAAATATGAGTAGATCATTCTAAAGTATCAACTGATTTAGCATATTTTTAGTCAATGCATTCACATTGAATAAGAATTAAATAGGCATATAATAAGAATAAAAAAATGTTTTTGTACAGTTTAACTATAAAATGTTAACTAAAGAAAAGAGCATTTACACTTGTTCAATATTTCATTTCTTCCTTTTAAGTTGTTGCTACAGTCTCTAATTTTGTTTTGTTTGAAGGACCCAATATAACCTTTATCTCTTTTATTTTTAAAATATACTACAATTTTATTTAATTTACCACCTTAAAACTTTGTTTTTAATTTTACCAAACTTTTACTAAGTGTGATATAAAGCATATACGTTTGATTGTTCATTTAAATGCCTCCACTTGATTTGCTGAATAAAAATATACAACTCAGTTACTATTCGAAGTAATTTTGTTGGCTTTTCGAATTACATAAAAATTAACTATTGGCTGTGATATATTCCTTATAGTCCCTTTTATTTATTTTAATACTTAAGGAAAAGAAGGCATGCTGTGTCTTAAATACTTCATGCCTTCTTTAATTTAAGTATTAAACTCTGATACATATCTCTATTACTAGAGACAATTTTAGCATTATGATCTTGCTATTTTATAACCTCTATCGACATCTTTCTACTATTTAATATTACTCTAAGTGTATACATTTTTGGATTGTTGGTTGGATTTGCTGTGTCTTAAATATTCTCAATATTACGAATATTACAATTATTTTCAAGACCTTTTAAATGTAGGCTTCGATACAACTGTTTCAAACATTTTTCTTACAGCTACTACTCAGCTTCCCACAACGACAACGCCCGTACCAACATTACAGCCTGGTATTTGCGTATATGGATGGACGAATTTTTTCAACAGTCACACTCCAAGCGAACGAGGAGAGTACGAGAACGTTCAGAATGCCAGAATCAGCAATGTTTTCTGCGCACATGAAATGATATCAGATGTCCAATGCCATCGTGTGGACTATATGAATAAAGGCATGCTGCAGCGTGGTGTGATTTGCGATTTGGAGCATGGTTTGGTATGCAACCAGGATATACTTGAAGACGATGACCTGTGTTGGGATTACGAAATCAGATTCTTCTGTGACTGTCCAACTGAGGCACCGGTGACTGGTGAGTCATGTATAAAATACAACTTCTTTAAATATGTTCAACCTGATTTCACACAGCCTTATTTATGAAAGTTTTTGCGTGCTTTCTTTGGCAGACTAAAACACTGGTCTAATTGAGCAACTAAACGGTATTCACTTCCCCAATAAAATGTGTGAAGAACTTCTTACAACTACAATAATTAATTGTCACTATGGTAGTACATAAAGTAGTACAGAGGACCTGAACCTTGAATTATTTTTTGGCTAAGTCACAATTTTTTCCCACTCTCTGCTATAAATATTTGAACGGAAACAAGATGATAAGAATCTTATGTAATGAAACCGCAGTAAGTTATTTGCCATCTCTACACAGTTTTGGATTCCTCATTTAAAAAATCTACTTCTATGAAATTCCATTCCTACTTACTTCCATATTTACTAAAACCCATGAATGGTGAGCTTCTTTTTTTCCAACAGTTATTTACCTATACTTTACCTCACGTACATAGTTGGATTAGTTTCTATGACTCCCTTTTGTAAATTTTTTAAAAATCCACAACGATAATAAGGTTGTGTTGAAACACACACACAGCTGTTCAGACTACACGAAAAAATTTTACAATCCAAAAAATAACTTTCATAGGGTTTTAACCGTACAAAGACCTCCTTCTCTGTAATGTGTCCGAAAACTGTTCATATGATTTTCGATCCAATCATACTATTAAAAGTAAAATTTAAATTTGGTTGTAATATCAAATTGCCTTCATTGTGATTTTCCACCTATCAGAGTGTAAATCAGAAGAAAATCTGGGAATCAATCTTCATATTCTTGTACTTTTTGTAACGAATGGTAAGTATGTAGAAAGGTTTTTGTTTTAACTTCCTACAAAATAAATTTGGGAAGTGTTATTTATGAATGAAACTCTCTTATACTACATGTGACTAAGGAAACTATTGCATAAGCAAAAAATTTTTACCGAATAATTTATGATATTTCTGTGCTTAACGGTTGAAAATTGTCTATTTTAATATGGTTTTCGATACAACTGTAAATTTTTAGGAAGTTAATAATGCTCCATGATACTAAAAAATTTCAGATTAAAAAATGCATAGATTTGAATTTTTGAGTTAATCTATTTTAAATAAAATCACTGCCTGTAACAAATTTAATTAAAGAATTTAATTTATAATATTCCATGATTTTTCTTAGAAATCCAAACTTCTCCCCCATCAACTGTCCCGTTAAAATTAGCATGCTCCCATTGGTCGGATTGGATAAACGAGCATCACCCAACCGTTGGTAAAGGAGGTGGTACGAAAAAAGGTGTCAAAGGAGGTGCACGCATTATCAAAGGTGACACAGAAAAAGTGATGCCTCTAAAACTGCAGCGAGAAAGAAATTTTTGTCTCGAGGTAATATATTTTTAATGTGTGATGTTGAAATTTGTGTAAAGATATTCTTTCATATCTGCTTTTTCAGAATAACAGATCTTTTACAAGTGACTTAAATTAAAGGAATGCTCAAATTATCTTATAAAAGATTGCATTTGTTTAGCTCTATTGAAAGGTTGGTAGGGTGTTTTATGGTAAGCTAGCAGAATATTCCGGCGTTGCTCGGGTTTCAAATATGACCGCGTCAGCTAAAATATGACTCCGACATTTCCCTGTGTTAACTCACATACACAAACTCTGTAGAACGTGTTTACTATCGCGACAGCCAAAATATGACCACGACATTTCCATGTTAACTCAAAAACACAAGCACCGTAAAACGTGTTTCCTTGTCCATGTCTGTTTATTGCAGAAAAACAAACTTTAGATTTTGAAGTTTTTGCTTCGAGGGGCTCTTTTAGGAATACCTGTGTGCAATTTCCATGGCTACAGATTAGTCTGAAGTCAGGAAAGAAATAACCGATGTTTTCCGCCCTAAAGTATAAGTGTGCAAAATTTGGTGTGGATTTGGAACGAGGAACCGCGACAATCGCATCAAGTATTCTGAATTATAATGATCTATAAAATAAAATACCTTCTGTGTTATGAATAAAATAAAGAGATTAGAAGAAAAGATGCTGTGAAAATAAGTCATGTTGTGCAAAAAAAAAACTTTTGAAACCTACCTACACATTGTACCTTAATAGTGGAAAAGAATACAGCTCAGTTGTATCAACAACACATTCAAAACATTGTCGTAGAACCCATAAAACACAATAATCGAGCACTTGAGCTATGTTTAAGTTATATTCATCAAATATCCACCATTTGTGTCAGTTGTTCCCCGCCATCGATTGAAATTATGATCGATGTGGTGGAATTGTAACTAACAACTGCTGGAAAATAATAATCGTCTAGATTTATTCGTAGTTACATCATTGCCTTGATACATTTGTATTCTATGACTCTTTATTTGGGACCCAGGGTTGTTTTGTTTCAAAACCGATTACAATCATAAAACACTTTGAAGTGAGAGATGGTAAAAAACGAGTCAGAACATTTTATTTGAATCGTGCACTTTGGATCACCATGCACGAATTTAAAACCACACCAATCTCAAAAATAAATTTAAAGGGATTGCATTACATCATACTTAGCTATTCTATATGCAGCTTTTCAGCTCTGTAACAATTCAAATGTAGTTAGTTTATTGTGTACTTGAAAAAAATGAGTAAAAGATATGCACATTTTAGAAACTTGTAGTTTTGATCGCAATGAATGCACGAACGGAAAATTTTGCCTGGTTGAAAACATTTTGAATATTATGTTTAGGTTGGCCAAGCACTAGTTTTACGCACTACGGTGTGATACAATCAGAAAAAAAAATTACTTTTCTCGGTCCTCCTAATATTCAAGTATACTTTTTTCATGTTTTCCGATCAATCTGTCTGGTTGCTGGTTTCTTTATCGAAATTTTCTTGTTTGAATTCGGGGTATAAATGTTTATCCGTCCTGTGTGAATAGGGGACCTCTCTATATACGGGTTGTGCCTAGAATGCATGGTACGAATGAGGTTTAACGTAAACTCATCCCGTGGTGCACTAGGGCAACGCAAAGTTGCTCACCAATCCACTCTTGCGTTGCCATGATGGAAATGTTCAATTAACTGACTAGGAATTGGGGAAAAAACAGTGCACATGTGCAGCATACGTACGCACGTTAAGAACTTGAGAATAGGTTATTAATACATTTATAGAGTTCTGTCATTCTCCAATTTCAATGCTTAAATATTGATAAGTTTCATTATAAATTTTTCTATTTTGCATTTCTATTACTATTTTACATTTATAAAATTCAAATGCTTTGTGCTTTAAGGGCGAGATTGCAGATATTGAGTGCAGAGAAGCAGAAACAGATATAGACTACACTCAATCTGACGGCAATAAACTGGCTTGCTCTCTTGCTGGAGGATTCCGATGCAGAGGAAACGATCAACCTAATCGAGTTTGCAAAGACTACAAGATACGTTATTTCTGCAGATGCAGTGAGTTCTCTTGTGCAGAAAATTACCTCCTAAATCAAATCAACTACATAACTGTATTAAATTTGTAAAATATTTAGAATTTCGATCAGTAATTGTTGAGTATCTTCGTTTCTGTGGAATGTTAATTTTCATATTTTTTAACTTTTGTATTCAATACATTTGTTTAAAAATAATCATTTAAAAACTATTTTATTTTACTTAAAAAAACTACAATTGCAACAAATGTGTACACAATGATTTTTGTTCTGTGTATATGCACTAATTGTGTTTTTCAAGTCTTAAATTGATTCTCTTGTTTTATATAGAAGAAATTCCAACCACTCTTGTCATAACGACACCTACAGCACCACCTGTTTATGTCGGTAAGTGAATGCAATTGTTTGTATACTTTGAACTGTACATTTAAATATAGAAAACGGATCAATTTATTCATTCTAGAAAAACTATATGTAAGCTAATATTATTATTAGCAAAATAATTTCATTTTCATACATTTTAATAACAAACATAATTTTAATTCTCTAAATATATTTTTGTAATGAATTCAATACAAAAGTTATAATAATATGTATTGCTCACAAAAATATCTTTATTTACCAGTAAAATAATTTTAATGTGTATTTTATTATGGTATTTCTGATTGTATTGTGTATTAAAATTGCTATTCTTCCTTGAATCCATACTTTTCAAAGATTCTAACCATCCTTTGAAAATAGTACAGATCTAAGAACAAAAGTAAATCTGAGAACAATCTATGTTTTAGAGCCTTGTACAGTCTATTATAACATAATCGATGGTCCTGAACCACTTCCGGACAGTAGCTTAAAGGCGTCGAGTAGTAAAACACCTGAAAGTGGGCCACAAAGTGCGCGATTGAACTCAGTTAGCAAAGATAAATCAGGTAATTTTGCTTTCTTACTAGTTATAGATACTTTTTTGCGTTTCAAACGTAGTTTCTGTGTTTTATCGATTTTCATTAAATAATTCCTTAAGAATAAGATATTTACGTCTTATGTTTAGTGGTGAAAATAAACGCATCTTTAGCTTTTGTGTAATCAGTGAATAATGCATTAAGTAATTTTCAAATCTGTATTATTACAATTCAAACTCATATGGATTATAATATCAATCATCATAATTGTACTGAATCGCGTACAGTACAAATCTAGTTGCTGACCTTTTACGTAACATATCGTCATGCTAATTATCAAAATCGTAACTCCACTGCTAACATATTGGAGTTACGAGTTTGGTAATTAGCATGACGACATGCTTAAGTGTCGGAAAGTATTTAATATTTCTTAACTATTTATCAATACCTGTTTATCTCTTTCTTGGTAACATTAAAAAAGAGTAAAAATTATATTATGTTTTATCAATTTAGTTTTAGCGCGTATCTTTCAGTTCTGTAAAACACCGCGGTATTGATTTAAACAATTTATTTATCTCTTTAAGTAGTATTTTTATACATACATCTTCGTATATGAGATCAGTGCAATGGCACCGTCCATTATGCTCCATGAAAACGAAACGCTATGTACATAAAAAAGGATCAGAAAACAGGAACAATTGTAAGTCTGTTAGTTCAGACGAAATTTCCTAAAAAATATTTTTTTTCCAATACATAAGAACAAGATGTGCTTTAAGGTATCTGTTCTTCGGGCAAAAGAGAGATTTATCTGAATCAGCTAGATGGAATCTGTGTAATTAGACCCGAGTGACAATATGGCCTATTCTAGATTTGTCAGTAAAAAGACGACTTTTATAGTGACCTTTCAGAAATACACAAGGTCATTCGGTTCCTATTGGAAAAGAAAACGCCGACTGTACCCGTATTCCATTACTCGTATGATTTCATATCCGCACCACTTGACTTGGGGGAGTTTCTCTTTGACGACACCGTTTCGTTTGTCTTCGGTGGTTCTTACGATGTCATCCCTTGTGTGTATTACCTATTTCCTTTCACCTTCTTTGCCTTAATTAACGCGTCAAATAATTTATTCTACATACTATTTATTGAAGATTAAGCATATTTACATATGTACAGAGATGTGAGGTTTTCACAGCCATACTAAGATCTTAATGAAACATCTACAAGTGCCATTCCCGACAGTTCAGAAGCGAACCATATAGTGATAGCGCCACCTAGCTCAGCTCTCATTGGCCGATCTACATATGAATTTTACTCACTCTTTTAGTCATATTTAAGCATTTTGAAAGTGATCATAGTTAGAACTGATTCCATTTTTATGCTAATTTAGCTAACCATCTGCCTCTTCATTACCATTGACGTCACAATGCTCGGGAACCGTTAACGAAATGATATATTTATTCTTCAATTTAAAAAGGTCTCTAATATATTTCATAAGATGGAAGTAGCCACTTGCCTTTTGTTGATGAAGGCAGTGAAGAGCCCAGTAAGTATAAAAATTGACCCTGCTAGTATTTTTTACACCACTGAAAAAATGTAATGCTGTACACTATCGTTTGGTGTGTATAGGTGATGCGATATAAATCAAGTAGATAAAACAAAATCATGAGAACGCGAAACGTCGTTTCTTCATCTGTGTTCTCCGAGTCGCGTCGTCTCCAAACAGGACTGACAAATTTGTACACAATACCAACATTCTTGAGCGCACTGTACGCATACATCTGCGAGCCCAACCATTCGCGAGCCTCTAAATCTCATGATTGGTACGGGATTTAGGCACCAAATGAACGGTTTCGTGCCGATCCACTCCCTGTCGGTTTTTCGACGAACACAAAGGCTTTCTCGGTACAGATTGGGACGGCGTAGTGAGTAGTTCGTTGCTTTTCTTTCTCCTCTTGAACCTCCAGGCCTCAGGCGAGCCTTCATCACCGGTGGCTGACAAATGACTGCCTGGTGGTTCGCGGTTGGTTCTTTCCTTTTCCATGGATCGTTGAAAGATCGTTGTGAAATAATTTCAACGAATGGTTCACGAGCGACTCACGAATGGTTCGTCTCGCAAATTGTATACACACCTTTAGATACTCGAGGGAGCCTTTAGATATACCTCCAGGTTACCGAGACATATTGGGAAACATGGCTCCTTGTGAGAAAAGGATTTCGCTCTTTTATTTCTATCTGGATCTGTTTTTGTGCAAGGACAGCGGTAGACCAGCTGGAAGAATAACGGATTTGTAACCGGAGGGTTGCGAGTTCGAAACTAGGTCGAATCAAAGACAGTCGTGTGCACGGGGTTGGTGCATGTTAAATCTGTCGGGGCCTCAGATGTTCTCACTTTGGCGTTATGTGGAAGTTTGGAGAGTGGGGTGCCAGTTTAAGTGTGATCTCGTCATCTGACCATGGTTCAAAATTAGAAGGTGTTGTCCTCGGATAACAATTAAATCCGGGATTGATTCCGGACCATTATCGTCAATAGCCCGTTATGTTCCGCCAGTGTGGCGTTAATTAACTACCTATTTTTGCACAAGTTTATTTGCAAATTAACTTCCTTTGTCTTTGAAAACAAAGATAAAACAAAGAAAACAAAATATTTTTGAGTCAGAGTGACATTTGGGTTCTTTTATTTCTATGAATGAGAAAGTTAGTTCTTTGAACTTTTTTTAATTCTCACATCTTTCAATAGCTAACTGTAGATACATTGTATAATTCTTTTCATAGCTGGTGCTTGGATTGCTGGCGAAGTAGATGAAAAGCAATTCATAGAAGTAGACCTTGGTCGTATTCAGCCCGTTTATGGCATAGTTACTAAAGGTAGGAATGGGTACGAAGAATGGGTCAAATCTTACAAGGTGCTCTACAGCAGGACTGGTATAACTTATGCTTATGTGACTGATGGAGAAAAGACAGACAAGGTAAGTTTATGTAAATAGCAAATAGTTCATTAACGAAAAGTCAAACCATTATCTTTCTTCTAAAAATGAAATACATATACTACTCATATGTCATTATTACCTTTTCTAAGTTTTTGTGAGTGAATTAAGTTCTCTATAATCTAAGAGACAAAATACTGCTAGGTAATAATGTACTAACACTACTGCATAATATTACTCCAATCCTATCGCACCCAATAGAGAACAAAATTAAATTATCTTTTATTACATATATCAAAGAAGAGAAATGTTAGTAAATTTTTTATCATATGGATATTAGAATTAATAGTTGCAACTATTTTGAGATCGATGAAATTCATTAATTATGAAATTAAATTTCGTGGTACAAGAACTGTCCTCTTCTTGATGTAACGAATTTCAGAAATACTGCAAGCAATATTCTACTGTTAATAAAAGTAATACACCTCTTTAAATCAGAAATAAAAAAATTCAGTGACGCTAAAATAATTGAGCAAATACATTATCAATTAAAAGCCGTACTGTTCATTTAATAAAAAGGAAAAGAATTTTTCATTAGTCTCAATTTCACTCATATATGAATACTATTGAAATATTAAAGATTTTAACTGAACAACTTTTTTTTAAAAAATCTCGATTTGTGTAGGATACATTTTATATAATAATGTAATAATTAACGAGTATAATGTAATTATGGATATATTTTCCAAGGAGGCCACAATCGAGCCTTTTCATAAACCTTACCCACTAACTTGTCAAGAGGGTATTTGCCATAAGGAAGAAGTAAAATAATAAACTCGACAACTTATATCTGGTACCATAAATACCAACCTGAAGCCTCACTTAAATATATGGGTGATAGAAACGAGCCTTTCCTAGACTTATTAGATGGCACATCTTCTTCATTCCTTCGTTCTGGAAAAGCATTTCTCCTAAAGCATTTTTAACTTGCCTAAATGTAACACTGTACACGCCTCCCCAAGTCATTTTCTGGCCTGTGCTGACCTGGCAGAGAGGATCTCCATGGAAGTGCTGATATAGTTTGTTGAATTTATGAGCCTGTTCGTATTCATGAACTTGATATTGCTATTTAGGAATGAGTAACGACGAAACTTCAATTTCTCATAGTGTCAGGAAGTAGTACTTGATTTCATAAAAAGTCTAAATTTCGAATCATTGGTTATAAAAACCAGCAGTTAAGAAATGAAATATGTCTGAACAGCAGTATTTGGAAATTGCAATAGGGATTTATATGATTATTTTATCGAAGATAAAGGAGAAAGAAAGACCGCTTTCAAACTGTTATTGAGCATCACTTTTACTCTTTCTATTTGATTTATTTATTTCCCACTAGATTTTCAAAGGAAACTTCGACAGTGATACTCCAGTGGAACATGTGTTTCGAATTCCATTTGAGGCACGATACGTGCGGATACAGCCGATTGCCTTTCACAAAGAAATCGCATTGCGAATGGATGTACTAGGTTGTGCAGAAGGTACAAATAGGATTTATAATACAACAAATAAATATTGCTCAATTCAGAATTATTAAAATACATTTATAATTGATATAACATGTTATTCTTATAGTATTACTCGTACTTGTATAGAATATAAACTTTTTTCATTCAACATAAAATCTTAATTTAGCTTCCATACCATCTGGCATATTGTAGCACAAATGTATATATTTTCTCTCACTTCTTTGAGCTTAAATTAAAATTTAAAATAATTTGTAAAACATTGTTTAATTGCTTTTTCAACTTAAAAAAATATGAGGTCTATTTCTAGTTATTTGAATTCTATCAATATACTATTTTGTTTATTTCTTTAATCTGGTATACATTTTTTACTTTTAGGAATGACCACACTTCCAGTCATTACGACAACACGTAAGATCTTTCGTTCTGATTTTTCCAATAATGCATGTAGAAAATTCTATTAGTTCAATCCAATTGATATTTTAACTTTTCATGGAAATAACATCATTGCAAAAACTGTAATTGTTGAAATTTGAGATGTTATTTGATGTTTGGATTGTATGCAATTTCAGCTCTACCCTGCATTGACGAAATGGGCATGAGTAACGGAACTATTCATAGTTATCAGATCAAGACAACTAGTGATCGGAACTCGAACTCAAATGGTCATTATGCGCGTCTCAATACGCCCCAAACAAAATCTCACGAGGGCGGATGGGTAGCGGAACACTTGGACGAACACCAGTATATTCAGGTATTACTCTCGTAAATTGGTTCATTGACATTCGATACTCTTCTGTTATTTTTCGCAACCAAAAGCATTCTTTTAACCTCTTCAGTCCTCATGTAGACGTTTCGGTACATTTGAATATTAACGTTTCTTATCCTCAAAACATTCTGTGTATTTATTAATTTTCGCTGTCCTCATTTATCTGCATCCTACTGTACTAACACAAGGAGGAAAATATCCCGTCGCTCATTGTTTCTAACTGGACGTTGTCAGGCGAGTTCCTAAATAGAGTTTGGAGTAGCTTTCCCAGATTTGACCCTTGCGCCATAAAACCAAATCAACCCTCATGGAATATCATAAGTGAAATAAACGTATGGTAAAATATAACTTTTTCCTAGTTAATGTTTTATACATTTTTTTTGGTCCAATAAATGCAATCTATTTCATGCATTTATTGAAGAATCATAAATTTTGGCCATCAGAGAACATTTCTAAAATTTTCTCTACGTTACATTATTCTACTCAATCCATTCCAAGAATTATAAATGTTATTCCTCTCTCTCTCTCTCTCTCTTTCTCTCTCTCTCTCTCTTTTTCTCTCTCTCTCTGATTGTTTTTAATCTCTTTCAGATTGACTTTGTCAAATCCCGTGTGTTGACTGGAGTGAAGATTCAAGGCCGTGACATGGTGCCACAGTGGGTGACTGCTTTTACTGTCAGTTATAGTCAGAATGGAGTTTTGTGGCATAATATCTCAGACAACACTGGAGTCAAGGTAAATATATAACTATACCACGATGTTATTCTTAAAAATTAGCTGCATTTTCACATACCAATACCGTTAGTTTGCACTATCACCGCCAATATGCGGATATAATTTTACTTATTTTATTCTTTAATTCTTACAGTTCCTAGATGTCGTTCACAAAAAAGTTCTTTTAGTAGTCTTTTTTAAATATCGTATTCAGGTTTTACATGAGACGAATCAAGCAATAATGAAACTAAAAAAGCGGGTATTTGCTAAAAGAACAGACTTGCAGAATTGGTCTTTAAGTTTATTTCGCAACATTCTTTCTTTGTTCTATCTTTGTGAAAACAAATAAGGAACGAAAGTAAAAGAGTGTTAAAATCATTGTTTCTTAATAATATCCATCGTTATATTTTTGTACCTAAAACAATCATAAACAATTAATCTCAGCAGAAAATGTACAGATGTTTGACTTGTAGAGCAACTTTCTTCGTTTTAAGTAGTGCAGTTTTACTGTTGCATTGTCGAAAAATGCTGATTGCTTGACCGTTAGATAACATGATCTCCAATATATTTCTAAAGTGCAATTAAAAATCATTAGTGCAGGGCACTGGTTCAGATGTTCACCAGACATAGGCTGTCCTCGGTCACACAAATTACAGTATGGGGAATCAGTAGGTCCTATTCAGTGGAGATGGGCCCGGATACAGATGCTGTCGGTAACAAGTCAGATGCTGTTGGCAACAGCTTTCCGTCAAGTAGTGTGGAACAACTGATATGCTATTGCTGATGAAGCTGCAGTTTTAAGACAGCGAGAGACTTCGATTCTAATTATTTCCATACACATCAATTCGACAACTTCTAGTTTTGGCAAATAAGAAGTCATAGGCTTTGAAAATTTCTGCGTCACCATGGCAATTTTTTTTCTTCCTTTACAAACAACGAGAGAAAGCTTCGAAATCTTTCCTTACGCATCAAGGACAGCGAAAGCTCAGTTGGAAGAGCACCTGATTAGCAACCAGAGGGTTCCCATTTTTGAATTCGGTTCAGCCAAAGACCGTTGTGTATACGGAGGCTGGTGCACGTCAAATCTGTCGTTTCCTCAAATATCCTCACGTTGGCATGGTGTAGAAGTTTGAAGAGTGGGGTGCCACCTAAGGTGTTGACCTCGTCATCTGACCATAGTTAAAAATTGCAAGGTGTTGTCCTTGGAATTTTCCCAGCGGGATTAATCCCGGTGACGACAGAAAGCCCATTGTTTTGCTACAGTGCGACATGAATTAATAATCTACCTAACCTGCGTATTAATTTGACTTCTAGTTTTGACGAATGAAAATCATAGGCTTTGAAAATTTATGCATCACCATAGCACCTTTTTGGCCAAAAGGTGCGCTTTTTTATTTCCGTTCACATAACAATATGCATGCACACACTGTATGGATAATCTGTCAGCTATGTCTTTTAATAGTATCCTGATCTCGTGAATCCGCTGACAATTATTTCGTTGTTGGAAAGACAGTGCTTGAAGAGCAATGTAGTTTTAATGTTTGTGATTATTTAATATGATTATTTCTCACTTTATAGTCTAGAAATACAGAACATTGCCATGAGTTACCCATTATTTTTTGCTAAGATTTCCTATTTTACTTGCGTGTGGTATGTGGACATAAACTTAGTTACTTAAAAAGCCTTTTTTTTAGCAAAATGCCATTACATAAAGCATAAACATCATGAATTTCAGGTTTTTCCGGGAAATTATGACAGTCAAACCATATCTACTGTATACTTTCCACAAGCTATTAGAACACGCTTCATTCGTATTCATCCTGTTGCTTGGGAGAACTGGATTGCTATGCGCTTGGAAATTCTGGGTTGTTACGGTAAGTGAACTACCCGATTTCAGGAATCCTGAAATTTAACTACTATATTAATTGCGCTACTGACACAGACAGCTCTGAAGTCTTACTTTTAAAGAAGCGTCTCAAGATCAATATCCATACACTCCCTTTCCAGATACCCTAGTAGCAAACACTTTCAAAATACTTAGTTCATTTTTAACGTTTTACTTCCTTTCTTGTGTTTGGGTGTAATCTTAAACGTCAATAATTTAATCACTAACCTTAACTTAAGTTGTAAATAATGTTGCCACATTGATAGTGAATGACGTTTCCATGATTAAAGAGTACGATAGAGTGGGGGAGCATGTGATCTTGAAACACTTATTTTAAAATGAAAGAGTTATGTTACAGCATTAATTTAAATATATAGTCTTTTAATGTTTTTGGAATAAAGATATGCATAATTAATAAGTTTCCTTTAATTGTTCTTTCAGAACGTCTCCAAAATGAAGTGTTGGATGATATACAAACTGATATACCAGTTATGCTAGGTGAGATGAAACTTACTAAATGCTTATACGTAAAATTGTAGTATTGAAATTTTCTAAACATCAATAAATTTTGTATTGTATTAGTTAAAATTTCCAACAAAATTGAATCAAATTTGTGGGATTATGCATACCGCTAACTGTCATTAACTTAAATTGATTCGTAATAGGCTCTAGTGAGTTTTAAACTTATCTTTTCTCTGTTTTATTCATTTTTAATCCTAATATAATTTTAATTACTTACTGCCATAAACAAAAGTTGTAATTCTTTTTAATACATTTCTTCATTAAAGATAAATAAATATCTCCTATTTCGGTCGATCTTATCTCTAGTGTAGCAAAAATATGATCGCAGAGTGAAGACCTAAACAATACCTCATTCTCATACTTTTAGCCACTATTCCATAGATATCGAAATCAATTACGCATTTTTACGCAATCTCATTGATGCATAGCACAAGAGATAGAAAATTTAGAAAGTACTCTTTAGAAACTAAAATTTGTAATTATTTTTAAAATGAATAGACATTAATAACATAATGCCAATAAATAATATCAATGTTTGAGGGTTTATGCTGGATTATTATAGTTTGCGCAAATGCCAAATGGTTATCGTTTGCGTACGCAACTCTTGGCTCGCAAAAAATTGAGAATCGTTTGCACCTTGCTATTTTTTTTTTTTTAGTTTTTATTCTTTTGTTGCCAGTTGTGGCAACATTTAAAATTATATCTTTGGAAATTGTGTTCTTGCTAGCGTTAGAATTATTGTGTTAAGAATTAAACGACTAATTGTATGCCGATTTCTGATGCCAAGCAAATATTTTACTGATGTGTGGAAGCGCTCCGCGCTGAATTATTTTAGAGCCTCCTGCCCTGTTAATGTTTTTTTTTTTTTTCTAATGGCAAGAGAAAATGACAATATCTTACAAAACGATTACAAGAATACAAAACAGTAAGAGAAAAAAGTCAGTATCTCATCAGCAAGGCTCTAGCACTCCAGTAGCGTCTCACCTCGGAGACCCCACACAGAGCTGGACATCTTTGGATATGGGACCTGTCCATAATTTCATCCTTTTTGCAGAGTGGGCATTTAGGACTGTCATAAACGCCAATGCGGTGTAGGTGGTTTGCAAGGCAGTCATGCCCCACTGCAAGTCTAAATTCTGCGACCGCTCTTTCGCGAGGTTTAATTGAAATTTTTTGGTCTAATAAATTTCTCCAACTCTTCGAGGAAATACAAGTAATGTTACAATGAAATACAATTAATGTACAAAGAATGTTGCAAATAAATAAGTTTTAATTATACACACTTAAACACTGTCCACACTTTAATCTACTACTTTCACTCGTAACAAAAATGACGAGGAAATATTCTGAGTTTCACGAATTTTATCTGTGCGTACTTATTGTAAGATCTTAATCCCTCACAAGCGAGAGTCTCTTAGAGACACATAAATATACGTGCCCTGTGCTATAACAAATACTAATTATAGCCATTTGTTCTAAGATTTTTGAGCATTAACAATCTCAGCTTGCATCACCTTGTAGGGTTAATTTTATTTTTCCATTTTCAATACAGATTATAACAATGAATACATCAATTTTAAAGCATTAATGCACTGACTTCCTTTAAATAATATCACTTAAATGATATAATTACGAAGTAAATCTACTAGTATCCTTTTATAAACAATAGTTTAAAAAATCTCGTTACCTTGATCAATATCCTTCATATTTGTAGTCGATTTAAACTACCATACTGAATATTAAAAATTTCGTTTCTAATATCTAACGTAGGTGTTTGTCATGATTCGATGGGTTTCGAAGACCATCAACTTCCAGATACTTTAATTTCTGTATCTTCCTCTGCTGGTCCAGGTAGTGGAGCCTCTAGAATAAGGTAAGAATAGGCCTAGTCGGTTTAAAAATATACCGCAGTATTAATGTATCCCCCTATCATCATCTTAGGTAGGTAGAATGTATTTTAATTTACATGACACTAGATCAATACAACGGGTTATTATGAAATGAACTATTGGTTCAATGATTTCCTATAATTGAATCAACAATCATGTGAAATGTTTTAGATTGAGTTTAAATAAATAAGTTACAAAGCTCAAATAAAATGTTACAGCATTTTAAACATGTTATTTAAATGCCATGTCATTTATGTAACTATTCCATCCAACAATAATCATAGAAGCCAATATGAGTTATTATTTAATTACTATTCTGTAGCTCTGGCGTCATCTGGGTTGGTGGAGTCGTACGCTTTAGGGTGACGCTACCAAGAAAAAAATTTTCCTGTAAATATTTATTTGTAATCAATACGTTTTGAGTCCCATAGAAAAAAAAACATTTTTTCGCTAAAAATGTCTTACTCTCTGGAATTTATTGATAACTGGAGAACCACGATACGGGCCGCGGCATTACGCATTCGATCCAAAGATTTGCTGTCTACTCATTTCAATTTCATGAAGTGCTTTCTGTGTAAAATTGAATGAACAATTTTTTTATTTTTAACCCTTCAGGTGATCACATGATCAATGTATGTAATATTTTAAAATTTTAGCAGGTATTATTTTTAGTATTAGTATTATTATACTCTGCCCATCTCCGGCATCTAGGCTATCAGTGAATGAACAGCCCAATAGAGGTCTGAAGTGATAAAATATTGTGGTGTCGTTGCCCCAAAACGGTAGCGTTAAAATAGTACGAAGGAGAAGACAAATAACAACTAAGATAATTAAGTTATTATTCCAAGAACATTAAGAATATATAAGAATGTTTACATCATCACATTAACATACTCCCATATATCAAAATATGTATATCACAGGACAGCGCGAGGAACCAACCTCGCCCGTTGCTTCTCTCTCTATCTCTATCTCTATCTCTCTCTCTCTCTCTCTCTCTCTAACCGTCGTTTCCAACGAACTCTGCCGTAATCTAAGAATAGCCCAACGGTGAAAGTCAAAAACCAATCAGAGATCATCTGGACGAACACCATTTGCAGAGGACGCTCTTATGCCGCGTTTACACAGGAGTTGCATATACATTTAGCTCCCTTTTTGTGGCGAGGACGTTTAACGTTCCCCTATGCTGACCCCTTTTAGTCCCTTTTTTTGACCGACTCCGGTGTAAACGCTCCCCCCAAAAGTTGCAACCCTTTCATCTTTACTGACTCATGGTGGAAAACAAATTTGGCTCTGCAAACTCTCCAAATCGCCACACCGACTCGAGATCTTGACGAAAAAATGAATGCTGTTACTCGGAATAGCTTCGATGTTTTGAGGGAGAGAAGTTGTGCAAACCTGGTGTAAACGCTGTTTAATTTCACCTGCTCTTCTCAAGTCGTTGTAAAGCGCACTACGGAAGAACAGCAGCTGGCGCCAATCATTAAAAAATCAGAATACATGCGGCATTCCGAAATTATTTCCCGGTTGAAGTATCTCGCGATGTCACAATATCTTTTTAAAACACTATCCATTGCATGGAATGCTACTGTATTGTCGAGAATTTTAAGGTGTTCTTTAGCCATTTCGTCTGGTTTGAAAAAAAAATAGTGGATTTTTCTGCAGTGGTAAGTTCTTTCCTTCGTAGGTAGTGGCGTCCTGAAGTTAAAAACAAGCTACTCCAACACCTCTGGGAAAGGAACCTGGGATGCGAGCCATATTTCTCAATAAAGCATTCCAGTTCAATCTACAAAGCGATGTCTACAGTAAAGACAAGAAATCTTTTGTTGATTGAAATCTATTAGAACTTATAGACGAGCATATAATAAGACTTTGCGTAATATTTTTCAGACTGAATACTCCTTCAGAAGATCAAGGTACTGGTGGTTGGATTGCTGGTTCATTTGATTATAAACCAATTATCTTTATTGACTTCTATGGGGAAAGGAATCTCACGGCGATCATAACGCAAGGTAAGCATTTAGAGTAAAGAAAAAGGTACAGTTTCTCGAGTAAATTTTTAAATTCCACACTAATAATTTTAAAAGTATATATTTTTATTTAAGATTATATTTTACAGATACTCAAGATAGTATACATTGAAATGTGATATTTAACCATACATTGTGGATGGGTGCTATTGCATGCTAATTCTCACTATTTACTTGTTTGATATTTCATTGTAGGACATTTATATTTCAGTGGATATAACTACCAATACATATTTAAAAAAGGCAAGCAATGATAATTCATGCGTATCAAAAAATCTGCTCAAAGTATAAAAACATCGATTCCTTAATATAAAAGAATACTTTTTTTGAACTCTTAATTTTCTATATATATATATATATATATATATATACTAGGGGGCTCCGCCCCCTGCTCGCTTACGCTCGCCAACCCCCGGGGATTGCTGCGCAATCCCATTTGGTTTGCTTCGCAAACCAACACTCCTGTCACAGATACCATTTGGTTTGCTTCGCAAACCAACATTACTTTCACAGAGTGAAACTATCTGAATAATTCGTATTATGCTGATTTCACTTTCCGGTTCATGACGTCACAGCGAGGGCTTCGCTGCGTCTCGCTTACGCTCGCCGACCCCGGGGATTGCTACGCAATCCGTTTGGTTTGCTTTCTCAAACCAATACTTCTTTCGCAAGTGATTTAACTTTTTTTTGCTTTAACACTTAATGCACCCTAAACTAATAGCCGCATCAGTAAAAAATCTTCTGCATCTTGTTCCCTGTACAATTTTAACTAAACATTGTTAATATCCAAACTTTACGATCTGTACTTTGTCGGTAAACTGTCTTGAAAACAGAGGGAAAAAAGCGAGCCTTTTTCCTCGCCAAATAAAAAGAAATCGTTTTTATGGCAATTGTTGCTACGATAAATTTGATATCTGGCAAACCCGATAGTCAAAAGTGTAACCCACTACTGCTTTCGGAAGCAGCTATGCGAACTGAAAAATACGAAATTTGTGTCACCAACTTTTGATTGCATCGAATTTATTTATGAACCAATTTTAAAAATAATTGTACCGTAAGAAAGAGTATATTCTGAGGTATACTGCAATATTTTTAAAATTAAAAATTAACAGTAATACTATACAGATATGACCATTTTAGTTTTGTATCGGAAGTTACGATCTGAAAGTTCCGAAAATTGTATGACCCACTTTTATTTGCATCGATTTTATTTATTAACCAATTTGAAAAATAATTGTACCATAAGAAAGAGTGTAATGTAATGTATTCAGTGATGTTTTCAAATTTAAAAAATAATGGCTTTTGCCGTAGACAAAACGGTTTTAACAATAAGTAGCGAAAATATCCAAAGATTCCGAATTTTGTATGACGAACTTTTGATCGCATCCAATTTAATTATTAACCGATTTCAAAAATAATAGTACCGTAAGAAAGAGTATATTCTGAGGTATACTGCTATATTTTAAAAATTAAAAACTAATAGTAATTAGATATAGATATGGCAGTTTTAAAAAAAAGTAACAAAAATGTCCCGATTTTTCCTGAATTTCAAAAAAATATTATCAAGAACCAAATTTAAATTTAAAAAAAAACTCGACGAGCTGCAAAAATTTACGTTGAGAGGTACTCTTAAAAAAAAACTCACGACTGAAGACTGAAAATTTGAATGTGTTTTGCTCACTCGCGGAAGAAATTTCACTTCTTCAACTTTAACACTTAATAAAACCTAAACTAATAGCCACATCGGAAAAAAATCTTAATAATTATCCAGGGAATACGATGAAGAACAAAGCATGTTAATTTCATATTTTTCCGATCAGTACTTTCTCGGGAAACCGTCTAAGAATCGAGCTAAACAACACAGTTTTCAATTCTTCGGCGGCGGCGGCGGCGGTAACATTTTTTTAATATAGAGAGATATATATATAAATCGTAAGTTTGTTTTCTTGCAATAAATAAAAATATTGACTGTCTTTTTTCCTTTATTTTTTCTTTTTTCTGTCTTTTTTCGAATTCCTCTATTTTAGCTCAGGAAGTCGAAATTTGACACTTTGCACGTATTTCGTTTTTTAGAATTCTGCATTTTTTCATTGGAATTTCGTTTCTGTTTGTATATCTTAATCTTTTACATATTGCAATATATTATTCAGTAATTCAGTGTATATATTTGCATCCGAAGTAAACTGTAGAAGTTAAAACGGAATTAAAAAGTATTTTCCGCACAGCAAAAATTATTGAAGTTAAAAAGTATTTTCTGTGCAACTTAAATTATTGCATTTTTCTATGTGTTTATTGTAATTCATTTTCAATCAACATTTAACCATTTCAACCCAAGCAACTCCGGGTTATTCAGCTAGAGGGACTAAAAATAAGAACATAAGTGACATTTCAGACACTAATACTTATTATCTTGTTTATTTTTTTGTTAAAATTTTAAATATCTCTTAAAATTTTAATTGATATTGAAATATCAAATAAACTACTTAAAAGGTATGATTATTTTGCTTTATTTCAGTACAATAAGTTTTTAAAATAGTAGAATATCTATTTTAAAATAGCACATAAATTCACGGAACTTCTAAATGTTGAGTTCATTAAAACAAGTTATCTTTCCCAGGACTCGAAGACTCTGATAAATGGATTATGAGTTACAATGTGCTCTACAGTTTGGATAACGTAACTTGGGACAGTGCACATGAACTAGATACCGGTAACAAAGTAAGAATGAACTTTTATCTAATTTGCTGATTAGAAAATAAACCATATTTGCTTTTAATTCAAAGTACTGACCTAATGCATTTATATTACCTAGTGCCATACATACCATAGAACTACATTCGAAGTTTTGTTTTTTTCTTGTGGACAGGTATTTGCAGGAAATACCGACAGAAATACTCCTGTTACAAGACTATTTAGCTCAACTATTCTGGCCCGTTACCTCAAATTAATTCTCATAGATTATCATACTGGACCAGCTTTGCGAATGGAGGTGTTGGGATGTTTTATTCCATACCGTAAGAAAACATTTCTATTTTTAATATCACATTATATTGTTCACCATTTTTTTTAATATCATGATCAATCGTTTTTATTCGAAATACAGTTTATTCGAAAAATGTGTACTTTTGAGTGCCAAAGGTATAATATTTTCTTCATTTTATATATAAAGAAAAAGACACAAGAACAAGTAATATAAATGTATTTAACAATACATTTTTAACTTAATAAATAAAATCAATCGTTACATGCTTTTGTTGGATTTATATAACTATGTACGAATAGAAGTCTCATTTTGCCTGGGTTTAGATGTGTATATATTCGAGGGGGAAATATCTATATGTGTGTAGTTAAACAGCCAAGAAAACAAATGTCATTCTTTATATTGAAAAGCTTTAAAATGAACAAATATCGTCTTCATCTCTGATAATGTTTTGTTTCTGGTTGTTTAAAGAATTAAATTAAGAATCTAAGCTATTATTCTATTACTCTTTAGACTTTTTTTACTATGACTTGATTAAATTTGCGTACTATTTAAGACAATGGATTAATTTTCATCGAGTTACAAATAGATTACTTTTTAAATATTTAAAAGTTTTAACTTTTAATCATTTAAAAGTAACACCAAGCTCATAATATTGTAAATTTTTTTGGTAGAAAATCATGAGGCATTTCAGTTTTCATATAAAGCTTTATTTTGACATTTTAATTTAACATATATTTTGTTTTTCTTTTTAGCCGAAGTAACACCTCCACCTCCAATTTTGATTACTACAACAGGTGAGTAATCTATATTTACTTGCAACCCATTATCTATTTATTTTTACGTACACCTCTCTACAGTTTCTAATTTTTTAATATTTTACTAAACGTTTCAAGTATCTGACTTTTTTTAAAGCGCAAAAAGTTTTTTCCGAAATTATTTTTAAACCTAACCTAATTTCAGCTTCAGTGTTCAAGCAAGAAATAAATAAATTAATCGTATACTACTACTGATAGGGGTTCGTCCTAGTCCTGTAGGTTATATCACGATTAGTAGCTACTATTATCCATTTATTTCCCCAAAATTATAAACGGAATAAATTAGAGAAAATGTTTTATTCATCTGAAAGTTTTTTTTGCAAATACCTGGCCATTTTGAAGATGTCAGACGAGCTTTAATCATTATGGCACTACAAGAGCAGAATTGTGAACCACTTGGTAATTGGTAACTAACGTCGTACTAGAGCAACACAACGGGCTATTGACGATTGTCCTGTATCAATCCCTTAAGGCAAAGATCCGCGGACAACACCTCGTAATTTTGAACTACGGTCAGATGACGAAGCAACACCTGAGCTTGTACCCCACTCTCCAAACTTCCACACCAACCCAACGTGAGTACTTTCGGCCACGACAGATATAAGGTGCACCAGCCGACTCTGCACCATACGATTACAAACATCCATACCCGGATCCGGATTCGAAAACGCCTTAACCACTATACTGCTAAGTTGGCTATGTGAACCACTTGGCTTTACCCTGGCGCACGAGGTTATAAACCTTATACAAGGTAAAATTTTCTTCACAAGCTATTGGTTTGCACAGGATTTTTTGGATTTCAGAGAAGGTTCCACATATCGCACCCCGCAAGAAAAGTGACATAACTCAAAATTACAGAATTTGTGAAACATCAACTTAAATGATACTATAAAACTTATATTGAAATAGTATAAGCTTCTTTTGAAGTTTAGGTAAGTATTTATGGTGGTAACTTCTATTATATTATAAAGAATAGTAATATAACACGCTGGGGCACCTGATACATATTTTTTAATGACATACTAAATCAAATAAAAATATTCGAAAATGTTTGTAATTTAAGAGCACATCTAATATTATGCATTACAAAAACCATTGTCTAAAGTGGTTACCCATTGATATTTTTCCCTGTTGCACCACTGGGAGGAATGCACGTTGCACCTCACATACATACTATGCACGTAAGGCACGACTCGTTTATTGGTAGATCACGCATTCACACCAGCCAGACAAACATGCATGCCTTACACTGGATTCAAACCAAGAACCTTTCTATCTAGAACCCAACTCCATGACCACCAGCCCGATTGATTGTTCATTATGATGTTAATTTTACCTTTCGTTTTTAAATATATTGTCCAATGGCAGTATAATTATTGTTCGAAAGCATTTTTAAAGTGTTATCTCATAATTTATTTTTCATTTGAATCAGAATTTTGCGCTGAGTATGGACCTTGGCTGAGTTTATCGGATCCAGCTTCAAATCAATATGGAGATACAGAAGCCATAGAACAAATCATCTCTGTATCCGGAACATGCAGGCACCCGTTTGAGATCCAGTGCAGAACCATGGTGACTGGTAAAGATTACTCGCAAACTGGCCAATCCGTTACCTGCAATCTGGAACAGGGGCTTCAATGTCTGAATCATGAACAATCTTCTTTTGTGTGTTACAATTATGAAGTTAGGATTAAATGCTGGACATGCGGTAAGTTATTCTTCGTTCTTATGCAGCACTAAAAATTGCAGTTATTCTTGAAAAACACACAATCTATCATGATAGAATGAAATTTTCATACATTTGATGACTTTAATTTCTAGAATTTTGAACCTACGTTAACCAGTCAATATACATAAGTAAATATAAATATTTTATATAATGCTGGAGCATGTAGCACTGTGACTTACTTTTTTGCATTCGAGACATTGATTTTACACATTACTTAAGCTTTTATAATGTGTGGGGTTTATTTGTGTCAAATGAATCTAGTCAAAGATTTTCACAGATACCGTACTAAGAGTACGTGTAGTCGATTTTTGTGTTGTATTGTTGTAGAGCCAAAGGCGAAGAAATTTTTAATTATAAATTAAATTAAATGTTCTACGCACAGAATTTAGATTTCGCTCGAAATAATCATAAATTTTAAGATATTATTTTTGTCTTTCAGTAGATTTTTTAATTCACTACTGAATAGTCTGTTATTTATTGACTAGTATTTGACAGTTCATTACTTGCAGTGTGTTATTATAGATTCCAAAATTTTCTCGATTTGTATCAATGCAAAGATGAAAGAAAGGTTAAGAACTTTAAAAATCAATAAATTGGCTTTACATGTATAAGAAAAAGCTGATGACAGGATTCAAAAAGACACTAGAACTTTTAGATACATAATTCATTATTTTTTACTTCCTTTTCCATTCAAAATCGTTATTTAAGTATTTTAATATTAGTGTATAATAAATTAAATAAAAACTTTTTCAATGTAAGTAAGTAATATTAAAATGTTTATTTATGGATTCATCTTAGCAATGAATTTTATTAACCTCAAACAACCAATGGAAATAAAATCAAGAAACATGCTACAAATGTTTAAACAAGGTATGATGACGAAATTCTACAAATTCGAAGTTTAGAACTAAAATATACTTGAAGATTTTCAATATTATTGTGTCGCTCCTGCAAAGTTTATATCTTTGAGTTGTACCACTTGTTGAGAAGGTGAAAATTATTGATCCGCCTTCACTTAATCCAATAAAAGTGACAACATCGTAACTTATTGTTGTCCATTAAACGCTTTCAGGTGTAGAGACTACTACTGCTCTACAGCCCGTGGTAATTTGTCCGGAAGTTCCAAAACTTATAAAAGAGGGATGCCCCGCCTCTTGTCCTTCAGAGTACTCCTGCGACGGGCAAACATGTGTACCTGATGTAGATTGCCCATGCTACCAAGATGGAAAGCGATTCCAGGTAAATTATGTTATGAAGTAGAATCAAAAGTTTCTATTTTATCACCACATTATGGTTTATTGCCACGAAGAATCAACAAACTTGCTATTCTATTTCAAGCGATCACGACTGGGCATAAAAATCTCGCTGCGCCATTGTCATGATTTGATATAAAAAATTTTAAATATTATATATTTCGAATTGGAAGAAGTTTATTAACAAATGCCAGGAGTTTGACAAGTAAGCCATTAGCCTTTTTGCTTCCCAATATCTCTCAATAATTCAATTAAAACTATAGTACATTTACCTACGTGTTCTCTACACGTGTAGCACACTTGTTCTTATATTCCCTATTCAATGGTTGTCCCGAATTGCATAAAGTACTAATAGGTGTGTTCCAAAGTCCAATTCTAAATAAATGGACATCAAGGCAATCGTGTCCATGAAGAAGATGAAACAAAGCAACAGCTGTTAGAAATTAGCTCCTAATACGTATCTCCCAGAAGCGCCCCGAATACAGTTTGGAGGAACTTCGATGAGAATGTTGGCACACACGAATTATTTCAAGGAGAGATGCCTGGCGAGTGTCCGAATTTTAAGAGCCTGTTGCTTATCGTAAGGGATTTTTTCGAGCTGTATTTGAGCAGAAGTTTCTTATCTGTGGTTTAAATAAACATATTATTACTATAAATAATGTAAAATTAAAATAGATGTATATTTAAAATTATATTGGATATTTCTTATTTTAATTTTAACTATTCTTCAAAAGTTTCTAAAGTTCATCAACAATAAATATCTATGAAGTTCTGGAGTAAAACACACGCTAAAATATTCTGGGTGCCTTTTCTTAAGAAAACAAATGTTTCCATACATAAAAACGAAGGAAATTAACTTTAGGAGACACAGCAATTCAATGAATTTCATAAACGTTAGTAAAAAAGCCTAGATTAATCTATAATAATTATTTAATACTAGCAAAATACCCGACCTTACTCGGTTTGAATTGCCTTACTCTAAATTGAAGAGATAATCAAAATATATGACTTACTTTTTTTGTAGAATAAAAATTTATTTGACATCTTTTGGCATCTTTATAATTTCTACAACTTGCTTTGGACACAAATCCAACACATGCATATCCATTTATGTAATACATTTCACAAACATCGCACCCTTGCTGTATGACAAAGCTACAAATGACGAAAGGTGACACTAAGGTTACTACTACAAAAGACGATTTTGAGAGAGATTTGGAATTCCATTTCTTAAGTTCTTTGCATGTTCAACTCAATTAATAAAATTACGATTTACGGCGAGTGCTCTCGCACTCATAGTCAACAAAACATTATTTTTTTACTTGTGCCACTTTTGGGTATGCGACATTGTGAAATTTTGCAATCTTCTCCTGTCATTATTACAACGAATTTTTTAATGATTGAAAAGTTCTAGTTCGGATTTTTAAACATTATTATTCTTTCAATAACGGCATTATTCTTTCAATAACGGCATTATTCTTTCAATAACGGCATTATTCTTTAAATCACGGCATTATTCTTTCAATAATGGCATAACTACACTTAAAATTTACTGAAAATTTATTCTGACTTACCTGCCATTTTTAAGTCGAATACTTTGTGGTGCTGTTGCGTGTGATGAGAAGGAAAACACATTTATTAAAATAATAAATATTTAAAACAGAAAACAGCGAAATAAAACATAATAAAAGATGTCGGAAAAAATTGTTCTAAAGATATTAATTAGTGATTCAATTTTACCTCTTGATCTCGCACAGTTGCCACAACTTACAACTAAAAGTGCACAAAATTTAAAAATGTGAAATTAATTCAAAGCGAAAGAAACAGAAAATATCACTGCTCACGCAATCTTATTCATTCTCGTTTCGTTGAAAAATATCGTCTGTCTCAAATATTCCGAAATCGTTTTCATTGCGCAAAGAACAAAAATAAGACTCGAAATAAATGAAATATCAGAGCTGAAATTCCATTAAAAATATAATTTTTTGAAGAATAATTACTTTTTCAGCAGTACTGGTAAAGCAATCGAAGTAATCGTAATATTCAATAGACATTCCACAATTTTTTCCAAAACTACCAAATTATGGTTGATTTAAGTATACTTACTCAGATGTTTTAGCATGAAACTCATCTAAATATAACAATAAAGAAATATTTAATATTGCATTCACTAAATTAATAGATAATGTATAAAATTAAATACACTGCAATCAAATATCTGGAATACAATTCATGTGATGCCTACACAAACACACAAACATAAAATCGAGCATAGAACAGAAAGACGGACAGACAGACTTTCGCAACCAATTCCACTCACTAAATGAAGATAAGTACTCACTGTATGCAAATTTCCATGAAAATATCTTAAACCGCGTGGACGTGTATAGGGCACAACATACAGACAGACAGACAGACACACAGACGGACAGACAGACAGACAGACACCAAACGAGAAAAGGGCGGATTCGGCATCAGAAGGGTCCAAAACGGATAGAAAACTTGAAATGGGTCGAAAATATTGAATGTACAAACAAACACTCCATTCTTATTTATATAGATACGTGTAATCTCGTATCTCAGTTCGCGAAATAACTCCAGATGTGTATATAATGACGGATTCCTCAATCCTAAACACTTAGTTCTTAACACTTCTCCTTTAGTTCTTAAGACATGAGACATGTATTTTATGTTCATTTTTCTATTTAAAAGTAAATATAATAGCAAGTACTGCTTTATATTTTAAACATAATCCTATTTCAAGTGATTTGACAATGAACCTTAATATTTAGATTGTTTATGACACAAATTGTCCGGTCATGTCTATTACACCTTAATAATTTATAAATACAGAGATATTTTACTCTATTGATTGGCATCTCTTATTTTATTTCTACAGCCTCCTAATATGGTTATAACCAAAGACTGTCAAAAATGTGAATGCATTCTGGGTGGATATTCATCGTGCAGACCCATAGAATGTCCTTCTTGTTTGCCAGTAAGTGATGCTTTATTATGCGATTTTAGTTTCAATTTTAAGGAAAGTTAATTAGTTCCATTTACTTTATTTTCAGCTTCATTTTTTACCATGCTAAACTATTTTTTAAGTGATTATATTATGTTTCTTTTGTAACTCTTCCAACTACTCTGTCTGAAAGAAATGTTTATTTTAAAATATATTAAACAAACGCGTGTGTGAGTTCTTAGTTGGAGGATAGGTATTTTTACATCCTATGAAAAATCAATAAAAAGCTACATAGTTATTTAAATATTAATTTATCCAAATTTATCTCATATCAGTCTGTAACAGTTAAACGTTAGTTTTTTCTCCCCCCCCCCCCAATCAATATGTATACAATTTTGAATCGGTGTGCTGTGCTGGAAATATATAAAAATTTCATAATACGGACGTTTCGTTCATAGTTTTGATAAATACTGGGTTTTATACAGTACATAAAATGATAGATTTTATATAGGACTAGCAAAATACCCGACCTTACTCGGTTTGAATTGGTTTACTCTAGATTGAAGAGATAATCAAAATATATAATGGCTTACGTTTTTGTAGAATAAAAATTTATTTTAACATCTTTCGCCATCTTTATATTTTCTACAACTTACTTTGGACACAAATCCTACACATGCAAATCCATTCATGTAATACATTTCACATACATCGCACAATTGCTGTATGACAAAGCTACAAAATTACGAAAGGTGATACTAAGGTTACTAGTATAAAAGACGATTTATAGGAAGATTTGGAATTCCCTTTCTTAAGTTCTTTTCATGTTCAACTCAACTAATTAAAATTACGATTTACGGCGAGTGCTCTCGCACTCATAGTCAACAAAACAATATTTTTTTACTTGTGGCACTCTTGCCTCCGGTCTGCGACATTGTGAAATTTTGCAATCTTCTGTCATTATTACAACGAATTTTTTAATGTTGGAAAAAGTTCCAGTTTGGATTAATAAACATTATTATTCTTTCAATAACGGCATTATTCTTTAAATAACGGCATTATTCTTTCAATAATGGCATAACTACACTTCAAATTTACTGAAAATTTATACTGACTTACCTAACATTTTTAAGTCTAATACTTTGTGGTGCTGTTGCGTGTGATGAGAAGGAAAACACATTTTTTAAAATAATAAATATTTAAAACAGGAAACAGCGAAGTAAAACAAAATAAAAGATGTCGCAAAAAATTGTTCTAAAGATATTAATTTGTGATTCAATTTTATCTCTTGATCTCGCACAGTTGCCACAACTTACAACTAAAAGTGCATAAAATTTAGAAATGTAAAATTAATTCAGAGCGAAAGAACCAGAAAAAATATCACTGCTCGCGCGATCTTGTTCATTCTCATTTCATTGAAAAATATCGTCTGTCCCAAATATTCGGAAATCGTTTTCATTGCGCAAAGAATAAAAATAAGACTCGAAATAAATGAAGTATCAGAGATTAAATTCCATAAAAAAACATAATTTTTTGAAGAATAATTACTTTTTCAGCAGTACTGGTAAAGCAATCGAAGTAATCGTAATATTCAATAGACATTCCAATTTTTCCAAAACTACCAAATTATGGTTGATTTAAGTATACTTACTCAGGTGTTTTAGCATGAAACTCAACTAAATAAAACAATAAAGAAATGTTTAATATTGCATTCACTACACTAATAAATAATGTATAAAATAAAATAGATTGTAATCAAATATCTGGAATATAATTCATGTGATGCCTACACAAACACACAAACACAAAATCGAGCATAGAACAGAAAGACGGACAGACAGTCTTTCGCAACCAATTCCACTCACTAAATGAAGATAAGTACTCACTGTATGCAAATTTCCATTAAAATATCTTAAACCGCGTGGACGTGTATAGGGCACAACATACAGACAGACAGACAGACACCAAACGAAAAAAAGGCGGATTCGGCATCAGAAGGGTCCAAAACGGATAGAAAACTTGAAATGGGTCGAAAATATTGAATGTACAAACAAACACAACATTCTTATTTATATAGATGAACAATTTTTTCACTCATCCAAAAACATTATCTGTTATTCCAAGTCAAACTAACTATAGGGTTTTCTTCGCAATAAATATCGTTTGCATCACACCAACCACACGAATCTGTAAAACCATTATTTCGAAAATAACGCGTTTAAACGTTCTGACACCGTAAGAAAAATTTATCGAAAGTTCGGGTATCAATTTAAGGTTATTTATGAATCAACATTGGGTTGTTTATTATCGTAAGGGAAAATAACTTACACGTGTTAAATAGGGTTAAACGAACATTTCAATGCACCATATCGTCTTGTAGTATGATAGGGAACCTCTATGAGAGTTATTTGGAGAGCAAATTAGCAAAACAGACTGAAAATGGAGATTTTACTTGCTGTAATCTAAATGCTACCACATAATACATATCAAGGTTACTTCAATCTAAATTAAGTAGTTTATCACCCTTTTGGAGACGGTTGGCGTTTAATTTAATTTTCGTTTACCATTCAACTATACATCCTATCGACGGTTCACAAGTGAAACTCTCTCAAAATTTTCGAGATGTGAGGTTTTTTTAGTTCTAGACAAGAACATGGTGATGTTTAGACTGGAGCCCACTAAGTCATTTTTTCTTTGAATAAGGGTTAGATATCTTTTTGAGAAATGTATTTTTGATGGGTAGAATTTTTCTACCTTCGTTTACACGGAACAACCTGCGAGTTGTATGCGGCGCATTTTTGATTCCTGTAACTTTACTGGATATATTTTTCTCTCCTTGTCAGTAAAAACTTTCCTTGTATATGTCCATTACTTGACATTGTATGTCTCGTGTTTGGCCCACAGCTGGTCCAAGCATGGCACCTCCTCCATAATACCTCAAACCAATCAAACAATTTCCGGACTATGTATTATGTATTTCACTTGTAAGCTGACAAATATCAATATGGAGTTCATTCTTTGGGAAGTTTTATTAGAGACGTATTTAAATCGCATTCGAGGAACAAGCTAAGTGACGCCACATTACGAATGCGTATAAAAACACTACGGCCACCATTAGCTTGACAGAAAAACCTCTCACGCTTGATGGGAACATGAATCGTTTCAGGGCCAGAAACCAGAAATGGATGACCACTGCACCTGCAATTGCGTGGGCTGCGCTGAGGGAACAGTTCTGTGTCCGACGAGTGGTGACTGCGTCAAAGAGGATCAATGGTGCGATGGTGTGCGGGACTGTGCGGATGACGAGACAGACTGCCCCACAAGTAAGAAATCTATCTCACTGTATTAATATACTAAACAATTGCATTGCGTGATAAGAAAGGATGCATTCCCATTTACTTCAAACATCTCGGAGATGCTCGAACATTTTTCTATTATTTTCTCAAACGGTATTTTTCTTCTGCTGTTTCTTATCTCACTTGGCTAAAATCAATTTACGCCAAGTCTATTAACCCATGGGATTTGAGGTCTGAAGAACCAGCTCAGGATAATGAAGAAGTTTGTCTGAGGACAGGCGAGACATGTAACGATTTACTGAACAATGGTAGATTACGTGACAAGAAAGGATGCATTCCCATTTACTTCAAACATCTCGGAGATGCTCGAACATTTCTCAAATATTTTCTCAAACAGTATTTTTTTCTGCTGTTACTTATCTTACTTAGCTAAAATCAATTTACGTGAAGTCTATTAACCCATGGGATTTGAGATCTGAAGAACCAGCTCGGGATAATGAATAAGTTTGGCTGAAGACAGTCGAGACCTGTATTAATATACTGAACAAAGGTAGATGGCGTGATAAGAAAGGATGTATTCCCATTTACATCAAACATCTCTTAGCTGCTCGAACATTTTTGAAATATTTTCTGTAACAGTATTTTTCTTCTTCTGTTGCTTATATCACTTAAATCATCTTATTAATCATCTTAACATTAAATAATCTTATATCACTTATCACATAAATTTACACCAAGTCTATTAACCCATGGGATTTGAGGTCATATGAGATGATGTGCTGGGTTGAAGCCTGAACTGAATTGCATTTATATCACAGGGAAAGTGCTTCAGTCCAATTCGTCCTATATTTGCTTCAAGTGCCCACTATGAACTCTTGAGAGAGCAGTCTTTTCTGCTACCCAGGAAATCACCGGGATGACTCAGACGTTTAAGTTATGAGTTGGAGAAGTCCTCAAAAAACATTATGTTCTCACTCTCTTTAATTTAGCAGGGGATTTTTTCGTAGGCAAAGCGTAGTTTTGTTCTGCAGATCGAAGATCTCAATTTGAGAAAAAGATTTAAGTATTTTGTTTCTACAGTGGGAACATTTTTAAGGAATAGAATTATTGTATTTATTTTAATCCTTAGAGCGTTACAAAATTATTAATACAAAATATGATAATGAATTTAAATGCTTGTATTTTCAGCAACACAAAAGACTACAACTATTGCCCCTACTACAACAGAATTACCAATTATTTGCTCTACAGACTACCTTCAAGGTAGGATTATTTACGTATTAAATCGTTTTATACGTTTGACTGTAGTTTTATAAGCAAAAATGAACACCTAATCCAATTTTCGTAGTATAATGTGAAGAGATGTTAACCTATATATACATTTAGTTTTTTACGATAATTTCTTTGTATGTTCTAAAATATAGCGAACATTTGGGATTATGTATTTCTATTACACTACACGGAAAAGGGTTTTGGATATTAAATAATCCGTAAAACTGTTAAAACTTGTCAGCTACCAATAATGATTTCCCATGAGCATAAATATATTTAATTCTGTATATCTCATTAACATATTCAGGGATAGTGGGACGCCTGACATACCCTCTCCTTGAAAAGTAAATGTCAAGATATATTATAATTCCAGGTGTATTAATGCTCGTTTTATGTTATGATATCTAGGTGAGCAGTATATTTGGAAAAAGAGGCACTACCTCTTAAAAAAAATTTAAAAAGTGAACATTTATAATGTGTAAAATGCATTTATATAAGGTGATAAATTTCACACATAAAGTTTTTTCCAAAACCTTTTTTAGCATAGTTTTCTTCAAAAGTTTGTCCAGAGATAAATGCTGTAACTAATTGCTACAAATAAATTTATTTAAGAATGTCTAGTTTTGTATTTGTGGTTTGTGTGGATGGGGAAAAAAAATATTGGTGTATTTAAATCAGGGCTCGAAATACCCGGGTGCACAGGTGCACTGTGAACCTGAAAATAAAATTGTGCACCTAATTTTTCCCTCTAGGTGCACGCAGTGCACCTATCGCTATAAAAAAGCGGGGGAAACGTATTTTATGTTATATTGATGTCTGAACAAAATATTAGTAACGACTTCTCTCGCTCTAAGGAACGTAATTAAAATTCCTAAATACATGCTATGCGAAAACTTTAATTCAGAAAATGCTATGTTGGAATGAAGGAAAAATACATAAAGAAGGATGGACACTAAACCTTATGGGTAAAGATCTGCCAAAAACGTAGACAGTTCTGATTGCCCATCAATGTCTGAAGATGACTGAATATTTGTAAGTAATAATTTCGCAGATAAAAAAATGTTTAAATATTTTATTTACTATCTACTTGTAACATACCCAACTAATAAAGTAGTTTACATTACATAAATGCTCTTATATTACGTTTTTTTCTGCACCTAAAATATAATATGTGCACCTAATTTAAAAACGTATTTGCGCAAGGTGCACCTGTATTAAAAAATTTATTTCGAGGCCTGATTTAAATAGATCCTTAAATATATCGTTTTAAAAAGAAAATTTATGAATACAAACTGTGATGGATGACGCGTTTATTTCATCAAAAATTTCAAGTCAGATCAGAGCAACATTATTCAAAACATGACTATGTACCTGGAAGGAGTTTAAGTACTTGTTATTTTATGACTTGTTATTTGTTATTTAATTTCAAGTTCCTATTGTTATGTATTTCATCATCGTATCATGATGGTGAATTATTATATGATTGGTGTTTAAAAAATCAGCTTTTCATGAGAGATAAATGTTTCATATTTACTTTTATTAGAAAATCGAGTCCTGTCATATGTGTTTTCAACATTACTAGAGAATTCTGAAGATTACGTATAGTATTTCTAACCTAGGAATTAGTTACGAAAGGTGTTTAGGTACGCTAGGCTTTTTAAATTGAATGTATCCAAAATATTTACGTTTACTTATTCAACTTTTTAATTCCTTAGGAAGTCTAATATCGACTGCATAGTCTTGAATCCATCTTATAAATACATCAGTTATAATATGGGGAAAATATTCAAATAAAGCAGTTTTTTTTTATTATTATTATTATTATTATTATTATTATTATTTTAATTATTCTTATTTTTTTCGTCTTATTATCTTTTGCAATCCAAATAAAATACGTCTTCTATATAATGCAGAAGAGATTCTATGTATTTAAATATAACTTATTCTTGTGTGTGTGACGATTTAATATTTTTAGTAATTTTATAACTGTAACGTTTGAACACTGAGTTTATGACATTTTTTCTCTGTGATTGATTTTTTCTTTCATAAGTCAGTATTGCTTTGTAATATTTGCTTTGTGCTTATACGATGTAGTCTATGTTATCTGATTGTGCTGCTTTTTTTCCTATTTTGTATGTTCTGTAATTTTGGTCATTTTTCGATGACATGTAACTGAGTAATCTATTTGACAGTGAATACATAAATAAATGATTCTATATTATTTTAATGATCAAAGGAGTGATAATCAGAGGAAGAGTATAGACATGTATGCATAAATTTTCAGTTACTTTCTGCACTTGAAAAATGCTCATCTTATTTTCGTATTTCATTTTCTGCACAGATACAAATACATGTGAAATGATTGCAAGCATGTTCGAAACATTCGATGGCCTGTCATATCAGTATGACATTTGTGATCATGTCCTAATGAAAGAAAGAAGTTCTAATCTATATTCTGTAACAGGTAATAATGTATTTGATAGTTTAAAGTATTCTTAACATCTGATTTTTGTCACAAAAATCAATACTAAGTATTAATTTATAAACTTTATCAAAGACAAATATTAAGAACATTATCCTATATTGCAATAGTTCTAAACCTGTGTGCCATAATCTAAAACTGGTTCGCAAATAATCATATAACTCACAGATTGTTTCCTTCTTAGATGATTTCTTATATTAAATAGATGAGTACTTTTTTATTTATTTTGACTATAATGTTCATAGTTCTTACTTCTACGACAAACACTGTTGTATGGTATTGAAGTTAAAAATGTGAGATATTGAATTCCTCGTTTATATTACATTTTTATTAAATTTCCATACTGATTAATTGGTGTTAAAAATGTTCTCTTTTTACGTCCGTGAGAAAAAAACGGCATAATTGCTAAAAGTTTTCATAAATAGTTGTAGAGTCAATAAGCGAAATAAGTAAGCACGTATAAATTACTTTAAAGTTTTATTGTAATTGTATCATGAAACAACATAACGATTTACGATGAAAGAATATTCTGTAAAAGCTGCTATTTTCTATTATGTGTAAAAAAATACTAGGTGTTTAATTGAATATTTCAAGGTGTTCAACTATTCAATTATCGTTCCAAAATATGAAACGTACAATTGCTAAAATTTAATATGCATCCTTTGCTTTGGTTTGATATATTTACAAATGTTGTTTAAGTCTCAAACAGTTTTCTACGGTTTTTAAAAAAATTCCATCACCGTTTTGTTTTATTTCCGTCACATTATTTACTGTGAATTATATATAGAATTATATGAATCTATTTTATGTTACTTTATATTTCTGATTTTCAAAATAATTAATTTGTTTATCGTATTGCATTTAGTTCACAAGTCTTGTTCTCTCGATCATGTGAATTCCTGTCAGAGATATCTTATCATTGAAGTGGATGGCATCACCCTGAAAATAGGACCCAGTGTTGATGATGTAACAGTACAAGAAAACCGAGTTTCATCTGAGAACCTTTGGTTTGTTTCCCAACGATTTAAGGACTTTGAATTGAGAAAGAAAGGCACTGTGTTGGTCTTCAGGTCAAGTAAATATCACTTCGATGTAATATGGGATAGCACCCAAGATGCGAAAATATATGTAAGTGTTCTAAAGGCACCTTTTCGCTTAATGTTTCTGTTTTTTACAAAATGAATTACTATAAACATTGAAATCCACTTCAGAAGAGAACCATTCAGAAAAATATCATATAAAAATTGTTGAGGGTTGCATGAAAAAGTATATGCTGAGTAAGAATTGAATAAAATTGGCATTTATGTACTAGAATGCTCTAAATAGGAAGCTGTCTACAGTTGAAAATCCGTGATATCAAACAAAGAAATTTGTTTCGTTTATTTACATGTACCAGGACTTTGACAATCAAGCCATTAGACTTCTTGCTTCCCAATATTTCTGAACCATGGAATCAAGACTTTGAAGGGTGCATTACTCATGTCTAAAAGTTCGTTGTTCATTTGCCGTCCCGAATTGAATAAAATACGATTACTTGAATTCCTAAACCTAAATAAATGGGCATGTTGACAATCATGTCCAGTTACAAAACGAAACAAACCAAGAGCTGCACCTCGAGGAAAATTTGGAATTAGAGACCTTGAATCAACAAGGCACTCCGAGGCTTTTTCCCCAGCTTCATTGAACACGTTGAATTTAATTAGAAGTCCGGCAGAACGAAAGGTCATTAATGATCTTCATTTTTGAAGGACAGCAGTATCTTTCTAACAACGAAATAAATTGTGTTTCTAAATTCGTGCAACATTATTAATTTTTAGAAAATTAACTGATAAAAGTTATGATTCATGTAATGTAAGTACATTCCTGTCGAATTAAATCTATTCTTCCTCTATTACTTTGTACTCACAAACAGGTGGTCTTAGATTTATTAAGATTCAAAGTAGCTAGATGGCTATATTAGTAAAATGTAGCTCAGGCCATGAAAGTTTCCCATTTTAACTCCATCCACTATTGAACATTTAAACTTTTAATTATGCATTGACTTGTACAATGTTGTCAAAATGGTATTTGCTTCAAAACCGTGTTTTCAAGTTGTTACAATAACAATTTATGACAAAGTATTTTGTAAAAAAAAAATTAAGATGGGTAAAAAAATATGAAAACATTAATTTCGTAAAAATGTTTTCCAGAGGCGAAAACTTTATGCAAAAGCAGATACTTTAATTACCAAATATTCTATTATCCTTGTTAGTCTTCAAAACCAAGTTGTAAATATATTTATTTTTTTTCAAAAAAATTATAATTCGCACCAAAATTGCTATTTAGCAATTGAAAATTTCCTATAATATTCTGTTTGTTAAATCAAGCATTTTCTTCGCAGATATCAAAATGCTTAACTGATCAGGTTGTTGGATTATGTGGATTTTATAACCATCACATGTCTGATGACCGCACAACTCCAAATGGCAATTTAGCAACAAGCAACGAAGAATTTGGGGATAGCTGGAGCATTGGATCTCTAGAAAAGTGTAAACCTCCAATATGTCCGGAATATATAATAAAAATAGCTATAGACAACTGCAGAAGGCTACAGTAAGTAAAAACAACAACTCTTATATCTGTAAATTGTGTATCCAATGACGTTTCATATGATTTTTTATTTTACTTAACACAATTCAATCCTCATTTCAGAGAAGAGCCATTTAATTCGTCGTGTGCTGATTACCTCAAAATAGAGAGCCGCATTGAGTCTTGTATTGTGTTCATGTGTGAATGCTTGCAACGTAGCACCAGCCCTAATATGAGTGTTACTTCGAATTCAGACGTATTTTATGACTTTTTTGATTCCAATACATGCAAATGCCAAGTCTATGAAAGCTTTGTAGAGGCATGTGAGATGGTCAAACAAACACCTGTACTTGATTGGAGAATCCAGAACGACTGTAGTAAGTTAGGAGGGTTTTTTATTGCATCCTTTTCGGATTTGTTACTTCAATAAAGATTTAGCAAAACTAGCTAACCGAAACCATGTGTTCTGATAAAAGTTTTATGTGAAATTGGTATTCCGTTATTCCATTGCAGCTCCGAAATGTCCTGAAGGAATGGAGTGGCAAGACTGCGGACCAGGCTGCGAACTCACCTGCGACAATTACCATGACAGAGACTTGCTTTGTACTGGGACATGCACTCCAGGATGCTACTGCCCTTCCGGCTTGATTCGTCACAATAATCGCTGCGTGAAACCAAAGATGTGTCAAGACTGTAAGTTTGTATTTCTCAAACAGCTTTTTGTGCCTCAAACACCAAATGGTATTCAGAATGATATAAACTTCGGGAGCGGATTCTTCCAATAAGAAAAATCAAATTCTGCCAATTTATACTCAAATATGAAAATCCGTATATTATAGAGCCTTTAAAAATATCACAAGGTGAGTTACCTGCTCGTCCCTAACGACTGAAGGTAGTGCAATTTTTTCTTGTGGATAGTTCTTGCAAAATTCACAAACATAGATTTGATCCAGGGGTCGTGTCCGAATGGTGTGCTGGGCGTGTAGTTGCTTTGAACAACAGGGACGCCAAAAGAAAGTCATGGTGGGCCCTCAACTTTAAATAAAAATGACTAATAGTAAATATTATCTGATATTTATCAATTTTCATACTTTATTTGTCTAAATACGTATTTGGGGAGTTTTTTGGGTAGTGCGATGAAAAACACTTATGAATATGCATTCTTATTTTTTATTAATATTAAAAGTTTTGAAAGAGTGAAAAATAAACGGATTTGAAACAGTCTTGCATGCATAGTGTGATAAAATAGTTTTGTATATACTAAGAAAAATTAAAAAACAATAAAATGTAGTTAGAATCTAAGTTGCAAATTCTTAAAACCATTTCGAACTAACATATTCTACTAAATATTAGTCCCGTCAGCTTTGTGGACTAATTTTAAAATCATTGAAACCATTCTGCAAATAAATTTTTATTAAAAGAGTAAAGTATTAAACTTAAGATACATAACAGAAACAAAAAGAAACGTTTCATGGTGTTAAACTTCCGGAATGGATGCTCTATGGCTGCTATGCCATTAAAAAAACATTAGAACATCTGTTATCGTCTGCAAAGCTAATCATGTTCTCTTAAAAGACTTTCTTACGAAATTCTATCTTATAAATAAGACACATCTACACGAAAATGTCTGTCTTAATCTATGCAAAGAAATAGAATCCTAGTTGCGTGTAATGAACTGTACTGACTATATTGTGATTCTGTCTAACAACTGTAAGTTTGGTATGTATCAGATTACCAGCTAAGAACCCCAAAGAGGACGAATGCTATTCTCAGTGAAAATAAGGAGCGTTGAGGAGCAAAAGTGGGCAATAAGATACTAATACAATACATTACATAAAAATAATTTAAGCAAACACTTAACAACTTATACTTTACCATACAAACACTTGTGACAATGATGTACTATCGCAAGAGGTATACATCGTAAAATGCAAGTTACAGCTGATCGGTCTGGAAACAAAACAGGCAGTAACAAGCGAGCATTAGAAAATATGTACTTGTATTTGCATACACTTCCAATTTAAGTAAATTCTTACAAGCCAAACGGAAGGAATCTATGTACTGTTATGACAAGTTTATTGTGCAACACTATAGATGGATTACCATGGAATACTATAAATAGGAGCTAAGACCTAAATCATTATTAGACGCTTTCCAATTTGTGTTGCAAGCAGTTATCAGTTTGGTGTACAGGTACAAAAATTTTGTGTGGTTACATTAAAAAATTATAATCACAGCTACGCTTGCAATTTATTATTAGTTTTCCAAAGGAGTGTGCCGATAGAAATTATCTTTGAAATTCAAAATGGCGTTGAGTCAATATAGTTTGGGAAAGTATACTTTTTGTTGCTAGGCAGAAATTTTATGTAAGTAGTCAGAATCACTAATTATTTATCGTTTACATTTAAGGGTTTACTTATTGAGTTTAGCAAATTCTTGCATTTTATTTATTAGGCATCTGCAGAGGTCATGGGGATCCAAACTATATTACATTCGATGGCCGTTATTATGCATTCCAAGGAAACTGCACGTATGTCCTCGCCCAGCATCTCACATCCAGTGACGCAAGTGTTAACTTCAGAGTCTTAGGTACAAATGTAGAATGTCCAGAGGAACCTCATACATCGTGTACGTCGGGTTTGCAAATATTCTGGAATGGCCATACGATAGAAAAGTTCAAGAATAAACCGGTAGGTAAAATTACATACTTTTTAATTTAAGAATTAATATTCCTTTTTACACTTTACACTAAGAATAATTTTTCTTTTTACACTTTACACTAAGAATAATTTTCCTTTTTACACTTTACAACATCTCCACCCGAATTAGGTGCATAATAAAGTACTGAGACTGGTTGTTGATAACAGCTCAATCTATGACCTTTGAATCGAAAGAGAAAACTTTCTCTGTTTGGCTTTACTCTCTTCATACACACAAGTACATTCGCTTTTACTTTAAATTTACTTTGAAACTCTTTTTTTGGTCTTTTCATACTAGTGGGGTAAGACCGGTGGTGCACATTTTGACTTTATGGGAAATTAGGAAAACTAGATTTTTAGTCGAAAAGTAGCAGACATTTTTATTTTATATGACAATTTTAAGATATCTCTCTATATTAAAAAAAAGTTACCACCACCGCAGCAGGATTAAAAAATCGCTTTTTTCGCTCAATTCTGAGACGGTTTCCCGAGAAAGAACGGATCAGAAAATTACGAAATTAGCATGGTTTATTCAAAATTGTACAGGGAACAAGATGAAGATTTCTTTTCTGATGCGGCTATTAGTTTAGGGTGCATTGAGTGTCAAAATCGAAAAGGGCGAAATTTCTAACGCGAGTGAGCAAAACACGTTCACATTTTTAGTCTTCAGCCGTGAGTTTTTTTAAGAATACCTCTAAACGGGAATTTTTGCACCTCGTCGAATTTTTATTAGAAATTTCAATTTTGTTCCTGTTAATATTTTGTTGAAATTCGGAAAAAATTGAGACATTTTCGTTACTTTTTTGTTAAAACTGTAATATCTATAGCTTATTACTATTAGTTTTTAAATTTGATAACACCACGGGAAACCTTAGAATGTTCTCTTTCTTATGATAAAATTATTTTTTAAATTGTTAAATTGTTAATAATTGTTATTGGCAAGCGTATGCGAGCAGGGGGCGGAGCCTCTTATTTATTTACAAAATTGTTTATCTCTTTCCTCCGCTGCATTGTAGCTTTCGTGGGCCCAGCCAACACACTTTGCACATTGGATCCACCCTTCTCCTTTTCCTGAAGTAGAAAATACATCATTACAATGAAAACAATCAACGTCTAGTGTGTTTTTATCGTCTTCATAGGAAGAATAATCAATCAAGGATTTAAATCAAATTTTCTCTTCCTTGATAGAATTTTTTTCATGTTCTCTTTTCTTTTCTTCTAACTGATATTCTAATTCAATTTTATCTGGTGAGGATGCTAAAATGATAGTTTTTCCCTTTCTTTTATCATTTGCTTCAGCTTTCTTGCTTATAGCTCAAAGTGGTGGCATTATATCTTTGGGTGATATAGCAAACGCTGAAGACGTAGCCGAGTTGTCACTCCCAAAAACTTGTGGTTCAAAAAATTTAGAACAGCAAGGTTCATTTGTAATCGGTTCGGAATTCTTGGCTCGTAAAAGAGGCCTTGGATTAGCTAAAGCTTTAGGCTTTCTCTGTGTTTCTAGAGCAGGGTCCTCTCCTGGGTTGGAGTTCTCTTCTGGAACAGGGTTTTCAACTGGAAATAGGTTCTCTTCTGGAACGATGGTTGCACTGGCCGGACCGGGTACTACCCGGTCTTGCCCCACTCGGCATACCCGGTGTTACCCCGACTGCAGAGGTTATAAATACGGAACAGAACCATGCTACTATTGGAATAAATCCTTATCGTTTGTTAGGGTAGATATCTTTAGTAAACATATAATAAGCTGTACTAAATAGAGATTTTATAACTGTAATATAACTATTAAATAAGGATGGTTTAAAAACAAAAGAATGTTACCGAGTTGACATTGTAAAACAAACTCACCTACACAGATGCCGTGTATTCAATTGCAACAACTCACCAGTATAGCCGCTCTTTCTTCTTGATTAGTGGAGTGTAATTCAAAATCTGTCCGCCAGAGAGCAGAAAAAAAAGACGTCAGAATCAAGGTACCCAGTTTCGCCCCACTACCCGGTCTTACCACACTCTCTGCTACTCATTTCAAAGTTAAATTACAATTACTTTTTTAAATATATTCATCTCAAAACAAACTTCTAGGAATGGGTATTGGGGGATGTATTTAATATTTCTTTTAAAAAACAAGATTGAGTATCAATTCCAGTTTTTTTTTAATCTAAAATTGGTTAGTGTATAAGAAAATCTGTCTATAACATTAATTGTAAATATCTATACCAAAGTCAATTTAATATTTTGTTGTAATGTTAAAAGCATTTCTTCCAGTAGTTTTATATCATACACATAGTCATGAAAAATAGTTGTCAGGATATTACATTTACATTTTGTTACTAATTTTTAGGTCTATTTGGATGGCGAGGCTTTGAGTAAAAACGATTCCCCTCTAAATAAAGATGGCATTAGCATCACATTTGTGCCCAACAAGAGTACCATCATTCACATAAAGAGCATAAACTTGGCTGTCCGTTACTTTGATCAAATGTACGGCTTCAACATAGAGTTACCAGCTTTCTATTATTTCAATAAAACTGAAGGTTTATGCGGTAAGTTGAACAGTAATTAGCAAATAAATGTTGTTTTTTATGTGTAATAGAAAGGATCCAATAATTTGTGTGCATTATATGTACGTTTTATTTAATCATAATTATATTTTTAAGTAATTAACATTAGGGTGTATATGTTATTTTTTAATGTGAGAAATCATTGTAAAATTTTATTGGTCAATGTAAAACATTATATTTTTCCTCATTTAAAAATACATTTATTCCATTTTGTGACATTAAAGTGAACAATTCTGACCTCTGAGGGATGCGAAACGAATTTATAAAGTTTTTAATTAAGATATTGATAAAGGTTTTCCAGCCATTTGTGTGTTTAACTATTCATACATTTTTCTAAAATACATCATGATTTTCACTCATCTTAAAATACTATCAACAGAATTATTCGCAACACAGCGCACAAGTATAAGTAGAAAGAAATAATAATACATTTGAGTGTAAAACTTTATTAAAATCAGGATAAAGGTCTGAAGAGTATAAAATCCTTCATTACGTTGAATAACAAGCTTCTCAACTTTTATTGTCATTTGTAATTAACTTTAAAAATCATGAGAGAGGAGTGATTACCTTTAAAACTTTGTCAGTTATTTCACTGATACAGGATAACGAGAGCACTTCAGGTTTCTTGCGTAGATCAAAAAAATTAATAAGAATCATCAATTCAAAATTTTCAGATAGAACGATCATGTGGCACAACATTCTTCAGCTTTTGACAAGCTGATGTCTTCTGGTGTCACTAAATTATTTCTCTTTAAATAAAAATAAAGTATGATAGTTGAAGTTCATTCACTTCTCTATGTCTTACCAAGGTGTGTGCAACTTTATCGAATCTGATGACCTCTATCACAAAGACGGTTATGTGACCGAAGATATCGACGACTTCGCCTACAGCTGGCTGGAAGAGCCCGAACGAAAGGAACACTGTCAGCTTCCTCGCGTTGTCGTGCCTGAGCCTCCTCCGGGAATCTGCAATTTCACAATCAGTCCATGCGAAGTGTTTCTGGATCCCACTTTGTACTCCAAGTCCTGCCAGAACGACATCACGTACAGTCACAAACCTGTGGCCTCAATGTGCAGGTCCAAGTTCCAGTATGCGCAACAGTGCTGCGAAAGAGGAATTTCCTTGGTGAATTGGTTGCAATTAAGTGGATGTGGTGCGTATGTATTACTACTTTAAGGAAATGGTGGGGAATCATGTTTTGATTGCTTTACAGTTAAATTTATCATAATTTTGGATCCGTTACTTATAGTAGCATACTTTTGGACGTGAAATACAGTCGGCTTTTGACTATTGACTGTGATATTTCCCCTATTTCATTCAATCAAGAAATAATTTAGCGTTTGAATTGCTGCTTCCTAACATAGTTGTATTGTTTATAACATTAATAGTAAGCTTTAATCTCATTTTAGACAATCCCTGTGAATAAAAAAAATTATTTTGCGAACCCCAAAGCTATTTTCTTAACTTAAAGTACCAAGGTGTTTCATTTGTTATTTTAGAACTCCATTTTACTTCGACAGTCTTGCATTTATTTTGAGTTACAATCATACATATCTTTTATACGTTTGCTTAACACAATAGCTTAATTTTATAAATTTAATAATAATAATAATAATAAATATTGAAACTGTAGATTAAAAGTTGTTGTTTTTTTCAGAAAATTTTTGAAAATAAAAAAGTATTCAAAAAATTTTAGAACATAAAAGAATATTCCAAATTTTTTTAAAGTAGTAAATAAAGCGCTTAATTTTTTATTTAAGAAGCCTTTAAATATTTTCCATGCAAATGCGATTTAAACAAGCAATATTCGTAACAAAAGTTTAATAATAAATACATTGTTTTGCTTATCGAAATGTAAGTAATAACGAATCGTTTACGTTCTCTTGCATATTCATAATTGAAATTTTATTTTATTTTTTCAGAAAGCTCGTGTTCAGAAGGCATGTATTTCGAATGCACATCAGCTTGTCCGAAAACCTGCGATAATTACAAAAACTACAAAGAGTATGAATGTGACCTAATGCCCCTCTACACATGCAGGTGTCCCGAAGGCCAAGTGTTGAAACTTGGCAACTGTGTGGATGAAGTTGTCTGCGAAACTTGCGACGCCTTGGGACACATTGTAGGAGATGTTTGGAACGTTGGACCATGCGAGCTGTGCGAGTGTATGCCTGATCTTTCAACCCGGTGCATTGTCACAGAATGTCCTGAACCCCCGATATGTAGGGAAAAAGAGACCCTGGAAAAATCACATCGTTCTATGAATGCTTGTTGCGAAGCATATCATTGTAGTAAGTTGATAAATAATAGTTATTTGTTGGTAGCCAATTGTGTATTTAATAAACTTATGGAACTGTCTACATAATCGAGAAACTTCTGAAGCATGCCTTTGTCCTGGACAGTTGATCAGGATTTGAAGTTGCACTCTTACTTCAACATTATCGCCAATGATGCCCCCTTTCATGTTGAAGAATCTATATATATAATTCTCTTACGTAGCACATAAAAAAAAGATGTTATTTGCTATCGCGTTTTGGCAACACTGTACGATTGCTTGTTTACCACGAAGCCTCGCGCCTCAGTTGATTTATCGCGTTATCGAGTGAAATTTTATTGAAAAAAAAATGAATATTAATCGATCTGTTGGATCTTACAAACAACATGCTGGGTATTTGAATTCAAAAGCAGCGCTCACATTTCGAGTCAAAATTTGTTCAGTTTTCATTTGAATTCCAAATTGTTCGAGTTCTGATTCCAGAGGTACTGTATAACTTTTCTGCAGTACAACAAATTTATATTTGAAAAATATTTTTTTTTTGAATATTATACTTTGTAAACAATTCCTTCTGCTAGGACACATGTCTTCATTGATGCGAACGTAACGAGTAAGGTTCGCGCAGCGAACCAATGGGGATTGCAAAGCAAACCTTCGGGGGTTGGCGAGCAGGGGACGAGCCCCCTAGTTATATCTAATCTTTGGACATCATTTTAAAATAATTTGACTTCCACGTTAAAATTTTCGGAATTTACCCTTTGAGATTGAATTTCGTGGTTGGTTTCGATATTTATACTGCAGTCGGAATCGTCTCCTGGAGTCTCTGAATGAAAATAGTGTGATATGAGGTTTTTAATGTCAGTCATTTTCATCTCGTCCTCAACTTTGTTATGCGAGAGGGATTTTCAGCGTAAAACAAATTAGACGAACAGCGAAGATTTAACTTCTACTGCCCAATCGCTCTTGCATAATACATATCGGGATTATCTTAAAATGTAGCTTTTCGCCGGTTTGCGACATTTGACGTTTAGTTTAATTGGCATTGATCAATCAATTATCTTAACTTTTGAATTTATTCTTCTTAATTTTTATTGGCGTCGTGATGAAATCGTGTTCTTAAAACAAGCTAAGTGACATCCCATTTGTATTACTACAGGAAACTCGTATCGCCATAGAAACGCAACCACTACTTATAAATATAAGTTTGAAAGAAAATGCCTTTTATTCATAGTTGAAGAGGACAGGAGTTTTTAGGATATAAATATTCATTCACGTAGGAACTCGAATCCTTATGTGTACAAGTGAGCTCTTATTTTTTATGTACAATACGTGCTTCAGAATATTTCTTCTCCTTGAATCTGTACCAGATTCTTTAGAAGTTCATTAAATACACAATAGTAACTATAGAAATTGTTTCAGTCAGTCACACTCCAGCCAGAAAAATACTACTAGAGGTATGGTTGAAAGTGCGTGATATTTTACAAAAATTCATACTTTTCCGCACATTGCGCTCATACGAGTTGTAGGCGGCGCATGCTCGATTGCTTTAATTATTTATTTCTCTTTTCGGTGTCAGTAAAACTTTTCTTGTGTGTGTATGTTCATTACTTGATGTTATATGTCCTGAGTTTGGCACAGCTTGACCAAATATGGCTTTTGCGCCATGAAACCCAAAATACAATCAAGCAATCATATTTTACCATCATTTATTGATTTTCGAATATTTATAAGGTTTTTGCTTTTTAATAACTGATTTCGTGTCATAACGTAGATTCCACTGACATGATTGAAAGACTGGAATCAGAGTTTAAGTTCACATTGCAACTTAGATATGGCAATTAATTTTGCTCAAGAAACGTGTGGAACTTCGCTAGATTCTGTGATAATTAACAGTTCATCATAGTTGTATGGTTTAGGAAATGTTAGAAATGAAGAAATAAGTCATTTGTCCTTGAAATTTGAAAGATTATCACGAAGGGAAAATAATTCTCACATGATTTAGGGTTTTCTTTATTCTTAAAAATATACTCCCGTCGAGATAACACAAAAAATGCATACTGAATTCTAAACACATTCCTACATTTTAAAAAAGATTGATAGTTGAAGTTGATACTTTTTTCCAAGTTCATATCTGAATCTGGTATCTAATGGCATCTAAGGATATATATACTTGACATTTACGAAACCACTGCACTTTCGCGCAAGTTTGTATAAACATTCCCGAATTTACCAATCGCTCAAAAAGTAAAATTCGGTAAAAATAAAAGATTGGATCATTTCAGTTACCCCACCCGGCGGTCGGCTTTACTTTAATAAGTTAATACTTTTCCTCCACAATAAACTTAATTCAACAAGTCTTATGTAACTTCCGTTACAATATTTGTAACAATCAACAGTTGATTTTACTCCCCTATGATAATCCTGCTCAATTTATGCATCAAAAATATAAAATGAAAACATCTCCTATCATCTTCTTAAACTAAAACTATGTTATTGTAGGTTAATTCTTGAAATTTACAGTTCGTCTTTTAAGGAAAGGACGTCTGATGTTTTATGTAACATCGTAAAATTTACAGAAATGGCAAGAGACGCATTGCCGACGAAACTGGTTAATTCTATTTCAGCAGCTGTAGAAGAGATTTTATGCGGATTTTCAGACTTGGCATTGTCAATTCTTGACGTGACAGCTTATTCTGTATATGGCGGCCACTTTAATATGATCACCTAGTCAATATGTCGTTGGGCCACCTTTTGCCTATAATACAGCGTTTATTATTCTTGACATGGACTCTACGAGATGTTGATAGGTCGTTTGTGAAATCTGAGACCATGCTTGAAGAATAGCCCAGTGAGATTGGATGGTCGTGGATCTAAATGTATGATGGCTCTTTCAACTTCATCCCGCAAATGCTCAATGGTATTTAGATATGGCGATTGTGGTGGCCACCACAACAAAGTGAACTATCTTCATGTTCCGCAAACCAATCCTACACAGTACCAGCCCTATGGCAGGACGCATTATCCTGTTGAAAGTACCCGTCGACATTGGGATAAACCATCAGCATTACATGATGTAGTCAACAATGATATTTAGGTATGATGTCTGATTCAGACTTCCATGCACACGAAATAAAGGGCCCAAAGCATACCATGAAAGCATTCCCCAAACCATCATATTGGCTCCACCAGTTTGAAGGGTTTCAGCAATGCACTTAGCGTCCATACTTTCGTGCTTTTTCCGCCAAACTCTAACTCAGCCATCTGTATGGTGTCATAACGGGATTCATCGGACTACATTATTTTTTCCAATTATTCACTGTCCAATTCTTTTGTGCCTGAGCGAATTTGAGACGTTTTATCTTGTTTGCTGCAGACAGCAACGGTGTTCGCACAGGTCCTGTACGGCGAAAAGTACGCTCTTAGATACTTTGAAACTATCCTTGATTAAGATCTGCTGCACTGTTATCGTTCTGTTCTCTTTCACAATTCGAAAGACTCTCCGTTCCGTCCGATCATTCACCATTCGGTGACGACCACAATTTGCACGTTTAGACCCAGTTGTTTGCCTGACATTCCAGTCTTGATACACTTTCACTACAGCTGCTCGTGAACATTTCACAAATGCGGCGGTTTCGCTAAAACTCTCTACATGCCTCCGAGCTCCTGGTATCATCCAACGTTCAAAATCTGTCAAATCACTTTTTTCCTTATATATTTACAAACAATTCACCTATACTACTATCTCATGAACTCAGCTTTCATCTTTTATACTACTCTATCCTTCTAGCGGATACACTGTGACGCAATATCTCATTTGCTTAAAATTGTCAGGTTGTCATAATAAAGTGGCCGCTCAGTGTCTATATGTGAGTTACGACGATGGACATAGAAATTTTTAATTCTTGTTTAAGAATTCAATTTTCTGTCTAAAATAATTTTAAATAATGCTATATTTCTTAATTTAGGTTCGTCATTACTAATGTATGAATTTTATCGTTGAAATAGAAATTCCTGATATTACTTGTCCAGAAGCTGAAGTACAGAATTGCCCAGAAGGAGAAGCTAATGTGATCGTACATCTTGGAGAATGCCCAGAATATCGATGTGGTATGCTATTAAATTGTTTAGAGCTAATATATCGAGTCTCGTCAAGACTAAGTATACAGCCTTTCAGAATGGATATATTTATAGTTGGAGTACTTTTACAAAATCGCTTTTTGCAGAATGCATGCCAGAGCTATGCCCACCTCTGGTTGAACCATTGTTGGACGAAGGTGAGCTGTATTCAATCGAAAAAGAAGGATGCTGCCCACATTTCCGAACCAGTTGTGATGAGGAGAAGTGCAGTTTGCCTCCACTCTGTAAACCAGGTTTCAAACTGAGCACACAGGAAGGAAGATGTTGCCTTACGTACGCGTGCATCCCGAAAAAGAATGTCTGTGTCTACCAGTATTTGTACGATGTGGTAAATGGGAGCCAAGTGCAGCTTTCTCCCGAAGAATATCACGTTGTGGAATATGAAGTAAGTATAATGCTAATCATCTTTTCAAATTAATACTATTATTTTTGTATGAATTTAACACTGATAATTTGTTAGGCTGGCTCTTCATGGCAAGATGGATTGTGTCGAAAATGTTCCTGCACTGACAAGGAAGGACAATACACATTTACCTGCTTGGAACAAATCTGCGAGGAGACAATTTTTCCGGATCTCGAGGTATTTTCGTGACCTTAGAAGAAACGTATTTTTTTATTACTTCGTTACCTACACTGTTGTACACAGCTTAAAATTAAATTAAATTTTAGTACAAATAACAAAAATATTTTAAAACGTGCTAGTAAAAGTTTAATCAAAAACGGCTACTAAGTTGAGTAACTAATTTTACTTCGTAAACAAAATGTTACTAAAACTTATGACCGCGTTTGTTATTCAGCGTGGGTTTCTTTTTTTAAATAGTCGTTTTGATTCCAAATTATTGTTCTCCTTTCAAATAAAGATATTTCTTTCATAAATTAAATACTTAACGCCTATCGTTTATCTTCCCAATAAATATCAAAAGGCTATATCAAATCATTCCGTCTTATAAAATGACAGGAGTAACAAAAGTAGGAAGCATTTTGAGCGCTTTTTTTTTATCTGTTGTCAAAAACAGCTGCTAATTTGAGTAACTAATTTTACTTCGTAAACGAAATGTTACTAAAACTTATGACCGCTTTTGTTATTCAGTGTGGATTTCTTTTTTTAAATAGTCGTTTTGATTCCAAATTATTGTTCTCCTTTCAAATAAAGATATTTCTTTCATAAATTAAATATTTAACACTATCGCTTATCTTCCCAATAAATATATCAAAAGACTATATCAAATAATTCCTATTTATAAAATGACAGGAGTAACAAAAGTAGGAAGCATTTTGAGCGCTTTTTTTTTGTCTGTTGTCAAAAACAGCTACTAATTTGAGTAACTAATTTTACTTCGTAAACAAAATGTTACTAAAACTTAAGACCGCTCTTGTTATTCAGTGTGGATTTCTTTTTTTAAATAGTCGTTTTGATTCCAAATTATTGTTCTCCTTTCAAATAAAGATATTTCTTTCATAAATTAAATATTTAACACTGTCGTTTATCTTCCCAATAAATATCAAAAGACTATATCAAATAATTCCGATTTATAAAATGACAGGAGTAACAAAAATAGGAAGCATTTTAGAGCGCTTTTTTTTTTCTAAGGCTACTGTACTATTTTCAAATTTAAGCTTACTTTGATTTTTACAGCGTTAAAAACTGTTTAGTATTTCGCGTGAAATAAATTCACTTCTTATTCTTCCTGCTTTATAGAAATATGTTTATGAAACTATTCACATTCCTGGAGATTGCTGTCCAAAACATCATCGTGTGTCGTGCAAAGTCAACGAATTGATATACCCGGTTTGTATATTAGAATTTGTTTTGTGTAGTATACATTGTTTTTCTATTTATACTCATCATTTCTTTCTGGATTTATTTATAATTTATTTCCATTCATAGCTTAGCTTAGTTCCAAATTTAATTATACATACTCATAAGCGTGACATTAGACAATTATTTAAAAGGCAGTACAACGAAATGTTTTTGAAAAAACTTCACGGATGAACACCTATTACCTTTTACGAATGCATTTTGCTCATAAAAATGTTTGTTCCTTAGAGAAGTGTAGTGGGTCTTTCATATGTTACCACCGTTTTAAACATTCGCAGTTATCAGAACATTGAATGATAGACATATTTATAGTTCAGAAACCTTCCCTAAAATATTCAGTACCTAACGTTACAAAGAGGAGATGCCCTAAAAGATGATGCCTTAAATGTATAATTTTCATTTGATTTCTTCAAGTGTTCATACTCATAAATTTCATAACCATCATGGCTTTGGGCTTCCAAGTTAAATTTATTCAGAACTATAGTTATTTCAAAAAATTTGTCGAAACTCCTTAAAAAAAGTGCAAATTAACACGCAGATAATTTATTTTAATTATCTGCGTGTTAATTTCCACTTTTTAAGATTATCGACAAAGTTTCTGACGACCATTCGGTCTCATCTAGTGATCAAGGTGCTCGCTTTTCGTTCGAATCCAGGGTTAAGGCGTGGAACAATCACAATTATAGCAATATTAAATTGGTATGAAAGGAAACAAACTTTAAAAATATAAATCTTGTATAGAGACGTAGTTTTGTTTCTAACAAGAATTTTCAATTCGTCAATCGACTAAAACAGAAAATATGATGAAGTTTGGATAAGGTAACTGATTTAAATTCTTTTTGTTACACCTTATTATTTCTTTGGTACTTTAGAATTTTTAAATAGTGCATAAGATCCAGGTATTTTATTTTGTTTTCAAATAGAGTTCGTCTCTTTTCTAAAGTATGCCTTTCTATGATTCACCTATGGACTTTCCTCTTAAAAATTTTATTTCAGATTGACAGCGAGTGGTCGTCTCCAGATGGTGATCCTTGTAAGTCTTACCGATGCGTGATGCAAAACGGAGAAGCGGCAGTTTTAGAGAGGAGTACTTTATGTGATAACACATGCCCTAACGTAAGCCACTTGAAAATTCCCTTGATGATTTTGGATACTTTATATGTAATACACACACACACTACTCATTTTCTTCAATGCTGTTTAGCTCAAGAATAAATCACAAAGTTAGAAATCTGTGCTCAGATGACAAAATGTTATAAATCGGTTTTTTAATTTTTCGTGACAGCAATTTTAAGATTAAGATTCAGCAAGTGGTTCGGTGGTTTTTGATTTATTACAAGTTTCCCACCTTTGTTTTCTCATAAACTGAAAGAAAAAGACTTACGACATTTTGCCACCTTCTAAACATTAACAAAAAAGACTCAAGGATGGGACTTAGCCAATTTTTGGGGAAAAGTGACTTAAAACATTTTGCCATCTGAGCACAGAAATACACTCTGTAAGAAGTCGATACACACCAAAGCTACCGATCGATCATAATGAAACATAGCATGTGTCAGGCACATGAAGATAAAAATATAAAATCTAGAAGCCTTTTTATTATTGTATAATTAAATTAGAAAGAAAATAAATAAATAAATTGTAAAGATTCCGCTGGCCGATACATGCCATCAGCGTGACACGAAGTCAAATAAAGCTCTTGTTATGCTGTAGCAAACTATGTCAAGTATTCTGTAACTGTTGCTCCAGATGCTTTATATTCCAGGGGTACAATTAATGGCATAGCGTATTATAAGCATTCCCAGTGGGAGACATATCTGAGGATCTATCTGACCAAGGAAGAGTTTAAAAACACGGAAGCAATTCTGGGAGATGAGAGTCGTGTGTGGCCGTGGGTTATCATTGGTCCTTTGGATATGTGAAATGGAAGGCAAACAGGTAGTTTTTTTTATCTGCTGGGGGGCATATCGCTGTGCTGTCAAACTAACCCGTGCCTCAACTAGAGAGGGCCGGCTACTTTAAGTTTTCTCCACACTATTACACTAAAAGTCACAACAGTGTGCCCCTCAACAGTAAACTAAGAATGGCTATTAAACATAGTCATCATCTGGAGTAGTGATATGTCCAAGTTGTTGGACATATTTGTATTTTTTTAATTAAAACAATGATCATTTTGGTAATTAGAAAAATTACATTTTACTGCAATGTATTTTGGTATTTTATGTAACTAATGTTAATGTATTTAATTGTAATCTGTTTATGTATTTAATTGTATCTGTTATGTAGTTATATATGTATTTTGATGTTAATGTATTTTAGTGTAATCAGAGCTGGATTCCAAAATAATTAATTTTCTCAGGTAAAATAGTGCACCAGCTTCATTTTCTCAAAGCAATATTTTTGAAATGCATGATATAAGATATGCTTTTTATTTAAGAATTGCAAACAATTTTCGAATTTTTTCATTTGATTTAGTATGCAGTGTATGTGGAACCTTCTCCAGAATCCAAAAAATGCTGTGGTGAATGCAAACCAATAGCTTGTGAAGAAAATGGAATATTATATCAGGTAAAATGTTTTTTATGAAAATTAGTATTTATTTAAAACGTCTTTTTCAATTCCATGCACTTTAACGATTCAAAAACGTATGAGATACTTCAATCTATGAAAACCGCTGCTGATTAATGACAATACGGCTGAGTAAATAGGGATATAAATTTTCTGGTAAACGACAGTTAGTAAAAATAAACTTTTAATCTAAACCCTAACATTATAAGAATTTTGAACCTTATAGCAGATGCATTTACATTAAATTTGTGAAAAATTATGAATTTACACTAAAATTTTAAAACGAAATATATAATATAATTAGAGCATTTGATATTTACACTAAAAATAATTTTAGAAGACTCATTAAGACAAAACTTTTATAAAAAAGATCATAAGATGGGGAAATAGCTACTAGAATTTACACATTAAATTGAAAATAATCACTTCGAAAATGTTTAATAATTGATTAAGCTTACATATTGGGGAAATGTTTCTTAAGAAATTATTCCAATAGTGTAATTTGTTTACAATAATTATTACAAAATGTGACAACAATAAAACAGTATATTTTTCATAATAAAAATCTTCGCAGGTAACATGTCCCACCTAAAATTAAAACTGGTCACTTAATACACTTCGTCGCAGGAGATTTTCCCTTGCTTTTATGTCCAGAAAAATCGTTATTACGAACTGAAGGGTTCCGGGTAACTAAGTGATAAGCCACAGAAATATGTCATAGAATGAAAAACAAATTTAAATAATGGTACTCAGGAGGTCAAAAGAACTTCTGACTATATGAATGAGTGCGTAATACTTGAAAGTTTAAGGTAACATGACTTCTTGAATAGTGGATATATAAACCATTATAAATCTGGCATTTCTTTTAAACTTAAAAATCGCTAGCCTGAAAAATTTGAAAACTGACTTGTGTTGCCCGATGCCCTTAAATTCAATAACTTGAATTTATCACAATAAAACAAAATTCTATCCCAGAAAAAACCTAATTCCCATTTTTGACGACACCATACAATTTGTATTAGGCACTGTTCATTGCATTGTAACTGAGTTTATATTATGATATATGCATAGTATGACAATGAAATATTTAATTTCAGGATGGAGCCACATGGACATCAACTTCTAAGCCTTGTTACAAAGCAGAATGCTCCGTTGCAGAAAACGGAACGCATATAATGTATCGAGGAGAAAGCTGCCCCTCAATGCCAGACAACTGCCCAATGGTAAGAAATAAATGTTTTACAAATTAAAAATAAACAAGAAATCTTGTGCACTCGGCATGCTACATGAATAAAGGTCAAATGAAGCTAAGCAATGACTATACAGATTGGTATATGGTACAATCATCGAAATACAGGAGTGCCAGCTAACCACTTCCTATTTTGTTTTTGAAATCTCGCTATTAGAAAATATACGAAATTTAATTGTACATAATTTAATTCGTGGAACACACCTGTCAAAACTTACGTTTGGAACTGCCACATTAATGGCTATTGTCATCTTCGAAGTAGTTCTGTTAGTGCGTCTATCCACTGGTTCCCATTTTTTGAAACAGGCCTGGAATTATTTTTCCGTCATAATCTTAGAGCTTTTATCACATTGTGCTAGATATCAGCAATGTCAGAAAATCTTCGTCTTTTGGCGCAATCTTTAATTTTGGGAGGAACTAGAAATCACAGGGAGCAAATCGAATGACCTAATCTGGTAATCAATTTTTAGCCAGATACTCATGATGAGCGCATTATGTCTTGACGAATTGTTGTGATGAATGGTCCAAAAATCTTATTGCTGCAGCCATTCGCTTGATTTTGTGGTCGTCATTGAGCATGCGTGGCACCCACCTTGCACAGATTTTTTCTGAATTTGAGGTGATCTATTACTATTTTGTAAATGATAGAACGAGACATGTGAAATTTATCATGAATTTCATCCAAAGTCACACGACGATCGTGTTTGATGAATTTTTTGACAGACTTGACAAGTTTATCCGTACTGACACATATGCGGCCATATCGCACCGCATCATTGACGTTCTCTCTTCTCTCATTAAAATTTCGGTACCAACGATGCCCACATGATTCATCCATCCCATCACCATACACTGCTTTGATTTCACGATAAATTTCGCTTGGTCGCACATTTTTTGCGTTTAGATATCGAATCCTAGATCTCACTTAACATTTGGCGGCACGCTCGATTTTATTGGACACTTTAATTGCTTTCAAAAATAGCAATAGCCGTTATAATGCGATGTAATTCCGTAAACAACTGGCAGGCGAGTCCCTAAAACTGGTTGACCTTGACCGGTGTACCTTCCACTGTCACAGTGGTGCGCATGCTCAAACTGGTATTATTTTCCGAACGACCCTCGTGCATTAATTTGGCATAGTTAACGCCTGGCGAGTTCTAGTAACGCCTATCCAAACGGGTAAATCTCATTAAGGTCCGGGTACAGGAACGAGTGCTGGTTTTAAGATCCCTCGAAAGGCAATCATTTATTTTTAATGCCTTGATCGATTCACTCATTGGGTTTTCCGGGGCAAGGTCCAGATATGAACGAGTTATACAGAATGTAAGATTAAATCATGGAACCTTGAAACCAGAGCAGATAAAAGGGCAGTAAAAATTAAAAACAGGTCAAATTAATGATAGACTAAAAACGTGGATATAATAAGTTATCACATTTTTAACGCTTTGATTTTTGTTGCATTTGAACTATTTGTACCAAATTAATTCTGCAATTTTTGTGATTGGCTACCTGATAAATAAATTCACACTATAAAAAATATAATTTTCTTAACAGGAAAATATTAAATCTGATTCTAAGGGATGCTGTACCTACTGCAAAAAGCAAACAGGTAAGAAATACCTTCCTGAAGCTAAAATTAAATTAATGCTCTTAATGCTTAAAAAAAATTAGAATTGGTTTTCTTAATGCTTGTTTGTTCCTCCATACAGAGAGCTGTTCAGCCGTCCAAGTTCCACTGTACGAAACCAGAGGATTCTTCAGTTATATCGACAATTATAGAGGCCTGTGTAGGAATGAAGAAGTTGTGGAAGATTTAACAAAATGTGCTGGACAGTGCACAACAGACTCTCTTTATTCTGACTGTAAGAAAAAAAATCATATAAGTGCTGCAGTACTTATTTCAATTCCCTCTTGATTTAAATGCTAGTTTGCAATAGAATTTTCAAAAAATTTCAACTGAAACTTTCAAAATTGAGTTAATTATGTAAATTAAAGCTATTTTATTTTTACACTTAAAAAGTAAAGTTTACAAATTTCATACAAAATTGAAAAGACCAAGTTCTTGACACATGTACACAAAATAATTAACTCTGAGGCCAGTCATTTGTTCTTACATTCCTTATAAATTCTTTAACAAATTCAAAGCAATTTGTATCAAAGTAATAAAACCCTCAAAAAAAGGCATTCAAAGTGTGTGAATTAAGGAAGAAAACTTCATGATAAATGAAAAATACAAACAAAAGTGCTAGATCCATTAGAAATATTGTACAATTTGGTTTAGAGCTTCTACACTAGTAAAATGAGAAATTTTAACAATCTATTCCTTGAATATTTCTTTTGGAATTAGAGAGTATGATTTAAAATTATTATGTAAAAATGAGTTATAATGGATTAAAAGAGATTTAAATGAAAATGAAAAATTTAACAACTTTGATTTCTTAGAAGTGCAAATAATGGTGAGAACACTTCAAAATGTAAAAATCAATTCAAGAGCAAGCTTCAAATAGTTTTATTAAAAAAAGGTAAATTATAACATTTAACTTTTAAAAAAACTTTGACTTTTCAAAACTTTCGTTGATAAGGAATGTACCGAAAATCCTAATCTTTTATGCAAAGATTTACCCAGGATTTTTCAAGAACCTCTGATAAAATTCAAGGACACCAATTTGTTTATAGTGAGCTTTCATTTTAAAAAAATGGCAAATGGAAAAATTAAAATTTAATGCAGAAATACTTTTTATCATAACGCACGAGAACTTTAATTATTAAGTGCTTTATCAGGTATGAAATAATGAGGAGGATAAAAAAAAACGTACGAATTGTAACATCTAGGTTACAGGCAAATTTTATTTAAATTCCAGAGTAAATACTTTTTACTGTCTGGACGAAATTTTAGTTCGTTCAAGTACTCTTTTCCATGGGCCAGAGTTAGAAAAATAAAATCCTAGTACATTTTGAAGATTTCAGAAATTATAAGAAACCTTGAAAATTGGAGCTTCTATATAGATGAAATTAAAAATTAAAAATATTAACTAAACACCTTTCAAACACATCTTTACGAAATTTGAACTGTTTTCTTCTTTTCTAGTAATTGGGGACTTCCAAAGTGTGTGCAACTGTTGTATTCCGCTCAAAACTACAGAACGGGCAATTGTGATGGATTGCGAAGATGGTTCAAAGGTGAAAAAAGTGTACAAGCAACCTTCATCTTGTAAGTGCAACTCTTGTTCCGGAATCGATCGATCCCTTGAATCGATGAACCAAATTGAACCACTCTAAGAACTCTCTCTAGATCATTTTACCTGATTATTTTCCTACATTTTCATCTATCGTCGTTTTTCAAATTGAATAAAGATTTTTAAAATTATTTGCGATTATTTTATGCACAGTGCTGTAGCGTACCTACCTTTAACCACCACCAAAACAATGTAAAAATTAAATGCTTTCCTATTATATTGATATTCGTGGTGGAACAAAATCTACTATGTATTTAAAAGTATTCCAATGTATACTTTTCAGCTTAAAAGGAAAAGAATTTTGTGTGGGTGCTCTATAGTTATGATCTGTAGTTAAAGAATTATCAGCAAAAGTTGAGTTCCTACAAATCAATTTTTTTTTTTGTAAATTGTGTATAGAAATCAATTGAGGACTATTGAATCTAGAAATCGCTCCTGCAATAAGATCTAAAGACCCTTTCACTTAAAATTTGTAATCGTAGGCATGTAAATTTTATTAAAATAACGTAAAAGGTTTTTGTGAGACAAAATTTGTATGCCTTTGAACAATCATACACTGATGCCCATAAATTATGGGTCAGTTGTATTTTTAGAGAAATACAAATTCTGAAAGGATGGTGATAATATAAATAGTACAGACAGACTTCGGAAAACTTAAGTGAATGTATCGGTAATACATGCTAAATTAACAAAACGCACCTTTTTTGGTCTAGTAAAATGTCCATGACTTTTCGAATACTGTCTCCTGTCAAAGTTTAATATGATCCATTACTCACTGCAATGCACGAATGGCATCTCACAAGACTATCCAGTAAATCCTAAGGTAGGTTTCGCCATTCGTTTTAGAGCGATAGCCAGATTTTTTCATACGCGGTGGGAGATTTCGTTCTACCATTCGACTCCCAAGAGTAAATACATGCATGTTCTAAGAGGAGGTCATGGAAAGACACTCCATTCGGTGTATTCTTTTGGTAATCAGCAGACTGAACGATGAGAATATACATTATCCATAAAGATGAAGAAATTTCCAACTGCACCCTGAAAATTTCAGACCAGGAATAATATCCTGACAAAGCGTTTTCCAACACGTAAAGCTCTGTACGAAAGGTTGCCAGAACATCTCTTTTAAAGAGAACATATCCTCCTTATCCACTTGGATCTTTATTTCACTCGCTTTTTTTTTTGTGTCAGATCTTTTTTTGTCCTCTTTTTTTCGGTTGTTCACTTTTATGCTCTTTGTTCGTCATTTCAGATTCGTTAAAAAATTATTTTTTCACATTTCAAAATTTACGCGCTGATATATTCACAATGCCTACTATATCGTAAAGTAAACCACAGCTATTCAAATACGTAGGGGAAAGTTGGACAAAACCGGGTCCTAAAATGTGTTTTTTTTTTCCTAAGCACCTACGTGGATAAAATTGCTTCAAGTTCTATTTGAAGGATAAATTAGTTCTTTAGTTCCAAAAAGAAATATTTTTATATGTGAAATAACTATATTTTGGAGGGTAAATAAATTATTTTTTGAAAGTATGCAAGTACCTGGTTTCATCCGACCTGGTCGGATAAAACCGGATATGTAGAGGAATAATTAAAAAACGTTGTTGTTTTACTGCTGAAATATTTATTTATAACAATAAATTGGTACAATGGCCTTCCTATACTGAGGAACATACGTGTGTTTAAAAATCACGGAACACAAGTAATTTTGATTTTAATGTGTTTGGAATGTATAGTAAATTAAGTTAATTGATCAGATTTGTAAGAAGTTTTAAGAACAGAAATCACAAATAAAATTTTGATCATGCTGCAGGCTTCATGCCCATCCGTTACAGTTGAAACACTGTATACAACCTTCCAATGTATCATGTGTGAACAGAGAAACACCCTCTAAAATTCCAAGTGAACCTTGTATAAAAGCACTCTTAACGTGCATTGAATTGTGTGTATCTTCGTTTGACTACTGAAAATGATTGATTATAAGTGAATATGCTGTACAATTCTACTCTAAGAAAAGGACCAATAGAATCGTTCCAAAGGTTGAAAGAGGACACTTTCTATCAATCAATGCAATATGATCGTCTTTCTAGACACTTCTAAAAAGTTGGCCAACTTAGTTTTTAACGAGTGTATTGATTGTAAGGATAGTCATTCAAGGTTATCAAGCGAGAAGTGCTTGATAACCGTCATCAGAGACCATTTTAACGTGTAGGAAAGTTTTGGAAGCAAGACATTTTGGGGGTTCAACCCCCCACCACCACTCCTACCTTCAGTTGAGAAAAATTATGCAAATATATGTAACTAGACACTGCGTGGCCAGCACGGCGTTGCCCGTGACAGTTCTTTTCGTGGTGTCAGGTATGACCACTGTTCGCTAAAGCTCGCCAACCCCGGTGATTGTAACGCATTCCCATTTGGTTTGCTTCGCAAACCAACACCACAGACAACAGCGTGTGATCCCAATAAATTAATTAAAAAATATTTTAGAATAAAATTTAAAAATCGGGCTGGACACATTAAATTTTACTGATACTGAAAAAATTAAAAAGATAAAACAATTATTTTAAGAATGAGTTCCGCGGATTTTAAATCCGTTGAAATTTTCACTTTATTTTTATCGATCGTGAAGATAAAAAACCTCAAAAAGAGTCTTAGCCCGTGACCCAAGTTGAAATCGCTAATGTCATCATCAACGATTTAACTGACATACCTATAACAGCTGTACATCAAGGTGAGTATTCAGTACAGAATCGGAAAACTTGGCTTGGCTCCCAAGGCTTTAGGACAAAAAACGCTTGTAACCTCAGCGGTCGAAAATCGCAAAATCTGCTTGCTTCATCTTTCGAGGTGCAGGTAACGTCACACTCCGGAGAGGACAAATGATGAAAAAAACTAATAAATTAATTTTAAAAAATGTTCTAGATTAAATTTAAAATTCAGGCTGCACACAAAAAATTCGGACTACCTGTGTGCTAAATTTCATTATTGCGATTCCATAGATTAGTCAGAACACTGCGTACAGTACACAAACAAACACTTACTTTTATAATAGTAGAGATGAGAGAGTTTTTCACAAATTAATCCTTTATTAATAAATACTCAATCTATTCAAAATTTAATTCACGAGTGTTTTGCTTTTGTAATAAAAAATTAAATCAATGAAACAATGGTACATTAGTACATAGGCGTGAGCAGAGGAGACTTGGGAGTTCACTCCCCCCCCCCCCATTCAGTTCGTCAAATTTGTTAATAACGCGAAATTGGAGCTTTAAACTTTTTATATGGCTATTTAAACGAGGTATCTCTCTATATTAAAAAAATGTTACCGCCTCAGGATTGAAAACTGTGTTGTTTAGCTCAATTCTTATATGGTTTCTCGAGAAAGTACTGATCAGAAAAAAAACAAAATTAACATGTTTTGTTCTTTATCGTATTCTCTTGACAATTGTTAAGCTTTTTTTTTCCGGCTATTAGTTTAGGGTTTATTAAGTGTCAAAATTGAATAAGCGAAATTTCTTCTGCGAGTGAGCAAAACACATACAAATTTTCAGTCTTCAGCCGTGAGTTTTTTTTTAGAGTTCCTCTCAACGTAAATTTTTGCAGCTCGTCGATTTTTTTTAGAAATTTCAATTTGGTTCTTGATATTTTTTGAAATTCGAGAAAAATCGGGACATTTTCGTTATTTTTTTTTTAAACTGTCGTATCTACACTGCTGACCACCCAAATTGCAACACCAAGAAAGACAAGAGTTATCACAACAAAATTTATTTTGTAGATAACTTGTTGACCAAGTATCAAATAATTAAATTTATAGACTTCTGTGAAGTGTGGTTCCTGCCAAAATCATTAGCCAGAGTAGCCGCCATTGTTGGAGATCACCGCTGCCACACGCCTCGGCATTGATTCAAAGAGACAATGGATGTGTTCTTGGGGTACAGCAGACCAAGCAGCTTAAACACGTTGTCAAAGTTGATCTGGTGTGGCAGATGGGGATGTAATATAGGTCAATCGTTGAACAACCATGGACCAAATGTTTTCTATCGGCGAAAAATCCGGAGAGCAGGCTGACCAGGGAAGCAATTCAATCTGGCGATTGACGAAGAACCCTTGGACAATGCGTACCACGTGTGGTCGCTCATAATCCTGTTGAAATATGGCTGTGGGCAGGCCCTGAAGGTAAGAAATGACAACTGGCTCCAACACCTCGGAGATGTAGCAATGTAAAGTACCGGCAATGCGTATTAGAGAAGTGCGAGAGTGATATCCAATACCGCCCCATACCATAACACCCGGTGCAGGACCAGTGTGGCGGTGCATAACGCAGCTGTTCAGCATGCTCTCTCCACGGTGTCTCCAGACTCGAATCCGACCATCGTGGTGTTGCAGACAGAAGCGTGACTCGTCAGTAAAGACAATTTCATTCCATTCTGCAGTCCACATCCTTCTTTCATCGCACCATTGGCGACGGAGACGTCTGTGGTTCTGCGTCAAGGGTAGACGAAGCAATGGACGTCTTGCGGACAGACCACTCTGCTGTAAACGGCGTCGAATGGTACGCGCAGACACTGGATGATGCGTTACAGACTGGATGTGCTGTGCTATGGTTCGTGATGTGGCTGAGCGATCCGTCACTGCCATACGCACAATATGCCTGTCATCACGTGAAGTGATGCACTGAGGTGGATGCGATCGAACACGTGGGTCCGTCGTACCCTCCTGCATCCAACGATCACATATTCGCATTACAGTTGTTTGGTTTCGTCCAACACGACTACTGATTTCCCTGAAAGATAATCCACAATCTCGGTAGGCCACTATCCTTCCTCTGTCGAACTCGGATACTTGATCAAAAGATGATCGCTGTTTTCTACAAGGCATAATTGATCGGGTTTTTTTTAACCACAAGAAAAACACAATTGTCGTACTTGAAATCCTCGAAATCTCCAATCCTTAAATAGCGTATTTGAAGTGGCGCCACAGGCGCACGTGATGTGCGTCTGCGCTGAAATTCTAATCATTTGCATATCTCACCTCCGCTAATGCATGTTGTAAATTTCATATTATTTACATGCTTCCATCAGGTTGTTGCATTTACGGTGGCCAGCAGTGTACTATCACCATCAACACCCGCAATCATCAATTAATATTTCCCCAAGTTGACGCACTGATTCGTTTTAAAGAAGCTCAACCCACCAAGTGGTTTCGACAAGATATCTCGTCAATAAAGACCTAATCCATTTTGCTTTGGTTGTGATATCTCGTCATGAAGACAGTCTCTATTCTTTCTGATAACGAGATAAGGATCTTATAAGTTTTTTACCCCTAAGGGCGAGAAACGTCATCCCTCAAGAGCTAGTCAGTTTTGCCAATGACGGTATATCGTATAGAGACAACCACCAGATTTTGCTAATGACTTTACAGAAAAAGATGTGACAGTTAAAAGGCACTTTTTTTTCGTGTGATTGAACAGAATTAATTTTATCTTTAAATTCAATGAAAAGGCAAGACTGTATCGAGCAGGTCAATGAATTTAACTTTCATCAAGGAAACGTTACGCAAATTACGAATATTAATTTGAATGCTCCGAAAGCATTATAAAGTTACGTTCTTAAATTGATTTCGGTCTCTAAATTTTATTTTATTTCATATAGAGAGTATTCTCATAAATGTTTACATTTAGATAAGTTTAATATCAATTTTAATCCAAAGGAATATTGATTTTATATTTAAATGTCAATTGTTGGTCTCCAATGTTTTCCAGATATCTTTAAGTTTAATTTCTTGCATTGTTGGTAATTAAACAATAGACGGAATAAAAATATATAACAATCTGCACGCTTGCAACAGTAGTTTCTCTTTCGGCGTTGTTTTTGAGAATTGGAACATACAAGAAATCGATTTACTTTACTTGAGTTGGCAAATATTATAACTCGTTTGACGACTTTCTAGTGACTTAAATATGGATAAAACAACGGCCGTGGCGTGGCTTTTGTTAACCCCATGGGTATGGGGAATGTTTGGATTAATCGTAATCGGAGATGCAACATATATTGTACCGCTGATGGTGTATTTCATGTTGACTCTGACTATCGAAGGTGAGAAGGATACAAATTTGGATATCGGCTTGATTAAAAGCGAAAATATTGGAAACGTTGATGACTATGATCATGGGATAATGAAAACGATCAATATATTACTGAAAATGATTGGGATTATGGAAATCACCGTAAAGTTGATGACTAGGATTGTGAAGAAAATGATGAATGGAATCGAGAGGATGATGAAATTTATGGAAAAGGTAATGGATGTAGTTGTGGGAATATTGATTCTGCCGTTGAATTTGATTTTAGACATAGTGAACTTGATGGATCAGTTGATGAAAGTGATTATGGTGATAGTGAAAATCGGAGAAAAGTTGATAAATAGGATCGTGAAGACAGTGGAAAAGTTGATTAATTTGATTGTGAAGGTAATGAAAATGATGAATATAATGATGTATATGATTGTGCAGACAATTAAAAAGTTGATGAATTTGATATTTTTTACAATGCATATGATGGTTAAGTTGTTGGATATGATTGAGGAGATAACGGAGAAGTTGATGGATTTGATTGTGGGGATAGTCAAAATGATGGAAAAATTGGTGATGTTGATTGTAGTGGTAATCAAAGTGATGGATCAGTTGAAGAAAAAGATTGTGGTGATAATTAAAATGATAGAAAAGTTGATGGATGTGGTGATTGTGGGTGTGGCAAAAAATATGAAAATGTTGATGGATATTATAGAGGAGATAATGAAAAGAATGGAAAACTTGATGCATATGATTGAGGGGATAATGGAAAATTTGAAGAATTTGACTGTGGATATAATGAAAAGGATGGATTACTTGATGTATGTGATTGTGGGGTTAGTGGAAAATGCGATTCGAGAGATAATGGACACGATGGAAAATTATATGTACATGATTGTGGTGATTGCTGAAATTTTGATGGATGAACTGTGGGGATAGTGCAAAGAATGATGAATAACTAGATGGATATGATTGGGGAGGTTAAACACAAATAAATACTGATGATTATGATTGCGAAAAGAACAAGAGAACGAAATTCGTTCCTGGAACTATCATCCGAATACTTCAGCGGAAATAAAAGAGATTGACAAAATTATCGACATATTCCAAGAACAAGTAGAAGTATAGAACTTCGCCTGTACAAATACACTGAATACCTTAACAAATTCAAACGAAAGTGCCGAGATTGTGAATACCTCCAAAGGACATGATAAAAAAAAATAATAGCATAAGTGGAGGTTACTAAAACACATATAAATGCTGAATATGATTGTGAAAAGAACAAGAAAATGAAAATTCGTACCTGGTACTATTCTCCGAATACTTCAGCGGAAATATAAAGAGATTGACAAAATTATCGACACATTCCAAGAACAAGTAGAAGTATAGAACTTCGTCAGTAGAAATACACTGAATATCTTAACAAATTCAAACGAAAGTGCCGGGATTGTGAATACCTCCAAAGAACATGATAAAAAAATAATAGCATAACGTGTGTAAATTTACTCCAAAATGCTTTGTGAAACCGGATACGAAGATAGGGCAAATATTAAACCAGAAAAGTATACACCTGTGCTCGGAAGAAGAAAAACCTGATAGCAAAATATTTCAAATATTCCTTGTGTGGATCGTTTTGAGGAAAACTATATGGTCTTCGTGAACAATAACTACTCTTACATTATACATCGTTTCAATTTTGTGGATGGGGGAAAAGATTCAATCCGAACATAGTTCAAGATTTATTTACGAAGGAAATGAAAATAAAGAGATATTCAGTTCGCCACTGTTGTAATCACCAGTGGCTCGATTATCTTGTCCATAGATCTTAACCTTTCGATCAGGGAATCAAAAGGAAAGATTTGGGGATGAAATAAACCATTCCGAAAAATGCAGCCGAAGCTGTTCAAGAAGAAAATATTTTTCTGTTTGAAGACCATACTGAAGACCATATTGAATACGTCATTTGCAGGGATTATTTATTTAATGCCTACCATAGAATTCATAGTAGATTGTGTACAAAGACTTTCTAAGTAGTTAATTTTCATCTCGATATAATTTTTTTTGATATCTTAAAGTTCAATAAAAATAAATAGAATTTGTATCTTAGAACTTTTGATTTTTATTTCATTCATTTATCACATTTGACTTACTAAATAGAATAATAAAGTACTTTTTCAGAAAGGCATGCAATGTCTAAATACTTTAGTCCATATAGTGTATATTATATATCAAAATATATTTTGTAAATACATTGTCCCCTACATGAGAGTCAACAGATTTTTATATTGCCTTTAAAACTTTCCTGTTCTCGTCTTAGAAAAAATTAGTCGTGTTCTCTTATGCAAAAAGTTATTATAAATGACTATTCTAGTGAAAAGAAACTGAGAAGAACGAGTTGAAATTTTGCATTTACGTGCTAAAAGTCCTAAACCAATTTCTATATCGGAAGGTTAATGGTTCAAATCCGGGTCAATGCATGTATGTATGTAAGCGTATGGTGTAGAGGCGGGTGGTGCACCTTGAATCTGTCGTGGCCGAAAGTCTTCATGTTGGGTTGATTTGGTTTGAAGTTCGGAGAGTGGGGAGCCAGCTCAGGTGTTGCGTCGTCATCTGACCGTGGTTTAAAATTACATGGAGACGTACGTATCCCCTAGGGCAGGGATTCCCAACCGATGGTACGTGTACCACTGGTGGTTTCATTCTGACATTAGATATATGTTTCTAAAAAAATACTGGACTGGTGGTACGACAAAAATTTCTAAACGACGACGATAATTACCATTACATTACCTCTGTCAACGACCTTGGCGTGTTATTTTGGCGCATTTCTAACATCGTTAAAGAAATAATTGAAAAATATTCTTGAAAAGACACTTCCGGATTTTCCGTAACATCCGTTTGTCAAGGTTGCCATAAAAACCGAAATAACTTTCCAAGATGAGTTGCCTTCCCTGCCATAACTCACTACTACAAGTGCGCCAGAAACGAGCCAATACCGTTGTTACGGGGATTTCCGGCATAAACGTAGACTGAAGCTGTGTACCGTCAATATTTCCCCTCTTTTTTACATCAATAGAATCGAATCTATGATGCGATATTTATCTTAGGTGAACAGAGGATCCATATACTATGATCTAGAAATAGATGTTATTATTAGACAAATGATTTTTCCATTTGCACAGCAGTGGTACCTTTTGGTACCGCCTGAAATTTTCTTGCTTTTGTCATGTTTTTATTTTTATGATTTTTGTGCTCGTGATAAACAAAATTTTCTTATAATGTCTATGACCAGATCTACACACATATATAATTTGATGTAGAAGGTTCTACAGGAATAACACGGTACATTTGATGGCAATTTTCTACGAAAAAAGGACACAGTACCCTTTGAACAATATTATTTGTTTTCATATTTGTAACGATCTCCCGACAGGTGATTAAGAAAACAGATAGGTTTGAACAGTTGTTCTTGTGTTCTGGTTGCTACTGTTCTAGCAGACGAAAATCGATGTTTGACAGTGCCTGTGTTCTGATACGATCAAGAACATGAGAACTTGGGTGCTGTTCTGGATAAGAACACAAAGTATCGTTTACATGACCAATCCAATCGACCCGGGTAATTCGAGGGTGAAAGGAATTTTCGAAAATTACCCGCGTCGCCAAATAATAACCCGTTTATATGCAGGCAACACTCCTCTGAAAGCCAGTGCTACTCACTTCTTGGGCAATTCTTTTATAAATATCCACGTCTCTAACGGTGCCATCAAATTTTTGTTGGATTAGATGCGATTCCAAATTATTTAATAGCGCAACTAACTCATCATTTGTCCATCGATCGGAATAAATCTTAATTTTTTTTTCTGTTGCGCTAACGCTCTCCATTTTTATGTAAACAAAGCTCAAGGGATTGTGGGATACGAAATGCTACGGAAAAGGAGGGTAACCTCAAAAACACGGGGCTTGACTAGGGTTGAAATCGACCCGCGTATTTCCTCGCTTTTCCCCCTCGTCGGGGAAGCGGAGTAGAGGAAAACTGTTTAACTCTCCTTTTATCCGGATATTTGGATCATATAAACGGTACTATAAGGTCAGATTCGTTGTACACTGCACAAGTGTGAGACGTGTTTTTGCACCTGGCGGTGTGGCTTGTATATTGGAAACTTTATGTTACATTGTAAATAAATTTCAATGTCCAATTTAGGTATGCAGTGTCCTTCTGTTCTTGACCACTACTACACACACTGTCAATCAAATTAGCCATCGCTCGGTCACTCTGACAATATTCACAACAAAATGTTTTAGTGTACCTTATTCGTATACTTATATAATAAACATTACAAAAGAAAAAATAATTTTTTAATTTCCCATAATTAAATTTTTTTTATAAAAATACTTCAGTATCTTCTAATTCCTACTCCATCTGCAAATTTTAATTTAAAAAAATAAATTTTTTGTAGAGGTACTTAAAAGTTATTTAAAAAAAAAATTGTGAGAATCTCATCTATGCAGTGTTTTTTACAATTTTGTGCATGCTGTTGAATGCACCACTGTTATTTATTTTTTTACAAACTATCAAATATAACATAGTAAACAATAGAAAAAGCTTTGAATCTCTACATCAGTTGCAATAAAAGCCTTAGCATTTTAAACATAATGCAGTCATGGAAAATAAAAAGCTAAGAAAAAGCACTTTGAAGTTTTAAATACTTTCGGTTTCGATCCTTATATTCGATAGAAAAACTTAAATGCCTCGCTAAATAATTTAGCTACAGCTATAAAATTTACGCACATATTCATTAAAGTTGTACAATTAATAAATGATAGTAAAATTTATCCCAACTATTTAAGACGCAATCCACCTCCTCAATCAGCTTTTTAGTGAGAAAGGTCTACATCAAATTATACAGAATAATAGTTTCATTTTCAGTAAAAGTCCAAAGCTCAAGAAGGGCACTTCAACGATTTCATGAGCAGTATTGAGATTCAGAGATTGATGATATCTATTTTGAATCTCCTGATGTCGCAATGATTAATATCAGATGAGGATTCAGCAGAAAAAAATAAATGAAGGTGGCCTTGTGGATAATTGTCTGGGCACCAGCTACGTGCCTAGGTTGAAGTTATACGAAAAGCAAGTGGTTCAAGGAATTTGACAGATTTCATTGAAATCCTCATTCTTCGTGGAGATTATACTTTTGGCAAAAAAACACTGGATCTTCGAAATGATCTAGTATGAATTGCGATTAACCGAAACAGCTTTATTTAAACTATGAGGTATCTCTCTTGTGTGCTGACAAGACTAAAATAGACCCTAATGACAAATTGTACAAATTGCTTCCACCTAATGGAAATGCCGAAGAAAAATTATTTTAGAACTCCAAGGTAGAAAGTGTTCGTATTACGATGAGTGCACCATACATTACGTTTGTGTGAATTGCTTTGTTGGCCTTTACACTAACATGTGCAACGTATAGTATATGGAGCGAGATTAGCGTATTAAATGTAGTACTTTAGCTTTAGAAAAAGTTCCAAAAATTCTCGGCTTATACACGGAAATATATTGTAAGTTCAAACAAATGTTTTTAAAAATGTCAAGAACAAAACATCTCATTTCCACATAAAAAAGGAAATTGTTTAATAAATAACGTATTGTTAAAATTCAGAGGAAATCTCATCATAATTTTAAATGTTTTAGTTGATCCGTGTTTTTATAGTACTGGAAAGAGTTTCATATTCTGCTGTTGCTATATTGAAACGGCGACCGATTTTGCTGGTTCTTTTGAAAACATTGCAAACTTTCTAGCGAGTATTCTCAAATTTTAGGAATGAATTAATTAAAAAACATAACTGTGTTTATCGTATGTGCGTGCTCCAAATTGATTAGCCCGTTCAACCACAAGACTTTTGTACCACGTGACTCGCTATCTACCAATCACAAAACGAATAAAACTGAAAAAGACCGCAAATTTTTTTTTATAATAGAAAAAAAACTAAATTATTTTTTTTGCAGAATGACATATTTTATGCACATCTAAATAGTTCATATATTCGATTTTCGTTGCTTGTATAGGTAGGTATATACACAGTCCAGTCACATTAATGTGACCACCTGTCAAAAGCCAGACCAAAAATGAAACCACCTTTGGCAGAGCGGACCGCTGCGAGATGTGCAGGAAGAGAGTCAATTAGGTTTATGCACCCAGTGAATGCCAGAAAAACACTCCCTCCACCAGCCTGGATCCTTCCGGCAATTATTGCAGGCTGTTTGCTTTCAGACGTTTCACGCCGTATACGCCAACATCCATCTGTCCGATGGAGCATAAAACGTGATTCATCGGAAAAAGCCACCTGTCGCCACTTTGTGGACGTCCAGTTTCTGTACTGGCGTGCAAATTCCAGCCTTTGTCGCCCATGAACAGCAGTCAGTATAGGTGCATTAACCAGGCGTCTGCTGCGGAGTCTCATGAGCAGCAACGTTCGCTGAACCGTTGTTGAGGATACACTCTTGGTAGCCCCTTGGTTCATCTGGGCGGTCAGTTGCTCAACAGTTGCACGTCTATTCGCCCGAACGCATCTCCGTAGCCTTCGTTCGCCTCTGTCATCTATAGCCCGTGGTGCACCACATGTGCCGCGCCGCTGATTTTGGATGGTGCCATTTTGCCATGCACGGTATACTTTTACCACGGCGGCACGCGAACAGTTCACAAAATTAGCCGTTTCCGAAATGCTTCTACTCTTGGCCCGAAAGCCAATAATCATGCCCTTTTAGACGTCGGATAAATCGCTACGTTTCTACATTACGCCAACGACTGAAATGCTTTCCGATGCCCTATGACATCCTTTATATACACTCCACTGCAATGTGCTGCTACCTGCCTTTTGTGATTGGTTATTTCACGTTGACGTCGAAAGTAGGTGGTGGTCACATTAATGTGACTGGACTGTGTATGTTACCGTTTAAGTGCTTGGTTCATATTCAGTAATCAGTTATTCTACAGATTATCTAGGTAATGACAGATTAAGTAGGGTAATCCGTAAAAGTATCAAAAATTGTTTCATTTCTCAAATTACCTATGTAATCTGCAAATTACCTAGATAATCTGCACATTACCTACTAGGCACTCGCTAAAGTGAAAATAAGATACTTGCTGGAACAGAAGCAACGTTTCTGTACGCTTAAATTAATATAGTGTTACTTATTTATTTTTCGATATCTAAAGAATCAAGTTAATACAATCAAACAATCAACAAATTAGTTGAGAGAATCAATATTCAATCAGTTAAAAAACTATAATAGAAAGAATCAAACGGTTTAAAATATTATTACAATTAAGGAAATTAACATAATGTTATTAAAAAAGGGGGAAGGTGTAGGTAATGGAAATGAGAAAAACAGGCGAAATCCAACTCAAAGTGGAGGGAGGGAGGGAAGGTGTAGGGAAAGGACATGAGAGAAATTAAGTTTTGAACTTTAACGATGTGCACATTACCTAGGTTAAATGCGGAAAACTATTGACTCCGAAAGTTAACGGAGCAATAGTTAACGGAACCATACAATCACAAGCCTTTAATCAATAAAGTATATCTTTAAAGTAACTTCAAAGTATCTTTCAAATTGCACTTTAATCGTTCAAACTGTAAATTAACTGTTAAATATTCACAATGAACAATAGTTCAAACGTTCTATGTCTGCTTCATTCATTCCACAATACAACGTCATCAACCCGAGTATTCACACCAAAAATACGGTTTGATGTCCTTAACACAACCTACCAACGTTTTATGGTTCTCACTTGAGAATTACTATTAATTTAACTACAAATAAAGAAATTATTATTGGGGAACTTGACCCAAATTCTAATTTAAACATTATAATCTTCCCAGAAAACAATTTTTAAGTAAAGGGTAGTAAAAATAGTACTGATTAGTGCAAATGTAACGATAGTAGTCGAAAAGAAATATTCTAGCCGTCAAGATTTGTTGGTGTTACCTATTAAAGATAGAGTGCCTATATAATAAGAGTGGCGACATACGGGAAACACTTTCTGATTGGCTTAGAGACGTTTTCTACCGCCCGAGGCGGTCTTTTCCTAGCTCCCGTAGACTTAACATGGGAACTTTTTGGGTGTTTGAGAAAAACGTGTGTATATTAAATTAAAAAGAAAATATAGCTTATTCATGTTCCATTTCGTGTTCTGGAATGTTTATTTAGTATTATTTTAGTATTTTGTTGGTATAAATTTGAAGACTTTTTAAGTAAATAGCTTTTTTTGAACAACATGGTGTTTCCCGCAATCTAAGTTAGCGCGTTGTGCAATCCATCTCATCAATTACGCATGTAATTGAGCGTTTATATGATTCATTTATACCGAATGTATCCATATTATAACAATCATATGCTTTTTGTTCTCCTTGAAATGATACATTAATTCGCCCAGCAACCATCTTTGCGACGATTCTGGTAGAAAAATGGCTGCCGCGCTTGCGCATTGGCCCAAATTTGGTCCCTTGTCGCCACTCTTATTATATAGGCACTCTAATTAAAGATGGCTATCCATGCAAATTTAGACATCAATTGTTCCATAACTCCGTATAAGCAAAATTATATGCATAAAACAGAAAAAGTAGAAAAATGTTAATTTTTTTATTTTACTGATTTTAGGGATAGTTGTGTTTATGCATACCGTTTCAATCTACACTGCTGGCCACCCAAATTGCAACACCAAGAAAGACAAGAGATATCACAACAAAATTTATTTTGTAGATAACAAGTTGACCAAGTATCAAATGATTAAATTTACAGACTTCTGTGAAGTGTGGTTCCTGCCAAAATCAGTAGCCATAGTAGCCGCCATTGTTGGACACCACCGCTGCCACACGCCTCGGCATTGATTCAAAGAGACTTTGGATGTGTTCTTGGGGGGTACAGCAGACCAAGCAGCTTCCACATGTTGCCAAAGTTGATCTGGTGTGGCAGATGGGGATGTAATATGGGTCAATCGTTGAACAACCATGGACCAAATGTTTTCTATCGGCGAAAGATCCGGAGAGCAGGCTGGCCAGGGAAGCAATTCAATCTGGCGGTTGACGAAGAACCCTTGGACAATGCGTACCACGTGTGGTCGCTCATAATCCTGTTGAAATATGGCTGTGGGCAGGCCCTGAAGGTAAGAAAGGACAACTGGCTCCAACACCTCGGAGATGTAGCAATGTAAAGTACCGGCAATGCGTACTAGAGGAGTGTGAGAGTGATATTCAATACCGCCCCATACCATAACACCCGGTGCAGGACCAGTGTGGCGGTGCATAACGCAGCTGTTCAGCATGCTCTCTTCACGATGTCTCCAGACTCGAATCCGACCATCGTAGTGTTGCAGACAGAAGCGTGACTCGTCAGTAAAGACAACTTCATTCCATTCTGCCATCCACGTCCTTCTTTAATCGCACCATTGGCGGCATAGACGTCTGTGGTTCTGCGTCAAGGGTAGACGAAGCAACGGACGTCTTGCGGACAGACCACTCTGCTGTAAACGGCGTTGAATGGTACGCGCAGACACTGGATGATGCGTTAGACTTAATGTGCTGTGCTATGGCTCGTGATGTGGCTGAGCGATCCGTCACTGCCATACGCACAATATGCCTGTCATCACATGAAGTGGTGCACTTTGGTGGATGCGATCGAACACGTCGGTTCGTCGTACCCTCCTGCATCCAACGATCACATATCCGCATTACAGTTGTTTGGCTTCGTCCAACACGACTACCGATTTCCGTGAAAGATAATCCACAATATCTTTAGGCCACTATCCTTCCTCTGTCGAACTCGGATACTTGATCAAAAGATGATCGCTGTTTTCTACGAGGCATAATTGATCGGTTTTATTTTTAACCACAAGAAAAACACAATTGCCGTACTTGAAATCGTCGAAATCTCCAATCCTTAAATAGCGCTTTGAAGTGGCGCCACAGGCGCACGTGATGTGCGTCTGCGCTGAAATTCTAATCATTTGCATATCTCACCTCTGCTAATGCATGTTGTAAATTTCATATTATTTGCATGCTTCCATCAGGGTGTTGCATTTACGGTGGCCAGCAGTGTAGATCTTATTACTAGGGCAACTTTTTTGTTGCAGTAAAAATGGGAAAAGTTGCATTTATCATTCCCTAAAGTTGCATTTATTTTTAATGCACTAAATTCTAAAATAAATTATTCGTAAAAAATTAAAAATATATTGAAAATTTTAATCGTGTACAACAATATTATAATACATTCTTAAATACAGAAGAACGTTGAATGGTCGATCCTTGGCAAGTAATTTCTTTAACATTGAAAAACTGGGCCTACCGCAGTCATATAATGTGTTGTATTGGATAGCAGAAACGCAAAATCCTATCGCTCAACATTCAGAGATTTTAAAACGTCATCTACAAAGCGAACATATTGATGATCGACACTCACCTCGCAAACTCTGCAGTCGATTACGCAAGTTTCCTCTAGATTATCAAGAGTGCAGGGCTCCTAACAGGTTTCAAGGTCCAAAAAGGTGACAAAAGTGACAAATTAAACCAAAAAGGTGACAAAAAGTGACTAAGCGAGTAGAAAAAGGTGACAAAAAGTGACTAATCAAGCAGAAAAAGGTGACAAAAAGTGACTAATCGAGCAAAAAAAAAGTAACAAATAACAATAATGCTAAACATATTATAGTATAAAGATAAAAAATAAAAAGATCCTCCCAAGCTACCCCTATATTTTCTTTTTCTTTCTTTGGAAGGATATTTTTATTTTCTTCATTTTAAAATTACATCATTTTAAAATTTTAACATAATTTTTTAAAAAAACAGAATTATTTTTTTAATTTGTTTATTTTTGATACAGCTTGAAGAAATTCTTCCTTTTGTTAGAAATGTTTCTAAAATAAAACTTTTCTTTCTTAGAAATTATGTCTTAAATTTTTTTTTGTTGAAAAAGACTAAAATTAATTTTGTCTTTTTCTTCTCAATAGAAGAATGTGCATTTTTTTAAAGTCTGTCTTTGCTGACCAGCATCATCTGAGACTTATAGCCGTTCCTTCAATCATTGCCTGAACAAGTGCTGCTTCCTTTAATAATTTTGAAGCACTATCCAACGGCTCATCCTCTTCCTTACGCATAATTTTAAATTATTGTTCTATCACCATTCTTTTCTTTGCCAGCTGCTTTATATTTTTCTTCCCAGTCCATCTCTAAATTTTCTTGTGCCTTACGTTTTATATCTCTCTTTATTAAAAAAAGTTTCCGCCGCCGCAGGATTGAAAACTGTGCTGTTTAGCTCGATTCTTAGACGGTTTCGCTAGAAAGTTCGGATCAGAAAAATATGAAATTAACATTGTTTGTTCTTTATTATATTCCATGGACAATTATTAAGATTTTTTTCCGATTCGGCTATTAGTTTAGGGTTTATTAAGTGTCGAAATTGAAGAAGCAAAATTTCTTCGGCGAGTGAGCAAAACACATACAAATTTTCAGTCTTAAGCCGTAAGTTTTTTTTAAAAAGTACATCACAATGTAAATTTTTGCAGCTCGTTGAGTATTTTAAAAAATTCCAATTTGGTTCTTGATAATATTTTTTTTTGAAATTCGGGAAAAATCGGGACGTTTTCGTTATTTTTTTTTAACTGTCATATCTATATCTTATTACTATTAGTTTTTAATTTTGAAAATATCGCAGTATACCTCAAAATGTACTCTTTCTTACGGTACAATTATTTCTAAAATTGGTTCATAAATAAATTCGATGCAATCAAAAGTTAGTCACAAATTTCATATTTTTTAGTTCGCGGAGAAGGTTTTGCAGTCAGGTGTGGGTTGTATTTTTGACTATCGGGTTTGCCAAATATTAAATTTATCGTAGCAACAATTGCCATAAAACGATTTCTTTTCATTTGGCGAGGAAAATGGCTCGCTTTTTTCACTCTGCTCTCAGACGGTTTACGGACAAAGTACAGATTGTAAAGTTAGGAGATTAACACGGTGTACTTAAAATTGTACAGGAAAAAAGATGTAGAAGGTTTTTTACTGATGCAGCTATTAGTTTAGGGTGCAATAAGTGTAAAGTAAAAAAAAAAAGTGAAATCACTTGCGAAAGGAGTATTGGTTTGCGAAGCAAACCAAACGGGACTACGTAGCAATCCTCGAGGGTGGTCAAGCATAACCGAAGAGGGGGCGAAGCCCTCGCTGTGACGTCACGGACCGGAAAGTCAACTCAGGATTATACGAATTATTAATTATACGATTATTAATTAGACAAATTATCAATTATAGGATTATACGAATTATTTATTTTCCCTGCATCAAAGCGATTTCCGGAGTGAACCAATGATTACACGGATTTGCGGATTTTTGATTCTTTAGCGTAGAAACTCTGGAAGTTTCGGGGCACTTGGCAACTCTGCTAATGTCTCGCAGTCTGAAGAAATGGTTCCAGTAAACATCCATATGCTTCATTCTAAATCCTTCTTCCTCAAATTCTCCTGAGTAATTTCCACTCACCCAGTAGTATGTCTGTTGGGACATCCCATAGCATTGCTCTTGCAAATTCTAATACTTGTCGGGAAATACTCTCGCTACTGAGTCAAGAGGACCAAGAAAGGACAAACTTTTAAGGAGAGATGAACTGAAGGAGGACTTCTTCAAAAGATATTTAACACTGACACTGTAATGATTCTGAGCCCTTAGAAAAAATAAATTCCTTTCCTTCTCTTTCACATTCTGTAGCGCTCTAAAAATTTCATCTCCAATCACAATATCTGCCAGAGGCAACAGTTTCTGAGGACATTATCTTCCAATTTAGCCATTTTCAAACCTCGAAAAAATTCCTCTTTGTAGATCCTACCCAAAATTGTTCTTGTCAACAATTCAAGTTGAGAATGCAGGGTTTAAGTTTTAGAGGTTCCTTTTTTTGAAGAAATATTCTCTCGGTCACACGATTAAATATACTTATACTTGATTAGTATAAATATCACTTCAGCCTTCATAGTTTCTCTTCTAAGTAAATGAACAATATTTTTATTGCCTGATCTTTGTATCATGTATGGCTTCTTTATTGGAATATAGTCAAGGAAATACTTTCGCACTGCAATCCACTGTTCAAGTAACCTTTCAGCAGCTGGCTTTAGGCTTAGCCACCTGCTTGAACAATGCTTTATGAAATGGTGAGTGGGAAGTTTCAAGTCTTCTTGAATTTGTTTGTTTGTTGACCAAAGCTTAGGCCACCGATTAAAAAATCAGTGAATAGTTAAAACTAGTTCAGACACATCTTCCCCAAACTTTTAGACCTTTAAGAAAAGCCTTATGTATTGTGTGAATATTACATGTCCCAATGTTAATTAGTTCTTTTCGGAGGGGTTCAGAATCTTTCAGATCTCAAGCTCCTGAAGAAACGGCTGAAGTCCATTAAGATTTCCATGCCCTCATTTTTGTGCCACAAAGAGAGCAGCGTGTGAATAGCCTCCGTTCCATAGACAGAAACGTTGGGGTTCTCGATGGGGAGCTTCGAGCGCTTAGAATGTGTGAGAGGTTGATGATGTATCCAATTAAAAACTTGGCCGAGGATACCTTCGAGTGTAAATTATCATACATATAGCAGGTTCCACCGTCCTTTCAGAGTTTACCCTAACGCAGGGCTCGAAATACCCGGGTGCGCAGGTGCACATGAAAATAAAATTGTGCACCTAATTTTTTCCCGCTAGGCGCACCAGTGCACCTAATTTAAAAACTTGGATGCACCTTGTGCACCTGTATTAAAAAATATATTTCGAGGCCTGCCCTAACGTATCTATACCTTCTAGACCATAATCAGACCCACAATATACCTGGGATCCTCCTGGGTTAATATCAGCTTGATCCGTCCGGTCTCTCCATTCTCGTCTTATTCCAGAATCCGAAAAAAAAATGGGTCTGTTGAGACCGCTCTCAGATTTGTGTATGGAGGATGTTAGTAGTATGTGGGTCCCTTGAGCGTGTAAAACAAGATGGCCGCCGTTTGTTTATATTTAGGAGGAGGATAACGTTGTGGTGGGAGATAAGAATTTGTGGTGATAAGAGTTGAAGCTGACAACTGATAAGAACTTGACGTTTTGTTTTCATTTTTCGGTGGACGAGATGACGTCATGTTGTTGATGGTGAGTTTCCATGGTGATGAAGGACTGGTAACGCCACCTGATGGTGGGATGAGTAACCGTATTATATGAATTTAAAAAGGATTTTCTGGGATTCGAACCGGGGACCATGGGTTCCGAAGCAGACATGCTATCCGTTGAGCTATCGAGCACTTGCGAGGAAGGGGTGTTTAAATGTAGCGTTTGCTTTTTCTCTCAGTTTGGGACTTGTGAAAATATTGGGAGTGGTGGGGTTTTAATTTTGAATAATTAATCTTCTAATGGGGGGGGAATTGAGTTGGGAAACGACTGGTAGCGCCATCTAGGGATTTTTCAAGTAACTAATTAAATATAAGATTTGATATTCGCGTATATAATTTCTAATGGTGTGAAAATGACAGGTATCGCCATCTAGGGGTGGACAGAGTAACGATTTAAAAGGATTTATTCCCCAGCTATATTTTAGAATTAAATGGATAATTATTTGAAAGAAAAATAATAATACGTGGATTCGAACCCAGCAAAAGGTAATCACGGCCAACCGATTTTACGCAACCACTTTATCCGTTCGACCATGAACACCTATATGATCGTGTTGAATTTAAAATAGAGTCTATCATTTTGTGAATGCGTATACTATCAAAGATTGAAAAGTCTAGAAGTTTCTGGAACTGGTGACTCAGTTTTGTTTAGCCTGTGTTAATTAAGATAACAGAAGGACACTAACCCGGAGACACTGATAGGATACAATCTTAAGTAAATGAGAAGCTTTGCTATTTAGGATAATGTTGTTTTATGATTGTGAGAGTACAAATGAATGACATGCTACAACTACATCCCCCAATGAATCAGGTATGACATGCCCGAACTGGAGAGGTACTATCTTTGAAAATGAGACGAGAGGGGTCAATACGGAATTTACAGATAACAGTTTAAAGCAGACGTTCACGGATCTTGAGGAAAGGGAAGGGGGAGTGGTGATTTACATTTGAAAATGCACCAATGGATTAATTAACTACAGAAGGGAGGGTACACAACTATCGATACACGTGACTCAAAAGCGATAAGTGTTAAACTATAAATACTTGAGGACATGGAATTTGGCAGTACAGATACCTTGTCATGTGAAGTTAGCTGACCAGTGACTGCTTTCTCCACGGATTTTGTGCAAAATGGATTTGAATGATCAAGATGATGTTTCTAGAGTCTTTGCTGAACACCCCATTGCCGATGACGCCTTGCGTGAAATAGACGTATTGGAAAATGATTTTTATGTAAGTATAATTTTACCTCAAATAATATTTTAGAATGTGAAATGTTTTAGATTTAAATTGTTTATTAAAACTCCAATTTAATTCATACAGGAAAATGACGAGCTGGACCGACTTTTTGAGGAAAATCCCATGTGTGAAGACGATCTTGAGTGGTGTAAGGAAATTGAAAGCGACGAACTTGTAAGTGTATTCTCAACACTTAGTACGTTATATGAAAATGTTCTATAGAAAAGGTAAAGTATTATAATTTTTTTTTGTCTTTTAATGTAGGTATATGACTTTGAAAATCAAATTGGGAATGGAGTGGATTTGCCGTACACCTTAACACAGACCAGGCGAAGGGTTAACGCTCGTTTCCAAACGGAAGAACGAACCTACACGGCTCTCATTAATGTTGACCAAATTCCCCAACAATTACGAGGAAGTGTGATCAACACGGCACTCACCTTCATGACAATGCTGTTGACGGCTCTACTTGCAGAAACCACTCTCAATGTGTTGGAAAACGATTTCATAAGGTATGGTTAAAAGAAATGTTAAACTGTTAATATCCTTTTATGTATTTTATTTCAGGAGAACGTATACGCTTGCTATTGAATGGTTTTCTAATTTATTTTATTTATTTTACAGATTCTGTTTTTTTTCGGATCATTTGGACCGTCCCATTTCCACAAACTTGAGGATGGTTCGGGACATTTCGGTGGAGTTTATTCTTGCAACGATTATGAAAGTGTTGCAGGTAACTATTTTTCTCCTAGAGATTTTTTATAAAACTGCGTGAACTGTGAAAATATGATTTTCTTACGTTTCGTTTTATTTCTTTCAGAGCAAAGACAGCATTCCACTGGATGACAAGTCTCTAAGGATTGACGTGATCACCGTACGCAATCCTCAAGGAGGCGGTAAACGTAAGCTGTTGGATATTGCTTCTAATCGTCTCAACAAGCGTAGTATTGTCTGCATACCCCGAGAGGACGATGAACTCTGCTGTGCACGGGCTATAGTAGTGGGAATGGCCTACCAAGAGAAACAGTCGAACTACAAATCCATAGCTGACGCTAGGAACCCTCTGCAAAAACGTATGGCACTAGATTTGCATAGGAAAGCTGGAGTACCCCTGGGACCTTGCGGTTATGCAAAAATCAGGAAATTTGAGGACTACTTAAAGGCACAGATTCATGTTGTATCAGCGGACAGCTTGAACAAAGTAAGTAATCTTTATATTCTTCTAAAATATGAGGCACATAGTTAGGAAATTTAAAACTAAATCATGTTTTAATTAATATTTTTTAGGTTGCTTATAAAGGACCTAACCGCGGACCTACTAGTCCTCGAATATTCCTGTATTTCAACGATAACCACTACGATACCATCAACTCAATGACAGGTTTCCACGGTCTTTGTTACTACTGCTCTGACTGTGATAAGGCTTACAACAACATCCACGTTCACAGATGTGTTGTTATTTGTAATGTATGTTACTCTCGGGAGTGTGTAGAGGGTGTTTTGAAGGTATGCGCGGACTGTAACCGTACATGTAGGTCTGATGACTGTTATGCCCGTCATAAATCGGTTGTAGGTAAAAAGGATAGTTTTTGCCAACAATTTTATATTTGCCTCCACTGCAATAAATTTTTAAATTCCAAACAGCGACCCCGTCACCTTCATAAATGTGGTGAAACACTTTGCAATAACTGTAATAAATATTCGTTAACAGAGCATATATGTTATTTAAAGAAAACTACCCCTAAAACTAAGAGTGAAAAATTTATATTTTTTGATTTTGAGACCGATCAGAGTGATTCAGAGCATAAGGTAAACTTTGCTGTTGCCATGTATGCGGATGGTACCGAATTTGTGTTTAAGGGATATGAGGCCTGCGACCAGTTTTGCGCATTTCTGTTTTCCCCCCTGCATAAAGGGTATACGGCAATTGCCCATAATATGCGAGGTTTCGATGGCCAATTTGTTCTAGCTTATTTGCTAAACCAAGGTCTCACTCCCTCTGTTATACCAAACGGAACCAAAATCATGCATTTAGAGTTAACCTCTCATAAAATAAGAGTGATTGACTCATTTAACTTTTTGCCCATGGCTCTTTCCAAATTCCCCAAAACGTTTGGTATAGCTGAATTAGCTAAAGGTTACTTTCCCCATATGTTTAACACCCCAGACCATCAAACCTACATAGGCGAGTTACCGAATGCCTCCTTTTATACACCCGATACAATGCATACAGCGGAACGTGAGAGGTTTTTTGTTTGGTATGAGGAAAGGAAGAAAGAGATTTTTAACTTTGAGGAAGAAATGTTGAAATACTGTAGGCAAGTATTTTTTTTTTTTTTTACGTCTTCAATATATTTTTAAAAATATTATTGGAATGGGTTTTCTAATTTTTTAAATATATTTTTAGGTCGGATGTTGATATTTTGCGAAGGTGCTGCTTGCAGTTTAGAGATGAATTTTTAAACGTGACGGGTGTCGACCCCTTTCAATATGTCACCATTTCTAGTGCCTGTATGGCTACATATCGCTCTAAATTTATTTGCAACGATACGATAGGACACATGCCCAAAAATATGTATATTAACAGAACACGATACAGTTTGGGGTCTATACAATGGTTAGACTTTTTAAGTCATAAAAATGGAATAGCCATTTTACATGCAGGTAATGGACTTGGTGAAAGAAAGGTGGGTGGCATATCCGTTGACGGTTTCTGTGAAGAGACTAATACAATCTATCAATTTCAAGGTAAAGATTTTTTTCTAAAAGAGTCTAACACTATTACTTTTCAAAGAAAAGTTGCTCATAACTTTTTAACATTCTAGGTTGTTTTTTTCATGGATGCCCTGAGTGCTACCCTGATCAGGACGTAATCAATCCGGTGAACGGCTGTTTTATGTGGGAGTTGCACAAACGAACGATTACAACCCAAGCCAAACTGGAGTTCATGGGGTATAACTACATAGAAATGTGGGAGCACAGTTTTAATACATTGAAGAAAACATGTACAGATTTGCAGCTCTTTCTGTGCACGCACGATGTGGTGGAACGGCTGAACCCCAGAGATTCATTTTTTGGAGGCCGAACAAACGCTGTGCGTCTTTTCTACGAAGGGGAGGCTAAGTACATTGATTTCACGAGCCTTTATCCCTACGTAAACAAGTACAGTCGGTGAGATATATTATAATTTTTTTAAATACATAGTTTTTTTAGATGTGCGTATGACTAAAATGTGTTTTATATATATATTTTTATAGTTATCCTATCAAAAATCCGGAAATTATAACCTCTGACTTTGGCAATCTCAACGAATACTTTGGAATCCTAAAATGCCGCGTATTACCACCAAGAAAGTTATATTTCCCTGTTTTACCCTATAGGTAATTATGTTGCATATTTTTTGTTAAAAAAAAAACCACTGGAACCTATATACTGTGTAATTTTTATTTTTATTTTTTTGAAAGCAGAAGATTAAATTAAACTTGTTTTTGCAGATCAAATAACAAATTGACATTTCCGCTGTGTAAAGTATGCGTGTAAACCTATCAGCAACAAGAGTGTCAGCATAGTGATAATGAGAGAAGGTTTGTGGGTACATGGGTGACAGAAGAGGTGAAAAAGGCACTGGAAAAAGGCTATGAAATTCTTAAAATTTATGAGGTGATTAATTACTTAGTTAAAACTAACAATTTATGTTAATATGTTTAAGACAGCTCTTAAAGCAATGTTTTTTCATCTTAACAGATCTATCACTTCAAGGAAACCCGTGTTGGGCTCTTTTCTGAATACATAGACACGTTTCTGAAATTGAAGCAAGAGTCCTCTGGATGGCCTGCAGGGTGCACTTCTGATGAAGAAAAGCATTTGTACATTCAAAATTACAAAGAAAAAGAGGGAGTTGACCTTGACCCTTCTAAAATTGGTGTTAATCCTGGGAAGCGGCAAGTTGCCAAACTATGTCTTAATAGGTAAATAACGCATTTTTTATGCGAGCTCTGATAATACTAAAATATAAAAGCGTGCATGATAATACTAAAATATTAATTATATTTATTTTTTATAGTTTCTGGGGGCGTTGGGGCATGTGTGAAAATAAGACACAGATGAAATACCTGACAAAACTATGGGATTTGAATAAAATGATAACGGACTCTACAATAGAGGTAATTTACTTTTAAAAATGTATCAAAAGATGTGTACGGTTGTAGAATGTTTGTAACAGATGCAGGAGTAAAAATAAACTGTTAATATTAAAGTTTCTAACATGCGTTTTTTATTGTTACAGGTTAGTGATCTCTATCTACCCACTGAAACTGTAGCGGCCGTACAGTACAAGACCAAAGAGGAATATGCAGTACCATCCAACCAAACGAACATTTTTCTTGCCACCTTCACCACTGCATGGGCCCGACTGAAGCTGTATGAGGAGTTGGAAAAATTGGGTGAAGACGTTTTATATTTCGACACTGATAGGTAATTATCACTTTGAAATTATGTTAGCACTATGTTTCTACTAAAAATTGTATAAAGTGTTTTATAACAATTGGTATTTTCAGTATATTATGTATATTTATTTATTTTTTAGTATCATATACGCCTCAAATGGCTCGAATGACCCAGCATTAGGATCCTTTTTGGGGAATTTTACAGATGAGTTGGACGGCAAGACCATTCAAGTTTTTGTCTCTGGTAAGATATTTTTTTTTCAATTACACTTGATATTTAGCTTGTGTTTTTATTTAATGTACACCCAAACACATACTTAGCATGTTTAATAATCATAAAAAAAAGATTCTTAGATTATTTCTTCTCCCTTAGGTGGAGCAAAAAACTATGCCTACCAAACCGAAGACGGTGTCCAAAGCTGCAAAATCCGAGGATTCAGTTTAAACTTTAAGAACTCTCAAATATTAAATTTTTCCTCTATGAAAGAGTTAGTACAGGATTTGGACATGACAAGCACACTTACAGTTTGCAATAAACACAAAATTACTAGGGACGTTAAAAGACGTAAAGTTATTAATGTCTTAGAAGAAAAAAAATATAGACTCGTGTATGACAAACGAGTCATTAAAGACAATTTTAAAACTCTTCCCTATGGTTTTTAAGGACGCTTGTCATGTCTAAATCTTGTACATATAGTGTACATATTTTGTTTTTTAACTTTATATACCCTTGGTTTTAATGTAAATATTGTATTTAACTGTATTTACTTGTGTATTGAATAGTACTTAATGTAAAAAGGGTTTTACTGTGGCATTCGCTCTGTGGTTCAACAATATGTAGTTGCATTCACAATTCTGTAAATGTCTTTAAAAACCACTGTTTATAATATACTCAAAACATTGCTGATTGGTTCAGTACGTGTGATCTTATAGCATACACAGTCAAAGGCTGACGTATTCTACAAAGTATAAAATGGTGAGCTATCTTTAAAATATATCAGTTAACATGGAACTCTTAAAGTTGAAACACCCTTTTACTATGCTAGTAGCAGGCCCAACAGGTTGCGGCAAAACGTATTTTGTGAAAAACATTATTGAGCAGAAAACTATAGCTAATTTTCCAACGAAAGTACTTTGGTGCTATGGTGCTTATCAACACTTGTACACCAAAATGCCCACAGTGCAGTTTCACGAAGGATTGCCTGCTGTCTTAAACACAGTTTCAGACGCTCTAATAGTCATTGACGATTTAATGACAGAGTTAGGAAACGACACAAAACTTACAAAATTGTTCACAAAGGGCAGTCACCATAGGAATTTAAGCATTGTATTTATTGTGCAAAATGTGTTCCATAAATCTTCTCAGATGAGGGATATTTCCTTAAACAGTCATTACTTGGTTTTATTTAAAAACCCAAGGGATAGATCTCAGATAACCCATTTAGGCCGACAGTTGTACCCCTCCAACAGCAAATTCTTTCAAGAAGTATTTCAAGATGCAACAAGCAAACCTTATGGATATCTGTTAGTTGATTTGAAGCCTGATACGGATGACACATGGCGTTTACGCACTGGCATGTTTGCCCAAGACACTTTCTATCTTTATCAGCCTCGCTGATGCATGACTTGGCAAAGTTATCATATAAATACCCTTGTTTAGTTTGATTAACTCTCATTTGTTATCAATATGACTAAGTGCACACGACTGCAATTAGAACAGCTGAAACAAGTGGCAAAGAGTAAAACAAAATCCGATCTTTTGCGAAAGTGTTCAAATAGTACGATAAAATCTGTGTGCGAATGCGCATTAAATTTATTAAAGGGTAACGTTCCTGTTTCAAAGTATAGAAAACATAAGCTTGCTCTGTATAAGCAAAATATCAGAAAACTAGCTGATAAATCAGTGCCTTTGTACAAAAAGCGCAAAATTCTCATTTCCCAAAAAGGAGAAGGCATTTTAAGTATATTATTGCCAGCAGCCATTTCGGTGATAGGATCACTTATCCATGGAGTACAGTAAGAAATTAATGTTAGTGCCTGAGGACAGACTTCCTGCTTTAGTGAATGAACATTTATCCGAAATGGACAAAAAAATGCACGACATATTAAGACAGAAATCTCTGAGTGATAGTGAAAAGGCCCTTCTCTACGTGCAAATTTTACAACATTACGTAAAGTTTCCAATGCAGACAGAAAAAACCCCAGTTCAGGACCAAAAGATTCAGCAGGCAGAAATTCCTACCAACAATTCAAACGATATACCCATTTAAAAGTGAGGAAAAAGACACTATTTTAGAAAGTGTTCTGAAAACTGTACCCGTTAGACAAAAGCAGGTTGCTGTAGAAATGTACGATTTTTTAAAGAATGCGCAAAATACTTTAAAGTGGTCAGAACAGGGGGAAATTATTTATAATAATAAAATTATACCCCGTTCGAATATAGTTCTCTTAATTGACTACATCTTAAGAAATAAAAAGAGAGCTCCCTTTGGAACTAATGTGTTTCAGAATGCAGTAAAAGAAATGCATTTACCTGTTAAATTCATTGCAAATGAATATATGTTAAAGAAACTTGTACCCAAAATACTTGTTAAGAAACAAATGTATGCTAAAAAGAATGAATGGATTCGTTATAAATAAAAATATATTTAGTTTGTATACTTATGTGTCCTGAGATTATTTATTATTATTAAAAAAAGTTACACAAACACAAAATTAAATGTAATAATTTTTTTATTTTTTATAGATAAATCTTACACCATATCTTTTTTTCACAAACTGATAAATTCTAAAATCATTTCTTTTGCAATGTTGCAAATATTTTAAAATAGAATACATAGATTTTCCTTGACATCGTTTCAGTAAATAATAAATACAATAAGGTCCACATACATTGGAAGTGATACTTTGAAAAGGGAAGGGGTTCCAGTTCACAATAGGAAATTTAGAAATAAATCGTAAAATGGGTCCTTCAAAATGTTCTGGGGAGCGACCATATGAGTCAAATAATTCTAGAGATTCGCCTTCAATGAACATGGCGATCCAATGCGATCCGGGTTTAGAGTGTGGTTCCACGTTAATAACCATAGCACATTTTCCACGTACACGAGGGATCTTGTCTGCTGGATATACACCTCTAAAGAATGGAGCAGCTTGAGGGTCTTGGGATAATATACGCATAATATGTTGTGCATACATTTTCTTTTTTAATTGCTGAAGTCGTATATGATGTTTCTAGATTTGTTGATTTCAATCACGTTTTCAAACTCTGCATACACAATAACGTTTATAGTGTGTTCTAAAGGCTCTTGAAATTTCATTTCTAATCTCATGTTGCTATGTTTTATAAGATTGAGGTGCTCACCATCGCAAAGATCAGGAGACAAGTCAAAAGCAAGCAACGTGTAACCTTTGGGGTATTCTTCTCTCGAAATGTTGTTTCCGTAATTGTCACCTATTTTATCTGTCCCTAAAAACAAGCTCTGATAAGCTCGAATGTAATTGTTCTGCGCAAAATTAGGTTGAAGTGCATTATAGGGTGTAGGTTGGCCATCCACATAAAGTGCTATGAAATTCAAATTGTAGTGTTTAAATTGAAAGGGAGATTTTGCATATGTTCCGTGAAATGCATCGTTATCTACGCATCCAACAACGACTCTCTTCGGCATTTGACCCACAAAAATATTATCTTGGGTAATGGACATATTCCCTTTAGGAATCGAATAACTTTTACTTAAAACTATTAATAGGATATTTGGCTGTTTGCTTCTCCAGAGCCTTACTATGACCTAAAGTAACACCTACACTAACACGTACTTTACGCACAAATAAAGAGACATGTTCAAGCACTACTTTATAATCTCCTGTACCCATCAGACAAAATTCCGGTTTGCTACGTATGAGTTTAATTTTTAAATCCACTAGATTTAGTAAAAGTCTATCTTGATTAAATAAATCACTGTGTATAGCACCTATCATATCTATAGTTGAACTTAGCTTGCAGAAGTTGCATCTTTTAGTAAATCCCTTATTTGTTTCGTTGGCCAAGTGTTCGCCTGTATCTTTGTAAAAAAGTTCGCAGGTTAGTTGCGAGTTTTTGCTGTCAGAGATCCGTGATTTAGTAAAGTTTCTATATAGGAACTATAAGGATACATGTTATTTGAACTGGAAACTAAACGCTCGTTCAAATTAACGTCAACTTGGGAAAACAAGGAATGAAGAAACATGTTAACAGGGCCTATAGTGTCATCTGGCGTCAAGGTCTTTCCATCACTTTTTAAAATTTTGGCTCTTACATACAAATGTGTTTGAGATAAATCCATATAATCCTCTCCACTACCAGAAACGTGAAATTCTACAGGTCCACCGTCAGCTACGTTCGATAACGGGTGAAATTGCACCCATTGTCCGCCTTGTATAACGGTCTGTGTAGGAGGTAAGTGAAATAATTCTAATTCTGACTTGGCACATTCTGGAGAGTCCTTTAAAACAAACGCCATTATGGATCAAATATATCGCGTGCTTGCACCTTTCGCTTTTTGACTGTAATGACCCGTTTTGCAACTGTACGCTTTCTTTTATACTTTCCTTTACCCAGCATGAATTGCGCCTTATTGATAGCTCTTTTTGCTAAACTTTTACTCTCTTCTTTGAATCGATTCTCTGCTGATTGTTTTAAGTCTTTCCCCTCCAAAATATCATTTGCTATCTGAGTCCCTGTTCTTAAAACTGACTTTCCTACTGTTTTCGCACCGCTGAAGAGAAACGGCAGAGCTTTACGAAATAGGCGACGAAACATGCCACCAATTCCGTACCCTTTCTGTGAATTGTTACCCCTATAGAAAGCCATTCCAGAGCCTGTCTGACCTGCATAATGCTCTTCAAACTTTTTAGAACAACACACATACGGTACACACGTCATATTGGTGTCACACAATCAACGTGTATCACTAAAATGAATATGTTCTCTTACGTTCTTTGGTATTTATAGTAATTGCCGTATCCTAAAATGCAAAACAACAAGTAACTTACCCCTTTCAAAGGGTACTAAGTCTCCGGAATTTAAACGAATTTGAATCTCTATAGTTTGAAAATGATGCCGTATGACTGGTACGTAATGAGGTCGATCGTACAAAGCACTAACTATTTCACCATCATTACCAGTTACCTTAACAACTCGCAGAAGAGGAGCTTGTATATTACCAACTGTTTGGGGTTCCACAATATCACTATATACGTATAATAGGGGGAATGAAATGTTTGGATCAGCAACAAAAGAACTTTCCAATACACCTTGTACTACTTGAGGAATAAATCCAATGAGAGTACTGAGTCCCTCTTGTAAAATAACTTTGGCATCGTTCTCAGCTTTTATTTTAACCCGCTTGGTATTGTTGTTAAACTGAAATTTTATCTTATTTTCATGTGCCGGTAAGTACATAGCCTTTAAGATATCTGGTACCGATTCATAACATCCAGCAGGTACTTTTCTAGTAATTAATTTTCCATCTCCTAAATCAAAACCGTATATATTGTTGTTTTCATTTATATTATAGCATGTGTGGGGGTATATTATTTCAGCTAATCCTACTTCCCATTCACCGTTTAAACTTATAGGAGTGGGTAACTGTGTCGTATAACTAGAAATCTTGTTCTCGGGGAAATATTGTAGGGAGCTATCCGAAGGCAACGTCACGTAAAAAGACATTTTTAACACTAAGCTAATAATAATATCTTATTCGGTATTTATAGGTGTCTCACATCAGAAACCCATGCATTAAACTTTTCTGGGTAGTCTAAAAATTTTACAAAATATTCTATTTTTTTGCCAACTTTACGTTTCTTTAACACCTTTTCCACAGGATAGTATCCGGGGAATCAGACACCTTCTGAATTTCCTTTTCATAAAAAGTGCCCTCAATTATTTCATTAACCAAATCTTTTAACTTATAAACGACTGGTTTTCTAGGAATAATTTGATGTATAGTAAAAATCTCTCTTGTCCAATTATTTTTATAACTTTTCTCAAAGAGCCGTTTTGTTTTACTAATACGTACTGTGTCTCCTACATTAAACTTAGGTTTTGTTTCAGCTTGTGCTAGATCTCCATATAAGTTTTGCCATACTTTTTGTTGATTGTTCAGATTTACAGATATTGGTTCCATTTTAATACTACGGTGAAAGGTTCTATTGTAACTGTAAATCAATTTATCAATGACATCTATATATTTATGTGTATTGAATTCAGTGAAATACTTCCACATTTTAACTTTCAAGGTGCGGTTAAATCTTTCAACAACACTCGCTTTGGTTTCATTACTTGTCGTAAAGAAGTGCACATTCATTTTCTTTAAGTACCCTTGTACCACTCTATTCTTAAATTCCGTTCCCTTATCCGTTTGTAATACATCAGGTTTGCGTTCATTAAAAATCTTTTTAAAAGCATTTAAAATACTATGGCCTGTTTTGTCTTTCATGGGTATTGCCCAAGCATACTTTGAAAATATATCAATACATGTCAGTAAATACTTAAAATCATTATTGAACTTGGCTAAGGATTGCAAGTCAACTAAATCAGATTGAAACTGCTCATCTATACCTCCCACAATGACTCGGTTTCTTAGAAAGTTGCGTCTGGCCGATTTGTGAAGTGTGTAAGTGTCTTGCTTGCTCAGCCATTCTTGTACTAGCTTCCTGGGAACTTTTCCCTGCTCTTTTTGTAATGCACGGTAAACAGCATCTATACCACCGAAGCTTCCTGGGCGTGCTGGATTTCGATACGTTTGACTAATTTTCTGATCGGTCATTGCAACAAATTAAAATTACTCAACCTAACATGTATGTTCATCGTTTGGTCTCCTGAGAGTAAATGAAATTAAAGTTTAAAAGTCAAAGCCTTAGTTACTTAACACAATGTTGTAGTATACGCTACATGTAGAAATAAAATACAAGTGGTAGAGTATCGATACACCTTTTTCTTAAAGTTAAAACCTTCGCTATGGTTTAGAATTTAAAAACAGTTACTGTACTATTAAACATTATGTTTTTTAACATCTTTAAATTTAAGTTATAACTACTGTAATATACACTTTTTTATACGCTGAAAATAAAAAACATACATATAACAATAATTAAAATTGTAAACAATAAAGACATACTCTAATATACATAAAAATACTTTTATTTATTTTTAATATGATTTATAAGGAACACTATAATCAACAGCAGTATATAGTTCTTTTGCGCTTTCTATTAAACGCTGTACATTAATTTTTCTTAAATAACTGTCCGTTATATAACAACATATATTATTATTATTGTTTACAAATTCTACTGCAAAGTTCTTCAAGTTCATATTAAAAATAGCTAACTTACCACAAGTTAGTAGCTTTTGCTCGTTGCTATAAGTCATACACTCGTGCCCTAGTTGATTTGCATACTGCTGCTCGCAGCCGTAGCAATCAAACACACCCTGCACACTTACAGATATATGTTCTTTCAGAAGTTCTGTGAGAGATGCGGTTAAACACATTTCCGCATCCTCCTCACAGTTTACGTTTGTACGGGGCGCACACTTGCTGGCTTCACATTTTAAAAGCTTAATAAGCACTGTATCAAACATTACCGAAGTAATGTTGGCATCTAGCACTTCACGTGCATTTTTGAGTTCGCACCATTCGCTTTCCGAAAGCATAACCATATTTTGCTGGAATACGCGTTTATACTCTTTCTGGTAGTAGCACTGTATAGATATATAAACGTCGTCTTCGATGAAATCCTTGGCTAACATGATGTTATCGCGCACAACGTTTACAGTTCCAGGGCGGAAAGGCACATCTATATGCTCCATTTCTTTGCAGAAGTGGTACCACAGGAACGGCGTCATGGTAATACCATCTTTTGTGGGTTTAAGTAGTCCCTCAGCGTCCAGTTGAAATTGCCTAATGTGCACTCGAACCGTGTTAGCAAAGTCCGACACATAGACATATTTATGGTTGCCCAAGCAGTAGTAGTTGTTTGGCATAGCGTTAGCAGAAAAGGTACACGAACTAGTGTCACTTGTATACCTAACAAGCTTAGAAGGCGTCGATTCGGGGTCGCAGGATCGCTTCATGTTGATCAGCAAAGTAGGTCAGACAAGTTCCAAAACGCTTAAGAACGCTATACAGGTCTGTGTAAAATCTTAATCCTTTTAGAATCACTATATATAATTCTAATTGGCCATTAACAATCTGATAATCATTATCTGTATCATACGTGTTCGCCCCTTATTGGTTAACTCCTTATCCCTCTTTAGGAAAGTTTCGGTTCGTATCTTGTTCCATCTGAATAGATGATTCATGTAAAACACACATATTGCTAAAGTCACTTTGCCCACAGTTGTTTAATTAAGATTGTATCCTATCAGTGTCTCCGGGTTAGTGTCCTTCTGTTATCTTAATTAACTTAGGCTAAAGAATCCTTAGTCACCAGTTCCAGAAACTTCTAGACTTTTCAATCTTTGATAGTATACGCATTCACAAAATGATAGACTCTATTTTAAATTCAACACGATCATATAGGTGTTCATGGTCGAACGGATAAAGTGGTTGCGTAAAATCGGTTGGCCGTGATTACCTTTTGCTGGGTTCGAATCCACGTATTATTATTTTTCTTTCAAATAATTATCCATTTAATTCTAAAATATAGCTGGGGAATAAATCCTTTTAAATCGTTACTCTGTCCACCCCTAGATGGCGATACCTGTCATTTTCACACCATTAGAAATTATATACGCGAATATCAAATCTTATATTTAATTAGTTACTTGAAAAATCCCTAGATGGCGCTACCAGTCGTTTCCCAACTCAATTCCCCCCCCCATTAGAAGATTAATTATTCAAAATTAAAACCCCACCACTCCCAATATTTTCACAAGTCCCAAACTGAGAGAAAAAGCAAACGCTACATTTAAACACCCCTTCCTCGCAAGTGCTCGATAGCTCAACGGATAGCATGTCTGCTTCGGAACCCATGGTCCCCGGTTCGAATCCCAGAAAATCCTTTTTAAATTCATATAATACGGTTACTCATCCCACCATCAGGTGGCGTTACCAGTCCTTCATCACCATGGAAACTCACCATCAACAACATGACGTCATCTCGTCCACCGAAAAATGAAAACAAAACGTCAAGTTCTTATCAGTTGTCAGCTTCAACTCTTATCACCACAAATTCTTATCTCCCACCACAACGTTATCCTCCTCCTAAATATAAACAAACGGCGGCCATCTTGTTTTACACGCTCAAGGGACCCACATACTACTGATGTTATCCCCCCTTTTAAGTGACCACTGGCATTGATCACCATTTACGAACTGTCAGCGTCTGACCTCCTGGAGGGTTACTCCTATTGTTCGACCCTGTCGACCGGTGATATCTATCTTGCGCCAAATGATACGCCACACAATTCGATGAAAGGAAAACGTTAGTCGTAACTACCACTCAAGTTAGGTAGGAAGGGTCGGACATGCAGATGGCCCTGCTTCCCTTAAACTTCGCCGCTTCGTTTTACTGATAGCCTTTTTCTGTGGGAAAATTTCCAGAACTTGCTGCTAATACATCGCGAGCAACATGAAGTATCCTTTTACAATTGAAACGGTACGCTTTTGAATCCATTCTTGCGGTGGAATGTAGCGCGCATTTCGAAATTGAATTCGTACGAACCCTGTTTTTTTTAGAGGAAATGAATTTTTTTAACTGTGCACCAAAAATGTTTCTTCTTTAAATAAGATTTAAGAACTTAAAACCCCTGAAAAGGTGACAAAATGTCAAAAAGGTGACAAAACATAAAAAGGTGACGTGTTAGGAGCCCTGAGAGTGCCAACCAATGTGTTAAAAGTTACTTCTTGCCATTTCACTTTCGTCTGTTAGGACAAACCCCTTCGTTCCATGAACTTCTTGTTTGATCCGCAATACTTCGGCGTTCTTAAGATCAGACACACATGATAGAAGGGTTGATTATGAGGGCAAAAAATGAAATATTGATTTTATATTTGTTAATTTTAAGCTAAATTTTAAAAAGTTGCATTTATGCAGAAAGTTGCATTTATGTTGTGGTTATAACTCACAATACACCCCATGTAGGAGGAATTTTGGTTTTAGTACTTTACATGTAGCTTAGAACGTGCGAAAAAAAGTTGCATTTGTTTACTTATTAGTATTAGTTTTTAATTTTTTAAATATCGCAGTATACCTCAGAATTTACTCTTTCTTACGGTACAAGTATTTTTGAAATTGGTTAATAATTAAACTCGATGCGATCAAAAGTTGGTCATACAAAATTCGGAATCTTTGGATATTTTCGCTACTTTTTGTTAAAACTATCATATCTACAGCTTAGTTAGATTATTTTTCAAATTTGAGAACATAACTGAATACATTATACTCTTTTTTATAGTACAATTATTTTTTTAATTGGTTAATAAATAAAATCAATACAACTTTCGAACTGCAAACCACTGTTCAAGCAACCTTTCAGCAGCTGGCTTTAGGCTTAGCCACCTGCTTGATGAAATAGTGAGTGGGAAGTTTCAAGGCTCCTTGAATTTGTTTGTATGTTGACCAAACGCTTAGATCACTGATAAAAAATCTGTGAATAGAAAAAACTTGTTCAGGCACAATGTACATCTTCAAAGGAGACTTCTCTTCTTCCTATATCGAATCCCTAGCACCAGGCTATGTGACCAAGGGTGTTGTGGGGGAATTCGACGGAACAGCGTTCCACTGCCTTGATGGAAATTACGAAGGAAGGAAACTATATTCTGCTGTTCCGTATTAAGAGGGTTGCTATTGGTTATTTGATGGCAAGATTATCTTATTTGGCGATACTTGAGGCTCCAATTCTTTTCGCGAACCAAAATCAATATTATAGTAGCCGGCGCCAGCCGCAGCATCACATTACCTCAAAACAAATATTTTTTTTTAAAGTTCGATTTTGGCGGAAACCCAGGCGTTATTCAGAAGATGGAGGGGAATCGCCACCCCCTTCTGAATGACTCTCAAATGGCGTACCTGCCGTGGAGGAAACTAGTAGGTTGACATTTGACTTTTTTTCAGGGAAAAAATGATTTTTTTTAAATTGCGCACTAAAATTTTTTGTCTCCAAGTAGAATTTAAGTACTTCAAGATCTGAAAAAGTGACTAATGTAAAAAAAAGTGACGTGTTATAAGCCCTGGAATGAATATACACTTAATAAACATATCCAAATTATAGTATTACACATATTTATTCAAAAGACAATAAATACGAACAAAAAATTGGCAAGTTTATTCCACAGCAAATTAAAACAGTATCTAAACATCTTTTATAAAATTTACTTTCATGAATGTCGGGAAAATTAATTTTCAATAAATTATATTGGAAAACAAATAAAACGAAATGAGGTTCAGCTTAATTGCTCTATTGGTCATTACTTTAAACGATTTGTATATAGACAATGTATATAAATTTAGAATCTGTTTAGCATTTTGAAAGCAGTGAATGCAAAATAATTACCAACATGAAAAATTCACAATATGAACTAGAAAAATAGGACATCTACATAAATGTGCACTTAGTTTAAATCAGTACATTTAAAATTAACAAATCTCAATAGATAGTAATAATATAGATACAGAAACAGTTTTATGTTTTTTCTTTTAATGACTAGTGAATTGAACATTATTCATTATGGTATTACAATAATGGTTTTCTGTAAATTTGTATGATCCAAGTACAACATACGAGTTACATTATACACAATGTTCTAGACACAACCCATGTAAAGAGGCACCAGACCTCATTTCAGACAGACATCCATGCCTTACTCCGGATTTGAACCGGAAACCTTTTGATACACAAGCCAGCACCCTGACCACTAGACCAGTCGGTCGGCCAATCAAATATATATAGAAATAAAATTTACTTTCACAAAACACAATTATAATTTTAAACAAAGTATGACAGAATTTGTAACACAAAATACACCATATGAAAACAAGATTTTCGATTGCTTTATAATTAACTCCTTGCATATACACAGCATACATCTTTTTGTAAGTTTATACTCGAACATACCATCTGAATGTCATTCAATGGAAATCACTGTACGAGTTTAAACCTAGTCATTAAAAAATATGCATCTTATATAACTCTAATAGTTGACTTTTAAATAACCTTGAGTTAACCAGAACTCTGCTAGGTGATAATGAAACCAGTTACTTTGCCACTAAACGTTTTATTGTGGTTTATGTTTGGTCCTTTTATTACAGCTTGTTTGAATGATCATATCATTCATTAAGATGTTAAAGGTAAATATGTTGATTTCTAAGTTTTTATATGTGCAATATGTAATAAAACATTGCAAAAAATTATTTGCAATTTTAATGCAGTTGAAAAATACAAAAACCACAAGAATGATGTTTTAAGATAAATATGGTAATTTTGGATGTTATAAAAATAGTATCCCCTAAAAGTCTGGTATATAATTTAAGACCTCTATTACTGCCTGGAACTCAAGATAGCTTACAGTCTTAATAGTCAATATATAAATAAAGCTAATTTACTTTCAAAATTACAAATAAAATAAAAAATGACCTAAGACATTAAAATATAGACATGATTTATAAATATTAAACCTGTACCATATTTACATCAAGATGAGTAAGGATTAAATTTACAATGAACATATGATCACACTTCTTTCTTCAAAATAAAATTTTCTCAGCAGATACAGTAATAATCATCACATGTGTATAGAGTATGTATCATTTACTACTGATATCATAGATAGAAAAAATCTAATTCTTGTTACATACCATAAAATAAGTAACTATCATATGCCACCTAATACCATATCATAAAATTTGATTAACTATGTCAAACTTAAGTAATTCAAATTTGTTATAAAAAAAATCATGATGTTAAATCTAAGCTTAATCAGTTAAATAATTGTATCACTCAAGTATTTTTTAATTCCTGCAACTCCCAAAGGGATGCAAGACTGAAAACAAACCTGTGACAGACTATGTAATGTTTTAACATAGTTTACACTGTCAAGCTAAAGTGCTTTCAGATCTACAGAAAAGCATGATTTATTCAGAACTGGATGATCTTTCGTAGCTAGTGCAAAAAACTGGTAAACGTCTGTGCTTTCGGGCAAAATATGAACTACGTAAGAAAATATTATACATCAAAATTATTTTAACTCCTATAATAAGAGAAAGTAATGGTTTTAATAATAGCAGCATTAAATACAGCAGATACCACATATTGATTTAAGGATTTTTTATTATTATTATTATTTAGCATTATTTCAGCAATTTCAAATTGATCTTGAAAAGGATTCAGGTTTTGAAAGAAAATTTTTTGCAGTTTTATTTGTATGAATTTAAATATACAAGCATCAGCGAAAGGTGAAAAAAGTTTTATACCTATAGTTTCAGTGCTAAGTGTCCAAAATCATTTGTTGGAAAGTTACAGTTTTGAAAAACTATTTAAAGCTGAAGATATCCCAATGAAATCTAAACTCGCAAACTTTGTACAGAAAAGTAGTTATGGATCTGACTTCTGAAGGCCAAATTTGAGACCAAGTACAACCACTAGGAATCGAACTCATAATAATTTGCTGTCGAGCAATGATATTGTTCTTTCTTCATAGCAAAATAATTTGGATAAAAACATGAAATGCAAAAATTTATGATTTATTTGTAACAACGGAAATGTTGACTCATAATTTGTTACCTGAAAGTCAGATTCGCATAACTTTACAGTTGCAGTAAATGTTAAATATCCCTGAAAGATCAGAAGTCTCTTCACGCTGGGTTTGCCAATGCATATTATATATTATACAGCCAATTTTTGAAAGCCAAATAAAATAAACTCTTTTCTAACCACAAATTATGACTTCTAATGGGATAGTGTTCAATAATGCCAACTGGATTGCATACATTCTTGAACAAATCCAACTCAACTGTTGTCTCTTTACACAACCACTCTGCATGCAATAGTATACTAAAAATTCCACCAAACGAAAAGCATAATCGGTAGCTTGGTTCATTGCTTTTGGGTTTTATGGTGTAAGGGCCATACTTGGCCAAGCTGCACCAATCACAAGACAGACAACAAACACGAGGGATGAAGAAAAAGAAAAAAGGTAGGTTAGGGTACAAAGATCACTTGGGATTGTGAGGCTCAGACACACCATAGAAGATGTGCCCCTGAAGGCATAATCAGAAGTCAACCTGTCAGATTTGCATCACCGTGTCCTTGAGGCCAGTCATCAGACTTCGGGACACAAGGAGGTTTTAAGGGTCTGGAAATTATGATGCTAAAATGTACCTATTATTAGGGATATATTATTTTCTTGTAATTAGAAGATGTTGGAAAATGCAATCCAACCATTACAAGCAGTGGAGGGATCAAAAGCTAAAATGGAAATGTATAATTTAGATCATGTGTTGATAAACACATGGTAAATGTTTGATCAATTTAAACAGCTTGCACTTACACAGAAAACAGACAACTTTTCAAATAAAGAGCTGAGGTCACTGGCTTCCATTGAAGTTTATATCAAATAAATTTAAATATTTTAGAGGAAATGCTGAGTACATTATAATGAACTATAAGTATACTACAATATGGTCAATAACTATCACCTGTTGATAAATATTTATGTTGGAAAATTTATCCATACCAGCCCCCCCCCCCACATGACTAATGAAAAATTCTCACAAAATATTAAATTAAAAAAATTATGTACAATCAAGTTTCTTTTAGGTGTAAAGAATACAAAAATATATGCCTTGCAGCATTATACTCTCTCTCAATATATATACAACTTTCTAACCGTACATCATATAAATAGGACCACAAAACTGGGTGATAATTAAATTTCATCTGACGAACCCAGTGTTTCACAAAGATTGGAAACTTCAATGTGGAGAGACTGCCAATCATCTTCATTAACAAAATTTTCCTCAATCTCGCTATCAGTGAAAGGTTCATCAATGCCTTCATTGGAAATATCATTTACATTTTCATCAAAACGTTCCTTTACATTTGTGTCAAAAGGTTCCTTTGCATTTTTATCGAAAGGTTCCTTTGCATTCTTATGGAAAAGTTCCTTTTCATTTTCGTCGTGAGGTTCCTTTCCATTTTCGTCACGAGGTTCCTTTCCATTTTCGTCACGAGGTTCCTTTCCAATTTCATTGTAAGGTTCCTTAAAATTTTCGTCACGAGTTTCAATTTGAGGATTTTTGACGAAGGGTTCCTTCACAATTTCGACGAAGGGTTCCTTTACACTTTCGACGAAGGGTTCCTCTACATTTTCGACGAAGGGTTCCTCTACATTTTCGACGAATGGTTCCTCTACACTTTCGACGAAGGGTCCCTCTATATTTTCGACGAAGGGTCCCTCTACCTTTTCGACAAAGGGTCTCTCTACCTTTTCGACGAAGGGTCTCTCTACATTTTTGGCGAGGGGTTCCTCTACATTTTTGGCGAGGGGTTCCTCTACATTTTCAACGAAAGGTTCCTCTACATTTTCAACGAAAGGTTCCTCTACATTTTCAACAAAAGGTTCCTTTATTCTTTCGCAGAAAGGCTGGTTTGCATTTTTGTTGGAAAGTTTGTTTGTATTTTCATTGGAAGGTTTGTTTGTAGTTTTGTTGGAAAGTTCATTAGCATATTCATTGGTAAGTTCATTTGCACTTTTGTTGGAAAATCTGTTTTCAGTTTCCATGGAAAGCTTGTTTACAGTTTCCATGGAAAACTCGTTTACAGTTTCCATGGAAAACTCGTTTACAGTTTCCATGGAAAACTCGTTTACAGTTTCCATGGAAAGCTCGTTTACAGTTTCTATGGAAAGCTTGTTGGCAGTTTCCATGGAAAACTCGTTTACAGTTTCCATGGAAAGCTCGTTTACAGTTTCCATGGAAAGCTCGTTTACATTTTCACAGGAAAGTTCATTTGCATTTTTATTGGAACATTCGTCTGTATTTTTATTGAATGGTTCACTCACACTTTTATGGAAAAGTTTATAGGCATTTTCCTTGAAAAGTCCATTAATATTTTCATCAACAGGTTTGTTAACATTTTCATCAAAAGTTGATATTTTCATCACTTTGTAAATATTTTCATCTAGCGAGTCCTCCAAAAAAGGTAATCCAGCAGACTCAGGAGTAGAACAAGAAGGACTTACAAAGCCAGGGTCCCAAATTGAATACAGTTCAGTATCATCTTCAACCTGATTCATACCTGTGTTTACTTCAGTAATTGTAGAACGATAGGTTTGATATCCTAATTCAAAACTACCAGGCATATTGATGGGCAACATCTCCATCCCCACTTGTTCACTAAACAAATAAAAATGGAGTTAATGAAAAATAAACTTTTTACACATGATCGAGCAAATTTTTCATAGGGATACAACTATAATTTCATCCTTTTAAAATTTTCTTTTTGGTCATAACTACCTAAATTAATTTACTAATAAATCTTTTCTTCTAATCTAAATCTTTTCCAGAAAAGATTTTCCTTAGGCCGGTATTACACTATAAAAGTTCTTTGACAAAGATCTTTTATAAAATAAGTTTGACAACGAAGTATGATAGTGTAAGGGTCTACTTTGATAAAAGACTTGTTTTGTCAAAGTTTCTTTTATCAAAGTTAGCCTCCTCATGCAATATTTGATAAAAGATTTATGTTTATGGATTTTCTATCCTGCAGTTTTAACCACTGAAAACTACATACATACTTTGGGATTTGATCAAATAATTAAAAAAAGAGATAAGGGCTGTATCGGGAATAGGCCTGGGAAATGTATCGATACATCATGGAAAACCGGTTTGAGGTCAACATCGTCACATCAGTTTCGCGATTTTCACGATGACGATGTATCGTGACATATCAGTTTTTCTTGATGTCACGCAGCCAATCCAGAGCACTAATAACACAAATACGATATTTTCAAAGCGCATGTGCGATATCGCTGTTTTTCCCAATGTCACGCAGCCAATCCCAGAACACAAATATCACAGTTTTCCAGTGTCACAATGTCTCTTTTGTGGCTCAGAGCGAACGATTTCAAAGTTTTCTTAGAGGAATCAAATGCTCCTTTATTTCTATTTTTATGCTTAAGTTTTTCTCCTTCTAAATAAGCTATTTTTTTATCTACTTGAGCATATATGGTGTGTGGAACACACTAGGCCAATTGGTGTGAGATCGACATCGCCACATTGGTTTCGCGATTTTCACGTTGAGTTGCCAAACCAGTATCTCATGGTTTTCCGGTGTCACGAAGTTCAATGCATTGATGGTTCGATGTTTTCATAGCACATGCGTGATGCATCATGAAAAACCGATGTAGACATCGCCACATCGGTTTCGCGATTTTCACATTGAGTTGTCTAATAAGTATCTCATGATTTTCCTGTGTGAAATTTCGTGTTATTTTAGCATCATTGGCGGAAATTTGGGTTTCGAGCGACACAACAATTCCAATGTTTATTTATGTGCTTATGCAGATTTTCCACCACAGTACTTAGATTTTCGATTCCGCGATAAAATGCCTACTACTAATAATTTTTTTTATAGCTAATTTTGCAATTTCTGCACTGATTTTTTTTTTTTTTTGGGGGGGGGAATAAGGTGACACAAAAGAATTTAAAACTGCGCGAGAACAAATAATTCTACTCACTTGCTGAATTTATATAGGTAATCTTTATATTAAGTTTTTTAATTAGTTAATGTTTTTTTTTTTTTTTTTGCTTCAAAATACTTAACAAAATAATTTTGGAAAATTTGAGAATTTTAAAGATCTGTTTTCATTTTATGTTAATTAATGAGGAATTTCTCAAAATCATTTGTGTCCTGATGATGCCACAAACAACAAAAAATTAGGCCACAAACGACAATATTTACTGTTTTCAAAAAAAAATTTTAAATTCCCTGATATTTTGTTAAATTTGGAAAATTTTCCTGAGAAATCCCTGATTTCCCGGTCACCTCCGTGGCATTTTTTAACTTTATATGATTTCATTTATTGCTGAACTTTTTTCAACAGATAGTTAGAAATTGTACAAAATAATCTGGAAATCAAAGCACATGGCTGTAAGTTTTAGGTTAGGCATAAATAGGGTCCAACCATTGAAATGTCACCTCCATGGCTAAGTTTCAACATGGAGGTGACAGTCAACCATTGAGGTGAGCAAATATTTCTTATGAGGAATTTTTTGCAATGACATGGCTAAATATTGATTATAAATGGTTATTTATTAAAGTAAGAACAATTTTGGGTAAACAAATAAGGAGTCCAATTGTTTTTTCTCTAACCTGTACTGATTTAACCTGTCAATTGATTCTGATTTGAACCTGTAGTGTTAGCTACCAGTTTTATTTGAGTTACAATGTTTGAACATACGTAACTTTGAGTCTGATTATGTATGCTTATAGAATCTTTAATTTTGCTTTAAAAATATGGCATTGAGAGTTGGAAGATAATTTAAGTATCCTCATGACTGAAATTCTCTTGGCAGTTTCTGACATGGTACCATGTCAATCTGCCTAGTTGATACCATGTGTAAGAAATCTGATATAATCCAATTTAGGAAAATCAGGAAGGAGTCTAAGCAAAAAAGAAATAGAACTAAAAATGATCCTGAACTGTATGTAGAATTTAAAAGGAAGGAGCTGTAGAGATATTATAGAAGAAAAGAAGAAGGAAAAATAGGTATTTCAGTACTTGCCGACAAAAAAGAGGGCTTAGTAAAAAATGGGTTAATATAATCCAATTTAGGAAAATCAGGAAGGAGTCTAAGCAAAAAAGAAATAGAACTCAAAATGATCCTGAACTGTATGTAGAATTTAAAAGGAAGGAGCTGTAGAGATATTATAGAAGAAAAGAAGAAGGAAAAATAGGTATTTCAGTACTTGCTGACAAAAAAGAGGGCTTAGTAAAAAATGGGTTAATATAATCCAATTTAGGAAAATCAGGAAGGAGTCTAAGCAAAAAAGAAATAGAACTCAAAATGATCCTGAACTGTATGTAGAATTTAAAAGGAAGGAGCTGTAGAGATATTATAGAAGAAAAGAAGAAGGAAAAATAGGTATTTCAGTACTTGCCGACAAAAAAAGAGGGCTTAGTAAAAAATGGGTTAAAAAAACAAGAAAATCTCGATTTGAAGGGGGGGGGAGAGAAATTAATATTCCACCAAACAGTGAACTAGTAGAAGCTGTTGGTGCAGGCCTTCAAAGTGTAGCTGTTATTGGGAGAGTAGTAAGCAACAGGGAAAGAGGCAGAAAAAGGCTAGCTAAAAGAAACAAATCAAAGTCCTACCGAGCGATTAAGCAACTTGAAAAAGAAAAGAAAGAAAAAATGAAGCTCAATACAAATAAGGAGAAATATAAGAGGAACTATTGTTTGAAAGAAAAGTTTAAAAATATGAACAGTCCACAGCAGAAGGTTAAAAATCTTTTACGAGGAGAAAAAGTTTCTCCCAGAGTAAAAGTCTTAAATTTGGAGCTGCGTTAACTACCCAGATTGAGAAAAATTACAATAAAAAAGTAAGGAAATGCCAAAAAACATTTGGTTTGGTAATGTCTGGGAAAATAATCAATAAGTATCAAAGTTTGCACAAGATCCCACTTTAGACCATACTGGGAAAAATTGAATAAAATAGATAGTGAGAAAAACATTGTTGAAGTAATTAAATGACAAGCACATTCCAAACAAAAAATAAAATGAGAATAAGATCTGACATCGTGAAGTTTTTTTTAGCAAGATGTCAGCCGTATGGAAACGGGCATTAAGGACTAATACTAAAAACAAAAGAGAACCCTAATGGGAAATCTTAAAATCTCCATAAAAAGTTTGAAGTAGAATCTGGCTATAATATTCCATACTCAACGTTCTGTTTTTTTTAGATATTGCAACCTGAGGTAAAAAACATGTGCATGTGAAAAGCATGACAATGTTTTTAATTTTTGAAAAATTTAAAAGCCTCAAAGGTCTTAATTACAATGATTTAGACCAGATAGTTAAATCTCTGCTGTCAGAATGTAGTAAAATGTAAAGAAGAATGTCTGGAAAGGAGATGTAAGAAGTGCAATAACAAACGCATTGAGACAAATGATTTTGAAAATGTGATTACATGTGTTGAGCAATGGAAGAGGAAAGAAGTAAAGTTTAGTTAAAGGAATAAAAAATTCAGCTAAGAAAGTGGTTAATAAATTAGCTAGTTAATAAATTTAATTACATGCTTCCTCATTTCATGAAGCATGTTTGTAAATAGTCCAAAATACAGGTCAATTTTCAACCTAAAAAATAACCTTGGAACAGATGAGATACTGATACATGTTGATTTCAGCAAAAATTGTTAATGTAAGTACACCAAGGAGATACAAAGTGTGCATTTCAGAGGTTCAGACGACCAAAATCACATTACATAGGTAGGGAAATTCAAAACAGTGAAAAACTTAATGTTCTGCTCATTGTTTGAATCTTGACAACCCGACTCGAGTGCATTTAATGAATATATAATTGTCAAAGTATTTGGTAGAAAGAGTGTTTGCTATTATGTGGCAAATGTTTCTAAATGTTTTGAAGCTTCTTACCAGATCTGCTTCATGTCAAGATGACATGACACTAAAAACAAATTCGTTTTTTCCGAAGAATGTGAACCAACAGTGCAAGATGAGGTTGTGGCCATTTTAAAACAACTGATAATGAAACATTTTGTCATCTCCATGCAAACACTTGTCACCTCCTATGTCCTATGAATGTCACCTCCATGGGACTATATGTCACCACCTTGTTTTAAGGAAATAAAAAATTGGCTTTAATTTGCTTAAAATGCTTTCTTGATCTCTGTTTGATGGTTGTACAAGTAATAAAAAAACTTATTGACTGGGATTGTTAAGCTTTTTTTTCCCGTAAAATCGGAATCGCTAAAGATAGACTGAAAATTTCAACGGATTTGAAATCTGCGGAAAATTTTCCACCAGATTTATACTTTACACCACGGGCAACACCGGGCTAGCCTCGCAGTGGCTAGTAAAAGATATTTGTCAAAGAACTTTTATAGTGTAATACCGGCCTTAAGCATTTTTACCATATTAGTATACGGACAATAATAACTTTAATTGCTCATTGAAAATTAATTAAGATTTTTATCACTAAAAGGTAAAAAAATATCAATTTTTAAGAATATATTTCAAGTTGGCAATTTGTGAACTATGCCACATCAAGTTTTACCATATTAGCAATTGTCTATAACATGCAGTACTTTCTTTTTATACTTTTAGAAAAAATATTTTCATAAAATAATAATAAATATACAAATACCTTAGACCACAGTGAACTTGCTCAAAAGGTGAACTTGACATCACAAAATCTCCCTTAGAGAGATTCGATATGATATTCTGAACAGCTAAGAAATTAATTGGGTTTGACATAAATTTCAGATGCTTTGCAGACTGTAGATGCTGTCAAAAGGAATAGAATTTATTATTTGATAACAATGTGATCTATCAGTATCATAATAACAGTCTGCTGAAAACAAGGATTTCTATAAGCTTACATTATTAAAACATGGTTGTATGCATATACTAGCACATTTTCTTAGTTGTATATAATCCTTATATAAGAGATGAAATTACTGGTAAATGATTTCTGACAGAACTATTTCATTATTTTTAAAACTTATTTTGATTCATTATTAGGAATTTTGTAAAAGTATAATCAGGGTGTCTACTAAATTTATGTAGGTCCATTTAGGGACTTTTTTGGGACATTTTGCAGAATTTTTAGGGACTTTCTAAAATAAATGCATGATTTGATTCATTTTACATGATTGTGTGGTTCAGTTATAGATGCAATTATACTTCAAAATCAAAATTTTTTTCATTGCTTACAGCCTAATCTTGAGAAAAGAGGACTCTACTGCATACTCTCCAATATTGGTAACCCAGTCATCAGTAGCACTTCTTACCGACATATTACATACCACATAGTATCAATAAATTTGTGATTAATTATTAAAATTAATAAAATTATCGAATAATTAATTGACTATTTTTTAACAATATTCAAAATTATTTAAGAAAATTATAGACTAAATATATAAGTGAATGAATCTTATTTTAAAAGTCACACAACACAATTTTCTTGATCAAACTAATAATCTATTTACTATCTACAAATTTTTTTTTTGCATTGAATAGCAAGTTCTTTTTGCTTTTTTTAAGTATTCATTGCTTAGTTTGACATCGTAACAAACTTCCATATTCATTTTTGTTATGAGGAGTGACTCCAGTGTTTTACCGTTCATTCTGGAAAGAGATTCGGTTTGGTTTTTTCGAACCACAGGGCTCCTAACAGATTTTAAGGTCCAAAAAGGTGACAAAAGTGACTAATTAAACCAAAAAGGTGACAAAAAGTGACTAATCGAGTAGAAAAAGGTGACTAATCGAGTAGGAAAAGGTGACAAAAAGTGACTAATCGAGCAAAAAAAGTAACAAATAACAATAATGCTAAATATATTCAGTCATTCATAGAAAACAGTCATAAAATTCCCTATTAGCACAAATAATTTCTTTTTAGTCCCAAATGCGGACGTCCAAAATAAGGAATTGTCAAAATTTTCGAAAAAAATAAATATTGGACGTTTTGCCAACCCGAGTTTTTTTGTTTTCTCACTTTTTTCCATCTTTACGACAATTTTCATAGAACAATGAGGTAAACCTGAACCTGATTGAATTTGCAAGTAAAATTTCTTCCATTGTTTAAAAAAAAAAATTCCTATTTATATATTCTTCCTACTTATATATCTGCTATTTTAGTATTGCAAAAGCAAAATTCGAGCAGGGGAAGTTAAATTAAGGTTTTGTTGACAAAAAATGCAAATAATCCGAAATCCGGAAAGGCCGAGGACAAGAGGATACCTAATTTTGGACTTTGTACTGTTTTAAGGATAAAAAATTGCATGTATACATGAAAGGTTTTATCCTTAAATTATAGAAACAAAATTCTAACACACAATTTCTCCGAAAAAGGAAAAAATTTTCCTTTTCATAGAGGAAATTTTCCTCTTCTCTGCATTGAAGTGATTTCCGGAGTGGACCAATGATTACGCGGAGTTGCGGATTTTCGATTCTTTAACGTAGAAACTCTGGAAGTTCCGGAGCACTTGACAACTCTGCTAATGTCTCGCAGTCTGAAGAACTGGTTCCAGTAAACATCAACATGCTTCATTCTAAATCCTTATTCCTCAAATTCTCTTTGGAGTAATTTCCATTCATCCAATAGTAAGTCTGTCGGGACATCCCATAGCATTGCTCTTGCAAATTCTAATACTTGTCGAACACTCTCGCCACTGAGTCTCTCAACAGGACCAAGACAGGATAAACTTTTAAGGAGAGATGAACTGAAGGAGGACTTCTTCAACAGATATTTAACACTGGCAATGTAATGCTTCTGAGCCCTTAGAAAAAATAAATTCCTTTCCTTCTCATTCACATTCCATAGCGCTCTAGAAATTTGATCTCCAATCACAATATCTGCTAGATGCAACAATTTCTAAGGACATATATCTTCCGATTTATCTATTTTCAAATCTCAAATAAATTCCTCTTCGTAGATCCTACCCAAAATTGTTCTTGTCAACAATTCAAGTTGAGAATGAAGGTTATGTATTAGAGGTTCCTTTTTCTGAAGAAATTCGGTCAAACGATTAAATATACCTGCACTTGATAGGACAAATATCACCTCAGCCTTCATAGTTTCTCTTCTAAGTAAATGAACAATTTTTTTGTAACCTGGTCACTGTATCATTTTGGCTTCTCTATTGGAATGTAGTCAAGGAAATACTTTCGCACTGCAATCCACTGTTCAAACAACCTTTCAGCAGCTGGCTTTAGACTTAGCCACCTGCTTGAACAATGCTTGATGAAATAGTGAGTGGGAAGTTTCAAGTCTTCTTGAATTTATTTGTACGTTGACCAAAGCTTAGACCACTGATTAAAAAGTCTGTGAATAGTAAAAACTAGTTCAGACACATCTTCCCCTAACTCTTTTAGACCTTTAAGAAAAGCATTATGTATTGTGTGAATATTACATGTCCCAATGTTAACTAGTTCTTTTTTTTCTAGTAGAAAGTAATGAGTTATTAATCTTTTTAAAAACTGACTTTCACTAAAAAAAACTCAAGAAATTGTAATAATCAACTTCGATGATAACAAACAATGATTTTCAATACGTTCGCAACGCTCCTTGAATCTTTAACCCTCTGGATACAGAAACGGACGAAATTTTTGTATTCTCTGGTTACGAATCTTTCAGATCTCAAACTCCTGAAGAAATGGCTAAGTCCATTAAGATTTCCATGACCTCATTTCTTTGCCACAAAGAGAGCAGCGCGTGAATAGCCTCTGTTCTGTAGACAGGAATGTCTGGGTTCTTGATGGGGAGCTTCGAGTGCTTAGAATGTGTGAGAGGTTGATGATCTATCTCCTTAAAAACTTTGCCAAAGACACCTTTGAGAGTAAATTATCATACATATTGAAGATTCCACCGTCCTTTCAGAGTTTACCCGCGACGTATCTACACCTTCTAGACATAATCAAACCCACAATAGAAACTGCAACATGTGTGTGATGACAAAGGTACTAAACGGATTACCTCTCCTCCTAGGTTAATGTTGAGTTAATATCAGCTTGATTAATATCAGCAGTTTCAGATGACAGACTATCAACTTGATAATTTGCAAATTCTAATCTAATGCAATGTACAAGAATAAATAAATTAACAAATTTAAAAATATATTTTACATAGTTTCTATACAAAAAAAGCATCTTAAACTCACTTCATCAAGATTTATGTAATTCTTGGAGCAAATTTCACAGTACAGAGTTTTGATCTTACGTTTTGACATCCCTTGCTTCCTAAACAAATACAAATGCTTAGAATATGTATCCATGTTTCAAATTAAAATATAAGAAAAAGCACTTGATGGAATTTTATTAAAAAATAAAAACGAAAACCAGACTATCATTTCGTCACAACTACACCAAAGCCACTAATCTGCATTTCTGCAATTTCATCTAACTGCATTTTTTGAGTCACCATTCCATGTTTAATACTATGACAAAGCCACAAATTATCTTGATTCTTAGTGGAAATGCTCATTTTCAAAAGAAAACAATCTTTGAGACTTAATTCGATTTTTCCCAAAATCTCAAAACTTTCAACAAGTTATGTAGAAACGTCAATTTTGGCATCGGTGGCGTGTGGTGATAACGATTTATATTCTTCTTTCAAGTTGAAAGCAAATTTGAGGTATTTAAAAGGCATTGAGCAAGCATGAAGTATTTGTAGTACATAAGTACTTAAATTACTATAAAATATGTGCTGGAAATTAACTTTTTTTTTACTAGAACTAATCAAATTTTATCTTTGAGTTCAATGGTTGAACCCCATACTAAATTGAGACTACAAAGTATACAATTAAATAGAGAATAATAAACCCAGGAAATATTGTAGGTGATAATTGTGATAGATACACATTTCTAGAAGAGGTCAAACTCAATTATTGATGAGAGTAAAATTAGTAAATCCACATTTTGAAGCATTCAATTTCAAACATATTTGCTTTGTAAATAAAACAAATTATTGCTATATTTTAAATTTAAATAGTGAAATACAAAGCTTCACTAATGAATACAAAAATCATTTTCAACTGTCATAACAAATTACTGGTCTCTTGAGGATGTCCAAGTGGTGATAAATAAAAAACTCAAAGCCACAGCACTTTTTAATTAATGAATTTTTTAAAGACAGAACTATTAAAAAGGCATTATTAAGTAAAAAAAGAAGCATTCAAATTAGAATAAAATACAAAGCAATAAAAATGTAATAAGAAATATACCTTTTTGTGATTTGACAATTTATTTTTATAATTCAGTTGATTCACATTACATGTATTCAAGTATTCTCAGGAAATTCATCTTATTTAAAAGTGGATGTTATAATTGATATTGCACTATGATTCATTAGACTTTTTTGATCGCACATTTAATATACAATTGATTGATCAATACCAGCCACCATTTCATGATTCTAGATACTCTCAGTATTTCCACAACTAAAACATCTTAGACAAACAAGTGCTTTGTTATTAGGAAATAAGTATAGTTTTTACTTTCTAAGTCACTGTTCTTTTAATATACTTTTAACCTCTAAGTTATACTTCTTGATAAGGAGTTGTGTTTGAAAATCTTGATGCAAACTAATTTATTACTATAAAGCACTATCTGAACAAATATATGGGTACATAAAAAACTAAACTAAATTTAAATGGAGATTCCTTCAGCTAAATAAAAATACAAATTTACTTACTTATTTGATACATTTGAAGCACTTTCCATGCACTTTCTCTTCCCAGTAAAAAGATGCAATGAGGTTGAATCTGATGGTTTAATCATACCACTTAACTTAGAAATCGATTTTGTCCTACTACGATTTATGCGAGTATCAAATGCAATCCGAGGCTTGGGTTGGTAATTATTTCCATTAACTTCTCTAAGAACTGGTCTAACAAAACTGTCAACATTTCCACATACATTAAACTGTTTTTTCAATTGGCAGATTTTTTTAGATAACTCTGAGTCAACCACATTTGTCCATGAAGAAAATTCTTTATAAATAGGTTTGTAGACCCTAAAAATAAGAAACACATAATGCATTAAATTGCATGCACACAGCAGACAAGTGCTTCATGAGTAATTTTAAGTATTGATTAAAAGTTAAGATGTTTAAATCCCATTAATCCAGGTGCAATAGAATGATAGAAATGTCCAGGAACTTATTCACGATTATAACACCTAGGTTGTCATTGCTGTAATTTATAACAAAATGACTAAAAATATAAAATTTAAAAGAATAGTTCATTCACATGTGATAAAGAAAGATGACAAAATCACAAAAATCGTTGTAAATTTCGCATTCTGAAAAATCACAATGTTAGTATTTCATATAAATAAAAATAAATATTTGTAATTTCTTTACACTAATAATAAAAAAAGGAAATTTTTTTTAAAATTCATTAATTAAAAATACATTAAATTTTGCATGTTGCTTTGAGTAAAAGAGAAAACTATTTTAATTTTTAAATCGTTTTCTTTTACAAACTGTCTGAAAATAAAAAAGGTTTTATACATGCATACATATACATAAATGTATATTATGTGTACAGAAGGCATGCCACAAGCTCTTGTGAAATAGTAGCTTTAGTAGCATTAATTCTTAATAGTTGCACACAAAGTTAGTAGTCTTAAATCTTATTTAAGTTTGTAGCAGTGAGTTACCCAGATACAAAATGAATCGGCTAAAGCACGAAATAAGTTATAATTTAAGTATAAAAAAACAGTTGAATTCAAACAAATTCAAATTGAAAATAAAAAAACAATATTTTCTTTTAATCAGGGTTCTCATTCTTTTTTTCTAACTAAAAACAAGGACTTTCTAAGCACTATCTAAGGACTTTTTAAGGATTTAAATAAGACATTGTAGAAACCGTATTCTACAATTTGATACATGACTTTCGGCCAAGTGAGATGCTCTTACAGATTAGTTAATCTTATAAGAATACAGTAGATGTAAAAAATTTAATATCCAAGTCTATTTTCTAAAAATTATACAAATGCCACTCAAAAATGAGATTTTTAAAAATAGGCCTAGTCTGATTTTTACAAAATTCAGCAGTTAATATGCATTTACGTGTACACATATTAGTGATATGCAAGCACATAAACAAATTATAGAAGAGACCTAAAAAATAAAAAATAAATGTTTTTTTTTTATCTCTTTGCAGTGCATTTGCTTTTATAAAAAGGGAAAGAAAAAATTGAGTTTGATGAGGACCAGCGACATCAAATCACAAAATCGCCACCAAACGGGCTTGGTGTCACAGGTCTCCCAGCTGCCGTTGCGAGTTTGATTTTGTTTGTCTTATTCTTTCTATATATTGTTTTGATTTGTATTTGCATTTTAATGGTCTCATGGGGGAATGAATGAGAAATTTTTTAACATATTGCTGCTCATACGAAGAATACACCATTTTGAGTGGTCTGGGTCAGGCTCCTCTATGATCCACCAACTTTAATTTTCAAAGCTTTCCTAAATTTTTTTTGTGATGCCTGCAGCTTTACACTTATGAAATGGAAATTACTCCCCCCATTAATTATTTTATAATGCACTCACATAAATTCAAATTAAAAATGAATAAAAATAAAATTTAATTAGTGGCAGAAGCAAATTTGAAACTGGATCATAGAATGAAACAGATCATAGGAGATATGCAGAAACAATGATAAATTTATAAAATTTATGATAAGGTTTAAAAAAAAAATGCAATTTTATTAATTTGCCTTTTATAAAGCAAACAGATGTATAGAGCATTTTAATAAAGCAAAATTAATTTGAAAATAATCATCTAAGCTACGTATGGGCAACCCCCGGCCCGAGGGCCGGATGTGGCCCTCCCCGTCTTTTGATCCGCGGAACATTTTAAAATCGCTCTCGAAAAAAAGTAAATAGTCGTGGTTCTTGCCAAGATAATGAGGGGAGGGGGATAAAAGCCTGAACAACGTGGGTCAGTGTTTCTCAACCTTTTTTAGTTGACGGCACACTAAAAATATCTTGAATTATTATTTATTAATTGTGTCCGAGAAACGGCCTTGCTAATCTTGATTCCATTCCTTACTAGCGGATGTGATTGTTATAAAAACACTGATGCAAATCAACAATACTCGAATAGTTCTTTTCCATGATGAAAACTAATAAATCGAAATATCGAACCAGGCTTACACATGAAAATTCGGAAAACACTCCGCACTTGTGTATTAGTGGGATTGATCCCAACATTGATTATCTTGTTTGTATATTATTCTGTTCATGTGACTTCACCATTCTACTTTATAAATATATAAAATAAACCTTATCATTATTACTTTTTCACAACTACCTATTATCTACGGCCCGCGACTTCATTAATATCCTAACGTTTAGCCCGCAACTTTCCAAAGGTTGCCCACGTTTGATCTAAGCTGACGATGAAAACAGATAATAAGCAGGGCATAACAATAGCAAAGAGAAAAAATCATAAAGCATAGAAAAAGGAGTTTTGCTTTCGGTAAACAGCCAAATACCATGCAAGTCCGAAATTTCCAGTTTTCAAATGACTACACCAGGTTATCTAGCACTCATTATCTTTATATTGTTCTTGATTCACCTACAAACTGTTAAAAATACACTTCCTCATCGATATATATATATATATATATATACATATAAATAGCTTATGCGTGGTGGGAAAAGTGTGTTTATTTCTTTCTTGCCGTTGGCAAGGATCAATTTGTTTACGAATCTCAACCCTGGTGTCGAGTATTTCGCTGTGTTGTTGAGCTACTCGCTTATGCATAATAGGAACATTCGTTATTCAAAAGCTTTTTGCAATCAGTTGGCTATAATTTGCGTAGAAGAGAGCAGTGTGCTAGGGAATCCCTTGATGAAAGATTTCAACGAAGATCAGCCAGAAATACTGCCAATAGGCTTAGGCGAGCCAGAGCACGGGGCGAGCAACAAATGGCTAATAGGGTGAATTCCTAAGTCGTCACAAACGTTTCTGAGTATTATAGAATAGAGATTAGAAATGATTTTACATCAGAAAGGTTTTCATTTGCTCACGGCTTCCATAGAATGACAAAAGTTATTTACTCTTTGCAACGTGTAAACATTATAGGTTAGACTATTTGGCACTGTGTTTGTACATACTATATCATCCCAGATATATTTTTACTGCAAATGAATTCACTTAATGATGCTATTCTTTCTGTGATAGTGATAAAGCTAGACTAAAATATTTCAGTGTCCGATGAGCGATTGAAGCGAGCTCGCTTTGCGATCCGAAGGAACTGCGTAAGCAGTTTCGGGGGTAGGCAGGGGGCGGTAGTCCCCTAGTAATTATAATACATTTTTAAAACATTGCACTGGCAGGTAATTGATTAAAACAAAATTAATTATCATTTGATGACTGTATTCTAGTTCGTCTAGCAAGGTAACTATTTTGTGCGTTGTGAGAGCCACTCGCAAATTGAAAACAGGCCGCTACTTTCGAAAATAGGAACTTTTTAGATTATCTTGCTCAAAGAAAGCTTTAGTTGTCAAGGTTCAAAAATAATAGCAGTCTCATACTAAATTTAAACAAGGAAAATTGATTAAATTAATTTATTTGCTTCCGTGAGTGGAATATCTTGTGTGACCACTCCATGTTACAAAAGGCAGGCTTTTAGCTCTTTACTTAATAGTAATGGTAAAGGAGATAAAACAACACTTTCAAGATATGTCTATGGAGCTTATGATATATGACCAAAGAGAGCCTGAGAAATAATTTAATTTGTGTTGAGACAGCGGTATTCAAACGAGGTTTCAAAGAGTGAATTAAGGCAAAATTAATGTAACACTGAACGAATTCAGCTGAAATAAAAGGGAAAGGTTCTAAATATGACATAATTATAAACACACATGTAACCAAAAAATTTAGGTTTACTTCATTTCACAGTTGGACTGCAAAAGAAGTCAAATAAGGAACACTTCTTGATCAGAAGAAACTTCATAGGATAAATACCAATATAATCCTGGAACAATGACTTCTTTGTTATACTCAAATATTTTTGTGTGAGGCATTTCATAAATAAATCAAATATTTTCAGTGGATTGTTATTTTTTCCCTAAGAATCTGTGCCTGCCTGTGGACCACAATTTGGTAAATGCTGAGGCATTTCAAAACAACAATTCTAAGATCTGATAGAAGAATATTTTGTTTTCCTATGTTGAAACTAGTGGAAAACCTTCCAACTTGTCCTCTTTTTTGGTATCAAGGATTTGCTCACTAACAGAAAAGCATGTATTGCATTATCTTGAAGAGTAAGAATGTTTTGACATCCTAAACTGGAAGGAACTATTTATCATGTGTTTTGTAGTGAAAATGGAATTGGAAATACAGTTATAACTCAGGAATATGCTTCAACAAAAATTTTATATTACCCTTCCGCCGCTAGGTGTCGAGCAGTGTGCGTCGCGTTTTCGGAGCTCCCGCGAAATTCAAGTTTTTTTTAGTTATTCTTCATTTATTTAGTACTAAGCAGTGTATTACTTCTTTTTCTATCAGTTCAAACATTTCTAATTGTTTTTAAAGTACTTGTACTTAGTTTTTGACTTGTCAAATAGTCCTAAGTCAAGTCTCGTTAGGCCTAATTCACGTATGTCTCGTTAGGCCTAATTCACGTATGTCTCGTTAGGCCTAAATATTTTGTCTTGTTTGTTTTCATTCATTTCATTCAAGTGCAGTGCTTTTTCTGTGTAATTGACTTAGTGCTTTTTCTGTGTGTTTGATTTTGTGTAGTGCTTTTTCTGTGCATTGAGTGTTACTTTGCATAAGCATGGGTATAGTTAGAATGTTCAAGGAGATGAGGACAGAGGGAGCCAGTGGGGAGTTCTATGTGGAATGTGACTTGTGTGGGAATATGGTTGAGGCAGGAAAGGGGTGTGTGAGCGGGGTTAAAATGTCAGAGAAGGTTGAATTTACATGCAAGAGTTGTTTAGAGGTGGGTGATTTGAGGAAGGAGCTGGAGGCTTTGAAGGTGAGGGCTGTAGAGGGAGTGGAAAAGGGTGTCCAATGTGTAAACTTGGGGCATGTTGATCAGGGGGATAAGGTAACTAGAGGAGTAGTGGTTGGTGATTCAATGGTCAGGGTTTTGGGAGAAATGGTAGGGCGTAAAAAGCGCAATTTTGCAAGTTGTGTGTTTGCCAGGTGCCAGGGTAAAACATGTAGTTGAGGCAGTTAAGGCAGGTGTGGTTAAAGGGGAGGAAAAGGCAGTAGTGTGGGTGGGAACAAATGACGTAGAGAGGACTACAAATGTCGAGTTTAAGAGGGAAGCAGAAACACTTTTAAGAGGCATTAAGTCTCATGGGGCAGAAGTAACAGTATTAGGATTACTACCTAGGTATGGGTTAGGCAATGGGTGGTTAAATCAAAGGGCCAATAAGATGAACGGGTTGTTAAGGGATTTGTGTGAGAGGGAGGAGGTTAGATTTTTAGATGTTTGGAAGGAGTGTAGGAGGGATTGGATAAGCAGGGACAATTTGCATTTAAGCTTGATAGGTAATAGGGAGGTTGGCAAGCGGGTTTTGAATATTCTGGAGTCAAAAAACTAGTATACAAGCAGGGATGGGAAGGACATAGAGGGTTGACAGTACACAGTAATTGCTTAGGAAAAATAACAGGGTCTAAATTGCAGGAGACAAACAATACAAAGGGAAAGTGCAATGTAAGGGAGAAAAACAATACCAAAAGAAATAATACAAGGGGAAAGTGCAATCTAAGGGTGAAAAATAAGCTAAAAGTATTTTATTGTAATGCTCGCAGTGTGAGAAATAAAATGGATGAGCTCAAGGGAATTGCACAAGCAGAGGATATAGATATCATTGGGATTACTGAAAGTTGGGCAAGCAGTGAAGATGCACAAATTTTAGAATTAAGTGGATTCACAATGTTTAGGGAGGACAGAGAGAATAGGAAAGGGGGTGGGGTTTTGATTTATGTGAGAGAATTCTTAAACTGTACAGAAATAAAGTTAAATAGTAAAACTGAGGGTATCGAATCAGTCTGGGTGAAACTGAATACAGACAAAGGCAAAGGACTAATTCTGGGTAATATATATAGACCTCCTGTTTGTAGTGAAGAGCAGGAAAAGGGCATGTGCAATCTGATAAACGAAGCATGTCAAAAAGGAGAATTAATTTTAATGGGGGACTATAACTATCCAAATATTGACTGGACAAACAATCTAGCTACAAATGGGAAAGGGGCAGAATTTTTGGAAGTGATACAGGATTGTTTTTTGTACCAGATGGTGTATGAGGATACTAGGGACAATGCAATATTGGATTTGATTTTAAGCAATGATGAGGATAGGGTGCAGGATTTGGTTATAGGTGATCCACTGCGAGAAAGTGATCATAGACAGAGTGGCAACAAAATCCAAGAAAAAAAGTTCCCTGATATTTCCATGATTTCCCTGATAGTCTCACAAAAATTTCCCTGATTTAGCAATTCCCTTATGAAATGTTGTGATTTGTGATTGGTATTGATATACAGTACCCACACAACGCTGTTTTTAAATATTTAAGGTCAGAGGGTGTAAAAGGATCATTCTCCACAAATATTTTGTATTTATTCTCTACAGATATTTTAATTGTTATTGGAAGGGTTGGAATCCTTAATGGAACTCTTATAATTGCAATTGAAAAAAAATGGAGAAAAAATGCAAACTATTTTGATTATGAACTTTTTACACCTCACCCTACATTATCATTCTATTCATCAAAACCAACTGCAAATGTACATAAAAAGGTCTACGAAAATATAATTGCAAACAAAAATAACCAATTTAATACAAAAAAAACATCATTAGTTACACAAATTTCAAATTGTATACCACCAGTTGTATCGCTAGCCTCACGGCAACCAAGACGCTGCGGCCGCGAAAAAAACGGCGAATACAATTTTGGCGAATATGATTTATTCTATTCTCAAAAGCACACGTAATAGTGCATCTCTAAATAAACAATAATGGTAGCCGTTTAAATTGTCAAAATTTCCCTGATTTTTTGTAAAATTTGGAAATTTTCCCTGAGATTTCCCTGATTTTTCCAGATTTAAAAAGTTCCCTGAGAATTCCCTGATTTCCCGGTTTTCCAGGTTCTGTTACCACCCTGATAGAAGTATCAGATTAAGTATAAATTTTCAGTCAGCATACACAATCAATAGTAGAATAATTCCAAATTTCAGAAAGGTAAATTTTCATAAGATAAGGGAAGAGTTAAAGGAAACATTCAAAGGGGGATTATTAGCATTGCATCATTCTGAACAATGGGAGGAATTCAAGAATAAGTTAGACATGGTGTTAAAAAAACATGTAACGTTCAGGAAAAAAGGAAAATCTAGAAAATTGCTCCCTATGTGGTTTTCAGGGGAAACACACAAAGCTTTAAAATTAAAACAAAGAACATACAGGGTATATAAAAGCACTGGTAACGACAGGGACATGGAGGCATATCAGAAAGCCAGAAAGGAGTTTAAAACTATTAGTCGGAAGCAAAAGGTGTCCTTGGAGGAAAAATTAGCAAGGGAAATAAATATAAAACCAAAAGAATTTTTTGCATATGCAAGTGGTAAAAATAAATTTAGCACTACACTGGGACCGTTAGAGGGGAAGGGAGGTGAATTAATTCAAGACGAGGAGGGAATGGCAAACGTGTTAAATGACTTTTTTCTGGGGGTTTTCAATGGTAACTATAGTTTAAAAAAGGATCCCAAGGATGGAGCCTTTGCAGGGGGGATAATTAAAGAATGCAAATTCAACAGGGAAGAAATAGTACATCAGTTGAAAAGAATTAAGCCATCTAAAGCACCAGGGCCAGACGATATTTATCCGAGAGTACTAGTGGAATGCGCGGAAAAACTGGGGGAAGTAATTCACACGATATTTAATTCAACATATAGCACAGGTTGGGTGCCAATGGATTGGAAGTTGGCCAACATAACTCCAATTTTCAAAAAGGGAATACAAAGTGATCCGGGCAACTATAGACCAGTAAGTCTAACATCAGTAATTTGCAAAATATTTGAATCTCTGTTAAAAAAGCATATAATGTTATACTTGGAGGAGGGGGGACTGTTATCAGAGAATCAGTATGGGTTTAGGAAGGGCAGATCCTGCTCTACAAACCTTTTGAAGTTCTACGAAAAAATTACTGAGGAGCTGGATAATAAGAGCAGTGTGGATATCATGTACATAGATTTTCAAAAGGCTTTTGATAAAGTACCTCATGAGGCATTACTGTTTAAATTGGAAAGGCTGGGGATTCAGGGAAAAACATTAATATGGATAAAGAATTGGTTATTGGGTAGAAAGCAGAGAGTGCAGGTAAAAGGAAATTATTCACAGTGGACAGAAGTTATAAGTGGGGTGCCCCAGGGATCAGTTTTGGGACCAATTTTATTTATAATTTTCATAGATGATATAGGTCAGGGGATCAAGAATAGAATCAGTATATTTGCAGATGACTTAAAAATATGGGGGACAGTGGATACCAAGTTACAGATAGAAAATTTACAAGGGGATTTTGATAAGATATCCGAATGGGCTGTAAAATGGGGTATGTCATTTAATGTAGGGAAATGTCAAGTTCTGCATATGGGTTACAGGAATAGTGGAGCCGAGTACTGTCTGCAGGGAGTAAAGGTAAAGGAGGGAGAAACAGTCAAGGATCTTGGGGTGATAATTCACAGGGATTTTAAAATGGGTCACCAATGTTCAGCTGCGGGTAAAAAGGCTAATAGGTTATTGGGGTATATTAAAAAGACTGTAACTTCAAGGGATAAGAATATAATCTTGCCATTATATAAGGGTTTAGTAAGACCACATCTAGAATATGCTGTACAATTCTGGGCTCCATATATGAGAAAGGACATAGAATCAATTGAAAGGGTTCAGCACAGAGCTACAAAAATAATAAAGGGGCTAGCAAATTTCGACTATAATGAACGTTTAAGTAAGCTAAACATGTATACACTGGAAAGAAGGAGGGGGGATTTGATTCAGCTTTTCAAGTTTGTAAAACAAGGGGACACAGAGGGCTTAAATTTCAATAGGGATAACAGAACAAGGGGCCATGGGTATAAATTGAATAAGACACATTTTAATCGGGATTTAAGGAAAAACTACTACTTTAATAGGGTAATAGACAGTTGGAACGCGTTGCCAGAAAATATAGTTAATTCAAAGGGAGTGTACGAATTTAAGACACAATTGGATAGTCAGTGGGAATTGGAGAATTCATAAACAAAGGACCAGCCTTGTTGGGCTTGAGCCTGTAGCTGGTCGTCAATATTTGTATTTGTATTTGTATTTGTATTACAGGACAAAAATACTTAAATTTAAAAATTCCTTACAAATTTCGAAAAAAGTCTAAAAAATATGCTCAAAATATCTCAATTTAAAAATAAAAAAACAACCCAAAATTATATATCAAGAATCAGAAGATATCAAATGGAATTTTTATCTGTACAGGCATTGTCTATGAAATGCTAACAAAAGTTGACATGCCCACAAAATTTAGGCCCTGCTTATATTTGAACTAGAAAAATATCAAGGGTTTTTTTGCACTGTATTATCCTATAATTGCATTTTTTAGTTTACTAAAATCCAACGGTAAAGGACACATTAAATTAAACAAAACAATAATTTTAAATTCAGAAAAAGCTTTTCAAAACAATCTTAAAAGCTATTTAATTTTTGAAGTTTCTAAATTACCTTTTGGCATCCTCTATCTTCAAATATGGAGGTCGCAACTTTTTAATAGCATCACTAACTTGTGTCTTCTTCTCAACCTTTTTTTTCTGTTGAAATTAACAAGAATCAATACACATGCAATTTAAAAGAGTATTCAATTTTACAAATCAACAAAATTCCCTTTACAAAAACCTGGTACTAAATTAACAAAAACTACTGTTGGAATATCTTAACACTATTAACCTTATACTAATTTCTGGATTGATACTTCCTGTTGGAGTGTTCAGCCTTGCATGGCAAATGCAGACAATTACAGACATGCCAACTACTATGGATTTTCCTTAGTTTCAATGGAAGTGAATCAGGAACTACAAATCCCGGAATCAATTATTTTTTCTATGGAAAAATTCAATTTTATTAATTTTAACAACACATCAATTAGTTTACTTATTTCTGTATTTCTTTCATTATAATTATATTTTTGTTTTCATAAATGGGAGATAGTGCTTAAATTTAATTATTAAATGTTTTGAACAAATTTTTCAATTTTTAGTAATGTGATATAATTCTTTCATATACAATTATTGGTTCTACATATGTGTTTTCATGTGTGATATACCTTACTAATTAAAATAATATAATGTGTTGCACATATGTTCCAAATTTGAAATGAAATATTTTATTTAATAATGCATGCGTGTTATTAAAGTCGATTTCTTAAATTTTTACTTGACTGCTAAAAAATTCTTAACTACGGATTTTTTTCCTTTGGTACGACTGAAAACTTTCACCGCAGGTTGAGATCTCTGCACTTATGTAACTTGTCCCCACCCTGAGGGTGTTATGTATTCAATGTATTTTGTTTTTTCCTGTCATCTTATGATGTCCCTCAATAAACTGTTATCTCCTTACTTCCACCCAAGAGGTTATGGGACCAGATATATCTTGATAGATAGCAGAGAAAAATTTCCAATTCCAAGATGACAGCTCATAGGAAGAGAATGGACACTCCATCCAAGGACAACTATTAGGCATGACGGATACAGATGAAGGTGTTGCTAGTAAAAAAATTATGTGTCGCTGATGAAATCCTGCCTAAAGTACATAAAAGGGTGGCAAAAAAATCCTCGAAAAAAAGCTCCCTGATATTTCCATGATTTCCCTGATAGTGTCACAAAAATTTCCTTGACTTTACAATTCCTTTAAGAAATCCTTAATAATTCGTATCCCTCACAATTATTGGTATCGAAAAACTGTATCCTCACGACAATGTTTAAATATTTAGGGTCAGATAAGGTAAAAGGATCATTTTTCACAAATATTTTGTATTGTTTCTCTTTAAATATTTTAATTGTTATTGTAAGGGTTGGAACACTTAATGGAACTCTTACAATAGCAATTGAAAAAAATGGAGAAAAAATTCAAAATATTTTGGTTATGAACTTTTTACACCTGACCCTACATTATCCTACTATAGATAAAAATCAAATGCAAATGTTCATAAAAAAATTGGTACGTCTTCAGTCTAGATTTATAGCTGTGGCAACGGTCTTGACTCTTTTTCTTTTGGTGCACAGCTAGTAGCGAGTTATGGTAGGTTAAGGTAACCCATCTGTATTACGGTTTTTATAGCAACCTTGGCAAGCGGAAAGTTTAAATTTTCATTTTGAATATTCTAGAAAGTTCTTTTAAAATCCATTAAACCGGCGTTTGATTTCAGTGTTTCATTTGAAATAATTCTTTCCTTGGCGACTTTAGAAGTGCGTCAAAAAAAGTGCTAATGCCGTTACCACCGTTATAAATGTAGACTGAAACTGTACCAAAAAAATTTTCACAAATCTCATTGCAAGAAAAAATATTAATTTAATACACAAAAAAAATATATCATTAGCTACACAATTTTCAAATTGCATACCACAAGTTGTATCGCCGCGAAAGCCACAGCTGCGGTTTTCGTAAATTACGACGCAAGTGTTCTTTATTCTAATTACAATTTCAGCAAATACGATTTATTTGATTCTTAAAAGTACTTGTAATTGCGCATCTCTAAATAGGACAAACAATAACAGTTGCCATTTAAAGTATCAAAATATTAAAAGTTCCCCAATTTTTTGTGAAATTTGAAAATATTTTCCTTAGATTTCCAGAATTAAAAAGTTTTCTGATTTCCCGGTTGTTACAATCCTGCATAAGCATTAGGTAGACAAATGCAATGAAGAGGATAACAATTTAGAGAATTAGTGGGAGGTCTAATGCATCTATCTTACAACTTCAACAAAACCTGACATTGCCAATGCAGCGAGTCAATTTTTTAATTGTTTTGACAACTATTTGGACAGCAGATAAGCATATACTGTATTGTGGTACTTTGGTCTGATTTTTAGATGACTAATGAGCACCTGTTTAGGTATATTGATGTTGATTGGGGAAATTGCTGACAGAAGATTATATTCCTGTTACTATTTTGTTCTTAGTGGAAGTTCAATTAGTTGGCAAAGTCATAAACATTGTAGTTTCTTTCATCGACCAAAGCCAAATACAGAGGCAGTTTGGACATTTCCGAACGATTTTGATGAGCTGTATAAAAATCATATGCTACAAAAGACCTTTAATTTTCATATACATAATCATAGATAAGGAGAGAAAAATGGAAAATTAAAAGTAAAGATAGTAGTGAAAAAATGTAAAAATCAACTCCACATACTATCAACACTATATTTTATCCCCAATATTCAAAAAAGAAATACCATATCTTTTACCCACAGTGCCAACAATCAGTAGAGCTGCATCAGAAGAAAGCAAGTAGCCATATATCTAAATCCACTATTAAATTCTAGGAAAAAATGGAACAAGAAACTGGTATCAAGTTAATACCCTTTACTGTGATATTACTGCTTTATCTCCAGATGTCTCACCCATGAACTTTTTAAAAGAGCATTATCAAAACGTCGATCAAAAACATTCAAGGACTTTGGAAAACTGTGGAACTAGAATGAGACAAAATACCTGTCCATATTACAAGTCATTATCATGGAAATTAAGATCTAGAAAGAGAGTTAACAACAAGAGCTATCAAATAGAACATTTAAAACACAAGAGTTTTATGTAAAAAATTGATCTTCAGTCCATTAAAATCATTCAAAAAATGTCAGAACAGCCTCTGTACATAGCACTTTCTAGCACAAAACTAGCTATTTACCTGTGTAAATTACTTAAAGAACTGCAATTGCAACAACTTTGATATATCGCCTGAGAATCCTGTTTTTCACAGAATTAGACATATGACATATGTAAGGGAAGCTCTAAAAAATGGCAACATCAATCAAGCTTTGTGTCAATTAAAATATGGGGTGATATTTTAACTAAAGCTTTTCCACCTGCAAGACATTACAAATGTTTAAATGTTCTAGGTATCCAAGATGATGAATCTTTTGGATGAGGGTGTAGACATTGTGGGAGTGTGTTGGAATATCCAACACTGTCAACCATACCCAAATTTACAGACTAATGCTTCCGGTTCAAGTGCAGCTTTTTGCATGACAATTGTACGTTCACCAGATGCTTTTCTTGTAAATACTGTTATGTGGCTTAATGTGTTCTTCATTTTTTTTAGCTGTCTTATGTCTATCAATAAACAGTTTGTCTATGAACTGGTTTTTGCTTACTTCCATCTTAGACAGATTAGCAATAATACATACCTCAGCAGCATATTTAGCCGAGTAGAAAGCTTTTAACTGCTTCACTTTGGAAAGTAATTTGTCAACATGATAAACCTTTACACCCCATCGTTTGCAAACTTCAAGTATGTCTGTAGTATATGTCTTTTCCATCTATGAAAAAGATTGAAAAGAAATATGCTTATATGCACACGAAATACAATTTTTTGAAACAAATGTAAAACAAATTCTGAACTGATGAGTCTCTAGGGGTACATCTGAAAATTATGATTTAACTTCCCTAATTAAAAGTACAGGAATATAATTCCATGAGATGCGATTCATAAAAGTACAATAAATATTTAGGTTTTTAAATAGTTAATTGATATACAAGATTATCAAAATTCAGAAAGTATCCTACACTTTGCACTACTTATATTTTTATCTTTTGAAATTTATTTCAAAGTGAAAGAATAATTTCAGATTTCTAAATTTGTATTACAAAAAATTTATGTCTTAAAATTCAATTAATTATAGAATTGTATCTTTTGATAAGCAAAATAGTATGTACTGAAGAAATTATCATAAGGATATTTATACTTTACCACTGATACTTATTCTAAATAGAAGTGTTAACTTAGTGCAAAACAGTTTGAACAACTTAATGCCTATTTACTTCATTTTTAAAACAAATGTCCGAGCAAGAAAAAAAAATATGCAATATATGTATATAAACAAAAAGTTTAACAAGATTTCAAAATAAATAAATAAAAGAATTAAGCAAAAATAGAATATTTGAAGGAATCTATCTTTAATGTAAACAGTTCCTGGTAGAACAGAATTAGGTAGTCTTTAGCTCTGATGCAACTTGCCCAAGAACTAATTGTAGAATTTTAAAAATCTTTTTCAGTGTTTAGGTGACAAAATTTTTGGTGTTATGATTTTCAAATATGTTATTGTAGACATTTCTAGTTTGACAGGAAAACCAGTATTACCCAAATTTAAAAAAAAAAAAAAGAAGTTTTGTCTAAACTAAAAAATTAGAGTTCTTTCATGTTTCAGTTATTATTGTTAAAAAACTGCCAAGATTATTCAAATCCATACATTTTTTGCTGTAAATTTTCTTTAAATTTCTAGATACTCGAACTAAATTGTGTGACAGACACTACTTTTGCCACTACATTGCTATATCACTTTTCCAATCACACAATAAATGTCATAATTCCAAAAGCTTACTTGATTGCTAGAATTGAAATGCAGTTGGAATCACGCAATTCAGAAAATACAGTCAACAGCGATTGACATGTATGCAAAATTCTGACACAACTGAGCAAGTTATGCATATAATCACTTTAAATTATTGGTATTATTTTTTATTTTTTTTTTGAACATTTTCTGATAATCAGAATAAGCAATTCCCCAAATTTCCAAAGAAAGATTGGTTGACTTGTGTTTCAAGATGCAAGGTTCAAAATGGACCAGCAATTCAAATGGAAGGAAATGCTTTTTACACTGGTGTTTAGATAATCAATTGAGAAAAATTTTAAATCTGAACTAATTTTAACAGTGGATTCAGTTTAGCCATTAACTAAAATGTTCAATAGCATATTTAATTAGTAATTGGAATTAAAGAATCTTATTACCTTTAAAGAAGCCTTTTGAACAAGAGCCAATCCGCGAGACTGAAAAAAACTTACTATTACAATTTGTTTTAAGAAAATGGTATAAAATTCTAAAGCAAACTTCAAAATATCAAGCAAAGAATAACAAACCATTGGAATCTGATTTCCGTTGTTTGTAAGAGTTGGTTGTAGGTTCGTGAAAGAAGTGGTAGGTGAATTTGAAACAGTTGGGGAATTTGTTGAACTGAAATCAAAAATATCATATAATCCTTCTGCGTTAAAGACTAAAACTTCAATAAATATGAACTAAGGACAAATTTGTTTTCATCATAAGTTGTGTTATATCAGGTTAGCTTAAATTTCTTTTTATCATCTATCAGCCAACAAGTCAAACATAAAATTACCCTCATTTTACCCTTACCACATTTAATGAGATACCCCACTCCCTTGTAATTTCCCATTAACAAACAAAAGGCTTGATCATGGGAGTGTCTACTTCAAGATCAAAGATAACCTGTGATTAAATAAATGTTCCAGGAATTTGAAATGTGATTTTCAGGTCTATTTCAGGAATAACTATGCATTTTTCAAAAATGTTTCAATGTTATATGCTTAACCAATATTCTTCTATTTAATTATTAAATTTGGCAATATTTGTACAGCAAAATGTCACCAAATGTACAAAAGTTATCATTAATTGACCTTTTCTCGTTTTTGACATTACGATATCCCGAAAAGAATTCTTTGGACGCGATTTGTGAAGTATAAAGGATGAAAACGTTTGTATTGTTTTCATATTTCAGAAAGAAACTTGGTACCGATAGACTGAAACTTGATAGATAACGCTGAAAGAAAGAATTGTGACAGATACACAGATTCATAGAATTAGATTTAAAAAGGGGACAGCGTTAATTTTTGTTGATCATAGGTGAATTTACAGTCGCTCAAAATTCTGAAATTAGTAGCAGTAGGTTTTTGCTTAAAGAGATAACCTAGTCACAAAGATTGCAATTTATTAGGAAAATGTCACCTTTTAGTCACCTGTGGAAACCCTATTGGAAGTAAAATTGTATATAAATAAGTTTTTATGGTAAAGAAGCAATTTAAAATTTCCTAAGCTGTTTTAACTTTAATAATAAATAATTCCAAAATCGTCAAAATTATAAAATCTTGTAATTTCTAAATTTTAATGTAATAAAAAATCAAGCACATTGCAAATTGTAAGGAAATATAGTGACTGAAAAAATATAACTTGCACAAATGATACAAAAAGAAAGAAAAAATATGAAGAGAGTTGAGTAATTGTATTAATTGCCAAAATGATAATAAATGGTAACAATTAGGAGTCATTCTAGAAAATATGGTATGTTTCACATTTCATAAGTAAAGTAAAATTTAGCAACCCATCTTAAAATGTGTTCTATTTGAGGGAGGAATCTAAAATAGTTTATCACAAATAAATGCTTGCTTGTAATTAGTTCTTTGAAGAGCAGGCATAATCTTAATAAATTCATGACATGTATTTTTACTTACCACTCAGAATATTGAGGACTTGGACACATAGTCATTGGAGTGGGAGGAGTCCACTGCGACGCATTTATTGCTTTACTGTTAGGTTGAGCAGTAAAACTATTCGATTTTAATGAAACTCTGTTTGAAATAACAAAAGAAACATCTTTGCTGAACACTGGTTCCACTTTCTATAAAATATAAAAGAACTTCAATTAAAATTTTATTATAACTAGAGGGCTGACGCCCCCTGCTCGCTGACGCTCGCCAACCCCCGGAACTGCAAGCAGTTCCCTCTGGATCACTTCGCTCGCCCATAGGACACTACAATTCTTTAGTCTAGCTTAAAAGAGGATCTATTTAGTCTACATAGACCTGAAAATTGATCTGATTATGTATTGCTGAACAATACAGCTACAGTTCTGAGAGAGCAGCGAGAAAGAGGATCTCTGGGGACTACTATGTACTAAATTCACTTTGAGGAAGAGTATGGGTGAGTATTTACACTGATAAATAGATTTTTGGGACAATATATAACTGAATGTATTTACAATAACAAATTCTGGGGGATATGATAGTTGAGTATTTACACGGTGCAAAACAGTTTATCCGAAGGCTCTTTTTACGTATTGCTGAACCATACAGGTAATGGCCTGAGGGAGCAGCGAGAAAGGGGAACTCTTGGGACTACTACGTTCTAAATTTACTTTTAGTAACAGTGTGGGTGAGTATTTACACTGACAAATAGATTTCTGGGATATGATATGACAATGTATTTACAATGATAACAAATTCTGGGGTATATGATATTTGAGTATTTACACGGTGGAAAACAGTTTATCTGAAGACCCTTTTTATGTATTGCTGAACGATACAGCTGAGGTTCTGAGAGAGCGGCGAAAAAGGGAATCTCTTGGAACTTTTAGGAACAGTGCGGGTGATTATTTACACTGACAAATAAATTTCTGGGATATATGAATGAATGAATTTACTATGATAACAAATTCTGGGGTATATTCATTCACATAAAACCTCCACGCACACACAGTTGTGTATTTGAGAACTCGCAAATACAACAGTAACAGATTCGAAAGATCTCTCTAGAAAGACCTACGTACAATTGGTCATGAGTAAAAACTGGTTTGCTCAAATCTAAACATATTTTGTCAAAGTTTGGCACTGAGCTTTATTAATGGTCATTGAAAATGCTAACCTAATAGGAAATTGTTTACGCTTGAATTTAAAAGGCATATTACTATCAGATGGAATAAGAGGTATTCGAGGTATCAGGTAAGATTCATTATTTTCGTTACTTATTTTTTTTTGCTTCAATAGTATTTTTCTCCAAATTTACAACACTTTCCATTGCACAAAACTTTTGAAGGTGCTAAATTTCTGAGTAACATTATAATAACACCTGTTTTTAATTTAAGTTTATGAGGTGGCATTCCAGTTGGTGTAATGCTATTCAAAAATCCCTCTGAATATGTAAGTTGATCTTGTGGATCTTCACTGACTATTGTAACAATACTCTCATAAATGACTTCATTTCCTGGCATACACTGCAGTACATGATTATTGATTTGCATTGATGAATCATTTGTTACAGTGAGAATGGCATGATTTTTGAGCTCTTCAGGCGTTACTGTTTCAAAATCTATATCATTGAACAGTTGTTTGGCAGCATTTTGTGAATTTTTTTGAAGAGTTCAATTCATCAGGCCAATAAAAAGCTCCACAAAATGAGCATATTTCTGTCATGAATCCACAGTTGTGTTCAGAAATACTTATTTCCACTTGGGAATCGGTTCTATTACTTAAATGTTGCTCCATCGCGTGCTCTGGCCGCAGTATTTCTAGCGGTAATTCTCTGAATTCGTTCGTAAAAAGATTCCCTAGTTTGCAAATTATATTGAATTTGACGCAAAGAGCTAATTTTTCTATCAAAAACCTCTCACAATTATCGGGAAGATTGACCAAGCGTGAACACGATGCGTTTCCCGTTGGTGAAATGAGGGATATCAATATTTATTTACATTCGTTAAGGACAAACCCGTTGCCACAACCGGGAGAGAAATACAGGCCAATTTTGCACCATGCATAAGCGTATTATATATATAGATAGTAATACCAACTCTAATTAAGAGTTTTGTTGCATTGTTGTAATATCAGGGTGGCAACAAAATCTTGGAATAAAAGTTCCACGGTACTTACCCGATCGTGTCAAAAAAATTTCAGATTTCATAATTCCCTAAATAAATGTTGTGATCCGTGAATTGGTATCCATCGATATACAGCATCCACACATTTTTAAAAAATATTTAGGGTCAGATAGGGTGAAAGGATAATTCTCCACAAATATTTTGTATTTTTCTCTTCAAATATTTTAATTGTTATTGTAAAAGTTGGAACTATTAACAAAAAACATTGAAAAAACTGGAGAAAAAGTACAAAATATTTTTATTATGAACTTATATGCATCTAATCCTGCATTATCATACTATGCATCAAAATCAAATGCAAATATACGAAAAAAAATTTATTGACAATTTTAATACAACAGTATTATAGTACAGCATTAAATACAGAAGAATGTTGATTTCGTTGTATGACCAATCATTGGCCAGTAATTTCTTTAACATTGAAAAACTACGTTCATCAAAGACTGATGTTGCCTGACATTGTTGCAGTGGCAAATACTGACTTGGAGGAAAACCATATCGGGAAAGTGTAACAATAACCTTCAGGTCATTATTTTTTTCCAATCATTTTTTAAGTTACGCTTTAAGGTTGTAAGGATCTACGTTAAAATCCATTGATCTGATATCTTCATACACTGCCTCAGTGTTGTACGCTTTCGATTCCGATTTTTCTACAAGACGAATCAAACATTCGTAGCTGCTTTAGATGCTTGACAAACTTTTTGGCAGCTTTGGGTCATGCACTGCTTTTTTTACGCAACGCACTAAAATGTCGTCGCCACTGAAACCGCTCGCAATGTCCTTTACAGTGGGAATGTGGTCTGCGTATTACTATGCTGTCCAAAGTCACGTTGCACAGTGTGTGTACTGGCTAAGGCAGTTAGCCGAGGGTCTGAAAAGCGACTTTTCTGAGCTTGTTTTGTACTGTGGCTGCCTTAACACAAGCGATGAGATTGTCCACATTTGTATAAAATCTGCAGACTTTTTCTGTAACTGTGAAACAAGTGTGCCATGCAAGTAACTTGGAGCAATTGTGGATAAAGCACTTTCAGTGTGTTTCCAGCCGCATTCATATAATAAGCTGCATCGAATAGCAGAAGCACAAAATCCTTTCACTCAAGGTTCCGAGATTTTAAAACGTCATCAGCAAGGCGAACAACATATTGATGATCAACACCCACCTTGCAAACTCTGCAGTCGATTACGCAAGTTTCCTCTGGATTATCAAAAGTGCCAACCAATGTGTTAAAGTTACTTCTTGCCATTTATTTCATTTTTGTCTGCTATGACGAACACCTTCTTTACATGAACTTCTTATTTGATCCGCAATACTTTGGCATTGGAAAGATTAGACACTCGTGATCGAAGGGTTGATTTAGAGGGCAAAGAATGAAATAGTAATTTCATATTAATTAATTTTAAGCCAAATTTTAAAAAGTTGCAAGTGGTTGCATTTATGGTGCAGTTATAACTTATATGTTGCAGTTATAACATATATGTTGCAGTTATACAATACACCCCACGAAGGAGGAATTTTGGTTTTAGTACTTTACATGCAGCATATAACGTGTGAAAAAAAGTTGCATTTGTTGCAAAAAGTTGCCCTAGTTATCATCAATATTAGTTATAAATTGGATTTTCTTTTATCACAAACCTGTATTTTTTTTTAAGTGAGCTTTTTTCTTAATGCTAATTTTTAGGCTACTTGAACACAGTGATTTTGGTCGTGCGATAAAATATCACATGATAAATTCTTTATTGGCACGATAGCGTGTCTACTAAAATTCTGTTGGTCCATTTAGGGACTTTTTCGGGACATTTTGGAGACCTTTCAGGGACTTTCTAAAATAAATGTATGATCTGATTGTACATGATTATGTGGGTCTGCTAAATACAATTACACATTAAAATCATTTTTTTTTTATTGCATACAGTCTAGTCTTGAGAAAAGAGGACTCTAGTATCAAATTTCAGCTTTAATAAGCTGTTTTCTAAATAAAAATTTTAAAATAAAAACAAACCATAAATTATGTCAAAGTAGATGAACATTAAACAAATACTCTATATTATATTCATTATTTTTGTCTTCTAAATAATGAACATACATTCATAAGAAAAGTTTTACTGACACCGAAAAGAGAAATAGATCAAGTGTAAGTTAAAGGAATCGAACATGCGCAAGAAATACACCCAGGGAGGAATGCACCTGACACAGATCGAACTCGTGCCTCAAACAACTTGAAGGTTGCTAGTGTAGTGGGCATCTACAGAATGCACATGAAATACTGTGTTCTTGTAAAAATTAAGGCTTTTTTAATTGTTTAATGATGTCCAGCAAATATTAACATTAATATTTGTCTTACTAAAAATGACATGTTTATAATCACAAATTTTTTTTTATCAAATTGAAAATGTTTAATATTTTTTTCAAATAACTCAAGACAATCTAAATTTCAACACATAGAAATAGAGAAGAAACCATGAATACTTTATAAGTTCAAAGGAATGTGTTCACCAACACAATCTTTTAGAAATTATAACCAAAGTACAATTGACAAATAGACATGTGATTCGAGGATGAGTTCAGGCATTGTTCAAACTTGACTTGAAAAGGAGAAATGTTCACCTTCATCAGGGTGTCTTAACAACTTCCTAATTTAATCCTTCTACATTTTAATTAAAATTTATGAGTTAAATGGACAATGGAATAATTGTTTCAGTGTTATATTTAAAAACCTTTACTTAAGACATTTGCTTTAAATAATTGGTTAAATAAAGGAATGCAGACCAATCAGAAAAGTAATACTGTTCTATTGTTTCATGTGTGTAGTTCAAGCAGATGAAACTCTCTTGCATTTATTGTTTTTACAGCGGGGAGAACTCAAAGCGATTTTCTTTAAGTAAGATACAAACAGGCCAGCACGGCGTTGCCTGTGACAGTACTTATCGTGTCCTCAGCGTGAGAGAGAGTAGGAAGGATGTATATCAAGGTCCTTCATAACAAGTAGTTTTCTGGAAGTCATACATAAATTTGAAAGTGAGGAGAGAAAAAATGAAGATTCTAATGAATCGGAAGAGTTCTTCACTACCTCAGATATAAAGTTCATGGATTAACTAGCTCGTGAAACGAACTTTGTGACATCAGAGATTCCAAATCTAAGTAATTTGATAGACTCAGAATCGGATATGTGACCTAGAAGATAATGAGATACAATTCCGTCTCAAACGGAAGCTCATCAGACTTTGAATATAGTAAAACAATTTCGTAAAAAACTTACAAAAACTCATATCTGTGAAGAATTGTGTTAATGATTTTGCTAGTAAAAGCAAAACGCAAACCAAAATAACAGATATCTTTAACAGGGTGTCAAGATTTAAATTACTTGATTAAAAACATGATTTTAATTAAATGATTTTTTTTTTTAATCACAACAAATCTTACATTATTATAAAAGTAAATACATGCTAGGAAAATCGCAGAACTTGTCAAATGCTTTAAACTCTCTGCACTTGTGGTGATTTCAGCACTACTGGCCATACCTAGTACTGATCAGCTTTTGAAAAAATGTTTTGCACTGGACACTTGCTAATAATCTGAGGTGTCTATGGATTAAGTTATCTGTTGAGTGTTGAGTCGGAGATTCTGACAAACAGTAAAATAAAAAACAACTTGACATCTATTTGAAAGTTTTGACAGTAATCATGCATAATTTTATAGTACTAAGGGGCTCCGCCCCCTGCTCGCTTACGCTCACCAACCCCCGGGGATTGCTGCGCAATCCCATTTGGTTTGCTTCGCAAACCAACACTCCTTTCACAGAGTGAAACTATCTGAATAATTCGTATTATGCTGATTTCACTTTCTGGTACATGACGTCACAGCGAGGGCTTCGCGCCCTGCTCGACGACCCCGGGGATTGCTACGCAATCCCGTTTGGTTTGCTTTCTCAAACCAATACTTCTTTCGCAATTGATTTCAGTTTTTTTTTGCTTTAACACTTAATGCACCCTAAATTAATAGCTGCATCAGTACAAAAACCTTCTGTGTCTTGTTCCCTGTACAATTTTAAGTAAACAGTGTTAATATCCAAACTTTACGATCTGTACTTTGTACTTTGTCAGTAAACTGTCTTGAGAACAGAGGGAAAAAAGCGAGCCTTTTTTCCTCGCCAAATAAAAAGAAATCGTTTTTATGGCAATTGTTGTTACAATAAATTTGATATCTGGCAAACCCGATAGTCGAAAATGCAACCCACTACTGTTTGCGTAACCAGCTATGCAAACTGAAAAACACGAAATTTGTGTCACCAACTTTTGATTGCATCGAATTTATTTATGAACCAATTTTAAAAATAATTGTACCGTAAGAAAGAGTACATTGTGAGGTATACTGCAATATTTTTTAAATTAAAAACTAACAGTAATACTATATAGATATGACCATTTTAGTTTTGTATCGGAAGTTACGATCTGAAAGTTCCGAAAATTGTATGATCTACTTTTAATTGCATCGATTTTGTTTATTAACCAATTTGAAAAATAATTGTACCATAAGAAAGAGTGTAATGTAGTGTATTCAGTGATGTTCTCAAATTTAAAAAATAATGGTTTTTGCCGTAGACATAACGGTTTTAACAAAAAATAGCGAAAATATACGAAGATTCCAACTTTTGTATCACGAACTTTTGATCGCATCCAATTTAATTATTAACCGATTTCAAAAATAATAGTACCGTAAGAAAGTATATTCTGAGGTATACTGCGATATTTTAAAAATTAAAAACTAATAGTAATTAGATATAGATACGGCAGTTTTAAAAAAAAGTAACAAAAATGTCCAGATTTTCCCCGAATTTTAAAAAAATATTATCAAGAACCAAATTTAAATTTAAAAAAAGAACTCGACGAGCTGCAAAAATTTACGTTGAGAGGTACTCTTTAAAAAAAACTCATGACTGAAGACTGAAAATTTGAATGTGTTTTGCTCACTCGCGGAAGAAATTTCACTTCATCAACTTTAACACTTAAAAAAACCTAAACTAATAGCCGCATCGGAAAAAAATCTTAATAATTATCCAGGGAATACGATGAAGAACAAAGCATGTTAATTTCATTTTTTTCCGATCAGTACTTTCTCGGGAAACCATCTAAGAATGGAGCTAAACAACAAAAATTTCAATCCTGCGGCGGCGGTAACTTTTTTTTAATATAGAGAGATATTATGAACAATAAAGCATTCATTCATGTGTGGGAAGCATTGGAAAATTTTGTACAGTAATGTTAAACTTAAAAAAGTCTTTAGCTATTTATATTGTCCATGACCTATAGGACTACTTCTAAATGTCGAGACAGCCAAAGAAAACCTCCACCAATAGTCCTAAACTACTTGTTACCCCTTTAATAGACTGTGGTCAATTTAGATTAGCTATAGTGATTTTTCAACTACTTTTTTTAATAGAGACATAAAATACAAAATAACACAATGTGATTAATTGAAATAAAAAATACAACTGAGCTTTCTTTTTTTTGAATGGTTGAAAGTTTAAACACTATGAATATCTTTCATTTTGAAAAATGCACCCTGAAACAATCACCTGTCACTTTAAGAGAAGTGACATAAAAAATATATATCTAACCAGACTATAATTTAGGTCTGTCACTTATACTTACTGATAAATTTGTTAACATGATGATGTAATTTACTCAAGAAAAACTTTGTAGGATGTCAACTTGTGTTTTAAAGTCAAACAATGTTTTACCTTTTGCTTTTGTTTTGAAAATTCACTTTTTAAATGTATTACCATGTAACAAACTATGATTTTTAGTAAAATAAATATTGATTTACCATGTCACAAATTCTTATTGTTTACTTAAAATAAATATTGGTTTACATGTCATGTCAAAAACTCAATTTTTTATTTAACAAATTTATATATAATTATTATATAAATAGTGTACAACGCCTAGAGAAATTCAAATAAAAAAAATATGATTACTTGATTTTTTTTCAATCAGGATTTTATTTTACACCCTGATCTTTAAACAATAAACTAGTATTGTAAATGGAGAAATAAAAGGTATGTTACTTAAAATAGTTTTATTTTATACTCTATGTCTGATTGACTTAGATTCGTCTAAACAATTCTGGAGCACTGAGGAGCAAAAGGAATTTGATTAAGAACTAATTTTTCTGGGTTTTTTTTACACAAGATTAAATAAGAGGATGGAAAACTGAATACATAAAATGAGTAATAAGCATGTAAAAACTTACTGCACCAAGAATTCTCAAATCTTTAGCTAATGTTGATTCATGGGGAGATCCTTTCAAATCTAGATAGAAAGATTGTTTATGAAATGGTCTGTAAGTTCCTTCCTTCATATTCCTAAGAGGTTAATAAACCTAGAAGAAGGAAATATAATTAATAAAACAAGCTTAGAGAATAATTGATTGCTTTGCAAACATTTCTTTCAAAGTGCACAAAACCAAAAAAGACACGAAAATTTAATTTTAAAGGGATGAGAGCAAGCTTTGGTATGTCTCACAATTCTGATGTACTCTTATAATTCAGAATACCAAAGAAAATATTGTTGTTGTTTCTTATGCCTACACTGACAGACCAAAGGAGTGCCAGGCCCTTCGAAGACAGCAAGAGGCGAGGGAGTGCGGCTTCCATGCAAGTGAGCCCCATTGGGAGGAAGTCTGACTTAGCTCGAATCTTTTAGTCAATAGATGGCAGCACATCGACACATCTCGTTTTTACGGAGAGGTCACATTTTCACGACATTCAATCAAACTCAGGCACACGATTGCAATTTTGATCCAAACCAGACCATCTAATCCCTGGTTCGGCACCCCCAGAGGTATTGATTTATTATAGGAACATAGAGCACTTTGTGACCACAGTAGATTTTTCGTGCACCAGTCACCTTTAGTGTACACAGGAGTTTTAGGTCAGCTGGGCTCGAACTCATGATCAGTCAGTTACGAGCTCGATGCCCTACCGACCAGGCCACCCGGCCCTAAGAAAATATTTACACACATTAGCAGCCTTAATATCCATAAATATTTATGTACTTGGTATTATACATATCAAGAAACCTGGACGCAATTGAAAGAGTTAAGCAAATCAAGAACACAAAATGCAGTCACAGTAAAAACAAATTCACCTTTTATTTAGAACTAGATGAATAAACCGGCATTGCTCGGGTTTCAAATATGACTATGACATTTCATCACTATGTTAACTCAAATACACAAACTCTATAGAACATGTTTGTTACCGCAACAGCTAAAATATGACAGCGACATTTCCCTGTGTTAACTCATACACAAACCCCATAGAACGTGTTTCCTTGCCCATGTCCATTTATTGCAGAAAAACAAACTTTAGATTTTAAAATTTGGGCTTTGAGGGGCACACAAGTAGTCCAAAAGGACTACCTGTGTGCCAATTTTCATGGCTAGATTGGTCCGAAGACAGGAAAGAAATAGCATGTTTTCCACAATGTTCTTCAGTATAAGTGTAGCAAATTTGGTGTGGATTGGTGAAACAGTGTATATTTGTAAAAAGAATATACACACCTCCTTTTTTTATATATACAGTACAAAGTCCAAAATCTGGAATTGTCCAAAATCCGGACGTTTTGCTAACCGATGTTTTTTTGTTGTTTTTCTCACCTTTTTACATTTTTCCAGCAATTTCTAAAGAACAAGGAGATAAACCTGGACCTTATTGACAAAACACAAAATAACAAACATGTTCAGAGTAAAAACCATACAGAAAAATTAGAAGATTTGCAAGTAAAATTTGTTGCATCATATTAAAAAGGTTTATTTATTTTTGAAAAATTATTCCTATTTATATATTTGCTATTGCAAAATTTATGTGGGGAAGAGGGTAGATTAAATGTTTTTTTGACCAAAAATGCAAATAATCCGAAATGGCTGAGGACCGGTGGATTCCAGATTTTAGATTGCGTACTTGGGTCATTCTTGTGAAATAGGAAAAATTGGCTTCTTAAAATTTTTTCAATCAAAGGTTTTTAAAACTTTATTTTTTTGGCCTAATAATTTTCTACCATGTTCATTAAGTAAATTAAAAATATCAGCAATCTAAATTATTAACATTTTGTTAAGGAAAAAAATATTTCAAAATATTGGAAGGCAGGACAATGACAAACCTGCCAGGACAATGATGAAAATAGAAAAAAATATATAAATTTCTTGAACATTTCATATGACCATGTATTTTTAATTCAGCTGATTAAGTACATAAATAAAATTACTAGGAACACGACACTTCAGGAAATTATGGATTCCCGAATATTTAAGTATTATTAGAAAGTAGGAACATTGTGGATAGTTATTACTGCAACTTTTGTGCTTTTTTAACAGATTTCGTGTTTTGCTGTGTGGTGTTAAATTACTGCAATCAATTCTCAGCTATTTTTTATCTGTAGCATTTCTTTTTGTATTTTTCCATTTGCCTTGTATATTTTTAAAATTTTTCTTCCAGTTTCTTTGTACGAATGTAGGTCTCTGCTCCATCTCTTCCAACTTTTTTCATTAACTTTTTTTCTTAACATTATCATCTCTTGTTGTGTCTGGGTTTGAAGAACCTGAAAGTTGAATATCTATACCACTTTCACTTGGTTTGGGTAGCCAATTCTATCGGATGACAATTTCTTGTTCAAGCGATAGAGTTTTGAATTTTCTTTCCTATTTTTATAATTCCCCTTTTCTGCCTCGAACTCATTTTAGCTATAGGCTTTACCTCTCCTTTCTTCTTTTGGTTAACATATATTTCACATGCCTCTTCAATTCATCTTGTATCAAACGTTATGGAATTTTTTTTAATATGCTCCTGACGACGTTCTCAGATAACCTTTTCTTTAGCAACCTTTCCTCATATGTTTGTTTCTTTTTACCACTCATATCTGTCCATATATTGTTTGCAACTTATAAAAAAGAGCATGTGATAAAGGATATTTAGAATATCTAGACATTTTTAGGTGCAATGACAAAACCATTATGTTTTAAATAAAAGAAACAAATAAGTTTCAATATTTCAAGCCCATTATAAGGTATTTTACTATTAAAAAAATTACAATGGATAATAAATAATCAAAAGTTAATAGTAAAAGTAAAGAATATATTTGTCTTCAGATAATAATTTAAATATTTATAAAATACTGAACATAAAACATCATTTTCCTGTCTTGACATCATTGACTTGGTATGTTAAAGGCAGGACAATGATGGCCAGGATAATGATGAAATACGCTTGTTCAGGGCTTAATGGATGAACCCTTAAAAATTTCAGTTTGAATTTCACACACATTTAAGAAATATCTTTTATACACTGATAATAAAAAAAATTAAAAAATTACTACAAACATTTAATTTTTATCAAAGCCAGGAAAATGATCTTCAATATACATAAACCTTGAACTCTGAACTTGTATGTGCTGACCAAAAAAAAAAGTTGATAACTTTTCAAAATGGCAGTTATTTATTTAAATAACCTCAACCCCAGATTACTTGAAAAGTATTCTTTTAACTCAGTCATGTCATCTATTAATTGCCCACATAATGATATCTGAGATGCCAGGAAAATGATGATATTACTTGGGACAATAGTTATTGAAGTTACTTTTGGAAATTTTTACAATATTATTTCCATTATTGTAACTAATAACCTTTCAAATGTATAAAGAAGCAGAATAAATTATTTACAAGAATATATAAATAAATATTAAAACCCTAATGAATGAAGAAATTGTAAAATTTCACTCAGTGACATGCCAGTTCAATGATATTTGATATTTTAAAGTTTTAAAAATGTATAAAATAAAAAAATATGTCCTTAATTTTCTAATTATGTAGATTATAAAAGTGATCCTAAACTATTCTTGAAAGTTGACAAAATCTTCAGAGTGATAGAATTCTATAAATTTTGAAGGGACATGAATTTTGCCTATTTTGCAAGAATGACCCATATAGATACTATTCACAGTATCTCTAATATTATAAAAGGAAGTGTTTGTCTGTTTTCTTCACACGCAAAGTTGTGACGAATCTATGGCACTTACAGTAATGGGATTTGACACACAGGTAGTCCAATTAATTTTTTTGCAATTTTTGAGTCACCGAATTTTAAAATTCAATCTAAAACATTTTTAAATCCAGCAGTCGATAAAAAAAGACATCATGGATAAACCATCAGGGTCCTTACCCTGATGGTTAATCAAAGTTTCAATGTAAGTTATATTGTGAAAGAAAGGTTAAAAATGAGGAAAAGAGTAAAGGCAGACTTCTTCAAATCAAGAGAAAATAATTTCACTGATAAAGGAAACATTGGACTTTTTACGAGTAGTGAAAATGATGAATTTGAAAAAAGCAGGCAGCTGGCAAAATGTGTGTAAACACATATGGCATAAAAGCAGATGTGGTAATTGCTGAAAAACATTAAAGACATTCCAAAAAGACATGCTTTGCAGTTTGCATCAGATAATTTGTTTGATGTGTTAGGTGTTTTTGAGAATTGGCAATGACTGACTTTAATTTCTGTTATAGTTCTTAAAAGTTATTTAATATTATTGCAATGTGTTTGCTCGTTTAATATTAATGGGGCTAATATGGACAACTTATATAATTCAGCTATTCATCAGTCAAAATCGTGCTAAATGGTAACACTGATATAAACTTTTATGTGCAGTTGTATGACAACATGCTTGATAATTCAATAACAATTTGCAAAAAAAAAGTTATCAGGGTGGCTCCTGATGTGTTGTTTTAATTAGATTAGACTATTTTAATTCAATACTTTTTTTAAAAAGGTGATAGTATGTTATAAATAAATAATAGCTAGTACTTTAATATATCAATTTGCTCTACATGATTTAAATTAGCCAGTAGTAGACCAAAATAAACAAATGGCACCATGGGGCAAGTGTGGACACATGGTGTGGGGCTACCTAGGTAAAAGCTTTCATAGGTAAAAACATGAGTATGTAACATAATTATTACATAAATAATGTATAAATGTAACATAAATATTACATTTTAGGCTAATTATTTATTAAATAAGATTGTTTATGTAAAAAATTTATTCACAAATATTCTATTTTTATTTTATTTTTTACTTTTCAAAGTCTTTTATGTATTGAATTAAATTGATTTTTGTGAAATGATAAATTAATTTACAAGAAATTGTATTGTTTTTACAGACAAAGCAGCTCTTCTAATAGGCAGAATAAATATTTCTTTTTCCCAGATGTAAAGGACTTGGATCACAAATTTCAAGAAATGAAATTGTAGCTAAATTACAATCACCATGTTGCTGGTAGCACAATTCACACTGCATCTAAGTTGACATTTATGGTAATGGTAATTTAAGTTAGCGTCATACTAGAGCAACACAACGGGCTATTGACAACGGTCTGGGATCAGTCCCTTAAGGGAAAGATCCAAGGACAACACCTCGTAATTTTGTACCACGGTCTGATGACGAAGCAACACCTGAGCTGGCACCCCACTTTCCAAACTTCCACACCAACCCAAAGTGAGGACTTTCGGCCACAACAGATTTAAGGTGCACCAGCCACCTCTACACCATATGTTTACAAACAACCATGCCCTGACCCGGATTCGAACCAGGAACCTTCCTATCTAGAGGCTAACACCTTAACCACTATTCCGGTTGGTCGGCACATTTAATGTTGATTTATCTAACTACATTGTAAAATAAATGCATAATTCTATTTCTACATTATAATAATATTTCCACTATACAAAACTTAAAAATAGCTTTCTATTGTGCTGATTTGTATTTGAAGTAGATTCTACAATTTAGTTCAATTTCTAATTACAAATATATTGTGCATTAATCAAATATGCTTCCTTAAGATTGATATTTATAAGGAATTGTAGTTTTTAGGTTAAAATTGATATTATTATGGTTGTACATACTTTCATAAGTTGTATTACACTGTATAATCAGTATTCTAACTTGTCCACACTAGCCCCATGACATGGGACTAAAACAACTTTTTTTAAACTATACTGCCAAATACTTTAATATATCAACCAAAATAAAAGAACACATTATTGTAAAAAAATAGTTGATTTGTCAAAAATGATATTTAGTATACTTTTTTGCAAAAATTGTCCACACTTCTCTTCTTGTTTGATATTTAGCAGTTTGTTATTTTACTATTTTACTTATACTATGCAAAAAAAATGTTTAGCTGTGCTATATCTGGTGACAGCTAAAACATTTGCACAAATATTAATTTTAATGTGAATTTCATTTGCAATAAATAGAGGTCAATAAAGAGTAGGCAATTACTGATTCCATCAGTAGGTAGTCTTAATACTTTTTATGGTAATGCTTTCGGCATGCTTTAGTAAATCATTATCTCTTATTTTACCATGTCCAAAAACTACTTTGCTAAATAAACTTTTATAACATTTTGTATGTTGCCTGGTATTATTAGATTTAAAATTATTAAACTTGGACCAACTTCTGTAGCCACATTTCAGAAAAAGGTAATATTTTTAAAGTAACTACATTCCCAGGAGAAGAATCAATTATGGGGCTATTCTAGTTCTTAAAGTTGTATTTGGAAATTTTTATTAATATTTTCCATGTTTTTTCAAGAAATTTTAACTTGGTGACAAAAACGTGCAGAAAGCGTTGCCATTAAGTCTTTCTTCAAAGCTGTACCAAAAATATAATTAATCTCAAGTTTTCAATTAACTAGTCGAAGGCTCAATTTTTTTAGATCTGTAATGCCAGTTATAAGCCCTTTGATGTTCTTTATAAAATTGTCTGGTACACAAAGTTGAATAACAAAAGTAAAAGGAACTCTTTAGATATCGACTATAGAACCAGAATAAAAATGTATAACCAGCATTTGCACAGAATTGTTTTGAATACACAATACCTGGCATACCTAAATTGATTAAAAATTGCGGTTGCAAAAAAGTGCAGCGTTCATAATTGTAAAAAACTAAATTCCACACATACAAAGACTTCAGAAATTTTCTAGTAATTACCTTGATAATGAACTTTTTCCAGAAAGAAATAACTAAAATTGAGGTACAGCTGCAGTCACTGTCACATATATATTCCATAGCATGATTCTTAATTTTAATTTTTACTACAACATATCAAATAAGAATTGAAATTTCAACCATACTTATTCACACAGGTTCACATTTGCAATAAAAGAGACTACTTTGATGCAACCGAATAAACAATTAACATTCCTAGTTATACAGGAGTGCATTAACAAAGTTACGCGCTCATTTCAAACGACAGCGCGGACAAAAAGTTACAAAGATAACAAACATGTTTTGCCAACTTCAATTAACTTAACTTTCGTACCTAAAAAGAGTTTTTGGGGGCGTTCGTAAACATTTATTTGAAAAAAAAACACTATTTGTTTCCATAAAATATGTTTAAGATTACATGAAAAATAGTTATTCAGCACCAAGTATATTTTATTTCGAAAATAAACATGAGAATTAATTACATTAAGTCTAGTTTCCTTGCAAAAGAAGCCGGACAGTCGGCAATAGCCCGGTTTATTGCTCAAGTACGACGTTGATGAAAATACATTCCTTATTTTAAAATTATTTATTGCCATATATCTGGCAACCATTCACACGAAAAGGAAATGTTAAACTGTGTAAACAAAGATTTCTGCAGAGTGCAGACCTTTGGCGTGCAAATTTAAAGATATTTAACCACACTCAAGTTTTTGCCAGTTGACTAATTCAATTTGGATTCATTTCTTCCACTGGTTTGAAATTTCAACGAAAGTTTTTCTAAATTTACTTGCCTGTATCCATTACTCGTGGTGTCAATTTCGCTATGACAGAAATGTCTGAGCAAGATATACTTAAACAGGACATGCGAGCTCGTCTTCGGGAAGATTACATTCGCACTTTGTCTGCAATGTCTGACCACCCTGCCAAAATCAAAATGTATGAAAATGTCTGTGTGTCTGCAGTTTATCAAAGTTATCATCCTGATGGAAGTAAAATTTTCCTTACTAATACTCATATTCCTGAGAGACAACTGCCTCCCATTGTGTTGTTGCGAACATCTGATATTATTTCTGTTGCTTTCAAAGAGAAAAGTTAATTGTTTTGTGCTTAAAAATTATCATCTGTTGCTTGAATATATTCACAATGTTGTCACATCACAATGTAAATAAATAATTTCAACTATCGATACTTTAATGTGGTTACAATTCCTCTCCTACCTCATTTTTGTAGAGTAAATAAGACTTCAGAGCAAAGTACAATTCTAAGTAAAAAAAATTATTAAACTGCTTTCAAAACTGTACATTAAGTTTCTGTTGTATATCAAAGTTTTCAGTTATAAAACATTAAGTGTTATGAAATCAAAATTTTGATAAATGCTATTCACATTTAACAGAAATCTTCAGTTTTTCTAAAAACAATTCTCCATGAATCAAGTGAAAATATTTGTTTTAGGCACTGGGTTTTAAAGGACCTTTCCAGAAAGGTCAGCTTATTTCTTACTGTTGCTTAATTTTATCCCTAAAGAATTAAAACAATTGTTCTGTTCACAGTGAAAAGATTCTGGGGTAGTAAATGGAAGATGCATCCAAAGAAGTTACAATTATACTGTAGTATTTAAAAAACATGTGAATTCCTGTGTTGACGCTACATGATCTTGTAACAACTTGTCGCCTCATTCAACTTGCACCTCACTGATCCACAAAATTGCAGAAATGCTACATATTCAAAAGTAAGTTATGCTTTTAAAAAGTGTTAGTGCTAAACTTCATTGATTCCAACAAACTATGTAAAATGACAATGTCAACAAAATCAAACCAAATTTGACAGTATTAAATTTTTTTATTTTTTTTTTTTTAATTTCTAATGGCAAGAGAAAATGACAATATCTTACAAAACGATTACAAGAATACAAAACAGTAAGAGAAAAAAGTCAGTATCTCATCAGCAAGGCTCTAGCACTCCAGTAGCGTCTCACCTCGGAGACCCCACACAGAGCTGGACATCTTTGGATATGGGACCTGTCCATAATTTCATCCTTTTTGCAGAGTGGGCATTTAGGACTGTCATAAACGCCAATGCGGTGTAGGTGGTTTGCAAGGCAGTCATGCCCCACTGCAAGTCTAAATTCTGCGACCGCTCTTTCGCGAGGTTTAATTGAAATTTTTTGGTCTAATAAATTTCTCCAGCTCTTCGAGGAAATACAAGAAGTGAGATTCGACTTCCATCTAAGTCTCATTTGATTTTTGATGTAGAGTTTTATGGAGTGGAATGAGTAGCTTGTGGTTGGCTGTTCAACTATCCGTGTGCCCTTCTTGGCCAACATATCTGCCTGCTCGTTACCGAAAATATCACAGTGCCCAGGGAGCCACTGGATAACGATCTGTCGTCCTTCTGCCTTTAATCCCTCAAGGAGCATCTGGCATTCTAAGATATCATTTGAGGCAGGCACCTCGTTTGACCCAATAGCCTGAATGGCAGCTTTGGAATCCGACAACAAGACCACTTTGTTGTAGAGACGTCTGGGAACAAGTTGCTGCAATGCCACACAGATGGCCATAACTTCTCCATCAAAGGCGGTTTTTTGTTTCCCGACAGGGACATAGAAGGAGAAAATGGAGGAATAAATTCCTGCTCCAACATTTGGTGAACATTCAGTAAAGGAGCCGTCGGTATAGACGTGTAACCATTCAGGCTCTGGATAGAGGGTGTGGATGGTCTCAAGGGCTAAAATCTTCAAGCTCTCTGGAGGGAGCTGGCTCTTAAGGATAGGCTGGGCAAGATTCAGGTTAATAATTGTCTCAACGCGATTAAAGGGATTACGAGGATTTAAAAATCCCTGAACAATTCCTTCATCAATTTCCAGATCTTCTCTTAAATAGAGAGCTTTCTGAAGAAAGCCTTGTTGTGTCTTCAGTTGTCTCTGTCCATTCTCATACTGGTCCCAAAAGGGTACTTCAATTCTGATTAACTTTTCATACAACACGAGAGCTCTCTCCTCAATAATCTCCTGAATGGGTCTGTTATTTGTCAAAAGTAGCATAGAGTCAATTGGGGTGGTCTTTACCGCACCAACAATCAACCTGAGGGCCTGGTTTTGAAGTAACTCCAGCCTTTCAATCAGGCTCTTTGGGGCAGTTACCAAAACTTCACAACAATAAGTAAAAACAGGCAAAATGAATGCTTTATATGTGTTTTCCAAGGTTGTTCGTGCGCATCCCCAAAGACAGCCAGCCAAACGTTTAAGAATATGTAGACGCCTTTCTACCTTCTCAACTATACTTTCGATTTGTAATTTCCAACTTAACTTATTGTCAAAGGTTACTCCTAAGTAAGTAAATTTGTCCGTATTAGACAGTTCATCATTTCTGTAAACCAACTTTGGCCGGATATTCTGGTGCATCAGTGAAAACGTCTGCACCGCAGACTTCTCAATATTCACGGCCATGTTGTTTTCCTCGCACCACTTGTAAAGAACCTCAAGTGCTCTGTTCAAGAACCTCTCTATCTCGGACTTTGCGTTCGTTTTAGCAACTTGGGTCCAAATAACCAAGTCATCTGCATAGAGAAGGCACTCCACTCCAGTATTAAATAAAATTGCACAAATGATAAACATTCAAAAGTTTGATTACATTTTTGTAATACTTTTAAAAAGGCTTAATGGCCAAACCTCACTGATTCCGACAAAGTAAATGAATGACAATGACAGCGAAACAAAACCAAATGTAACTAGCTTTAACGGAAATTTTTTTTTTAACAGAAAGTAATTAGTTTTAACAGAATGGGATGAGCCTGGAACCACCACACAGAAGTTCATCAGAGCAATGCACTTCTCACACAAACGCTTCCTTTTTTATTTAATTTTTCTCAAGTTAATTTAAAATGGTACTGTTAACAAATCAAATATCTTTGTTACACTGTTAAGATGTAGTTCCCTTGCCTCTAAAGCAGTGGGCCGCGGACCGGTACCGGTCCGTGGATCAAATGGTACCGGTCCGCCCAAGAAATATAAAATTATTTCCATTTATTTATTTTGGTGTATTTCTCTCGGGTTTGTGCGGTTCTTATCTATGAAATGTCCACTCAAATTAGGAGGCGGTAAATCATAACTTGAAATTTGTTCTGCTACTAGAGCTTCAATTATGATTTCTGAATTCTGTATGTCTCTATTTTCTAATTTTGACAAATGTGACAACTGTTTTCAAGTTGGTAGACAAAGTAGCTGCATTTAAACCAAACTGAAGTTGTGGGGACGGCACGTGAACACACACACACAGGCATTTTGGACATGTTTCAGACATTAGCGGGGATTTTAGGCGAGACTGAGCCTAAACATTCATCCTCCTAGTTAGTGCACGATCACCTGTCTTTGCTTTTAAAAGAGTTCTAGCGCTTTGTGGGGTTTTTTTTGTGGTTGGGAAACTATTTTATTGATTTAGCGTTCTAGTGAGTTAAAATGTTAAATCACATTACATTCATTTTTTGGTGAAACTGTATTTTATTTTGAAGGCATGTTTAAATCCTATTAAATCAAAATAATCTAAAATATAAACAATCAACGTCTACCCCCCCCCCTCCCCAGCGGGCCGCGTTAAAATTATAAAACGTTGATCCGGTCCGCGGCGATAAAAAGGTTGGGGAGCACTGCTCTAAAGGGTTAGGCAATAAAACCAACATCCATTGGTGGACTTGTGTTTTCTGAAAATAACTATCATTGCCAAATAGTGCAACACTTTTAAAGCTACATTTCTTTTTAAAGAAATTTTTCCATTGACTTGCAATGGTACTTAACATTTATATCAGCAGACATCAGTATATCTTGTAGACAGAATAACGTCATCGAAGGTGGTCAGTACAATTGTATTTTAGGTATAGTAGAATCAGTTACATGAGGGTTATCACTTGACTTGTCAAGAATATCATTTATTAGGATTTACCAAATATTTGAAACATATTTGTAAAAGAGATCCTCTTGGAAAATAATTAAGAAATCACTTAAATTTAGAGCATAAGATGTGGATTTCAATGCAAAGAACTTGAATTATAAATTGTAACCTATGAAGGTAATCATTTTATAGAACCATATATATTTATACATTTCTTGTTCCCAATTCCCTTCACCATGCAATTCTTCATTCATTTACAGTCACTATCTTTTTTGCCTATTAGATATTTAATAAATGAGATTGTATCTTTGAAATTGGGGAAGGTTATTTTATCATTATATAAGTAAAGCTAGCCACTGAGTGGTTAGCCCGACGTTGCCCGTTATGTAAAGTATTAATCTGATGTAAAATTTTCCACAGATTTCAAATCCGTTAAAATTTTTAATCTATCTTTAGTGATTCCGATTTTACGAAAAAATACTTAACAATCCCAGTCAAAATGTTTTTTATTTCTTGCTCTCATCAGGAAAAATGGAATGGGACAGGATATGGAATGTTTCTTCTTTTTTTTTTTTAATGCGAAGGACAGAAGATGCAATCTATTTTTTATTTTTGGAAAGAGAAAGTTCATGTGACCTCACAATCTCTTGCAAAAATATAAAAGATATATTCAATTTAAAAATTATTTATTTTAAAAAAATCATATTTATAAGTATTGATCTTAAGTGAAATTTTCCGCAGGTTTCAAATCCGTTGAAATGTTTACTCTATCTTTAACAGTCTGGGAGATAGAAAAAAGAACAACATAACTAAAGTTACAACTTTTTTATCCTCTGCTGGAAAATCATTCTTCTGCGCAAAACGGAAACGGGGGAAATAAATTTAGAATCTGTCATATCTTTATGTGTTTGCCATTCCAAAGAAAACAATAATAATTCAATTCATTTTTAAATGTTCTGGATTGAATTTTAAAATTCGCCGCAACCCAAAAATTGTAAAACATTTGGACTACCTGTGTGCCAATTCTCATTGCTGGAAGTGCCATAGAATCGTCAATATTTTGCGGCAAGAAACAGACAAACAAACAAACGCGTCCTTTTATAATAGTAGAGATGGAGTGTTTGTACATTGAATACTTTTCACCCATTTCAAGTTTTCTATTAGTTTTGAACCCTTCCAAACAAATCCGTCTCTTGCGTGTTTTGTGTCTATCTCTGTATCCATACTACTTCCAAACGTTTAAATATTTTCATGAAACTGAATACTGTGAGTACATACATTCATTTTGTGACGGAACTTGGTTGCATTATTTTGTCCATCTTCCCTTTCTATGTCTGATTTTGTATCTGTTTCTACAAACATCACACCAACCACATTTATTCGACATATTTTAATGTAATGTTCGATATTAGTTTAACCGTATTTTAATTTAGTAAATACATTATTTTAAATTCCTGTGCTTTCATATTTAGGCAAGTTTTATCCTAAAACATCTGAGTAACTACTTAAGTCAACCATAGTTGGTTAGTTTTGGAATAGCTGAAAAGCATACCAAACAAGCAATTATTTAAAGATTGTTATACCAGTACATATTTGCAGCAGACAATATTTGCAACAAAATGGAAACTTGTATTCGTTTGCCATGAGTAGTAATAATTTCTTTTTTATTTACTCAGAAGTAATTTTGTATTTTTAAATTTAGTCAGATTTTTAACTGTAAATTGTAATATATATAAGGATATGTATGAGTGTGCATTCTCTAAACAGATCTACACTGTTTCACCAATCCACACCAAATTTGGTTCATGTATACTTTAGAACACTGCGGAAAACATAGACTATTACATTCCTGTCTTCTGACCAATCTAAGCATGAAAATTGGCACACAGGTAATCCTAAAAGTGCCACTCGAAGCCCCAATTTTAAAATCTAAAGTTTTATTTCCTGCATTAAATGGACATGGGCAAGGAAACACGTTCTACAGAGTTTGTGTATTTGAATTAACTCGGGGAAATGTTGCGTCATATTTTAAACCCGAGCAACTCCGAATTATTCAGCAAGAAAGAAAAAAACAAATCGCAAATTTATCTTTCAAACAACTTTTTTTCCCCACAACTTTTATTTTTTATAGCCTTGTCATCTGTCTGAGGTTCAAAATTATGTGGTGTCCTATAAAGTATTTGGTTTAAAGCACCATGTTAAGTTAGAATAAAGCACATTGTAAGTGAAACTTTGCCATTTTTGAAAGAATGTTAATATTTTTTTTAATCCAAACTAGGACTTTTGAAAGATTACAAATTCTTTGTCATAGCAACAGACGGTCAAGGTGTTGTATATTTCGAATTGAAGCTATGTAAGCACCTTGTATAAGGAAAGTTTGCCTAAAACAATGATTTTTTTGAAAGAATTGCTGTCAAATGAATTTAACAAAAAAATAATGATAAATCTCAATTAAAATTGAATTGAGTAATTTTATATAAAAAGCAGTGGTGGTCTTAAGGCCCAGGGCCTTGGCGTTAATGTTGTACCTAGGGCAGGGGTGGCCAACCTTTTACATACTATGCGCCAATTTTTTTCACATACGAGTTCAGATGACCTAGGGCCTACTCTTATTTAATTATTACTACTTTTTTTCAATAAAATGCAAATCTCTTGTAAAAGCTGGTATTTTTTTTAACGCATTCATTTTATTTAAAAAAATATGAATGTCATAATCTAGTCATTTTCTTTCCTCTTTCAAAACATATTTTCATACCACTCTCAAATTAGCATAGACAGAAGTTCACACAGAACAGTGAGGTAGGTGTTCCGAATATCACCTACCCTAACTACTTCTCTATATCTCAGCCTCCGGGGTTGGAAAATAAAGCTGGAAACTAAATAAATATGGAGAACTATTCTCCTTTGGTTTCCAGAGATCACATAGCTTCTTTATCTATGTCAGTTTAAGTTAATCAGTAAAATTTCGAAAAGTTTCCCTAGAGAATTTTCAAGAGTAGGTTCCTTATATCGCCTACCCCTGTTCCTATTACCGCCCACTAGGCGAAATTAGAAACTACTATTAAAAACGAGTTGCTAGTAGAGAACACATACCTACCTTTAGTAAACTAATTTCATACTGTTGAAACGACTTAGAAAAAGGACCTAAGCATTTTTCTTTCTTTGTTTTGAATTTAATAATTTATTAGAAAAATGAAAAATGCGTATGTACAATTAGTAGGCCTACAGCCTGATAGGTGAAGTCATGGAAAAGCCCAAGCAGGAGCTCCCTTCATTAGCTTCAAATCCTACTGTCTGGGGAAAACTATCAAGGGAGAAACATACTGGCCGACAGCAGACATACAGGTTACGATGGTATTCAGCTTTCTCGATCGATGCAAATCACTTGCACAGTTGTTGTACCAGTTTCGTCTATATGAAAAGTTCTGGCAGATTTGAATTTATCAAGTTCAACTTTAAGAATATTGAAAATAGATTTCATGCATTGTCTTCAGTGTATTCTAAGATTCTGGCTCTTGACAATGACTGTGGAGTTCTTATTGTTCTTGGAATTTCTTTTCAAAAACAAGTTGAGCCACTTTCAATCTGCACTGTTTTGTTGTTTTAGAGTAGGGATGGGGAAGAATGTTCCTTAATGCAAATTGGAAAGCGATCTGCTTTACATGATTAAAAGTTTAAAAAAAAAAAAACATCTTTTACATTTCCATGCAGTATTCAACAAGTTTATTACTACTGCATATTTTTCACCTTTTGTAATTTTTTTAATGTTGTCTTGAATCGTTGATCTTCGTAATCCAAACGCTTTTGATGCTCTCAACATTCCCATTTTAAGTTCTGATATCATTCGATCAAGGCAAATGTATAACTTCAAATCTATAACGGGACTCTGCATCAACCGGTCGTTCATCACTGCAGAACTGACCGTCTAACTTTTTTGTCTTTCGCGTGCAAAATTAAAATCAGTCTTTTTTTTTTTTTTTTTTTTTAATCCAAACCCATAAATACCCACTCTTTTTCAGAACTTTTTAAAATTTTAATAAACTTAACTCTGTTCTCAGAATTTTCAAATTTCGCACGTTTTTAAAACTAACAAGAAAAAAATTAAAAGAATTTTAGCGTGTAATACTCGGGAACACAAATCTACTATAGATAACACTATATGCCACCAAGTGAGAGTTATAAAAAATGTCCAATCCAGTTTTTCCTGCAGATCGACTGCATCACTAAATTCAGTACTAATATACTTCTTGTCAATTAACTCAGTCAAACAATCAATTATATTGTTGTCAATGTGACCGAGCTGTCTAATTTGATTAACAGTGTGTGTAGTAGTGGCTAAGAACAGAGGGACAATCAATCGTGATAAATGCCAAAATTGGTTAGACAGCATCGACGGCTGACAAACCACCATCTTGTTTTGATAGAGACTTTAAAAAGTTGGACTTCTTTTCTTAGTTCTTCAGTGACTATTTGTAGTATTTCGCATCTGAAAAATGCCAAAAGCACTTGAATTAATAGGACTGGATTTTCCAGCCATCGAGTGCAATAAATCCCAACGGCGATTGGATGCACTTAAAAATGTGTACAATGCCTGTACATGATCATAAAAATTCACAATTTCAATTGGTGCTTACAGTTCTCCGCGTTCTGTTGTTGCCTTCTGGTTTTCGGTGGCATAGAAATTAGGGCAAAGTAAACTAGCGCCTCAGCGTACAGCGTAAGTGTCCGACAAGTTGACTCTGATTGGCTCCTCATATATATGTTGTATGGTTGTTGTTAGTAGTATTTCTCGCCAACTTATAATAAGGGGAGGCAAAAATGAACTTTTCTTTTCATGGTTTAGTATCTCATACAGAACGGACGCACCTGAACAAGCTCTCCTGATTTGAAGTTAAAACAGTCTTTTTCAAGACTTAAATCACGAGAAACCTGAAATCAACTCGATTATGCCAATGGAAGTATCTGCCATTTATAAGTTCCATTCTTATGCCAATGGAAATTCTGAAGATGTCTGCCACAAGAAGGAAGAAATCCTCGCGGAACTTGAAAAAGCAAGAAGTGCATCTGCTTTTGCCATCACCGCCAGCCGGAAAGAAGACGTCTCAAGCTATATGAAAAAACTCCTCCAGAACAACCTGCAGAAAACCAGGATGGAACTCACTAAGCTAAAAGGTCAGTGGAAGATTTTGTCTTTGTTTGACTGCCCTGAGCATTGCCCCAAGCACACGAAGAAACCGAAAAAATCAACGAAAAAACGCCCGATTATTGATGAAACGGAATTCCAAACTCCACCTAAGAGGTTAACTGCCAAACCTAAACCTATTATTCCGGAACCAGAAATTCTAACCTGCAACAACTTTGAAGCGCTTGTAGAAAATCCTGAAGAAACCATTCCTGAACCCAAATTACCGCCCATCCATGTGCGCACACAACTTAAACATACCGAATTCCTCAAGAAACTTGAAGATAAATTAAAAATCTCCCCCACCTGCAAGATTGCAGGCCAATTCATCAAAATTATTCTTAACACTAAAGCTAATTACGATGCTGTCCTGAATTATCTTATTGATGAAAATACTGAATACTTTGAAATCACCCCCCGCAATCTTAAACCGGCTAAAATAGTCATTAAAGGTCTCCCCCTTGATACTGATATAGACGAACTTAAACTTGAAATTGAAAACAAAGGCTTTGTTGTACAAAGAATTTCCCAGCTTAAACGTCGTGCTACCAAGGACCCACTACCAATATTCCTAATTACCCTCCTTAAAACTGAAAAATGGAACGAAATCTATAGAATCAATAATATCTTGTATTTAAGTGTTATTGTTGAGCATTTCAGGGGAATCAAGGGCCCCATGCAGTGCTATCATTGTAATCACTTTGGACATGGCAGTACAAACTGCCATATCGCAACTCGTTGTTTGAGATGCGGACTTGGTCATAGAACAAGTTCATGTACTAAACCGAAAGAAATGAATCCACTTTGCATCAACTGCCAAGAACATGGTCACGTGGCCTCTTGGAGAGGTTGTAAAAACTTCCCCAAACCACCCCTACCCCAAAATCGCAGACCTTTCCAGCGTAGAGAAACCCAGGAGGGCGTATCTTACGCGAAAGCTCACATACCAAGGAAAAGCTCCTAAAATCCCTCCACCGCTCCTACCCCAAGCCAAACCACAAATCAGAATCCCAACACTCCAATTCCAGACTTTGGAGAGAGCATTCAGCTCTTTCGCGAAATTAGAAGCATCTTCGCTCACATCAACATCAAAGAATTCATGCAAAAAATCCAAACAGCCCCGACTCTTGCTGAGAAAATCATTATCGTACTTGAAATTATTTTCCAATAATTTCATCGCTCTTAAAATTTTTTCTGCTCAGGGCAATTCAGCCAAAGTTAAGTCAACCACTACTTTATTCCACAGGAGGTTAAGGCCGCTGCGCGGCCATGCACTCCGTGCTTCACACGTCTGATAAGATTGAACTTTTCTTTTAAAGAGCTCCTCTTGGTGAAGCAACGATGGCCAAATGGCTAAAGTCACTTACCATCAGATTGGCGTTAGCGGCGGAGGATGACTTCCCGAGTTCGAACCCAACTGGCGGCAATATTTTTAGATCATCCAAATTATTTTAAAACAATTCCAATTTAATTCCTTTTGATTCTCAATTACTTTTCCTAAATTTTAATACCCTTTTTTTATTTTTCCAAACTTCCGTTGATTTTACATAAATAATCTAAAAACCACTCCTGAACTCACTACCAGCTGATATTTTTCCGCCCCTCTGCCGTCCCCTTTGCTTTAGGATGATGGTGTCGTATCCATCCCTGGTTTAGGACCATTCTGATGTAACAAAAAGCATACATAAAACACTAACTTATATAATTATTAACTTATATAATAAAAGGATACAATTTTCGGTTCAAAATGTTAAAACCGTTCCTATCAGTCAAAGAGATCTGCGCCAAAACGTAGATAAATAGCCAAATGAAACACCTTTACGTCTCAGGCACATGATCATACCAGCCAATCAGAGTCAACTTGTCGGACACTTACGCTGTACGCTGAGGCGCTTGTCAAAGTAAGGTCTTGAATATGGCTTGTGCGCCACCTAATGCTTCACTCATTACATTGGCTCCGTCGTATGCTTGTCCACGTAAAAATATTTTCATAAGCATTGAAGCTATACCGTCAGCACTTCAGACAGTGGCAAAAACCCAGAAAATGTTCTATAATGTCAACACTTTTTGGACTCTTGATTTACAACAAACCGAATTAAAACGGACAACTAATCTATGTGATATCAGTGGTAGTATCAGCAATCACTGTAAGAAAAAACTTATTCTTGTCATAAACGTATTATTTCTGATTTCCTTGCAGTAGAAAGAGACATTATTTTTGCTTCCCTGATTCTGTCACTAAGGTATTTTTTATTCTGCTCTCACTTAATAAATGCTCGCGTATTATGGATTCGCGTGTTGAAATAAACTTAAAGCAGCTTTAGGTAAACGCCACAATTTAAAGCTTCAATTTTACTTCCGTGTCCTCGAAATGGTAAACCTCCTTCAAGCGATTTCTGGACCGTCACTAATAGACCGTTGTGTTGCCCCTGTGTGACGTTAATTTTTTTCCAAATCTATGTATAGTTAAGCAATTCAACCCGAGTGAGGTCTGATAATTTTGAAAATCATCTATATAATCTCAATATGGATTGGTAATGTACTGTTGTAGTAACCATCAACGTATTTTGGACCAACCGGCACTGTTCTGTTTTCATGTTGTCGTGGTGTGGAAATTTGGAGAGTTGGGTAACGGCTCAGGTGTTGACCTCGTAATCTGATCATAGTTCAAAATTACGAAGCGTTGTCTGAAGATCTTTACATTATAACATGGTTACCGTGATCCTGGGATTGATTCTCGGTTGTCATCAACAATCTGTTGTGTTGCTCGAGGTTGACGTAAATTCAACAACCAAAACAAATAAAAAAAATTATTTGTTGGTTGCATTTTTATTAACATCACACTGGAGAAATACTACGGGCTATTGGGAAGTGTTCGTGTAGGTAGATAGATATTTAATTAACGTCACACTAGAGCAGAGGTTCTCAAACTTTTTCAGTCACGGAGCACCTTTAAAATTGGAAATTCAACGCGGAGGACTAAATTTTTTCTCGCAGCTATATACTGTACTAGCCACTGCGTGGCCAGTACAGCATTGCCAGTGACAGTTCTTTTCTTGGGGTCAGGTGTGACCACTGCTCGCTAACCCCGGTGATTGCTACGAATTCGGGAATTAGTAGCCTATTGGTTAACAGCCATCACGGCGATGCCAAATGCGGCCAAATTCGAATTGCGAAGAGATCAATCGGCATGACGTCACAATCTCTTGCGAAAATATAAATATTTAATTGAAAAATTATTTATTAAAAGAAAATCAAATGTATAAGGTATCTGGTGTCAAATTTTCCGCAGATTTCGAATCCGTTGAAATTTTTAATCATCTTTAACGATCCCAATCTATATATATAATTCTCTTACGTGGCACGCAAAAAAGACGTTATTTGTTTTCGCGTTTTGGCAACATTGTACGATTCTTTGTTTATCCCAAAACCTCGCGCTTCGATTGAATTTATAGCGTTATCGGATGAAATTGTATTGGAAAACAATGAATTTTAGTCGAGCTGTTGCAGTAAATAATAGAAATCAAAGAAAACGGAGGATCTTTTCAGTGTAATTTTAAAAAAAGGTCCGTTTCGGGGCAAACTATTATAGTTCAACAAGACGCTTGCATTACAACTTTAGACAACAAACTCAATGAAAAAGCGTGGGTGGCTCGAGTGCTGGGTAAATGTACACACAACCAACATGCTGGGTTTTCAATTTCCAAATCAACGCTCACATTTCGAGTCAAAATTTGCTCAAAGTTTCCATTTGAATTCTGATTCCAGAGGTACTGTAAATATCTTTTCTGAAAAACAGCATAAAATTTAGATTTGAAAAATATTTTTTTGGAATATCATATTTTGTTAACAATTCCTTCTGCTAGGACACAAGTCTTCATTGATGCGAGCGAAGCGAGCATAGGTTTGCGCAGCGAACCAATGAGGATTGCGAAGCAATCCTCTGGGGGTTGCCGAGCGTTAGCGAGCAGGGGGCGGGCCCCCTAATTTTACAAAAAGAACTAAACAATGCCAGTCAAAAAAAAAAATGTTGTTTTGGTTTCTTTCCTACGCTGGAAGCGTTTGTGAACAGGAAATGGAATCTGATTTCTCGATCGCGCGAAGGTCATATGGGTAAAAATATAGAAGTTGCAATTTAAAAATTATTTATTTAAAGAAAATCATATCTTTAGGTATGGATCAAATGTGAAATTTTCCGCAGATTTCAAATCCGTTGAAATTTTTATTCGTATCTTTGACGATTTAGGGAGATAGAAAAAAGAACTACATAATTACAGTTAAAACTTTATTGGTTTTTTTCGTCTGCTGAAAAATCGTTCCTCCGCAAAATGAAACGGAAAAAATAAATTTAGAATCTGTCATCTCTTTATAGCGTTGCTATTCAATAGTAAACAATAATAATTAAATTCATTTAAAAATGTTCTAGATTGAATTTTTAAATTCGGCGCGACACAAAAATGGCAAAAAATTCGGACTACCTGCGTGCTAAATCTCATTATTGTAAGTGCCGTATATTTGTCAGGACTTCGATCACAGAAAAATACAGACAAACACTTCCTTTTATAATAGTAGAGATTTAGTAAATAGAACCACAAAATAGAATTGACGATACAAGGTAGTTTCGTCATTTAAGCTTGCAGGACATTAGATTTCACCGTTTAATTTTTTTTTTTCTGCACTAATTTCCCATTGTAGACGGAAAACACACATGAAAAAGGAAATATTTCAAAAAATAAATTCAGGGTAAATATTGCAGATCCACAATTTGTTATTTTATTAATTTGGTATTATTACATTTATTGCAGATTTTTACTTGGTTTCGTGGAACAGAAATTTAATGAGAAGGATGAGGCTGTTTTGATTTGCACAATGAGATTATATCTGGATGAATTTCGGATAGTTGCAACTGAATATCTTGTTCTGCATTGAGACGTGATCTGTATTTTGTTTTAATAGCAGGGAATCCTGTTTCGTATAAATAAGTGGTTGCGAAGGGCAGGAGAATAAGTTTCGATTTATATAATAGGATTTTAACATCTTTTAGCGTACACCAAAAAATCTGAGATTGATTCCTCAGTTTCAAACTTTGATCTTATCGCTGTATCTAATGTCAAATCAAGCAAGCATTCATATACATCGACCTTAAAATGAATTTTAAGGCCGATGTTCATATAGCTGTGATGTCAGAGAAGATGTTTTTTTGGATATAGAGTATGGTGTTACAACCCACGTTTTCTTTTATGTTTTCATGCTATCATTTTGGAAAATAAGAGTTCAAAATATCAATCAAACGCAAGAGATGAAATTCAGACTCATTTAAAATATCCGTAGGAATGTTTGATTCGAGTTCTACAAATCCTTTTGTGAATGGAAAACAATCCAGGCTTCCGTTTTTAGTTTCTTTTCAAATCCTTCCACATTATCAGTAGCATCAAAAACAGTTACTACTTTTCCTTGAAGTGAGACATAAATTATTAACTTTGAAAAAATCTGCCAAATACGCCAATTTCATGAGTCAACGATCATCACACAACTTCTCTCCCAAAGCAAAAACATTGTCACTCATGAAGATTCTGACTTCAATTCTAAAGCTACGGTTTCCTGAGAAAGCGGAGCCGTTATCTAGCAGTCATAATGCTGCGGGCATAACTAGGCGGCCGTCCAACAGAGACCAGAGGTGTCAACTTAAACGGACTGAAGACGGTGGAGAATGGGCAATACAGACAGATGTCGTGGTTTATTTTATTCGAGAAACAAAACAAACTGGCTTTTTTATTCTCTAGTCCAAGTTTCCCACTTCGGGATCGTAGAAAATGGAGTAAATATACAGTTAGGAAACCGTAGCTTTAGTTCAAAGAGGCGCATTAAACTTTTACCACGGAAGAGTCACCTTATTTCTGTGTGAAGATGTAAAGACGTATGCAGACTCCCCGTGAACAACCTGGTATTCTTAGGTCGTGATATTATAAAATTTATTATTTTAACAGTTTCATTCAGCATTTCATTTATAAAAGGTGGCATTTTCTTCTTTGCAAGAGCATGTCGTTGAAGTACGTAGTGGCTACTACTGCACACCTTGGCTTTATTTTTTATTTTTGCGATTGCAGCAGACACCTTACCAGTCATAGCTTTCGCTCTATCTGTGCATACATCAACACAGTTATGCCATAGGATGCTATTCGAAAAATTCATTTAATAATTCACTGCCACTTGTGGTAGTCGGTAACGACTTGCAAAGAAGTAAATCCTCTTGAAAAGAGTACAAATATGGATAGCGCTCAAATACCATAAGAATTGCCAAACCAGCAACATCGGTTGATTCATCCATTTGAAGCGAAAATTTAGTGGATTTCATACGAGAAATTAAAGTAGCTTTCACATTCTCTGCGAAGTCCCCAATTCGTCGCGAGATGTGTCATTTGACAAAGGAATTGTGTCTATCCCTTTTGCAGCCTTTACGTCAAACATGCATTCGATAATGTCTTTTACACAAGGCTTGATAAGGTTTTCAGCAACAGTGTGGTTTTCAGTGAACAGGTTTTCAGTAACACTTTGCCAGCTTGAGCAATTTGGTAACTGACTAAGTAAGATGCCATCAAAGCCTTTTCGTTGGCAGTTTTTGACTGATACGATTTACATTTCTGGACTTTCCTGAGTGCAATATACTTCCTTCAGAAAAAATCGGTTGGTTTATCCTTGCAGTCTGGATGGATCCCCTCAAACTGACGACTCATTTTTGCTGGAAACATTGAACTGTTCGCCAAGACTGTGCACAAATTACGGTGTTAATGGTGGTCTCAACGAACCCAATATCCAAATAAGAATCATGATATTTTCGTTTTAAAGTTTTTTTAATTGTGGAACTTGTGTGTATCCTGGGAAGCAGAGCTATGCAACTTGTTCGATTGTTCAAGAAGTTCTGTTGCATCCGCAGTCAATTATTCATTCGAAAAACCAGCTTGTACAGCAGCAGTAATCTTCCGCACTGCAATTAGAAAGTTGTATGAACATTAGCTGTATATAACAACAGCATAAATTCAGTAAAAAGTTGAAAGTTACTTTAAAGTTAAATAAGATATTGCATCTAAAAAGATTTATTGAGGGGTTTTTAAAAGAAAATACTGTAAAATTTTAAAAAATCCTATAATACAAAATCTTATACGTGAATAGTAAAATTTTATTTTTAGGGACTCTAATCTTTCAAGATTTCAAAATATCGCAATGAGTTTAACCATTTTGATACAAGAACGAGAGTCAACATATTGCAGGACTAGGTGTACGAAAATGGACAAGGCATATAGTTTTCATATGCTTGAGGAGAAGCAAAACAACGAATTATAAACAATTCTCAAGACTTTTTTTTGTTTATTTTACAATTTATGGTATTTTAAATTATCTAACTGGAATTTCATCTACAAACACACAAAAATTACTGTTTTCGGTATTAAAACTTTAAGTGCAAAATCTATTTTTATTTTGTTAAGATTACTTAATTTAAAGATTTAATTTTTTTCTTTATTGTAAAAAAATGAAAAACTAATGAAATTGAAGTGCAGATAAATACTCAAAATTTTGTCTTTTTCTCCATTATAGAATGTTTGCCATGACTTTATATTTTTAAATTTAATACTGTTCATTTAAAAAAAAAAAAAACTAAATATTGTAATATATTTGAGGTGCTGTGTCCCCTCAAACATCGAATAAAACCAAAACGAGTACTACATCTTAGATGTTCATGCTTCCACGTCTTTTCCAATTGGCTTGGCAAAATTTTGATGTTTTTTAAGAACCCCGTCTCCAACCAGCGATTCATTGAAAGAAAATCGACGTTATTCCCCGTATCACTAATTTAGTATTTGAAGGAAATCTTCACAACGAAATGATCAAAGCGAAAAATCTGTGAAGCTACAGAAAATTGATTTTTAAAAATAATAAATTACAAATAATGAACTTTATAATTTGTCGGTTCTCGACTGAATGTTGAGTAAAATGAAACTGATTTGAGAAGTGAGTAAACCACCAGTTTAAAGTGCAAAAAAAAAAAAATTCCGATAATTCTGGAAAGGCGTCGAAGTTTCTAATTGTTTCTCAAAAAAGCGGAGACAGTGTGTCCAGCTTCTGTCTGGTTCTGTGTTGTTTGGTGTTGCCCTTTGACGTAAATTTGTTTAGTCACTGGCGGACGAGAAACTGAAACTGATATATTGAATGCCGACTACCTTTTTTTCGTCAATGTTTCACCTGATCGGTGATAAATTATTTATACACGATTATTTTTCTTACACATCGAGAGCAAAAGGTCATACTATTAAAATATTTTTGTCCCATTTTTTTCGCAAAAGAGTTTTTTTTTAATTTTAAACTTTAAAATATATCTTTCTTTTTATTGTAAAAAAAAAAAATTGCGATCTTTTTCAGGTTTATTCGCTTTGTGATTGGTAATAGCGAGTCACGTGATAACGAGTCTTGTGGTACAACGGCTCATGAATTTGGAGCACGCGCAGACGCGACAAACACTGTTTTATTTATTTACTTAATTAATTCATAAAATTTGAGAGTATGCGCTAGGAAGTTTGCAATGTTTCCAGAAGAACCGGCAAATTCGGTCGTCGTTACCATAGCAACAGTCGAATATGAACATCTTAAAAAGTACTATTACAACACGGATCAGCTAATACATTTAAATTATCTTGAGATTTCCTCTGCATTTTAACAATATGTTTTTTATTTAACAATTTCCTTTTTTATGTGGAATTGAGATGCTTTTTTCTTGACATTTTAAAAAACATTTTTTTTAACCTTATATTTCCGTGTAAAAGCCAAGAAATTTGGAAGGTTTTATAAAGTACGTGGATCGGCTTATATACGGATCCGCTAATCTCGCAAAAAAGTAGGCAATTTTCCGTTACTCGGGTACAAGCGATAAATATCGCAATGGGAAGGGAACCTTCAATTAACGTCGTACTAGAGGTCCGGGATCAATCCAACAGCGATCCAAATGGGAATGGATTGTGAAGCAATCCCCTCCCCCTCATTGTTGAAAAGTATAGTTCGCTAAACGAGCTAAATATGATTGCGTAGTAATCACTGACGAGCGATAGCTAGCAGGGTGCGGAGCCCCCTAGTTTAATAAAAATATTTTTTATTTTAAATATGTCCTACCTTTATGCGGAGCACTGGGAATTGTTTTACGCGGAGTATATTTTGAGAAACTCTGCAACTAGAGAAATAGAACTTGCTATTGGCGACGGTCCAAGATCAAACCCGAAGGGAAAAGACCGAAGACAACACGTAATTTTGAGGTTGGTTAGTGTTAAATTAACGTCGCACACTGAAGCAGCATATTGGTTTTTTCGTGATTTTGAACCACGATCAAATGACGTAAAGCCCGGTTGGAGGTAGGTAGGTATTTTGATTAACGTCACACTGGAACAATACAATGGGCTATTGGTGACGGTACGGGTAATGATAATGGTAATTTCAGTTAACGTCGTATACTAGAGCAACACAATGGGCTATGGTGACGGTACGGGAAGAATCCCGATCGGAAATATCCGAGGATAATACGAAAGCCCTATTGGAAGAGCATCGGATTAGCAACTGGAGGGCTGCGCGTTTGAATCCAGCCAAAAGGGGGTTGGTGCACGTCAAATCCGTCGTTGCCTCAAGTGTCCTCACGTTGGCCGTTGGCATGGTGTGGAAGTTTGGAGAGTTAGGTACTAGTACTAGGTAGAGTGCCTATATAATAAGAGTGGCGACAAGGGACCAAATTTGGCCCAATGCGCATGCGCGGCAGCCATTTTTCTACCAGAATCGTCTCAAAGATGGTTGCTGGGCGAATTAATATATCATTGCAGGGAGAACAAAAAGCATATAATTGTTATAATATGGATACATTCGGTATAAATGAATCATATAAACGCTCATTTACATGCGTAATTGATTAGATGGATTGCACAACACGCTAACTTAGATTGTGGGAAACACCATGTTGTTCAAGAAAAGCTATTTATTTAAAAAGTCTTCAAATTTATACTAAAACACTAAAACAATAGTAAATAAACATTCTAGAACACGAAATGGAATATGAATAAGCTATATTTTCTTTTTAATTTAATATACACACGTTTTTCTCGAACACACAAAAAGCTCCCATGTTAAGTCTACGGGAGCTAGGAAAAGACCATCTCGTGCGGTAGAAAAGGTCTCTAAGCCAATCAGAGAGTGTTTCCCGTATGTAGCCACTCTTATTATATAGGCATTCTAGTACTACGTCACATGTTGCCTTTGTCATCTGACAGTGGTTCAAAATTACGTGGTTTAGTCCTTGGGTCTTTCTCTTCGGGATTAATCCCGACTATACAATAGCACGCTGTGTTTCTCCAGGGCTACGTTTAAGTAAAATACCCACCTTCCTACCAGGTGACCTAAAATGAATTAAAGAGAAAGGAACATGTCTGATTAAAATTGTCCACCTGAGACTGGAGCACAAACCACCATACATCTTATGATATGTTCAAATTTTTTTATTAATGGCTCTTTTTTTTGTTTCAAGATTTTTTCTCGTGTTTTTTAATAAAACACAAACAAAGCGGGTGTATATGTAAAACAAGATGAACAAATTATATTGTTTTTATAATTTTTTTAAAGCTACAATTTTATACCAATAGATGGCACTGCTATCCTATTTACATTTGTGGAATTGTGAAGCGCGCGTCGTGCAAATCTACCTTCTTGAGTTCTTGAGCAGACGAAATTTTCTCTACTGATGTTATGACTATATCCATTTAAACTGTGATGGATTTCCGAATAAGTGTCGCTGGAATGAGAGATGTCTTGAAATCTGTTTCTATATCTGAAAGGGCTTCACAATATTGAATACCCTGCCAATTTCTGACTTATTTTAATATTTTGCATTTCCCAAACAAAACAGACGTTTTGGCTGGATCGTGCTATAAAAGTAAGGATTTTTAAACACTTCAACGGTTTTTACATTCAAAAAGAATTCCATTAAAAACATTGTTTCTCTGATTAGAAAACGCAAATTTAGATTTGTGGAAATATTTTCGGGTTGTATTTCATCATTTTCTTTTTCCTTGTGTGCACAATGAGAATAAGAAATATAGAGCTTATATGACTAAACGATGAAACATTTAAAGCATTGTGTGATTAAATATTCAGCAAAGGAATTGCAGAATAAATGAGTTAGCTTAAATTGGAAAGTAACTACTTACATTCGATTGAAAGATATGCTGTGTTATGTTGTGATAACTTTATATTGATCTTTATTCCAGATATGACTTTTAATCATCAATTCTCCAAATCAAATAAGAATAATCGGTGCATGCGTCTGAGACCTGTACGCTAGTCTAGTACTTGTACGCTATAATTATAAACAATAAAACTGATTAAGTTGTCAGCGTAACCGATATTTGTTAATCGTAATACACTGGTTTCTGAATCGTTGACACTTTGTAATCGTAAACATATTAAACGGATAAAAGAGAAAATTTTGAAACATCGCCTCCTTGATTGCTTTAATTGACCCTTAAGTTTCAAAAGATCATCTCTTAAAAAGAAAATGTTACTTGTCAGAGATCGTTGTTGCTAATGTAGCTAATCAGCTGTTACACCGACCTTTAATATTTACCACAGAAAGCGATCACCTATAATGGTAATTATCTACCTTTATTTTGAAGAGTATATTTTCAATATAAAAAAAGGATAAGTTCTATTATTTATATTTTAGAATAGTTTTATTTTCGTTTGATTTTGTACGAAGTTCTCGAATTGTTGATGTTCTACAGTTGACTTCGTGAATTATTTCGTTAAGCCTAACTTTATGCATAAATGTTCGAATTAGCTAAACTACATTTTCTTAACGAATATTAGATGAGCTATTAAAGTAATGGTTTTGCCATATTTAGTAATATTCATTCAATATTTAAAATTTTTTTGCGTGTTGAAAAATTTGAATGTTGTTTAATCTGGTTCGGATTTTTAGAGTTCGGCTGCATTTTGGTTCATAAAATTGAACTGGAAAGATCATTTGAAGGTTAATTTAGTATTTTTCTTATCACAGTAAATCATTTTATTGACTGGTTTATTAATGGTGTTTTAAATGAGTGCATTAATCATTGATTATAAAGTATAAAGTAATTTTCTGTACGTGGTAGTTACTCGATATCTAAACACAATATAAGAAATCCTTGTACAATTTTTTTTGTATTGTGTTGCAAAAACGATAGTTACTGACAAAAAAAAAATGTTGTCCAATTTTTTTTTGTGTAAACAAATTGATATTTGACGGAGATTCATGATAAATTCGACCTCGAAAAAAATAAAGCCTAAAATTGGTATTACATATTTTTGAATAATGTTAAATTATGATGAATTTCAAAGCTTTTAAATGTGTTCAAGCTGTATATAAGGTGCTTTTCTCAAAATTGTAAAACATTTTCCATTTTTCACAACTAAAATGACCTTTTTGAATTTTGTATTACTTATTTTTTTATCATTAAAAAATTTCAAACAGAATTCAGTGCGATGCATTTTGTTATGAATCTGGTTTAAATGTTCAAGGCATGTTAAAATTTTGTCAAAAACCAGAAAAAATTGTCATTAAAAATATAATTGAATGTCAAATTATCAAGATTTTTTTTAATGTGATATTCACTAAATACTAAACATTAAGAAATACTCAGCATCTAAATGAAAGTAGAGGCACATAAACTATACAAGCCTCACTTGAAATAATTTTTTGATAAACCAATACAAGGTTTATCAAACTTCAGTATGTGTGATTGAAAAATGTTCAGGGATGACAGTATAGCAATTATAACTATAATTTAGACTAGTGAAACGATTTTTAAAATACCTACCCTTTGTAAAGCATGACAAATAAAAAAAAAAAATTATATTATTTCAATTCACTCCAATTAAAAAAAAAACTATCAAAATTAATTTTTTTTATGAATAGTGGTTTTTGCAAAATCTGCAAAATTTAATTTGTTATTACATATAATTTTGATCAACCATATTTAAATATGAAAATATTTGGTAAATACTATTTTAATGTCATTGACCACAAAATGATTCAGCTGTAAAAGGTTTTTATTCTTATGTTCCTGAATATTGCAATTGGATATCTGCTAATTTTCACACTTGAGTTATTCAATAAAAATTTCAAATTACTTTTTGTGCTGAATGAATTAAAGCATTGAAACATTTAATTTGAGTAAATATTTATTTTATGAATCTGCCTTTTCATGAAATCAAATTTTAATTAAAGTGATTGGTTATTCTTTTACATGTGCTAATCCACATGTCATATTTTGTTAGCTAAACAGTTGCTTAATTTTTTTCAAACCTAATATGATAAACTGTTAACACATTTCATTCATCATTGATATTTTATTGTTATCAATGAATAAATGAAAGTATGCTCAGTTTTTGGAAATATTCATTTGCAAGGTGTTTTTGAGTTTTTATAATTGAAATGTTTGTTGAGGAAAAGTTACTAAAGTTAAGTTATCTTTTCATTGAGCACAAGTATGTCCTGTAGATTTGCTTGAGTACACATACAATCTGACTTATGTGCTTGATCTCAACATGCTAAAGATATTTTTATGTGGGATTTAAGAAAATATAAACATTATTGATTTGTGGGAAATATAGCAATGCTTTGAGGCAGGTATTTTAAATGTTGAGCAATATGTTTTGCATGATCACATAATTTTTTCTCTGATCTATTTGCGAACAAGAAGATAAGTTTACACAGTTAAAATATGCTTGTAAAATGTTTTTCTGTTTAAGAAATGTTATTTAGTTTTTTAATCATTGTTTAATGGCACTATTTTGCAACATGGACAGCTCACAAAAATGACTTGCACAGAAAAAATCACTGAGTAAAGAATTTTAGAATATAATTTAGAATTAGATATTTTATATGCAATGACTGGAAACAATTTAAAAAAAGACAGAAATAGCACTGAAATCTGAAATTAAGTGGAGGACTTTTAAGACATCAAGCAAACCACAGTTAAAAATAAGCAGTTTTCTACCCAATTCATCTAAATTTTAAAAAATAATATTTTTTGCTTCCTATATGAAAAATTTGTGTTAAAATTAAACAAAAGTCAAAGTAATACATGAATTTTAAAAGATACTCCACTTTTCTATTGTAAAATTTTAACTTTCAGAAAAGATGAATTCTTTTATCATGATCTATTCTAATTGTATATTCAGTAATTCATTTTGACAATATATAGAGATGCCAACTACTACAGATTCTCAGTAGTTTCTACCGTAGTGAATCGGGTACTACAGATTACGGAATCAATGATTTTTTTCTATGGAAAAATTCAATTTTATTTTTCATGACACATTAATTAGTTTACTTATTTCTGTACTTTTTCATTGTTAATATATTTGTTTTGGTAAATGGGAGAGAGTGCTTAAATTTAATTATTAAATGTTTTTATATGTTTTCATGTATGATATACCTTACTAATTTTATAAATATTTGTTGCTTATATGTTTCAAATTTGTAATTAAATACTTAAATATGTGTGTTATTAAAACCAATTTCTTAAATTTTTCCTTGACTGCTGAAAAATTCTTAAAACTACAAATTTTTTCTTTTGATGCTACTGAAAACTTCCATCGCAGGTTGGCATCTATGAATATATGACTTGTTCTTTGGTTGTACTTGTATATGAATCTGTCCAGTTAAAATCAACTTACATGAATAAACGATTAGAAAACTATTTAATGTTGCATGTTTTCCATACTATATCCATCTTAAAAGAAGCTCTCTGAAATTAGTTCATTATTTTTTGACCAGTGCACTTGCCAAGAAGGAAAGATTTTTTTGGAGCAATGTTAAAATGATCACATTTTGCCTTAATATTTATGCATATTTTTTGAAATTGGTATTTTTCTTCTACAGTTATTCTTAAATTTTTTGTGTTGTGGTGGATTGTAATCAACATGAAGAAAAAGATTTTGTTCAAAACAGTTTTTTGTTTGACAGACTACTGTTCTGAACTAGGGCTTCTTAGTTGAGGTACAGTCCCTCTATTATAACTAGCTGAAGTCATCTAGATCTATAGATCATCTATAGTTCTAGTGATCTATCATCTATAGATCTAGTGAAGGCCCTGTTAGAACAATGACACCTGTGTCATAAGAATATGCGTTCACCAGTTTGTTTAGGATGAAATTAGCATATTGCTTTCTTAGGTTTCCTTAACTGTATTTGGATGCAAATGTTTATGCTATTAAACGTATCTTTAAAAATTTGCATTTTCTCTTCAAAGGTACCAAGTGTTAAAATATAATGGAAATAATTTTGTTAAATCATAAACTGACATGTAAATTTTGATCCAAGTAATTTTTATGTAACTAATTAATTTTTTTCTTTCAGATATTGTATCTTAATTAATCATTTGTGGAATGTGTTTGTAATATTTTGGTTTCATTAATTATGAACAGCCACTGACATCACTACAGTTGAGTGTTTAAGTAAGTATATTTCATTCTACTTGTAAGAAATTGAGAAGTCCAAATGTGTCTTTTAATACTGGATAGCAGGGGTGTGTGGGTGTTATGAAAATAAAATCATGTTTTTTTTTAAATCATAAAATTCCGATTTATTTGATATGAATCGGATTTCCATTGTTTTAATAACTACTCTGCCTGTTTAACTTAAAATTTTACATAAGACATGCGCACAACTCATACTGTAGTTTCTAGATAGTTTTGATTTATGTTAAAAATTAATATTTATGAAGAATAGCATTTATAAAGTTTTAGGAAATATAGCTTGGTAAATCTTTGAAGGATTGCAACGTGATATTGGAATTAGCAAAGTTAATCATGTGATAGAGTAAATAGAACAGCACAGCAAATGCCATGGGTAAGCATTGTTTTCCCATCTGGTTTTCGGGCAGTTTGGATTAGTTTGATTTTAACCCATAACTGGTGACTTGGAAATTTTTTAAACCTAGATAAATAAGGTTCTGTGATCTCACTAACACCATATTATTATTTATTGTATAAATAAATAAAAAATCAGGCAAATTTCAGAAATTTTTGCATTATATGTTTACTATATCTGAATAAAATGTTTTGAACGTCTTTAGTTAATACAAAATTGGACAAAAAAATCATCTCACCAATAGAAAATAAAAGAAACATGCAACAAAATTTATGAAAAAATACTTTCTGCTTATTAATATTTAACTCAAAAAAAGTACTTGTTAAAAATGTACCTAACTTGTAAGTAAAGAATAAAAAATGAAAAGCCATAAAATGGCATATTTTTCAAATTTTCTCTGAGCTTTAATAAGTATTTCACAGTTTTATTTGAAGCACACAAAAAGGGTCTGACATACAAGAAAATTTTCTCTATGAACAGCATAGAAGAATGAGAGTAATACAGTTTCCCAAGAACATGCCAATTGAGTAGAATTTTGAGCTTGCAGTTAAAAAATATTATAATCATTAAAATAGTTTCCCGCTCCATCCATATCCTATTTTGTTAACATTATCACTCAGTTATAAGGGTGGGTATATTATTACATTCCAAATTTCAGTTCCTTAAAAACAAAATGCTAATAATCTAAAGAATTCTTAGAGATCAATGCATAAAATTTCTCTTAAAAACCTTTATAAAAATGAATTAACGTTACACAAAACAGAATGAAAAATACACTGAAGAGCTAAAACATTATGACCACCTACTCAATAACGTGTTGCGCCTCCTTTGGCCTGCAAAACAGCTGCAACTCGCCTGGGCATAGGTGCCACAAGTTCTTGGTACGTGACTGGAGACAGGTTGTACCAAATGTCTAAGCCGCGGTCACACAATGTTGAGATATTTTGGACATGTTGGTGTTTGAGCTCTGAGCTGCAGCTCCATGACACCCCAAATGTGCTCTAATTGGATTAAGATCCGGCGAGTTAGGTGGCCAGTACATTAAGTGGAATTCATCAGTATGCTCCTCGAACCACTCCAACACAATCCGAGCCTTGTGACATGGGGGCATTGACCTGCTTTGAGATTCCATTTCCAGTTGGGAAGACAGACGCCATGTAAAGGTGCAACTGATCCGCAATGATGTTCAGATAGTTCACAGCGTTCATGGTCTGTTCTACCACAACTACGAGTCCCAGAGTCGCCCATTAGAACGTCACCCAAAGCATAATAACGCCACCACCAGCCTTTGTATGACCTGCTGTACAAGAGGGGAGCAACTGTTCGCCTGGCAGACGGCGTGCCCTGACACGACCATCGACGTGATGAATGAGAAATCGGGATTCATCTGACCAGGCAACTCTCTTCCACTCATCCATGGTCTAGTCTCGATGTTCCAGGGCCCACTGTAGGCATAGTTGCTGATGACGCTTGGTCAACAGAGGCACACGAGTGGGACGTCTGGTGTACATTCAACATATTCAAGTGTCCGCTGAACTGTATGTTCATAAACACTTGCGCTTGGACCTGCATTGTATTGGGTTGTCAGCTGAGCCACTGTCTTGCGCTGATTTTGCTTTACCAAGCGGGACAGTCTCCGACTTCCTTTTTCTTTGGTGACTCATGGACGACCAACACCTTGGTGTCTACTGCTGGTGTCACCATCATTTATCCACTTTGCATGACTACTAATAACGGCAGATCGTGAACACATATCAGTCGTGCAGTTAAGGTGATACTCGTTCCGAGTCTTCGGGCAATTACGATTTGCCCTCTATCAAATTTGCTTAGATCAGCAGCCTTTCCCATCACTCGCAAAAGTAAGTACAAGAATGTTTACTTACCTTTTCCAGCAGCAGTTAACTACCGTTCTCACTAAATCACTTGCCCTCCACGTCATCCAGACGAGTTCATTGAAGAAAAATGTGATGATGGTCATAATGTTTTGGCTCGTCAGTGTATATATATTCCTAATTATGAAGACATGTGCAAAATTGAATGCTTTTGTACAACTGCAGAAAACTTTTTATTGCCATCAAAATAAGACTAAGTGTCTTTATTTTTTTCATAAACAAACTCCTCAACTTATTTGATGTTAGTTAAGTTATTTGAATAAAATAATATGCATCTTGTTCATAGTTATTGCATTTTCAATTTTTATGAACTACATACAGAAAGGAAAATAAAGTTTAAAACTTTCATTTAGGTCTGATTTTTTTAATAAGAATACCTTGTTTTAAATTGAGATTTATATATATAAACCACATATTGATTTAAATTGCGTACCCTGCTAGATAGTATAGTATGAAACTTGTCTGTCTAATATTGTATGTATTATCAAAATTTGTTGAAATTTAGATTACTTTATAGCCATTACTTTAATCTACTATTTTACTTTGTATACAAAATTTATTAATCACAAGATCTAAGGTTATAGCATTTTGTTGTATGTACAAAATCATTCAAAAAAAATTTCTATTCGTGTTGGTTTTAAATGTATTATTAATTTTTGGAGGGATACTACCAGGGTGTCAAGATCACTTGATTTAAATCAACAATTAAAATCATGATTTTAATCAAATGATTTTTAAAAAAATGTTGATTTTAATTACATCCAATCTTACATTTTTATAACTAAGTAAATACACCTTAGAAAAATCGCAGAACTCGTCAAATGCTTTAAACTTTCCGCTTTCATGCCTACACCCAAAAAAGTACTGATCACCTTTTGAAAAAATGTTTGGCACTGTACACTTGCAAATAATCTGAGGTGTTTATGGACTAAGTAATATGTTGAGTGTTGAGAAAGGGATTCTGCCAAACAGTAAATTAAAAAACAAGTTGACATTTACTTCGAAGTTTTGACAATATTCATGCAAAATTTTATAATATGTTATGAACAATAAAGCATTCATTCATTCATTCAAGTGTAAGAAGCATTGGAACATATTGTACATTAATGTTATGCTTAAAAAAGTCTTTAGCTATTTTATATTGTCCATGACCCCACTAGTAGGCCTAAACTACTTCTCACCCCTTTAATTGACTGGCCAATGGCTTAGCTATAGGGGTTTTTCAACAACTTTTTTTAATTGAGACTTAAATACAAAATAGCATAATTAATGTGATTAATAATTTATTAAATAAAAAATACTACTGAGCTTTCTATTTGAAAGGATAAAAGTTTAAGCACTAAGAACATCATTTTTCATTTTACAAAAAGCACCCTGAAACAGTCACCTGTCACTTTAAGAGTAGTGATCCATAGCAAATATATATCTAATTAGACTATAATTTAGGTCTGTGACTTACACTTACTGATAAATTTGTCAACGTGATGATGTAATTTACTCAAGAAAAACTTTGTAGGATGTCAACTTGTGTTTTAAAGTCAAACAAATGTTTTACCTTCTGCTTTTATTTTGAAAATTTCACTTTTTAAATGTATTACCATGTAACAAACTATGATTTTTAGTAAAATAAATATTGGTTCACCATGTCACAAATTCTGGTTGTTTACTTTAAATAAATATTGGTTTACATGTCGTGTCAAAAACTCAATTTTTTGTTTTCAAATTTATTTCTAATTATAAAAACAATGCATAGGGCCTAGGCCAAAAAAAAGGTTTGTGTCCTGTATGAGCAAAAATACTAGGGTAGGTAAGTAGAAAAAAGTTTTTTTTTTTGCTAAATATTTTCACAATATATACACAAAAGGAAATGTTATCCGAGTATTAATGTTTGATTTAAAATTGATCAAAGGTGTAAAATACCTGGGTATATTTATTTTTGCGGGTCAATATCCTGGGTACCTCAGGATACCCCAAATTGGGTATTTTAGTGGGTATTTATAATTTTTCTTCAGGTTTAACTGCTCATTCACAACTAAGTTTTATTTCTGATAAAAATGTTAATCGTTCTAACAAACGTGTTATTAAAAAGTTAAATTAAATTAAAAACAGTTTATGTTTAGAATTTTTTTGTATTGTAATTGCAGGGTTTGTCAGGTTACAGAAAACAAACCATTTTTTTGGACCTTCAAAAATTTAAATAAAAAAAATCTGACTACTTGAAAATTTTTAAAAATGTTTTTGCAATTTGGATACTACGTCATCTGAGTCACTATTACTAGTTTGTACTGGAAAAAAAACTAAAATAATGATTGATAATTGCATTTGTCCTTAATTTGCTTAGAATATTAGTTCTAAGCAAATTGAGGATGTATTTATTTGTCTCTTATGTTGTGCAATATTTGCATAACTTTAAATTATTTTTAACTATAGCTTTTAGCATTTTAATTTATGTATGTTTTAATTTCATTACTTATACAAATATGAAAATTTAATATTAATTTATTTATCTGGAGGATCTATTATTCCCTTTCAGTTATAGTTTAACTGTGTTCTGCTGAATCTATTTTGTCACCTAAGAGTTTAACTGGTGTATTTTGTGTAATATATTAATAATAGCAACTTATAACTAGAAATCAATTTCAACAAAATAGTGAAGGTGAACAAAAAGCATGACTTTTTTAGTGTAAATTATAAGAATTAAACAACGTTACAAGGTTCCAAAATTACTATTATTTTTAGATTAAAACAAATTTAATGGTTAAAATGTATTTTATCAGTTGAAAGAATCCTGTGAAATTTTAAACTGGAATAAGAAAAAACAAGAAAAAAAAAGTACAATACTAGTTGAGAACAATGCAGTTAACTATAATATGGAAGGGATACATAATAAAATAATAATGCACAGATTAAGGATTATTTTAAAATGACTAAATGCACTGGTTTTCATAATAAAAAGTTATTTGTATAAAAAAAAAAAGTTTGAAATATTTTTAAAGAAAATGTCAACTTTTTTTTTATCAATTATTGATTTATTATTACTTTACACACATTTGCTATTTGGTTATCTTAATTCAATTCAAATTGTATTTTTTTCACTTTTACTTCAATATTAGTGTTTATGACTTTTTTCTTTATAAAAAGCAAGGAACTTCATAAAAATCTATTTAATTTCCCAATGCGTGCCTATTTGATTGATTACTTCATACAACAAAGTAAGCAATGTTGCCACAAGCCTGTGAAAGTTTTTTGAACTAATGTGCTCAACAAGTATCTGAATGTGAAAAATCGTGATTAAAAAAAAATATATGTTTGTTTGATTTCAAAAAGATTTTTTTATGTTTAAATCCAAATATGATTTAAATTAATTTGTTGTTGAAATACATTTAAACTTGCTAGACCTCAGACATGCAATTCAAATTGTTGTTTCTTGATATAATTGATTTATATTAAACATAATAATGAGTGTTTAGAAAATATAGCTAGGCAAATTTTTGGAAATGTTGGTTTTATTCTTTCTGATTTTGGTAAAAATCCATAATACTTAAAATTCTAAGTTAAAAATATAAGATATATTTAATTTTAATTTTCCATTACCTAACTTGTTTCAAGTGTAAAAACCCAAAGTTAATCTGTTAAAAATCTGCTTTCTACAAATACAAAAGTGACTGATGGTTAGATGAAGCTATGGATAGTTTTCATGTCTACGCAAGCACCAATTTTAATGAATTTTTCTCACTCCAAGGAGATTTCTTAAATATAATGTTTTTGCACAGTGGAAACCAAAAAAAAAAAAATATCTACTTTCACTTGAATAAATTAACATTAGTGTATAGGTGCAATGCTAATTTAAAAACATTCTTAAATTATTATTTTTTTAGCCATGGTAGAATGTTTCACTTCTAACTTTTAAAAACAGTTAATCTAAATGCAAATCAATAACTTTAAAATCATATCTATGGAGAGTAATTTTCCAAATGAGTAGGAATTTTCTTATTCCATAGGCACTAAGTTAACTTTCCATTAGTCACTGAAAACGTATACCTAACCTAAACCAACCAAATTAAACCATTAGTCGGAGATCGTTTTTAACAGATGAGGTCTCAATGCATCTGAGGTGCTCGATGTTTCCCTTTGTAGTTATGCATGTGTAAATTATTCATTTAAAAACAATACGTAATATACGATTATACTAAAATAAACTACAAAAATGTATTTTATTTATTTATAAATACAGTAGAGTCCCGATTATCCGAGTTGATGTGGACCAAGACTAACTCGGTTAAAGCGAAAATTGTAAATAAAATAAATCATGTAGATTTAAATGTGTATTTTAACAAACACAAAAGTTATAACAGATACACCACATGCAATTCATATTGTTACTATAATTAAAGAGTTCTTACTTAAAAAAGTCCTTAATTGTTTTTTAAGTAAGAACTCTTCAATTATCGTAACAATATGAATTGCATTAAAAAAGTTCCTAATTGCTTTTTGTTTTACGTTACTTTGGCGTTTTTCTGCAGCAATGTTTCGTCATTTTTTTAAGGATAACAGGATTGCTGGTGTCGCTTCATCTTGTTGTTCTATATATTCAGTAGCACTTTCTATAGCTTTTAGTCCATCTGTATGGGAGATTTTCATCGTCACTTAGGGTTCATCACACACGTTGGGTTGGTGTGGAAATTTGGAGAGTGGGGTGCCAGCTCAGGTGTTACTTTGTCATCTGACCGTGGTTCAAAATTACGAAGTGATGTCCTCGGATCTTTCCCTTAAGGGATTGATCCCGGACCGTCGTCAATAGACCGTTGTGTTGCTCTAGTACGACGTTAACTAATAATTACCAAGTGTCTTCATCATCGCTAGATTAATTTCCCTTATTGACGATAATTTTATCTGTAATATCTTGTTCGTCAGAGTTTATCCAGTCGCATATATCCTGTTCGTTGATTGGCTCAGACAATGTCAGTTTCATGACTAAATCCAAAAGATCATTGCTACCTTCATTTTGGACTTTCCGTGGTGTTCTGTATTCTGTGTATCGATAATTTTCCTCCACGACTTTATTATGGTTTCTGATTTTAATTCGTCACATGCCTCAGCTATCCGGTAGACAGCATCCTTTAGATTAAAACTTTTAAGCGTCTCTGAGACACTTCTATTTTCCTCAATTCCTTCAATAAGAGCTTTTAGTAATTTTTGTTCGGTAATTTCTCTTTATGCTCTCCAAAATACCTTGATCTAAACGCTGAATTAGTGATGTGATATTGGGAGGCCAAAAAAGAGCTTTAATGTTGCCACTCACCAATTCATCATCATTCGGATGACAGGGAGCATTTAAAAGTAAAGAGGGTAGTGTTGTTGGATTTCGTTTTCCTGATTGTTTGTGAGATCATATTCAGAATTTTTTCGTGTAGTTTAAAAAAAAAAAATGTAGAAAAAAAAAATCATCAAAATATTTGATAACTTGGTAAAAGCAGAAACTCGGATAATCGGGGTTTTGATGTAATACATTTTAAAGTTATTGTTTTTGTGCTTAACAACGAAAACTTTGAAAACAACCATTGTGCACCTGTCAGGACCAGTGCAACAGTTAATAATGCTCTCAAATACTATATTTTGTTAATAATCTAAAGTTATTCACTGAATATATTACCCCCCCCCCCTTTCTGTTCTGGAAGACTGAATTTGATGTACTATTTTTTATTAATACTAGGTTGCTCCGCCCCCTGTTCGCCTCAGTTCGATATCTGGCAAACCCGTTAGTCAAAAATGCAACCTTTCGTTTCACCGTTTCCTTTACGCGATCTACAATTTGTACGCTCGCGAAATTATACTTTTCCTCGCATCGAATTTATTTATGAACCAATTTTAAAAATCATTACACCATAAGAAAGAGTGCATTCTAAGCTTTCACAAGGTATTTTCAAATTTAAAAACAAATAGTATTAAGCTATAGAATATAACAGTTTTAATTTTGTATCGGAAATTACGATCTATAAGTTCCGAAATTTGTCTGACCAACTTTAATCCGCATCAAATTTATTTTTTAACCAATTTAAAAAAGAGTAGTATTAAGCTATATACTAGGGGGCCTGCCCCCTGCTCGCTAACGCTCGCCAACCCCCGGAGGATTGCTTCGCAATCCTCATTGGTTCGCTGCTCATTGGTTCGCTTCGCTCGCCTCAATGAAGACATGTGTCCTAGCAGAAGGGATTGTTTACAAAATATGTTACCAAAAAAATGTTTTTCAAATCTAAATTTGCTGTATTACAGAAAAAATATATACAGTATCTCTAAAATCGGAATTCAAATGAAAACTTTGTGCAAATTTTGACTCGAAATGTGAGCGTTTCTTTGGAAATTGAATACCCAGCATGTTGTTTGTGTGTACATTTTCCCAGCACTCAAACGACCCACACTTTTTCATTGAGTTTGTTGCCGAAAGTTTTAGTGCAAGCGTCTTGTTGAACTATAATTGTTGGCCCTGAAAAGGACCGTTTTTTAAATGGCCCGGAAAAGATCCTCCGCTTTCTTTGATTTCTATTATAAACTAACTGCAACAGCTCATTAAAATTTCCTTTTTTTTTCAATAAAATTTCATCCGATAACGCTATAAATTCAATCGAAGCGCGAGACTTCGCGATAAACAAATAATCGTACAGTATTGCCAAAACGCGATTACAAATAACGTCTTTTTTGTGAGCCACGTAAGAGAATTATATATATAGATGTGACAGTTTCAATAAAAAAAGTAACGAAAATTTTCCAATATCCCGAAATTTGTATGACAAACTTTTTATCGCATCGACTTTGTTTATTAACCATTTTCAAAAAAAAATTGTTCCGTAAGAAAGAGTACATTCTAGGGTTTCCTGCGATGTTTTCAAATTTAAAAACTAATTGTAACAAGATATAGATATGAGTTTAAAAAAAAATTCCGAAAATGTCTCGATTTTTCTGGAATTAAAAAAAAATATTATCAGGAACCAAATTGAAATTTCTAAAAAAACTAGGCGTCCGGCAAAAATTCACATTCAGAGGTATTCTAAAAAAAAAAATCACGGCTGAAGACTGAAAATTGTTCGTCTTTTGCTAACGTTGGTAATTTCGCTCTTTCAACTGTGACACTTAATAAACCCTAAACTAATAGCTGCATCGGAAAAAAAACTTATTCGTCTCGTTCCCTGTCAATTTTGTAATTTTCTGATCCGTACTTTCTCGGGAAACCGTCTAAGAATCGAGCAAAAAAAAAAAAAAGAAGCCAGTTTTCAATCCTACAGTGGCGGCGGTAACTTTTTTTAGAGTGATAACAAAAATTCCATTTATTAGTAGTTATATGTGTAATTAAATCGAATGCTTCTAGCTTTTTGAAACTGGAACTTATACAAATATACACTCATTGCCATAAAAATTTGCGCACCATGAAAGAATTGTGGGATTGTAACGAAACTTGGCATGAAGGTACATGTCGGCCAGATATACAAATGATTAGAAATGCAGCGTGATTGCGCATTGCGTAAAGCCACTAGAGGGCGTTGAACTTCGTTCTCCTTGGAGTATAAAACAGGTAAGCAGAGCTTGTTTGAGTGTACTTAATCTTTTGCAAAGGAAACGCTGAGGTAGACATGCCGTTACGCCGCCATCGAAGACAATATGAGCAGTTGTCAAGAGTTCGAGAGGGAAAGAATCACCGGGATGATGGAAGCTTGGTGGTCAGATCGGCGAGTAGCTCGTGAAGTAGGCCGTTCTGATTTTATTGTGAGGAGGTGTTGGGACCAGTGGACAGAAGAGACATCATTTACACAGCGACCAGGCTCAGGACGCCCTCGACGCCCATTACGTGTGCTGCCAATGACACCCACCTACCGACGCCTCCGTTTGGAGTGGTGTCGCGCACGACGGGATTGGACTGCAATGGAATGGAACCAGGTCGTCTTCAGCGACGAATCTAGATTCAATTTAAGCAGTGATGACAATCGTGTTCGTGTGTGGAGGCCCCGTAGTGAACGCCTCAATCCTGTCTTCGTTTTACAGTGACACACCGCTCCCACAACTGAAGTGATGGTATGGGGTGCCATTGCTTACGATACACGGTCACCCCTACTATTGATCCATGGCACAATGACAGCCCAGCGGTACGTCCATGACATCCTTCAGCCACATGTGATGCCACTCATGGCAGGACTTCCAGGAGCCATTTTTCAACAAGACAATGCTCGGCCACACACAGCAAGGATGTCACAAGACTGCCTCCGCCGCGTTACCACCCTTCCCTGTCCTGCTCGATCCCCAGATTTGTCACCAATCGAGCAAATCTGGGATCATTTCGGACGGCAAGTTGGACACCCTACGAGTTTGGTCGAACTAGAGGCGCGTTTACAGCAACTATAGAACGAGATGTCTCAGGACATCATACGGAAATTGTATGCCTCAATGCCCGCTCGTATCGCATCGTACATTCGCGCTAGAGGGGGTCCAACAGAGTACTAGAACTTCCATTTATTTGTACTTTTTTCTGCAATAAATGATCCTTTTTCTTTGATTGTCTAATCACTTACTTATATCAAAGTAGTACTTACATGTGTAAAATTTCGTTTCATTTTGACGACATTTTCTTGGTGCGCAAATTTTTATGGCAATAAGTGTATGTAAAATAGTTTGCCTTGTAAAAATTTTTTTTTTAATGACAGCAAATGATACATTTGTGTGATGGTTTCATTTTAATTAAAATTAAGAAATCTGATTGGAAGTTAAATGTAATTTTCCCTTTTGGTTATGTTGTCGAACAAGGGTGTTTATTAAAAAATGAGGTTACTGAGAGGTAAAATGATTCATAAGTAATAGGGACATATCTTGCTAGAATGCAGCATATTTATAGGTTACCTATAAATATGTTGTATTTGAAGTTTTATTGTTGAAAACAATGTTGGATCTGGATGGTAGAATAGCCAATTCAACACTGAGAGATTTTTCTGTGTTGTGAATTAAACACTGTATAAGATTGTATTTATTTCTTTAAACCATATTTATAAAGGTTGATGCTATTGAAATATCTGTCAATCAAGTCATTAACTGTACTACATTAACCATTACATCATGCACAAAATAGTCTTCCTGATTTTCTGCAATGCATTCATGTTTAGTTTAAATTGTCAACTTAATTAATTAACAGTAAATTGTGATCAGTTTACTTTTGAAAAAACCTTTTGTAACTGTTTTAAAGTAGACAATATTAAAAAAAAAAAAAAACGAATAGTGGTATTCTGTATTTCCTAAATCCTAAATTTAATCACATTAATAACATTTATACACATCTTAAGAAGTTAAATGTATTTATGATTTCAATCTTGCAATTTTTTTATGGGAAAGCAGAATGAAAAGTTTATCTCTTCTGATATTGCACTTGTAAAAGGGCTTTATTAAAACATTTCTGAAAATTTTCAAAGGAAATGATATTATAAATGCCACAATGGGTTTTTCGAGATACTTTGTTGGACGTTTTCTGAGAATTCAGAGTATCCTTGTAGTTTTACACAGCCGTTGACCAACTTATTCTTTTTTAAAGCGTAGAATTCCACTTCACTGACAGTTTTAGTTAATTTCTGTGTTGTAGAGGTTTCAGGCTAACCTGAAAATGGAAGATTAAAGCTGGATTAACAGCACAGAGCTTGAATGAACAATCTTTTGAATATTCTATTTACAATCCCACCACTTAAAAAATAATTCAAACGTAACTTATTTCGTAGGAATCAAGGTCTTTCTGGTTTCAAAAAATAATTCTAGAGGTTTTTCAAATTGATTTATTAATTTCTAGAGTAGGGGAATAGAATACTATTTGGAGGGTCATTGGTTTGGGTGGAAACAAAATTGTTAAGAGTATTTTGTATTAATAAATTCATAATTTTCTTGGAATTCTCATGTCTTTCAAAAAAAAAAACTATTTAAAAAACCTTCGCAAAATTAGAGTATTCATTAATTTAAGGTTTGGTATAATGATTTTTATTCTTAGTGATTATTAGAATATTTCAGAGGAATGTACTGATTGCAAAGTGTGTAGTTTTATTATAAAATAAATAAGTGAACATAATAATATACCTGCTCATTTGTTTACTTTATTTTATAATACGACATATATTATGATTTGTACATTTCAAAGTGTTTGTTTTCTGTTATTTACCTTTAAATTGTCTACTAAAACCAAAAGTTTTATTATAAGTTACTCATAAGTTAAGAAAGCGATTTGTTAGTTGCAGCACATTAATTTGTCTAAAATCGTTCTATCGTTTAAAATTTTAAAAGCAATATTAATATCAGATAAGTCACCTGATTAAGTTTGAAATCACATTTGATTACATATTAAATCTTCCAGTTACATGTTTTTAAAACTGGTGCCATCACCTGGGGGTATAACCATATGTAACGGACGTATCATTGGACAATAAAAACAATTCTCACAATTACATAATTCAAATATGTGAATTTATTTTTTGGTATTTATGTAGAGGATAACTATCTCTAAAAGCTTCACTGATAAATATTTTTATTTTAAAAACAGAAATAGAGTTAATACTTAATTTGGAGGTGTAACGGACGTATCCCTCTGGGAAATAAATTGTGTCACTCTAACACGAATGATAAATCGTCTGTTGTTTACAAAGGAAAATAATAACAATTTGTTTTTTATGAATCAAGAAGATTCAAAGATATTAAAAATATATAGATAATCTAATTTGTGGACAATTTGAATTTTTAATAATTATTTCAAATTGTAACGGACGTATCATGTTGTGTAACGGACGTATCATCTTCTGAAATACATACACTGTTTTATGATTACTTATTGTACAAAATGTGTTACAGTAAATTGTTACCATAAATAAAAGAAAAATAATAGTAATTAAACATTAATTACCATAGTAAATGACAAGAAAAAAAACATAATTTAATGAAATTTTCAAATTTTAGTGGTACTACCCAATGACAAAATATTTTTAAGTTAAAAAAATTGTACATATTAAACAATATATCAAATGTCAATCCAAATCGATTATGTATTGAGATTCATCAATTATGTCCACAATATCTTCTATTATTCACAATACAAAAATGTCATCATTTCCCAGCCAAAATTTTTTTTGCCCCAGTCCTTTTTAAAAAATTTTACATTGATTGGGCTCCAACGAAATCTTTTTTTGTTCTTCTTTTCTGTAGTCAGTTTTATAATGACCCATGAGCCGAAAGTTATACTGTCATAACTGGATACATATTTATATTGGTCGGCTGCATTTTTGTTAACTTTTTCAGAAAAATGTTTGTGATCTAAAGTGAAAAGGAGTTCCAGATTTTCTAAATTTCTGAAACATACGCAATATTTTTAGAATTTGCTATTACACTGAATTGAGTGAGTCTTTAGACTTGTTCGAATGCCTTTAAATCGCTCGTTCAAGTTGTTAATGTTGCTGTTAATTGTTTATTTACATACAAAGATATTTGTTTTCTGAGAGTTTTTTCCCTGAGTACAGTAACAAAATTTTCTGCATTCATAATCGTTAATCGTCTTGATTTAATTTTTGTCTACATTTGAAATTTCACTTGGCCACTTACACCACCAGGCGCGTCTTTGCCATGGAATGTGACGAAGAAATGACAGTTAACTCCAAAATCATCTTTTCCGTATGTAATACTAGCCACTATGTGGCTAGCCCGTGCCCGTGGTATAAGGTATTAAGTAAAGTAAGGTATCTGGGTAAAATTTTCCGCAGATTTCAAATTCGTTAAAATTTTTATTCCACCTTTTACGATCGCTGAGATAGAAAAAAAGCACTGAAGAACGCCAGTGATAACTTTAGTGATATATTTTGCTTCACTGGAATCCGTTTCGCAGGAAATCAAAATGAATGAATCTCGAAACAAACGAAGGTCATTCGAATGTGTTCTCTCCCATTCTAGACGGGAGGATGAAATAAAATTGGCATGGTTCCTGAGGCTGACGTGAGGGCGAAAAGTCTAAATTTTGATGTTTCTTCATTCCGCGCAAAAGTAAGAATAATGAAAAAACAAACTATTAAATTCATTTAAAAATGTTCTAGATTGAATTTTAAAATTCGCCTCGACCCTAAAATTGCGAAAAAAAGTAGACTACCTGTGTGCCAAATCTCAATAAAATCTCGATCGGACGAAGCAAATACTTGCTCCGTCGCCTGAGCTGATGAATGAACTTGGAATGTGATAACTTTGAAAGATTATGTTTGGGAAATTGTACCCGATATTCAAGATGCCATTACATATTCTTATGCTTACCGGTGATTTTAATGTCGATGTTACTCAACAAATCTCTTGTACGTTATGCAACGTGAGTTCAGCTTAAAGTACGTTTCTACGTCGCCGCCCGTTAATCTAAGTAACACTTACATATGTTTAACATTTGTGAGAAAAGCCATTAACAAAACATAAATACTATGCCATATGTATCTTTTATCATTGACCTTTGATAAATAAAATTATATTTCACGTAAAACCAAGACTTCATTTTCATCTTACCTTTCCTCTTACACAACTTTCCCTTAGGGAATTAATCCCGGACCGTCGTCAATAGCCCGCTGTGTTGCTATAGTACGACGTTAATTAAAATTTACCATTACCTTACACAAAGAAGGATTCACGCCTTAAATGATTGCGGTTGTGAGCCCTTTCACAACCCACAATATTTTCTAATTCATATATGGTACAGTGAAGAGACTATTTGGTGTGCAGTGTCATATAGAAAAACTTAGGATTAAAACTGGTTTATTTCCATGTAGTATTCGTTATTGGTAGCGTTAATCGTAATTTAATTGATCCGGATCTGCGTCATGAAAACATTTCTCCTAAAATATTCCACTTTGAGCTGTTACCGGTATAAAAACCCTCGCGTAACAAAAATAGCAGAGCCGACTATCCCAAAATATTCCATTTTTCAAGACTATTTTCCCAAATGCTCTCTTATATAGCAAATGGCTAGAATGACAAACCAGTCTACATGTTCATCGATGATTTATCGGTGATTCCTAACCAGACTCAAATCTCACGATATAAATCTTGTGATTTATATCGTGAGATCAGATCAGATTTTTGTTCAGAAACAGTTTTAAACGATACAATATTCACAACTGGAGACACTAGGATTGCTAGTTACGTTCTATCGCTATTCAAAGGCCGCGGTAGCCCGGTTGGAAGAGTAACGGATTATCAACCGGGTTGCGAGTTCGAACCCTACCGAAGACCATTGTGTGCAGAGGGGCTGGTGCACGTTAATTCTGTAATGGTCTCAAATGTCCATGTTGGCGTGGTGAGGAAGTTTGGAGAGTGGGCTGCGAGCTCAGGTGGTAACTCGTCATCAAACAGTGGTTCAAAATTACGATTTGTCCTCGGGCTTTTCGTCGTCAATAGTCCGTTGTGTTACTCTAGTACGACGTTAACTAATAACTACCAATAACCTCGGGTTTTTCACTCGGGAATTGATCCCGGATTGTCGCCAATAGCCCGCGTTGTTCGCCCAGTGTGGCGTTAATTAAAATACCTACCTACCTACTATATGTAATTCGGTAAAACGAGTTGAATGCTGAATTGTTACTGATTGCAGTGTTACTTTCAATTTTCCTTGAAATACAACTGGTTATCATTCGGACACTTCGCCTCTGCCAGATTTCTTCTGGGTTTTTTCTTAGTGTTTTATCTGATTTTGAAAGCTGTTCATTGTTATCGCTACTGCTCCATGAATGTGGTGGTTTGTAACATTTCGCTATCTCAAATATTTTTAGATTGGTCTGAGTTAACTTTCTTTTTTATAGCATTATCATCGTTTTTGTTCGTCGAATTATTTCCATGAAGATCTCTGCACTTTCTGTATGTGTGTTTATACCATAATTACCTGCATATAATGTACATTCTACTAGAATCTGTACTCGTGCTCTGTAAGTACTAGTTTACTTCAAACTTTCAGCCGATAATTCATTATTAGAATTTGTTTTCTTCACTATATAGTATTTTTCTTACTGCAGTATTTTTTATCTGCTATCGTCTTATCGGTATTCTTGCTCGACTATGAATGATCTTAATGATGCATTTTCTTATATAGATGTGATGCATCGATAGTTACGCTTTTGTACACATGATTTAGGGGTAACATTCAAATTTTCAACTGTCTTGATTGATGTGTGTGTTAAGTTATACTATATGAGATTGAAGGGTCAAGAAGCAAACCGACTTCTCTACTTGATTCGGGAGAAAACAAAAGAGACAAATTTCTTAAATTATATGACGAAATAAGATAATTTACCAATTTTGTATTCTGGAATGTCTTGTAACACCGCTATACTCTTAAAAAGCACTCAAAAACTGATAAACCCAATCAATCGAGAATTCAGGTGGAAGATTAGAGATTTGTCTTGCAACTTAACATTTTGGAGATATTTCTTGAGTTCCAACTGCGTTGTGAAAGAATTTAAGTTCTTTTTAGTTTGGACAGTTGTGGAAATCATAGAAATTGTACTGTGAACCAAGTTGTTAAATCATAAAATCTTCATTTTATATCATCATTTTCAATAAATTCCCCATTCTCCTCTGCTCCATCGCCATTTCTTTCAGATTGTCTGTTCAGAAAACTACATAAAAGAAACCTTAGGTTTCAAGCGTTTCTGTTGATCACCGTTATGTTTTCCTTACGAATTATATTTTTCAAAGCCTTAAGCTAAATATCTTTTATGATTACAATTTTTCGCACATTTTACCGGTTTCACAAGCATTTCTATTTCATGCTTTTGTTCAAAACTCACTGCCATTTGGCCTTCTAGCATTCCATGGTCCATATTATTCTTCAGGTTTCAGCTCTCACCTCAATTAGCAAAAAATAACCTAGTGCGAATACAAAACCAAATCTTGTCAAAATGAATATTCGAAGAGCCAAAATGCCAGTATATGTTAAAACACCATGTATCTTTTTTCCCCTTTCAGTAGTACAAAATCTTTTTCCATTTCTAGAACAATTATAAATTATGTAAAACAGTGAAATATTACTATTTAATATATAAGTGCCGTGAGTTAATTGGTTTGTGTGAAATGATTATTTGCAATTAAGTCACATGGCACACAGTCCGCCTCGTGATAGATCGAATCACGGGAGATTTAGTCCAGGATCTGGCTACGGATCTGTAGGCTAAGGTTCTCCAGGAAGTTTTAGAGTACAAGATTGTTTTCTCAAAACATTCTTTTTGACGCTTTTTTTTTTACTTGGGTTGACATCCGTTTTCCTGTACATTTTCCGGCTATGACGTCATCCAAGATGGCGGTCTGTCGATCACCCCCTAAACAGCTATCTCTATGACCAATTTCATGAAACTTTTCAGAAATGCTTGGAAAGGATCTTAAGTATTTTTGGCTTGTATGTACATTGGCCGTATGATATAATTTACTATTCTTGCGTTATCAAAGATGGCGGTTGCCTTGTCAGAAATTTGTCATATCTATTAATAATAGTTGATTTTCATGGAAATAAGGTCACTATGTTGTAAGATAATTGCAAAAAATAATTACAAAATGCCATCATCTTATTCACATGTTAGTCTCAAAAATAATTTCTGCAAATTGTGCCCGACCTCTTTACACGGCTCAATGTATTTGCTGATTGCGCTAGCAACATGTAAGTTGTAAGCGGCGCAGGTTTGATTCCTGCAGCTTACTTACCTTGGGTGTATTTCTCTTGTGTTTCAGTAAATCTTCGTATGTAAGTCCTTCACTTAACATTGTCTAGTAGTTACTGCAGTTAGGAAAAATATGACTTTTGAGCCATTAAATCCAACAACCACTTTACGTCCTTGGATTAGCAAAGAAGCAACAAATAATCTTATTTTCCATACAAATTTATTAGGATTTTAAATATTTTACATAGAAATATCCTTAAAATTAAAACCGTTGAAGTTGGCTTCCGGTACCATATCACTTACACTTCAAAATCAAATTTACAACGATTCTAGAGAACATGTCATAAATACAGTGATGCTGAAGATAGTTATAGTAATATGATCTCAATAAATGTCCTTTGGCAGTACTAGTTTGGGAGATCCTCAATATCTGTTCTCTCCCTAGTATGATACACCCACCATCTGACTTCATATACATACTTTTTGAAGCACCCTTTTCACAATAACTGTTCTGCAGATTGCATTTTTACGTTCTTTCCCGCTGAGGAAACTCACCGAAGTTTTTAAATGATTCTTGCTATAAAACGTATTTGGATATCTTAACACACGCGTGATTTCTATCATACGTGCGTTATCTCCTGATAGAGCATGGATGACGTGAAGCAATGAACATGCCCTGGTTCATATTTGGTTAATCACACGAAGAGAAAATAGCTGTGTTTAATCACCAATTCTAGTGCTCCCATATTTCTTGTGTACCAAATTGTGTTCCGTGAAACAATGCAAAAACCTTCTAACTGTCAATACTAAACTGAACGATTCTAGTAATTTTTCTTAATGAGGCATATTTTGACGAGTCAATGTAAGCATCCGCAAAGTGACAGGCAATGCATATTTTTATGTTTTTTAGGTGCATTTTGCACAAGTGTACAGTTGAACAATATCTCCTTCATCGGCACAAAATCGTTGGATGTAGTTTTGCTGATGTGAAATAAGGCTAACTAGATTTTATCTTTCTGTTTTGCTGATAGCTTGTGATAACTGTTATAAACAAGATCGGTGCTTGAACATTGGTTTGTGGTGCCTTAGAGAACATGAAAATACAAGCTATTTCAAAGATTTCCTTTACATTTGTCACAACTTTTCGAGAGGTACTAAAATCCACTATATAATATTTATTTTCATTAGAGAACGATTTATCGATGTGTTTATCATGTCTTTTAATTCAAGAATATCGCTTAACATTGAAACAATCATACAAAACAAACTGGTAGTTTCACTACGGCAGCGTTTCCCAAACTGCTCCGCGGAGCCCTCGGTGTTATTCGGTAGCCCCAAGGGCTCCCCGAGTGATTCTCAGGTACTCCGTCCGCGGTAGTTATGACTACGACAAAAATTAACCTGCTTCCATCTTGCAGGAAAAACGAAACTACCTCCATCAAGCAAAAAGTACTTTCTCAGTAGTTTGGGTTCTCGCTAGATGGAAAGCGTTGTCCCGTTTACTTGAACTTTGAACGTAAGTTTCTTCACTTTTGAATGACAAAAACAGTTTGCTAGCAGAATATTTGAATGATCAGGAATGGTTGTTCAAATTATGTTACGTGGCAGACATTTTTTTGAAAATGAACGAATTCATTCATTCTATACAAGGGAAACGGAAGACAATATTCGATGATGATGTCAAAATTGCCGCGCTGAATAAAAAGATAGCGTTCTACATGGAAAGCGTCATGATTATGTTTCTCACTAACTTCAAACTTTTTGACGTAGAGTACCTACGTTTTACCTTTCGAAACCGGAACAGCACGCTTAATTTTCAAGTTTCACAAAAAAAAAAGGAATCCGGAAAAATTTAATAACTTGAAACCATATATACTTAAACGAACGATATCGCGTTCAATATAGCATTAAACAAAGAATGTTATAAATGCTCATTGATCCTGCGTTGACATCATTGACTGATGCAATCGCAGCGCAGAGATGAGCCACAAAAATGCGCATTGCCGTTCACATTAATTTAGTCTAGCTTCAACCTCCTTTGTACGAGCACGACATTTGAGGTTTCATTTGTTTTGTCTCTTCTCGCTTTATAAAAAATAATAGGAAGTGAACATAAATACAAAAAAATTGTTTCGATATAGGACTTCAAAGTGTGAAAATTTCGCAAAACTTCAAAATTCAAAATTTTGGCGGAATATGAGGTTTTTATAGACAAGGTTTCGGACAGCCACAGTCAGGCATTACTTAAAAGCAAACTACTTCCCGAATTTCGTGCTCAGTTAGGGGAACATTTTTCGACATTTAGTTCGAAAGCTCAATTGCTCTTACTGCCTTTTGGTACTACGTACCTTTGTGAAACGGCCTTTTCGAGGTACAGGGCTACAAAAACTAAATATCGAGCTCGTTAGGACACAGAAGACGATATGATTGCTGATATGAGTCTTCAAGTGAATTCTGTGACACCGTACATTGACAAACTCTTGAGCAAGATGCAGGCACCTTGTTCATATTAATTTCGAATGTACATGTAACATTGCAACATTTTTCGAATAGCTTAACTTGTTATATCATTTTGTAGATTTAAAAAAAAAATATATATATATATCCAGTTCTTTTTTTACTACTGATTCCTTTATTAATATATATTCCTTATTATTCATACTTCCGTATACGCATCGCGTGTAATATGCCTCATAGAACATAGACAGATACTAGTACTAAACATTTCTTGTTCTTGGGGCTCCACGATAAACTTTTGCTTCAAAAAGGGCTCCGTGGTAGAAAAAGTCTGGGAACCGCTGCTCTATGTGCTCTATGGTGTGTGTGTGTATATATATATATATATATATATATATATATATATATATATATATATATATATATAGTTCGAAAGACCTTATCTAAGAGAATGGGTTAGATTTGAAACTGCTGACGTAGAAAATTATCTTTGCACGAAAATAGCTGATATTTGCTCAACGGTTAATTATCTTTCGAAATGTATCAGTTCTGTACATCCATATTATCTTTTATCTTCAGAGTGGCTGTCGTTGCCAAGTAGGTTTGACCTTTGCGCTAGCAGCCTACGAAATGCACGAGGCGCAGGTTCGATTCCAGTAACTACCCTGTATGTATTTTTCTCTTCTGCGTCAATGAAACTATCCTTGTATATTGTCTATCCACTTGACGGAACAAGCATTGCTTTTGCAGATCTGACTTGCACCATAAAAAAACGAATCAACCAACATTGGCGAAAGAAATACTTAGCTAGTAAATGAAGTAAATTTTCAAATTAGTGCCCAAGACATAATCGAATTCACTTGAAATTCAACAGCGTTGTGTAAATAATCACGTGCTTATTTACAGAATGAATTACTGATTATTATGGAACTCTTATTTCTTCAATAGATTTTCGTTTGAGAAGGAGATGAAGGGTTTCTTTTGTATTTGAATTTTCATTTTGTTGTAGAATCATCATTCTCTTTCAATGTTAAATAAAACTGTTTACTTTGGAATATAGTTTGGAAGATACAACTAATTTGAAATAAGGTTGTAACTTTTGATATGCTGCACTAAAACTCTAGAATTCTCTTTTCATTCTTGGCATTCACCAATTTCCTGTAAGCGTGGTTTAACTGGTATGTCTACTTTCTTTTGGAAGAGTATGCTGACAGTATCATAAGAAACTCCTTCGCCCAACTAAGTAGTTTGTGATGAAAGTTGTCAGAAGGCGTCATTTAAGGAAGTTGTCATTTAAGAATGAGCCTTGAAAGGATACGAAATCGGACTTCAATTCGGTGCTACTTAACAGCATATTTTGTAAGATTATGGGACAGAATGTCGGCGAGTAAGCTCGTAGTTGGTTTTTCTTCAGGTCTAAATCTTTCAAATCCAAACAAGTTAATTTTTTAGTCTCGTTAGTAAAACAAATTGTAACAAATGAAAAATAGTTTTTCAATACAATTTATTTAATTTTAAGTTTTCTTGACAGTGTTGATGTCAAGTTTTTAGTGATGTAGGTGTGTTGATGTAAGTTTTTGTGTTAGAGATTCTTCCATTTAATCCGAATTTTCTAATGATGATTCTGAAAAGTTTCTAATATCGTTTCCTTTTCTCCGGATTTCATACATCATTAGCAATGTTTTCTCATCCTACTATACAATATCAATTCAGCCCGTTGTGTTGCTCCAGTACAGCGTTAATTAAGAATTACCAAATTACCAACATCATTTCACATAATTGGAAGTTTTCATTTTCTTTCCTTCACCTTTCTCTCTATTTTGTTATTATTTTTGGATCTTTTAATGGCTTGGAATGTAGTAGGAGGATTTTTCTTTCCAGGATACTACAATAACTTCGTAAGCAAACTATTTTACTTGTATTTTGTTGCCTTCATGTTTCCTCTTTAAGTAATTTCGTAACAGTGACCTCTGCCATGGATGAAATTCATCCGTTCTCCAAACTAATATTCCTTTTTATATTTTCGAATGTATAGAATTAAAATTTTGAACGTTTTTCGGTAAAATCTAGTGTTTTATTGTCTATTTGTTCATTGCTGCAAAAAACTGAAATGCAAATGCACTACTATATTTACAATACAAAAACTAAAGAGATGTATAATTAAATTTATTTAATGATCATCATTCAAAGATCATTACAAAGCTGACTGTTTGTGCACTTTAACAAAAAATTTTGTTGGTCTTGTAGTGTTTCTTCACGCTATTTCGAATTTTTCCATGTTGATTGAAAGTTGCCGGGGCTCAATGCGTTTGTCTACTGCGATAGCAATCTGCGAGTTGTAGGCGGTGCAGGTTCGATTAATTCCTTAGTGTGTTTCCCTCTTCTGTGTCATTAACTTTCCATGTGTCTGTTGCTTGACGTTGTCTTGTGTTTGGCCAAATATGACCCTTACACCTTGAGAACCCAACTAATTCGTGTTGATCTTAGGCTAAAAGTTAAAGCTACCGTATAAATCACACACACAAGGAAAGACTTATTTTCCCGCAAAATTTACACAGGAGATTCGATTGATGCTGCAAAACACACACGCTCTATATATGGCAATTGCATAATTATAATAAATCTCGCCCCATGCTACTACCTTAAACAGTAACTGTTTTTCACGTCACACATTTTTAGACTATCAATTGGTATGACCTTGCCAGAGTCGATGAAAACGTCGTATCTTTTATAACTTTTCTTTCATTTGACGCGTGTTTGAGCCTATTAAATCTGCAGCTGGTACATATAATAAAGTAAATACACGTGTGTATATATAATGCTTACACTTTCAAATGATTGCATAGAATTTCTTACGCTGATTTCTAATTTCTATGTCGCTTTTAGTTATTAATTCAAACATTTCTCACATTAAATTTTAGACATTAAATAAAAAAATGTCTTAGTATTGTAAAAACGAATCCTGTTATTTTTCATGTTTCTGAAAAAAAAATAAGTAATAAAATTTGTTCTTTTCTTTTCGGTTCTACTTCATCCCGTAACGTGTTTCATGTTGTCTAACGTTTTTCTTTCACTGAACAATGTAATCAATTTTCCGAATATTGTTACACTAAGAAATATCTTGGCATCCTTGATAATATAACCTTTGCCAATTTTGATAGTGAGAAATACTCCGAATCTGGTTATGCAATGGCGTAGCATGTGGGATTGGGCTCGCTGGGCGTAAACCATTCGAAAATCTAAGTTTCTTGTTTTTTTTATATTTATAAATAAAGAAGTGTAAATTCAATTGTAATATTCTATGCATTTTGAAAATCTGCATTACTTTAAATAATATTACAATTGTTACGTTTCTCATCAGTTTATTAAATTAACCATTTACCACGAATTGTGAAAGTATGCAGATCATCAATTTAATAGCTTTTGAATATTGTATTTTCAATTTCTTGACTTAATGCGGTCTCTTGTAAACCAAAGCATGATCATTACTGAATTATCTTAATCCAGGTAACTGAACCTTTAGGAATTTGGTCTTTTCAGGTATCAGTAAACTTTGGAATGTAGAGATTGTTTTCAATAAATAACTTTTCTTCAAATTTTCAGTCTTTATAGCGTAAAATCATCAACATTTGTCTGTCCCGAAAAGGTTGATATCGTTTTGTCTCTACCGTCATATTTTGCTGCACGAGGACTGATTGGTTGTCGCTTGAACAGTACTCGTCCAAGCCATAGATCAAATGTTGATTGTGTTCCAAGGGAGTTTGTGCAGTAATTAATTGTTTTTTCTTGGTTTTGTTTAAAATCCATGTGAATTTTCAAATAGAAAAATCGGGGAAGAAGCTTTATTCAGTGAACACCGCAACTTATCCGATGTTGCTGAATTTCTTCTCTCTTTATTCAGCGAGAATCTTAGAAAAAAATACCCTGGAAGATACTTGGAATATTCTTGCAAAACAAAGCTTTTACTATCTAAAAAGTGAGATGGAATTAACCTAACAACAACCTAACCAATTTTTTCGTTTATTTTCACCTTACAATTACAGAGAGCATGAAATTGGTTACTGACCACACACGATGCACTGCTTCAGTTTGGTTCTGAATGCAAGCTTCTCTCTGAACAGTTCTTTATATTTCAATCAGCATTTTAAACACACTAGATTACTCTCATGTGTAATAAGCTTTTATTTTTCATAAGTGTGAGTGTGACTTATGAGTATGACCGTGAAGTAAGGAGTGTTCATCCTAATTTTTTGAATGATATTTTGAACTGCAATTACGTCATTGAGTATGTATGCTTACATGTGAATCGAAAAATCTTCTGACCTATTTTAAATTGTTCGGGGTGCAACATCCTTCTAAGTCAGCCTTCATGCATACATGAAGGTTTTTATTTATCCTCAGCCATTGTAATGCAAATATGTTTAACCACAGCCATGTGTAGTATATGTAACAATACTAATTCACTAAATTAATTACGTCTTTTGGCCATGTTTATTTCCTACCGTTCTATTTATTTATTTTTATTTATCCAGCTTAATTTTGACTCACCATTAAGTCTGGCTCGAATTAAAATGCCCTTTTCGCTTATTTAATAGTTATATAAGTAAATTATATTTGTACACTTTAAGTTTATTGAATGTTGTAATGGAGGTAGAGACAACTCCTATTCGAAACCTAAATTGGTATTTTGTACTAGGTGGAGATTATTTTTAAGGTAGTGAACAAATCAGAAGTCTTTGTATCGTCATGTTCACTAATTTGTTTTATTCTGTTCATGATTTATATGTACATACATTTTTACTTCGGTCGTTGTGCTGTATCAAAGTCAGAATCAGTAGTTAATGGTAGGTTTGACGAGTGACTGGAAAAAAATTGACTAAAGTTGCTTTTCATTTTCCGATTTAGACGACAGCGTTTTGATTTTTAAAAGAATTATGTCGAGTTTAAAAAAAGATAGCTACAAAATAAATAATTGAATCAATTAGATTCTACTTATTCTATATTAAACAGAGAAAGATAATTGTTTAGTTTGTATAAAAGCTGAAATTATGATATGCCCTGCTTTTGGAGTTTAGATGATATTCGAATCTTGATTTTAATACAATCGAATAGCACCTTTGACCTTAAGACTGCGGAATGACGCCTACCAGAGTCCGATTAAACGATAGAGGCGATCGATAGGGGTTACTTCCTGAATCTCGGAACAATCGGTCATTTCCTTTCGTCTGCCAGCATGCGATTTCATCCTAGTAATTGCTTTCGCGTCCAGAAGAAAACATGTACTTCTTAGGAAAACATTGCTTTTTCGTGTTTCAGCAGATATTTTGTTCTTAAATTCTTGAATATTCATTTTTATTTGTTATTTGATTATTCGCAAAAATGCAAACCTGGTGGTCTAATTTTAAAATTTTACTGGCATTCGCACAAACGCTGTTTCCTCCTTGCAAACAAGAATGAATTGTAAAAAAGCTGTCACGAAAATATTTTCTCTAATATTTATAGTTCAATGAGTGTGATTAATAAAATTTTCAAGTCTTGGAAATTTTAACGAACATTCAAGAAAAAAAATAATATTTAAAATCGTCAGGAATGCCAATTGTTCAAAATGCAGAATTCAAACTGGTTTATTTATTAGTGGTTCAGCGGAATATAAGTTGATCACAACGTACTTCAATATTTAGAGTTTGTTATCTATAAGTTTGGAATTTGTTACCAGTCATGTATATTTAACTAATTTTTAAATTTAGTCATCGTAACATAAAAACGATTTGAACGAATGAAACGATTTACTCACGAAGATTTGTTGCTGTGAAATGTTCAAAAACTTGATTCCTTGTTTTAAAACGTTCCTTTGATTTTTTAATGCTACACTATTCGCCATTACGTACCCTGAAATTTTATATATAATCCCTGTAGGGGTCATGATCTGACTTATCTTCATCAATCTTCTGTCCTTATCAAACAAGATTATCCTTCTTGATTTTCTCTACGGTTTTAATCATGCTAGGCTTATTTGTGGTGTACAAACAAATAAAATTGACTCAGTTGAATTATCTTTTATGTGGGACTTTTTTTATTGGTATATAGAGAGTTTATTCTGCAAAAATATACACATATATAACATCATGTTATATGGGGGAAAATATGATGTTACGGTTAGTTTAATGTTTTCATAACTTATTTAACTTATATTCATATTACCTAATAAAAATGAAAACGTGAAGAAAAATCTTATATTATTTTTTAATGAGATGAGTTAAAAGTATTTATTTGTGCTAATGGAATTGGGATGTATGATACAGTTAATGCTTGGTCGTTATTGTGACTTTTCAAAACTGGATGTTTGTAAAAGTTCAAAATTCTCTTTAAGACTATTGAATGACCTGTTTTGTCACTCAGTGGTCACAAAGTGGACGAATACTTTACGAAAGTATCACGATTACTTTTGTGAGTGTAAAATGGGATGAATGCCAAGTTAAAAATAACATGATCTTTAATTTTATGTTTTGTCATTGTATGCATTTTTTTTTGTATCTAAAGTATTTCATTACTTTACGAAAAGCCAAAGCTACATTTATATATATATATATACAGCGTCCAGAATTTGCTCCTACATCGTGTGCGCCAGAGAAGTTTCCAGTGGTATCTTGTTTCTACTTGTGCTCACTTTTGCGTAGCCGTATTCATGTAAATGTATGTACTTGCGTACGTATGAAAATAATTCTCTGCCTCGCGACTAGTCTAGTCAACAACACAGATTCGATCATTCAGCTCAGCCACAACAACTGACGTCTCGACTCCACAAATCATGTCTGAAAAACAGCAATGAAAATATTATAAAAAAAAAGCCACGCCCGTTTAAATGAAGTTTCCCCACCCCTTCATTCCCCGAAGATGAAAACTCTGCGTGACGGGTGAGAGCTGTGGGGATGAGCAGGATCAATTCTATTTATAGCTCCGCCGTTGATACGACAAAGCGCTTGAGCTGGAGAGAGTGGACTGTGCATCTGCGTGGAATGTGGGGAGGAGAGTGATAATGAGTGGTAGATTTTACTGATTATGGGGGGTGGGGTGATCAGGAGCTGTAATGCATTTCCCCCTAATGCAGACATAACTAGAGCAGATATAATATTTAAATATTTTTACTTTTGTATTTTGGGCATACTCGTGTTGCTGAAACATCTACGTTGGACGGTGTACTTTTTTGTTCGGTAAGTTTTACAGTTGCATGATATTGCAGTAGTTTGTCAGCTTTTATGAGCGCTCGTTTGGGATGCGTTTTTGGTGTTGTCTCAACGTTTTAGCTGGAAGCTGCATTATTTACGGAGCTATGATTGCTGACACACGCAATTGTTGGAAAGTTTATTTTTGTGTACTTTTCTTTCAATATAGATTATTTTCTTGTATCTCATGGAGATATCTCATTTTGTTCAAGGATATATCTGCGTCCATGTGTCATATAATCTCTAGATCGCGTAATTCTTCTAATCTCTTGTCTTGTTAGTTTAACGTAAAACGTTACCATGTTGGGTATTACAAAAAAAAAAAAAAAAAAATCATCCGGAACTATTTGTATTCGTTTCAAATTCGGAATGCAAACTGCAACTAAATTTTCTAGTTTCAATTGTTATGTCTCGCCTGACCCGCCGACCTGATAGCTGCGGGATTAGCGCTCTGGACCTCGTTTCAACGGGGTCTCTGATAGGATCGCGGTATATATGCCTGGATATTTGTAGTGGTTCGGAATCCACTTTAAACCTTCGATCCCGGTCTAATTATCCTTCATGTTGCAAGAAATGAGCGGCAGATCTAACCAAAGCGCGAATTCGAAATGTGACGGAAATTGCAAAAGGATATTTCTCTTGGTCTTGGACGATTCATTGTAATCTCAAATCAGTTTTTCATTCGTATCCACCAAATTATATTTCATGTGCAATGCGTTTTCATATCAGGATTCAATTCTGAACTCAAATAATGTTCACGTATTTTATTTCTTTGTTTCCATTCACCGTGTACCTTCTGTAATCATGACTCTTGTTAGACAAATATCTAAAACATCTATGAAGACTTGCCGAATTCCAATCAGCAAACAGTGCGGGTGAAATACTAATCTCGCGCATAAAGTAGAATGTGCATAGAGCTTTAAGACTTCATATTTACGTGCACATATTCTGGAAAGTCCTTCTCATTGATTTTGTGAAGTATTCCCAGCTTTTTTATTTTGATATTTTTTTTTGCTATTATGTACGGATTAGATTGTCGAATGGATCAGCCATTCTGGTTATGAAAATTTTCATTTTGTTTCTCAAGTATAAGTAATCGTCTCGAGATTTCTTAAAAGCCGTTTCTGTCGCGTTTTTTTTTTCAAGCCATTTATCAGAATTTAATGTCATATTTCATATCAATTAGACATTTCCTCTCCGTATCCAATACAAAAAAAGCACGTAATTCAGTTACGAGCCTCAGATTTTTTGACAAAAGAATTTATAATTTTATATTTATTTTAATTTCAAATATATTTTAAAATTGTGTGTGTAAAATTATGTGAAATTCTGGATTGAATACTAATTGATTGAAAATACTACACACAAACCACTTAACAGAAGGAGTAGATTATGGTCTGTTCTCGGGGGAATTCCTGGCTACTCTGTCAAAATTTTTTTTTTTATTCTAAAAAATAACTCAAATGGCACAAGACTTTAAAGCCTGATTTTATATTTGCATAAAATGATAGTTTATCTTGTTCGATTTATTATCTCGAATACAAAGTCGCACCTTGATCATCTATGATGCGAGCAGCAATGCATGTAATATCGGAGAGACGCCAACATTCCGAATTTTCTTGAATTAATGCAGTCAAGAAATCAATCAAAATGAAAAAAGATGATCATGGTGTATTGTTTATACATTGTTGCTGTGGATCATTATAATCAATTAAAATATGTAATAAAAATTCCTTAAAAACCTTTCATAAAATATGATTTCTCAAACATGTAATCGGGATGGTATCTCCAAATACCTAATTTTAAAATTGGGTAAGGGTTACCACCTGTTTTTCATTTTTGGAATTGTTTTAAACATAATTTTATTACTTAAATTATGTTTTAAATTTAAAATGTTCTGTTCTTTTCATTTTCATAAGTTATTCACCTGTCGCGCAAGACGAGTGTCGAATGTTTATACTCAAGGGTTTTTCAATAAGCTTCTGAAATCATTCATTCTAATTGTAAAATGTTTTTACGAGTGTATGACGGAACTAGTTTAGGAAACCGAAATGCTTTTGACATTTAGAATGAAAACGATGACTCAGAAGCCTGCACGTCATCCAGGAATGCGCGTAGAGGGTGGTGCAATTTTGTGTGTATTTTTAGTTTAACGCGACCCATGTAAATCCATCTAGTTAATAGATCGTGATTAGGAAACAAAACCAACACACATTGTATTAATGTGTCAGAATTTTCCAAACCTGATTCGAAGAAAACAAATTTGCTATAAATGAACAAACCACAGCCAGTAATGCTTTCCATGTGCATCGTGTTCAGCGCTTCGATATTGGCAGAAGCACAACGGATGTTTTACCTTTACCACTCAAATTTTATGTCACCACCCGTTGTGTGTAGGCCAAACATGGAATAGCCAATTCCTTTCTTTTCGCGAGATTGGAACTTGAAATTCGCTAACCCATGCGTTCAACTCTACTGAAGTCAGTTTGTGGATCTATTTATTTGGGAGAATCGCATTAAAGCGTGGGGGAGGAGACGACTTTTGACTTTTCACGAATGATTGGAATCTAAGAGTATGTATTAAAGTTTCGCACACGTGTTTTTGCTAAAATATATAAGTTGATTCTCATATTTATGACAAAGGTCTTGAAATTTTTCATACTCTTATTACCTATAAATTGATACAAGCAATGTAATAGCTTATATCAGGTGAAACTAAGTGTTTCAATCGTATTTGCTTATCACTATGACCACCCATCCACTATTTTATTTTAATTTTAGTACGCTTAACCAGGACTGTTTTACCGGGACGGAAATTAATGGTATTATCTCTTCCGTTTCTTGTATGCCTTTTTTGTACATAAGTACCCCACAAGCACAACAGGGTCACCAAACACAAATTGATTGTTTCCCCTTAAAATAATGATTCAACCTTTAAACCTTTTCGAGAACGACAGCGGGTGTCAAGCCGATGCCCCGGTGCCATGGTATCGGGACGATAAACGTGGAGGGTTTTTATGCCTTATAATGCGTGTTTCATAAGTTAAACCATTAAATCTCAATGATAGAAATTGTTAATTTATAGTCGAAGGGTAGAGTGGTAAACCTGAAAGATCTCGTTTATTACTCAACGAAGAAATCGAAAGTTGCAAACAAACCACACCAGGGCCGGCCCCAGGGTAGGATTAGAAATAAAAATGATATGGCCCCTAGATCATTGCCCGGAGCGCAATGATCTAGGGGCGCCAAAATCATGGAAAATGAAAATAAACTGATAAAAAAAAATTAAGTTACAGGCTTTTATAAAATGCACACTAAAACTAAAAAGTAAAGAATATTTTTTAATCATTCTGATATCATATCAATAAATTATTTTTCACAATATTGCATTGTCATCGGACCCTTGTAAGTATACCAAATTTCATTGAAATCGGTTCACGGGAATTTTCTCAAAAACGCGTTGCAAGATTTGACTGATCGTTGACAAGATTAAGAGGCGGCAGGCGGAATTTATCATTTTTATTTCTAAGCACATAATTCAAATAATATAATATATTTAAACATTAAGGCAAAATCTAGTTGAATTCAATTCAACATGACAAAACCACTCAGCCACCGCCTTTCAAGAATTGACAAGTTTTTCGGCCCGTGGCAACACGACTGTACAGGAAACAACAATTTTGAAACCAAACGAAACAAGATCTAACAGCCCTTTTTAACTGCATATAAAAAGGAAGTAGACTTAAAACAATGCATTATTTGCCACTAGACTTCGGCTGGTGCGAAATAAAATAGTTTGTTTAAATTGTTAGTGCAAAAAAGCTTTAAAAAAGTGCTTGTGCAAATTGTCCAGTGCGTTTGGCTTCTGTGAAGGTAAGTGTTTTAATTTTTGTTTTCATTTTTAAAAACTAATAAAATCCATCAGGCATAAGCCAAAAAAGGGTGTGGGGGGGGTTGATTTCAAAAATTAGAGTTTAGATCAAAACATGGCTTGTGTGGTATCAAATGAAAGGTAATTGAGTCTGGAGTTGAATGAAATACATTTTTTTTTAAAGTCAGTGACGCATAAGGGGGGTGGGGGGGAATTTTGAAAATTAGAGTTTAAATCAAATTATGGCTTGTGTGGTATCGAATGAAAGGTAATTGAGCCTGAAGTTGAATAAAATACGTTTTTTTTTTAACGTGTTAACGTGTGGTCCACACGTTAGAAAGTTTTCCAATATAATATGAAACTTGTGCTGAGATGTATGGAAAAAAGTGTAGTCGGATTTTAATACAATCAGGACAAATGGAAAAGGCGTTTTCGATTATAGAAACGAGGTAATTTTAACTTATACGTTAAATTATTAAATAAATTGATAATTCAAATAATTAAATTAAATCGTGACAAAAATAAATTTCTAGCTTTATTATTGTGATCGTATTTAGAAGGAACCGATTTTGTTAAAAAGGAGTAATAGATTTGGGATTATCGCAATTAAAACCCTTTGGATCCAGATTAATATTATTAAAATATTGCATTTATAATTAGTTTTTCTGTATGCGTATGAAGAAATTCTAAACGATAGTGTTTATTTTATTTATTACCGATAAACAAAAAATTACATTTCAACGCGAATGTCCAGCTTTTTTCTGCATTCGGGATCAATTTTTGTGAATTGTGACGTGGTCAGTAACCGGTTTTTCTTTATGAGTTCAATGTACCGGAAAATAATGCATAACAGCAGACTCAGGATCATTTCGAGCATATCTTGTAGTCGTGTGGTTATCTGCCACTCGGGTCATTCGTGTCACCAGTGCTGGGAGACTGGAAGTTAGAATGTTTAAAAATTATTCTACTTCAGTAGAGTTGTTTACTTGTCATTCCCTGTAATTATGATCGCTCTCATTAGTGGCAATATTATATAGTTAGCTTTGAAAATTCAGAGATTTATTTAGGTTCTGGTCTGCCTTTCCTCCCTATTTTTTAATATTTAAAATAGCACATTTAAAAATTGGTGATCTATTAAAGATATTTAGTAATTTTTTAATGATGGTACAAACTTTGAATACAAAAATGTTCCTGTGAAACAGAAAGCTCATAAAAAATAAAATTCAACTGTCTACTATCGTACTGTGATTAAGTGCTGATGAATTATTTGCAAGTTTTATTGAGTTTAATGTGTGTTAATGAGCTTGGATGCAAAGTTTTAAACGGATCATGAATAATTTTCAAAATCTTACAGAAACGTCATTCGTATTTTTATGTTAAAGTATAACATTTTGTGCATTTACTCAAATTCTGAAAAGATCGTATATTTTAATTATTTTTTCCAGAAAATATTAACAATAAAAATTTCTCTTTTCTTATCCAATTCTACATTTAATAACCTGTTGCGTTGCACCTGTGTGCCCGTTGATTAAAAATACCAATTCCAATTCTGCATTAATATTCGGTCATTCAAATTTCTTTAATTTTCTATCTACTTATTCCATTCTTTCAAATAAATTAATTGAATCGAAAGTTTTCAAGAGTATAGAAATATTCGTTCAAATATTTTAACAGTTTTGTTACTGAATAAAACGTAACACTTTGAGTATCAAACAAAATTCAGTAGAATAAATCACTTAAACGAGAAAATTTAATTTATCGTGCTACTGACACTTATATGGTATGCATATGGTAGTTATTGGGAGCTCTACCCAACAGGTAAATAACTAATTTTACAGAATTGGATCCGAATATTAATGTAGTATACATTTATTTTTATATTTTGCTCTAATGTGTATCTGTAGGTAGATAAGTTGTTGACTTGAGCCACACAACGAGCTTTTTGCGACGGTTCGGGATCCATTCCAATGGGAAAGATCTGAGGACATCTCGTAATTTTAAACCACGGTCAGATGCCGAAGCCAACATCTGAACTGGCACCCCTCTCTCCAAAACTTTCACACTAGCCAGTGTGAGGTTTATTTGAGATCACGACAGATTTTATGTGTACCAACCCCATCGTGTGTACCAACCCTCTGGTTGTCAAACCGCAACTTTACCAACTGTCTAATTTGTATCGGGAATGACCACCAGAATTCCTATTTCCACAAAAGCGTTTCTTTTATTGAAGATTCCTCTCTAACTGACTAATATGTATTTGAGCGGCGAAATTAAATTTGCTTGCCTTTAACAATAGATTGGACGATAGTGGAGCAAAATCTTTTCAATTTGTTTCAATGCACATAAAATTTTTTCTAGTTTAATCAGAAACTATTTTGTAGTTTAAAAAATCAAAATGTGATTTATTCTTACAGGTAACGCTTGTCTATTGTGCTTTACCTGGGGTAAAGCAATTTTTAAATTTTGTAAGCTTGATTACTTGTTTATAACCAACAGTTTTATCAAACAGAGAAAGTTTCATGCAATTTCAAAAAAATTTGTTATTTGTAGACATATTTTTAAGGCAGTAATTGAAAAGTAATTAAAAAAAAAAACTCATTCTAATTTGATTTATGGAATTTTATTAATGCTTTTGGTTAACTTGTTTCGAGTTTCAAATTGTTTCCAGCGCGCTTTCTTAAAAATTGTCTTTCCACACAAATTCAGTTAAAAATTGAAATTATTTCCCATCTCCTATTAGCACGAACAAGGCTCACACAAACTGGATGCTTATAAATTCGTGTGGTAAAAACTGCTCAACTCATTCTTATCATCCCCAGATTATCTTATTTCAAATAATATCTCATTTCAAGATAAATTTGCGGTCACGTCTTGTGTTTAGAGGAATTTTAAACTTCTTCTGCGCCTGAATATGTAATAGGGAGGAGAGAGAAAACGTCGGTACCCTGCCAGTCATTGAGGTGCTAGTATGGACGATTTTTTTTTGTCTCGCATCGGCAGCGCCAGACTCGTTTTATCAGCCCTTGCCTCTCCATTCCCTTCTCTTCCGGCGCTCCAAATCCAGGGAAAGGAGGAAAAGAATGGACGGACGTCAACGCAGTGTCACGTGGGCGCACCGCCCTTTCGTTCTATCCCTGCCTCCCCGTTTTCCTCGCTCCGTCAAAGTTTCCATGGTATTCCGGAGGTTTCTCGACGTCCGCCGTTAATGATTGGTGATCAACCGCCAAAGCGCAATATTGAGGTCGCCAAATAGTTACATCTTTTGTCGCATTCTGTTTCTTTTGCTTTCTATTAATTCCAGTCGGCTTTGGGTTACTAAGTAGAAGGTCATCCTAGTAAACTTCTGCAAAGAGAATTCAACAAAGTAATTTTGCTTGTGCTTATTTTTTATTTGCTGTTTTCGATTTTTGTTGTTGTTTATTAGGCATTTTTCTCTATCTGCACTCCAGACCCCACTATGAAGTTAGATGAAAGGAGTCTGGTTTCAGTTTGTATGACGATCTCTTGGAGTACATGTATTTTCGAAAGGAAACTTAACTTTTACAAATGAAATCATTTCCTTTGCACAGTTGTTCTCTTGTTTGAATCTGGAAAACAGACTTACATAACTGTCTGTGCAAGAACTTTTCACATTAGACCTTAGGCCCTGGTACCATGGCAACGGCGGCATCCCCCAATGCGGGGCTTTATATGTATTGGAAGTACAAAGGCTCCCAAACGTCTGACTTACGCTGATCCGCACTTTTTCTACCAGTTGCTGAATCCTGATACAGAATTTTCCATCTCTTAAGCATCTCAGTCATGGCGAAATGTCTGTAAATGTGTTGATATTTCGACGGAAACAATATAGTTCTGCATATTTGGATGAGCGTTTGAAAAAAGAAAGCCTAGAGAGCTCGATACATGTAACCTAGTATGTAGCGTCTTTTCATTATAGCTGTCCATGTATTTCAATTAATTTCACTCCTATATAAAAAATTTCCCATTGCCAGCTGAGATTCAGGTTTTAAAAAGCACTTGATTCTTCGATTATATATTACGTATCAATTTAAGCTACAAAAGAAAAAAAATACATTTAGTAAAGACACTAGTAAGTAAAGAATAGTATAATATATTTAATCAGTTGTTTGTACTCTACTATCATTCATCTAATTTCGTTTCAAAATGTCTTTCATAAAGATATCTATTTACTGTTTAGTGTGCCCGTTTTGAAACAAAAAGAAGAGGATAAAATACATAAAATTGTGGTGTGCAATTTTCATCGAGGAACAAAATGTAAAAGTTAAATTGTGTTGATAATTTATTGAGATAAAGTTGGAGATGCTCTTCATCGATCGTCATGTTTGACCTAGGATGGCAAATACGCTTAACAGCAGGACAACATGAATTTGCTGGGGCGGTGGGAGGGTGACTGTTTAGGGTTTCCATTATGGTATTCACTGCTTGATTCCCTCCCTCCATGCTGCGGATTCTTCCTTCCTTTGAGGTTGTCTGGGAGCTACCACCACCTTTCCCTACCTTACACTACTTGTACCCTGAAAATGGGCCTCTTTTCAGTGAGACGGAAAACCCCACAGGAGTGAAAATCGTTTGAATATAGGATTGAATTTCGAGTGCGATTCCTTTGTAAAAAGTCGGAAATGTTTTCTAAGCTTCGGATGAATGCTAATTAGTGCACGACTGAAAAGGTACAGTATTTAACGAATGGATTTTGTTGCAGAGACTTTTTATTGTCTAGATTTATTCATTCCGATTGCAAAATAAGCTTATTTTCGTTGAATTTGTGTTCTGAGGCTTGTGAAGATCCTCATTTCCCAGAAACTAACTTAATGCGAAATGCTTCGTCATTAAAAACCATCAACTAACCTCCATTTTCAGTGTAATTTCAGAATCGTGAAAACTCGAACTTTAGTTTTAAAAACTATTATAATAAATATTTTTTCGGAGTTGATTAACTATATGGGTAAATACTTTTAAAGTATTGCCAAAAGAAGTAAAGACAAATATTTGTAGTTCATTGTATAATGCTGTCCACTATAGAGAACCACTTTATTTTAGAGACAAAATATATTTAAAGATGCTGTTGTATTTTGCATATCAGCGTCATTTTAAAGCGAATAGTGACAACATTGTTTAAAAATGCATTTAAGCACGAGTTTTCCGCGTGTTTATTGTCGCCATGATGGTAGCCGTGTCCCCTTAAATAGTCGCAGACCAGTTTGTTTTAACTTTCTTTATTAGTAATTTATGAAGCTTTTATGTGTTACACATTAGCATCCTAGTTTTCACAGGAGATCACAATTTATGTGTAGGACTGGAAAATTGTTTTGTTTATTTGAGACTTGTGTTTATTTTCTGACACTCAAAATAATGCTGGTTTTCCCATAATTGTACAAGACAATGAGAGCAAATGACATTTCGGCGAAACCCATTTATTGAACTAATGTATTGTATATTTGCACTATTCCGCTGTGAATTCGACTTTTAAAATAACGTTTTACTATTAAAACATGTTTATAATAAAATGCTATAACGTTTATTTTAAATACTATAAATAAGCTGGGGCCCCTGCTATTTCACCTTAGTAATTATTAAGATATTTGTTTTATTGAATAATGTTTAATTTGGATTTGAGAGAATACCATAGTATAATTATTCGTTCCCTACTGGTGGTTCCTCAAATGGAAATTTCTTATAAAACTATTGTAAACCATGTACTCTTGCCTCACCAATTCTTATTCTTTCGATGTTTGATTGAAGATATATCTTTCCTAGACACACTTATAAAAGCAGTTAATTTCTTTAAAATTCTGCAATTGTTTTAAAAAATCGACGAAAAAACCCCTAAGTTATATTATATCCACAATCGCATCGTTTGAAAAAAGTGTCTAGTTTGTTTGACCCAAATTATATTTTGTACTTCAAAATTAAAAATATAGTTTTGGAGTTATTTAAAAAAATATATATACCTCAATTACAATTGCTAATCCGCGAACTCCGGGAAGTGCGATAATAAGCCAAACATGGTTACGTCTGTACCTTACCCTGGATCCTCATTTAGCTGTCTACGGGTGCCCCTGCTGCTCTTTCCTCAACGTTACATCTTGCTGTCACCCCTATATCTATCGAAAGGTGATATTGGACCCTCCCAGTGCACTCACACCGTCAGCCCAGCTGTGACCGAACGTAACCTTCAACACGATTCTAGAGAGTTCTCATATCCCCTTATCCCACTATCACCCATTCCTGACTATTCTTATTCATTTTCATATAATGTACTAAAACATATTTTGTTGGCTGTATATTCTGAGATTATTCGTGGGTGTTATAGTCTAGTTTTCCCATTTTCTGCTGTGAAATCTATATATTTTTTATTTATTTGCAATAAAAATACATTTTTCGCCATTTTTTTTAGCTTATTTTGCTTTGATACCTATTGTGTTTTTCGAATTTCGTCAAGGGTATTTGTTCCAATTTGACATTTTTCTCTTGTCACTTATTAGACCTCAAAAGGCTGGAACAGTATGTCACAGTTTGTTGGTTGACTGAAACGAACCGAAGTGATGGAATTTCTTTATCGACTGGCTATAATCCTGGGAACTGCCGTATTTGGGTAATATTTAATTTTAGATTACGGTTCTGTGATTCGAGTGAAAATTTGAAAAGAATTACCTGAATTTGCTATCCACAACTTTCCATGCTACGTCTACCATTCCCTTTTCATCGTTTCACGGGAATTCTCATTAAGCGAGCAGTTAAAGGTTTTCTGGTCTACTGAGATTCCAATGTTATATCCATTTGTAAAGTTTATGTAATCGGATCAAATAGAGTCGCAGTTCAATACTATAAGCGTAAAAAACCAGTTAAAGGAACACTGTTTTCAAACGATCCAACGATATCAGGCCTGGTAGATCTGCAGCTTGAAGCTATGAGGATTTAAGAGTTAGGATTCTCATTTATATGGTGGTCTTTAGTAAATCCTGATTACAAGTGAAAGGGTCCGTTTTTTAGCCATGGTTGCCAAATACAAAATTAGCTTGCACTGTGCAACAAGATAAATTGAATTTAATGTAGTAAAATTAAGTTCCGATATCATTTAAACCTGATTTGTCGATTTGCTATTAATGCAAGCACGGAATTATCACTCGTTTTGAACTACATAATTACAATACGAAACCAACTTTAACTTTACCAACCAAATATAATTTGCTCGAGTTTTTAAACATGTCTTGGATCTCATAAAATAAAAAATTTCTTTGAAGCCACTGCTCACTCATTCCACAACTCGAATTTGTTTTGCATAGTATGTTAAAGGCTTTGATTATTGAGCGGATGTGAGCGTTCTAGATACGCTTGCACATGGGTTAATTTTTCATTATCCTTATGATCGTTATCGTGTACATGTACATTTTTCCGAGCCTGTGATAATTGGATTCACTCCATTTAATTAAGGACCTCCGACGGCTAGTTCTGGTTTCTCTCATTTGAGAATTTTGTTTATTTTATCACATAATGTTCTCGAGAAACATGTGTTGGATTGCTGCATTCTCGTCTGCCCCAAAAAGGTATTTTTCCATCTATGTCGATCGAATTGGATGAATCTATGGCATTTTATTAGAACAAGCACCAATAATTTTAACTCGAGGTTTTTAGATTTGAACTCAAATACCCTTTTTATGTGTGTTTTCGTAAACTTTTATGCGAATGCTTTAAACACTCCTGTCCCTTTTATTTTCGTAGTAATTAAACAGAACTTCCTTGTGCGAAATGGTTTTCCTGTCATCGAACGCGAATGAAACGGTGTCAAAACATTATTAGGACACAACCAAATTTCGACAATTTTATGAAAAAATGCATGCATATTTTACTTTATTGTTTTGTACGTAGTACATGGAATATGTTTAGTAAACAAAATCTGCTGAGAATAAAATAAATAAAAATACTAATACAGAATTATTAAATTTTCTCATCTTTGTACATCTGTTGTGTAAAGGGATGATGGTAAAAAAAGTATTGGACAAACGGAATTAATGAGTTTTTAAAACAATTAAGACATTTTATTCGTTTGATGACTTCATAATTTATTAAGCATTGTTTTTTAATGATTTTCATAAAATATTAGTTTTGTTTTTCGCATCTGCAAGAGGAGTTATTTTATCAAAGTAAATTTTCATTTGACATTTAAAATATAATCCTATATTGCTAATAATCACGTATATTCTAAATAAAATAGTAGCCTGCACTTAGGGTAGGAATTTTAATGACTTGGAATCGGTATAAGGTCTAATAATTTACATGTTTCACATCGTTATCTTAATAAAGTTTAAAATTTGAAAATGTCTGTTTTTGAGCACCTTCTATTAGAATACTTGAATACACAAATTGACCTTTTTGTGGTCCATCTAATGTCCATTTTGAACTCTAAACACCCTTATGTGATGTCCCAGACAAATCTGCTATCACCACCATGTATCATTGTGAGAGAAAGATTTTACAATTTGAGAGTTCAGTATTGAAATTCCCCTACTCTACTATCTCTATCTCATAATTAAAAGTATTGTATTCGGATTCATCTACAAATATAACAGAGTAACACTATTTTTGAAACTGAATAATAAAGGCCCATAGTCAAAATTATTTCCTGTTTGAAAGCTCTTTGATTCGCATTGTTTGTATTTTGTTTCTACTCGACTATGAAGCTCGTTTTTTCTCAAGATATTTGTTACAGTTTTAGGATTAGTGGATATTTTAAACATCTGTTGAGCATCAAAATCTCAGTGGGTTTAGGATATACCAAAAATTTCTTGGTACACCTTTCTTTACGTTCAATGAAACACATTGGGCGTTTAGTTTGTGGCCTTCCAGTGCAAAATGATAAGTTCCATAACATTGAATAAATCTTACATTTTTCTGATCCACACTTTAAAACTTTGTTGCAAGTACTTGAAATTGCATACTCAATTTCAGATTTAAAGTATCTTAAAGTATAGTTTAATAACTAGTTCCTAAAAAAAAGGTCATTACGCTTTTTACAGAATGCCCGAATACTTTTTTGACCACTGCTTTCATAGTAAATACACAAAGTGTGAAAAAAATATATATATTTTTTATTACTTTAATTTAATTTGAAGCTTATAATCTTTTCACTGTCCTAAAACTCTAAATAAAAAGTAAAACACTTAGTTTGGAGTAATATTAAGGTATTTCCGATAATATCTTTAAACACTTGTTCTCCAATCTTTTTTTATTCATACTAGGGGGCTCCGCCCCCTGCTCGCTTACGCTCGCCAACCCCCGGGGATTGCTGCGCAATCCCATTTGGTTTGCTTCGCAAACCAACACTCCTGTCACAGATACCATTTGGTTTGCTTCGCAAACCAACATTACTTTCACAGAGTGAAACTATCTGAATAATTCGTATTATGCTGATTTCACTTTCCGGTTCATGACGTCACAGCGAGGGCTTCGCTGCGTCTCGCTTACGCTCGCCGACCCCGGGGATTGCTACGCAATCCGTTTGGTTTGCTTTCTCAAACCAATACTTCTTTCGCAAGTGATTTAACTTTTTTTTGCTTTAACACTTAATGCACCCTAAACTAATAGCCGCATCAGTAAAAAATCTTCTGCATCTTGTTCCCTGTACAATTTTAACTAAACATTGTTAATATCCAAACTTTACGATCTGTACTTTGTCGGTAAACTGTCTTGAAAACAGAGGGAAAAAAGCGAGCCTTTTTCCTCGCCAAATAAAAAGAAATCGTTTTTATGGCAATTGTTGCTACGATAAATTTGATATCTGGCAAACCCGATAGTCAAAAGTGTAACCCACTACTGCTTTCGGAAGCAGCTATGCGAACTGAAAAATACGAAATTTGTGTCACCAACTTTTGATTGCATCGAATTTATTTATGAACCAATTTTAAAAATAATTGTACCGTAAGAAAGAGTATATTCTGAGGTATACTGCAATATTTTTAAAATTAAAAATTAACAGTAATACTATACAGATATGACCATTTTAGTTTTGTATCGGAAGTTACGATCTGAAAGTTCCGAAAATTGTATGACCAACTTTTAATTGCAACGATTTTATTTATTAACCAATTTGAAAAATAACTGTACCATAAGAAAGAGTGTAATGTAATGTATTCAGTGATGTTTTCAAATTTAAAAAATAATGGCTTTTGCCGTAGACAAAACGGTTTTAACAATAAGTAGCGAAAATATCCAAAGATTCCGAATTTTGTATGACGAACTTTTGATCGCATCCAATTTAATTATTAACCGATTTCAAAAATAATAGTACCGTAAGAAAGAGTATATTCTGAGGTATACTGCTATATTTTAAAAATTAAAAACTAATAGTAATTAGATATAGATATGGCAGTTTTAAAAAAAAGTAACAAAAATGTCCCGATTTTTCCTGAATTTCAAAAAAATATTATCAAGAACCAAATTTAAATTTAAAAAAAAACTCGACGAGCTGCAAAAATTTACGTTGAGAGGTACTCTTAAAAAAAAACTCACGACTGAAGACTGAAAATTTGAATGTGTTTTGCTCACTCGCGGAAGAAATTTCACTTCTTCAACTTTAACACTTAATAAAACCTAAACTAATAGCCACATCGGAAAAAAATCTTAATAATTATCCAGGGAATACGATGAAGAACAAAGCATGTTAATTTCATTTTTTTCCGATCAGTACTTTCTCGGGAAACCGTCTAAGAATCGAGCTAAACAACACAGTTTTCAATTCTTCGGCGGCGGCGGCGGCGGCGGCGGTAACATTTTTTTAATATAGAGAGAAATATATTTTCGAGGGCGCAAGCAATTCACTGTACAGGTACGAGATTTGACGAGATTCTATACGAGATTTGTTTAAGATCTAACAAGAAACTCTTGTCAAATTAGAAACATACCAAATTTCTGTTTTCGCTGAGCCTTTGCCATCCCTCTCATTTATTTCTATTTAATATTAGTTTTTGTTAATAGAAATTTGAATATTACAGTTTATAAAGGATCATGTTTTGGGACTGAAACACATGCACTTAATAAGATTTTTAGACGTCTTTGGGGTGCAACATGTCTTTTTAATTTAAATAGATTACAAAGAGTAGCTTTTGAGCATTCAATTATATGCTCATGAAATGCAATTGATTTGGAAAGTTAATGCAGTAAAATTTTTCTGGATCTTGCTTTTATTTCAGCGCAATATTCCTGCATGAAACCATTGCTTTTCGAAAAATGTTGGATTATCGAATTCTTTACTCTTGAACCAAAACTAACGACGTTATCAGAACTTTTTTTGCCATGTCGGACCTTTGTACTTTTTGAGTGAATAATGTCTAAAAAATTAAAAGTAAAGAAATTGGTGTAAACGTTGTGTCTTGGTAGATGTTTTAAAAAAAGACGAGGCACTCATTAAGAGTGCTGTAATCAATGTGCGGAATTTGCTCCTTTCACCGAAGGTTTCTCCAGAGCTGCTGATCTTCACAATGACTGTTACCATTCCATTTGTCTGGATAGCGAAAGAAAGTATGCGTTAGCTATTTGAGCGTATGTATGCATGAGTGGCTCAGAATTTTTTAGGTCATGCGATGCTTCTGCCACTTTCTCTTACGTTTCTTCCCTCCGACTGACTATCCATGGGAATGCTTCAGTGCGGTTCAATGTTTCTCTTTTCAGAGGGAGAGAGAATTATTCGAAATTGTGTTGTGCCTGTCAGCACTTTCATATGTTGGTGATTTCTTGTTGATTTTCATTGATGAATTAAAGAACAAATACTTTTTATGCACGTGTAAATAAATTTGAATTGCATCGTTAATTAAGTTGTAAAAAGTTTCAAATTTTTATTTTATTTCATATTGTGCTTGAGGGAACTATGCAAAGGGCAGAAGATGCACAACTTGTTTATTTTTGGAAAGTGAAAGCTCACGGTGACGTCACAATCTCTCTTGCGAAAATATAAACGATATATTCAATTTAAAAGTTATTTATATAAAGAAAATCATGTTTTTAGGTATAGATCTAAAGTGAAATTTTCCTCAGATTTCAAATCCGTTGAAATTTTTACTCTGTCTTTAACAGTCTTGGAGATAGAAAAAGAACTAGATGACTTCAGTTAAAAGATTGTTTTTATCGTCTGGCTGGAAAATCATTCCTCCGCGCAAAATCGAAACGAAACAATAAATTTAGAATCTGTGATCTATTCTATGCTGTAGCATTCAATAATGATTAAATTCATTTAAAATGTTCTAGATTGAATTTTAAAATTCGCCGCGACCCATAAATTGCAAAAAATTTGGACTACCTGTGTGCCAAATTTCATTGCTATAAGTGCCATAGAATCGTCAGGATTTTGCGGCAAGAAACAAACAGACAAACATTTCCTTTTATAATAGTAGAGATGATACATTAAAAACGGTATGCTTGCATATAAAATTCGTTTATCAGCAGAACGATAAGAAATACACCCGTCCCTTCGATTTCCCAAAGATTTGTTTCTCAATATCTTTGCCTTTTCAAATTAATTGAACTTAAAATAGAAATTTTTTGTTGTGGTATGCATTTTTCTCAAATAAAAAACAATCAACGGAAAAGTCTGATAAAATACCGCTTCCAATTAGCATTTTTGTTCTGTATTTTGATAACGGAATAATAATTTGAATAAAAGCTTTAAAAAAAAACGAGGAAAACATATTAGACGCATGTTATTTTCTCTCTTCTGGTGTCAGTAAACCTTTCGTTGTGCGTGTATGTCCGTTACTTGATGTTTATCTTGCGCTTGGCGCAGCTTGGGTAAAGTATGACTCTTTTGCTGTAAAACCTAACAGAAAGCAACCAACCCATTTCAAGTGGCGTGGGGTACGATATTTGTATAAATTGCCTCGCGCAATATTTATTAGAAAAAGCGGACCTTCTACTGCTTGGACATAATGTGATTGGTTGATTCATTACAAAACGCGTAGCTAAATGTTATTAATAAAATTTTTTACTTCGCTTCCACATTCATAAATGCTTATTTTATTTGTACCTGATACTGACTTCTTAATACAGCAAGATAATAGATTTTTAATTTTTCCCCATCAGATTTATCATGGGGGCATACCTCGGTTCACATTGTTGGTGTCCTTTATAAATAACGTCATTTTAAATCTAGGCAGACAATTCCCTTGATGTTACAGTTTTTGACTGAAGTTTCCCGTGTTGAGGTGTCGTAGGGTCCCAATATATGAGGAGACGCCTTTACTTTGTTACGGGGCCCGACAGCAACGGGGAAGGGCACTGGAAATATAAAATTTTTTTTATACTGTAATGAGAAGTGTTTTTAAGTTTTAAAAGTTATAAATATTTGTATTCTACGTATAAGAAATTCATGTGTCCAAAGAAAGAAAATGTTATACATTTAAGCAAGTTAATTTCAAAATTGGGATTTTCATCACACATCCTATAAACTGGTGCTTGGACCCATTTTCTATTACAGTACTGGGACCCAGAGTGTAAATGTAGGAGCTATGGTTGGGGCACACTGACTACTCGGGTTACAAAACAAATAGATGAAATTTGTAAAGAATGGTTGATACACGAACTAATTGTCTATCCTGCTTCTTGGGCCTCGAGTGCAAATGTGATAGCTATCTATGGTTTGGAGCACACATTGACTGTGTACTCAGGTTTCATAATAAATTGATAAAGCTTGTAAAAGTATGAGTGAGCGTAACCTTTTCATCAAATACATCAAGTGTCTCGACGCGAGGAGTCTTCCATTGCAGAGCGATTGAATGCACTCGTGACGTGGCTTACCGAAGGAATGAGTTGTGGAATTTTGAAATTTAGGTGAAACCGGAATAGACGAATGGAAAGTTACAGTGGGAGGGAGGCGCAAATGGTTTCCCAAAATGGCCTTTTTCCTTGAGTTCGATAAATCGATGGAACTCTTCTCATGTGCCGTGCCTTTTCCTTCCGCATCCCTTCAATAAGGTAATGTAGTTAGAGACTGCTCCCGAAGAGAGCGCATGATATATGGCGAGAAAGGAGGAGCGGAAAGATTAAAGATTTCCATTGTGTTTTCAAAAATTTATTTTCGGCTCTTTCTACCGTGTAGGTGTCCCCTGATCTCAGTAAGTCAAAATCGTTACCTGTTTGTGCTGAGGCCATGAGTTTTGTAGATCACCTGATACGCATGCTGTGGTCGGAGGTCAGCGCATTCGTGAACCTCAAATTTCATTTATCCAAGGCGAGTTTTGTTATCTTCGATACCACTTTACACTACGTTTTGTTACTGAAACCCATGTATGATTTAAAATTTCTTTGAAGGGAGTAAGGGTGGTTGAAACGATCTTATAGGGCACTACAGTTGAACGTTTATAGCTTATTCACAAATATGTCTATATTATACGACTTGTTTAAAAAATAATAATTTCCCCCCAAATACCTGAAATTCTAATAAATTCTAACTTTGGGATCGTATCGAAAATGGTAAAAATGGTCAAGTTTACAGGCAAGTAAACAAAAATAGGATATAAATATATCTATTCTGTCCAGGTTAACAGTTTTTATTGAATTTTCATAAAAATTAGCGCATGGATACCCAAGTAATGAAGTATATATTCATACAATTACACGTGTCTATAACAGAATTTACATGTCTAGCAACTCTTTTCTAATGCAATCTTCAGAACCGTTATGATCTGTTTTACAAATTTTTTTATTTTTGAGAAGTTTCAAGTTTAGTGTATATACTGTTTCTTAACATGATATACTTCCGTAATTTGCATGGCGTAGCGTGTACTTAGGGACCCTGTAAAATAAAATTCCATATCCACTCTAATCCATAATTTCCAGGAATAAAGTGTTTAGTTTAATGTTATCAAATGTGCCCGTGAAGGAAAAAATCTATGTTGTTGAATTTAGCTTTTAAGTTCAAATAGTCCATGTGAAGTGAAAAACAAATTACACATAACTCCACACATCCCCCTAGAAATGAAACACAGATACCTGAAATCCAAATCTACTGCATCTTGAATTACAGTAAACTCCAAGGATTGAATGAAAACAAATAATTAAAACAAAAAATGGTTTAATAATTTTTAGGTTTTGCTTTTTAAAATAAATTATCTCATTTATCAAGCCTGTGTGCGTTGGGTTGGCGTGGAAGTTTGGAGAGTGGGGTGCCAGCTCAGGTGTTACTTCGTCATATGACCGTGGTTCAAAATTACGAGGTGTTGTCCTCGGGTATTTCCCTTAAGGGACTGATCCCGGACCGTCGTCAATAGCCCGTTATGTTGCTCTAGTACGACGTTAACTAAAATTACCATTACCAAGCCTGTGTGCCCTCTTTAGACTACACTGAAATCAACTTGAGGTCGAGTGGTTAGCACTCGAGCCCTAGTTTTTACAGGCACTATATTCGAATCCCGGTCTTGGCACGGGTAGTTGTAGTTGTTCGGTATCCACTTTGAAGCTTAGGAACTGGTCTAATAAAGCGACAAACTAAAAGTCAGACTCTATTCTCCAATTCTAAAAATGTTATCTCAATCAAACTCAGTTTTTTTTTAAAGAATAAATACATTTTTAAGATTAAATATAGAAAAGATAAATAATTTTAAAGATTTAATAAAAAAATATCTAAGAAAATAAAATGCATTTTCATCTATTTTTTACCGTGCATTCAGCTAGCGTCGTGGAACACTAGAGTTCCATGTGACACTTTAAAAATGCTGCATTGAAATAAATTCAATTTAACCTGCTTGTTGTCTTGTAAGTCCCGAAATTATTAAAAAAAATATTTTTTTTTGTGTAAACTTTTTCTTTGAATGGGGATTAATTATTTGATTGAAATAATGTTCTTTCATCATATCCAGTCATCATAACTGAGTCACTCCAATTTAGAGTCTTTGTGTAAATCCTACCACAGACCAATTTAATGCATTATTTCCTGCAGCACCTAACATTGCATAGGTTGGAAAAAGATTAGAAATGAAATTATCGATGAAATAATTTTATACTATACTAGCTGGCCCGGTGCTCGACATTCTGTTATAATCAATTCATGTATAAAATATCAAAATGCAACGAAAACGGTAGATGCACATCAGCTACGCCGAGTCGTCAATGGAACCGAATTTACGTAAGAAACTTATACAACAAAATACAGTTGTTAAGTTTCAGTGGCAAAGATTATAGTCCTATTGGTAATAATCTTTAAAATAATACCAGCCGAGTGATTTGTTTGTATTGTAGGTTATGTGATCGAGAGAAAATGTTCTGTAATTAGCCCTTCCACTTTCTCCAATCTTGTTCCATTTCATAGCAATGATACATTATTTCAAGTTTTCACTAAAAATAGCTAAAATTTAGGATATTTGATCTCTTAAATATTAAATCAGTCAGTTACCTACTCTCAAACTTTCTTATTGACTTGCATTCGCAATCTGGAGAAATAAACTTGCTCATTTGATTTTTATGTACTAGTGAGGATTGTTTTAATGTTTTTCGCATTAAATTTTACTAACCTGTACTAACTTGTTTTCCCTCAAAGAATTTTGCGTGTAAATCTGCCGTATGCGGTTGTGTGTGATGTTTCAAAATTGTGCAAAATATCAAACATATCTGTAAACAGCTAAGTCGCGGAGAAAATATTGCAGAGCTTCGTCTACAACAGTTATGTAATTTTTCTTATCTTTTGATTAAAAAAAAAACAGTATACCTCTAATCAGCGCTAAGATTGCGTTTTCTTGGTGGCTACAAATCTTTTAAACATTGTTGAAGCTATATTTATGGTAATCTCACTATGAATGTCCACTGAGATCAATCTGTAAGAATCTGCTTACTTTAATTATGCAGCATTGTATTTGGTATCGCATCTTTTGGCTCAATCTGGAGGAGAATGATCAGTGACTCGATTTTTCAAATCCTGTTACAAGTTAGATATGTTGACCTTTGTTGTGAACGAAAAGATCCAACTTTCATTACATACCCCCGGGTAGTTAACGCTTTGGGCTCCTAGATTCAGTTATTCAAATGCAAAAACTGATAAGGTAGCATCAGCTGTACTAGCGGTATCGGTAAATATTAACTACTCAATATATGTGAATGCCAAAAGTTTACGGGGAAAAGGTATTTCCCCTTTAAATTTCAAGACTTCCAATAAGACTTGTTGAGAAGCTGTTTCCAGTAATAATTCTAGTTATTTGTTGCATGTTAATAAAATAGAAAAAAAAATAGACCTATCCACCAGAAAAGGTATCTTTATAATTATGACATCAGATGGAATGAATTTTCGTCGAATTGCATTTCAAGTCAATACACACCAGACCTCCGCAAGCTTTAGCCATATTTATTTGTAAAATTTTTATCTATTTTGATATTCCGCAACAGGGAAACAACCACACCTTCCCCCCAGAAAACATTGTGTGTGAAACTAGCCTTTATCTTTGTATTGAAAGTAATGTGCAGAGGAAATATTACATGAAATAATTTCATGTTTTTATTAGAAGCCCTTCTGGGTCTTTTGGAGGTAAACTATAAAATTTACTGGCAAAACTGATTTTATGCTCCACTATGTGTTTTTTTATTTTAAATCTAACGACGCCGTAAAGGACATTGCTTCCTTGTGCCTGAAAAATTCAGGCCTAGACAAAATACGACTCTACAAAAACTTTAGCCGTAGATTTCTGCTAATTTGTACTGCGTGGTATAAAACATCCGTAGAGAGCGACGAACTAAATCAAACCCTTCACTGTTTTTATACAGTTTGGGAGCAAAACAATGTGTTGATGATTGATTAACATATTTTGTTCATTCGGCAATCTAGAAATAACAATTTGTGTGCCACATAGTTTGAATCGGATATCATTTGCTATACATTACAAAATTATGAAAAATTGGGAAGTATATTCTAGCATATTTTATGTATAAAATTGCCATGCTAAATACATCAATTTTCATTGCTATTTTTAAAAATGCGAATTTTTATGTGAAAAATCAGTTTTTAATGTTGTTTACTGTTTTTATCTGGAGTTTTGCTACTGCAACATTTTACTAATTTACTAACTTTGTTTATTGACAGCAGGCAATAAATGTATTTATTTGGCATTTAATGGAATAGTGGAATTTTAATTTAAATGAATTTTCATGAATTACTTAATTTAATCACAAAATTACTACCAAAGGGATTGTCAACGTAAAAGGAATTCCAAACATGTTTTCCGGTTTTTTAATGCGTGTCTATTGCCAATTTGAACATAAACAGATATTCATTTATCGTTCATTAATTCATACTGTGGTATGTGTAACAAAAGTATTCGTCCACCTGATGTTCTTTATTTTTGTTATGAATTTTACAAAGTTGTAGTTTTAAAATTGCACTTTAAAATTTTACCACATAAAAGTACCGTCTTTCTATTTCAATATCGCGTAAAGATAAAGGAATAATTAAAAATTTTCATAAAAAAATTCGTAATAATCTATGTGTAACGTAACCTATTATATCAGCGACAAAAGTGCAAATTTTTTTACAAAAACATGAAATCAACATCTAAAAAATTGTTTTGCATTTTGTCTTACACTGTCAACGTGGACCAAATTCTACGTATTAAATCAAATTTACCGCCAAAAATGTCTAAATTTCTTTTAAAAAGATCAGTGTATATATTTTAAATCTTAGTACTACAGTACAAAGTCCCAAAATTGTCCGGCGTTTTTTTTTTTCTCATTTTTTTATATTTTTTTGCCGTTTCCCTCTTCAATTTTTAAAAAACAAAGCATTAAATCTGGACCAAATTGATGGAAAAAAAACCCGGACATGTTGAAAGTAGTTACACACAGAAAATAAGAAGATTTGCAAGTAAATTGTGTTGCATTGTATAAAAAGTGTTTTCCTTTTTAAAAAATTAATCCTATTAATATATCTGCTATTGTAGTATTCCAAATATGTTCCGACGTAAATAACGTGCGGACAAATTCGCGCAGGGAGGGCGTTAGATTAGGGTTCTTTGACAAAAAACTGCAAATAATCCAAAATCCGGAATGGCCGAGGTCTGGAGGAATCCGGATTTTGGACTTGACTTTGTACTGTACTAGAAATAAATTTGGGCGTATTTACTGCAGGTAACGATACACAAATCTAGATCGTTAACGAATATATTCTGGATTTGACAGTTGAGCGGATATTACAATGACCGAATTCAGATTTGATCCTTTCACTGAAGTTCTTATAAAAATGTCAAGAGCATTAATTCAGCATTAAAAATTGGGTTTCTACTCGTACATTTCAATCTATCATTGAAAGTCCCTTTTTAGTTTGAAAGTAATTCAAAGCAAAGTTCGGTCAATAGCCACTTTTAAATGTAGAGCAATTCGGTCACGTATAAATTTCATTTCCCTTAAAAAATGTTTTTCTGTAACATGAAAATTCGATATTTTCAAAATATAATGAAACTTTGATTAACCGTCATTCTTTTAATCGTTAGTTTCTGTTAACCATCAGTCCGTTATTAGAAGTTAATTGAATGTTAAAAGAGTTATTATATTAGTACGTACACACAGAAAATGACAAACTATTTTTAAATTTTAATATGTATGCAAGTTTAGAGCGTAACTTCGTGTAACAATATGTACTTAATGTAAATTGTATATTTTTTGTTTGTGTAAAATAAAATGCTTGTAAGTACACCCGTCAAAAAAAAAAAAATGACTCACCTGCGATCATAATTGCACAATTTACATCACAGAACAAAATGGAAGGTAGCAATCGATAGGTATTAATTTTTTCTACAAATATCAATATTTAAAATTTGTCTAAGGGACCGTCTTCTTATTAAATTGGGTGCTTTCTCCGATAATTTCAATACGAACCCCCATCTCTTGTCACAAATTTGGATAAATGGATTCTATAGGAGGTTGTTGCACAGATTCGTCAGGAATGTGTACATAACAGACAAACACATCATTTTATAATAGTAGAGATAACTTAATTCAAGAAATATCTTCCGATTTTTTCCCCCGTTTCGACAAGATAAGCTTCTTTTCAACGGGTGCTCCGTTAATGACATGTCCACTGTGTTTTCCTGATACAGTCAGTATCGGTTATATGGTCAGCACAGCAGTCCAGAAAAATCAGACCAGCAAGCGGGGTGACCATCTATGCGGAACAGTACACTGTTTAATTATGACAGGATTATATTCACCTATCAGAATATAGTGCTCGTAAACAAATAATTAAACTTTTACAAACATTTTAAAAATTAATTCTATTAAACGGGTTCTCTGGAACGAAGAATCAAAGTTCACCTTCTACCGTTCGGATGGCAGGGCCTGGCGTCTGCCTGGAGAACGGCTCCTGCCAGAATGCATTGTGCCAACAGTAAAGTTCGGCTGAGGTGGAATTATGGTCTGGGGGTGTTTCTCCTGGTGTGGACTGGGACCTTGGTCGAAATTCATGGTAAGCTCCACGCCAAGGCATTTCCGCAGTTTTTAAATCCGTTGAAATTTTTACTCTTCTTTAACGATCTAGGAGGTAGAAAAAAGAACTATAAGTCCAGTTAAACTTTATTTGTTTTTTACTGTCCAAAAATCAATTCTCCGCTAAATGAAACGGGAACGGAAAAAATAAATTTAGAATCTTTGATCTTTTATGCTATTGCCATTCTAAGGAAAACAATAACAATTAAATGTGTCATAAAATTAATATTAAAATGTTCCAGATTGGATTTTAAAATTAGGACCACCAGAGCGTGTCAAATTCCATTACTGTAAATGCCATAGATTCGTAAGGAACTTGCACATTTGTTATAAATTTTTTTTTACTGATTTCTTATCATGTGCAACTTCATTTTTTTTAAATTCGTCATTCTTAATATTGAAAATGCGACATTTTTCTTACTTTTACTGACATGGTATTGTTTATTTACTCTTTTTTTCATTCTATTTTGAAAAAGAAATTAATACTTTTTATTGCATCATATATGCATTGACAACTATAGCATTTTTTGTGTTTCATTCCTCATATTAAATCAGAGAAGCCCATTTTGACTGTCTGGTTATTCATTTTACTGCGCCATATAACACCAGATAAGAACTAATTTTAGTCCCCATTGTCGAGATTCAAATTTCAGCCTTTCTTTGGTAATTAACGATCATAGTCATTTTGGAGACGTACCGAGTTGGCTGGTTTCCAATACCCTAGTAAAAATTATCACTGAAAGGGATTAGGAGATAACTTTTCTCAGTAAAGATGGATATATCAAAGAATTTACATATTCTTATCAGTGTAGTCTAAACTGATTTTAAAAGTTTATCACATTATATGTACTGCTTTGATCAATATTCTTTGCAGCTGATTGAAATATTCGAATGTTTTAGCTATTTATTTTAAAATGGTTTCTATCTATGATGAACCACATTGATGTTGAATATGATTTTTTCGTAAAAACATTTTTTACGATTTATATAGTTGCAAGTGATTATATTGAATTGATCACAAAATCGAAACACATTTCCACTTTAAATCATAACTTTTGTTATTGTTTTTTATCGTAAAAAATACTCTAGACTAACACGATTTTACATTTCAACCACGCTTAAGTTCTTGTACTCATCACTAACAAATCTATGAAATAGAAAAGAAAGTTTTAGTGAATTGTGTCATTTTGGGGTTTGTAGACAGACATTGTTTGGTTAGATGATCGAGATTAAGAAAAATTTACTTTTACTATTCGACCAAGAATCGATTGTACAAACTGTACCACTCGCATTTTAAACTTTCACTTTGTTTTTGTTACTGTTTAGTATTCTAACCTCCTACAATAACACAATTGATTTTTCATATATATATTGCACTTTTAAATTTAATCATCCCCAATAATATATACATGTGTATCGATGGCAAAAAAATTGAAACCAGGTAAAGTATTTATAAAGGATGTAATATTAAACTATTCTAACCTGACATTGGGTAGCTTAGAAATGAAGCTGTTCTACTTATATATGCACTACCTGCCATTAAGTATTTGGACACCCATGCAAATGACGGTATCTGCGATCCTGATATACATCATGCCCTCCGCCGTTAACTATCGTGTAAGAAACAACATTGGCATTAGTCGCTTGCAAGATAACACGAAGTGTAGAATTATCTGATTTCGAGAAAGGTGTATAATCGTCGGGTATCACAGAAATGGTCGATCCTTAAGGGACATATCTAGTGAGCTGAATTACCCAAAATTGACAATGGCCTTATGTGATTCAGAAGTGGAAGGTGAGTGGTGATTGTCGGAATGTGCCCCTAGTCGGCAGACCCACGAAACTGAGAGACAGACCGATGGGTGCTGTCCAGAGAAATTAGGAAGAACCGCACCCAACCGATGTCCCACTTACTCCAGGAGTTTTAACATGCATCCGGGAGTGTTTTTTCGGTTAATACCATCCGTAAGGAAGCACATCTGATTGGTTTTCATACTCGTGCTGCCGCCCATAAACCTTTGATCACAAAGTCCAACCGTGCTGCTCGGTTAATGTGGTGCAAAGCACATCGAAAGTGGACTGTAGATTAGTGGAAGCGAGTTCTCTGGAGCGACGAATCAAGGTTCATCCTCTACCGTTCGGATGACTGGGTCTGGGTCTGCCTGGAGAACGCCTCCTGTCAGAATGCATTGTGCCCACAGTAAAGTTCGGCGGAGATGGAATTTTGGTCTGGGGTGTTTCTCTTGGTATGGACTGGGACCCTTGGTCCAAATTCATGGTAATTTTAACGCCGAGGCCTACTGCACTATTTTGGATGACAGTGTGCTTCCTGCGTCGTGTCAGTTTTACGGGTTGAACCCATGTTACTTCCAGGACGACAACGCCAGCTGTCATGTTGCGAGGTCCACCATGGATTGGTATGGTGACAATGGGGTCAACCGAATGGACGGGCCTGCCCAGAGCCTATCAAGAACCTCTGGTGCAAGTTGGATCACCGAATTACGGGGTGCAACAACGGTCCAAAATCGAAGAATGAACGTACATGTCTTCTCCAAGCCGAGTGGAAGAAAATACCACTAGCCGTCATATAAGGACTTTTGGAAAGCATGCCCCGGAGGGTTGAGGCTGTAATTTCCTCTCGTGGAGGCTCTATCAACTATTGAATATGAATAAATTTTGTTTTTCTTTTCTATCACAGGTGTCCAAATACTTATTGATAGACAGTGTAGAAACTCATCCATTTGGGAAACGAATTGTAAATAACCCGTGCAAAAACCTTTTCTGCTCAAAAACGAATTAAGTGCTATTTAAATTACTGGATAACTTCCATCCTTTACACTCATTTAACTTCATGGTTTTCTCTGCCGAACCCAATTCGAAATAGTCTAACTGATAACTTGGGCAGAGAGGAAGGGCTACAAGAGCTCAATTCCCCCCTTTTTTATTTGATTCAGAAGCGCCCTTTCGTCTCGAACTCTGAAAACAACTAGATTTATATCTTTGCTAGATTTACAAAATAATGCAGAGCACACTCCATTGAATTCCTTTGTTGATGGTCTCAGTCGAGAGTGAGTTCTTTTGTACGTTTGAACAGGAATCTTTGGCTTTACACATGGTGCTAAGTGTCCTGATGCATTTAGCTTTTCATAAACAGATTTCAATTAGCTTTCTCTTGTAAGTATGGGTGCATATATTTATTTGCCATTATTTATTGTTTTTAGAATTTGTATTTTTTTCTAATTTTCCAGCAAAACTACGAGTTTGTGTTCAAATGTTTCATTTTGAAAATTATAAACATGAGCATTCATATACACACCACTCTTTCTGAATTTTTGTTAGTAATGATTGTTTAAATGAAACGATGCTTTAAAATTAATTAAAATTTTTGTTTTAAAATCTGACTGGTTTTTTAACATTTTAAAATTTTTGAAACAGTTAATTGGGATTATACTTTTTTACTTTAAAAATTCGTGTTACTTTTTATCAGTGCAAATTTAATACGTTATTTGATGTTTTCGTTTTGAATTTGCGTTTTTAGCGTAAATAAAATTTACCTGGTGGGACGTTATACTGATTCTGATACATGAGAGACATTTAAGAATTTTGTTCGCTCTCTTTTGTACGAAGGAGTAACTGAGATGGCAGCGGACTCTGCTCCAGATAGAGGAAGTGGCCTTGAACGACACACTTTCACTCTACTGGAGAAGTTGGCGAGTCCGACAGGTGTTCCATTTGTGAAAGGTTAGGATGGTTTCCCCCCTTCGCTCATCCATTCTTGAAAATGTCTGAACCTGAACCTAACCTCTGGTAAAGAAAGAAATGAATAAAAATAAGCACATTGTTGTGCAGTTCAATGACATACTTTTACCGAGTAGGCGAGGGAACGAGTCCATAATGGCGTCGGAACCTGCGAGAAAATGGAATCTAAGAAAGTACTACGAGTAAAGCACAAAATATTTCTGAAATTTGTAGTAAAAAAAAAATGTCAATGATTTCTTCGATGGTGCGAGGAAACCATACCCCTTTTTTCATTACCTATAAAAGAGTATCGAAACTTGTAAATTATGGAATAGTTTTGAAGCATTCAACAATGGATAATCGAGTGAGCATTAAATATAATTTAATGCTCTGAGAAGTAAAATACTGGTGCCAACGAAAGGGAACAGCTGTTTATATTTACATAATCTTCTCACACTTTGAAATCCACGATTGAAGCTATGGTATTATTTAGAGCAACTCTTTCGTTAAAAAAAATGTTTGTCTAATTTACCCTCTTTTGTAATTGTCACTTAAGTTTTACTTTTGTGTGCTTTTTGTGTTGACTATAGAAATTGTAATTGATTAGAATTTTTACTCACATAAAGAATGACGTATAAAATGTTACAGGATATCCGTTTATCTCGAGATGTGAATAATAATTTATTAATTTTTTTAATTATTCGTAATTATATGATAATTAAAGCTTCTCATATAGACGGGGTATCATTTCTCATTCGTTTTCATTGATTTATCTGATCTACTTTCATTAAACCTTTCTTATTGCTGAGTCATACCGAATTTCTTTTTAGATTAAATTGAAATCTGATAGTCATCTAATGTTATTATCAGTTGTATCCGCACTCATTGACTTATTCGAGGGTAGCATTTGCTATCCGGTTTTTTTTCTACAGGTTGTCTTCCGAATTCAATTGATCTCAGCCAATAGCCGCTTAAATCCTTCGGAGTCCTGTTCCCTACCGAATTCCTTTCCATCTTAAGTTTAGCTCCCTTCCTCTCAGGAAAACTAATTAAGATACAAAAATCAATACTGAAACTTTCGACGTGGGCGAAAATTAAATGGAGTTTCCTATGCCATTCTTTTAAGCCTAAAGCCTTAATTTACGTTGTACTTCTAATACAAATATGTAAATGATATTATTCGTTCAACTTAAGATTGGAAAGTCTGTTAATTGAAAATCCTGCAAGCTTCTATGTTATAGAGCCCATAGAAAAATCTGTTTTTATACATTTGAAGTACCATAAATACTTGTGATATATTTGAATTCTTAACTACCGATTACCTGCAAGTCCTATACAAGTTAAGTTTTACTATGAAGATAACAAAAAAATATTTTTTATTGAAATACCTTTTTTTTATTTATGAACGTTTTAGAGTCTCTACTCCTTTTAACATTGCTAAGCAATATTCATTTTATCGCTGTGCGAACCATGCTTGTTTAGTTCGCTATGCATTCCAGCATCAAAATCATTTAAAGAATATTTTTCGAAATAAAAAGTATTAATTCAAGTAATATAATTCAAAGTGTAGAAACGTTTGTTTTCTATATATACCATTATATTGGGCTTTTAAGAAAGAATTTGTATCCAAGTATGTACTTTTATAATATACTTTCATCACCATAACGAATTGTTATTACGATATATATATTATTACACTAAGAGGACATATTAAAATACACTCTTCCAAAAACAAAACATTCCTACATTTGATCCGAATGCAGCAACATAAGTGAAGTATATGAAAAGAGAAATGAATGATCACAATATCAAATCTAGAGGGATATTTATTGCAAAGAATAAGATGCATAGAAGAATATGTAGGTATGAAAAAGCTCAAAAATTAGAAAGTTAAGCCTTCTCTGGTGAAGGTACAGTCGTGGGATAAAAAACGAATCGCCCCTCTTCACTCGTGCAATTCTAACAGTAGAGAAAATTCTAAGATGACGTTTGACAGGAACTTACGACTTCTATAAATTCAAATGCATAAAATTTGCATAAGGGGCCGTCTTTATATTAAATTGAGTACCAATTTCATAATTTCCAATGGGAACCCCTAATTCGACACACAATTTCGAATCTAAATCCAAATTTATCTTGAGGTACCAAATTTCATGTCATTAGGTCTTATCGTTTCGAAGTTATCAGTACAGAAAGATTTAAGATCCTAAAGTTAAATCTGTTTGTTAGACTTTCATGGATATCTTCTTGAATGCATTTCTATAGAGCTGGTACTTCTTGTACCACATGTTACTGTCAAGCAGCCAAACAAAATCTACTTAATATTTTATTTTAAAAATAGTTCTTAGTATGCAATAATAATTTTAATGTTTGAAATATTTATGAATTGGATCCTTATTAAATTTTTACGGGATTCGATTAAAGAAGGACTTCTAACATGGTCATACTAAATTTTAGCTCATTCCGATAGTATTAAATTTAATGTAGCGTATAACGCTACATTAAATTTTCCTCATTATTGCGATTTTAGGGCGTAACCAAAAGTTTAAAAAACGTCTGAAAAATCTTGCATAATAATTCTTAAATCATTTGCACTTGCATAATAAATATAATAATTATTGGATAGCTGAAAAATAAGTTTGAAATAGTGTTCACATTTTAAATTCGGGTAGCGATAACTACAATTAATCTCGATCTAAGTGGCGGTTCTCCCTGAAATTGACACCAAATTTAGATTTGAATATATCCGGATATAAAGATTGTGAAGTCATAAAATTTCATATTTAGATGGATTTAACGATACAGAATCTGATTATTATATTATGGCATCAAAACCCGGTGTTTATATTAGAAATTTCGTAGTGCAAAATTTGATATAAGGACATTTCCTTACGCCATTTTTTGAATTTTAATTTGTAGAGGACGTTATTTCCTATTGAATGATACCTTTGAATTTGCTCTAGTATGCTAGTGCTCGAAATAAAAGAGGGTTCTTTTTTTTCCCCGCGACTGTACATGCCGATTCACGGCGTGGCCTGGAGTATAATGTACCCTTATAATATCCTGTAGCAAATTATATCAAGCTTTCTGCTGCTGCTTCTCCACATCCCTTATATTCGGGGAAAGTGCAATTAATGGCCTAACATGTTCCACACATGCTTAATTGGAACAGATATGAGGATCTTTCTTGTCAATGAATGGTTTTAACACTACTGAGGGACTTCTTAGAAAGGCAATCCGTGTGTGGACGGGCGTTATTGTATTTAATAATCTTTTAGACACATGACATGAATGGCAAAACAACTGGTAGGATCTCCCGGATGTATCGCCGTGGTGTCAAACTACCTTGTACCAGCTTTCTACAACCATTACACTAGAAGTATGAGCTTTAGGAGAGCTCAACAAAGTAAAGTGAGAATGATAGCGCTGGTCGTGTCTCCGCCTCTCGCGAATGCGTTGCTTCCAAGGCAGTGGCGGGAATCGTCACTAAACCTGCCTGTCCACGACTCTGACACGGCAATATAGGTAGCAGTGTCAAGACGCAGCCGTTGATGCTCAATTCGAAAGCAGACATCTTACGGGCGACGTACTTGCAATCTTGCCTCCGTCTGGCGTCGAGCAATGGTATGTAATGCTACAGAAAGCTGAATAGCGGCGATGTGCATCGCTGGATGGTAAAAAAGGAAGCCGTTGGAGCAGTTTTAACCTGTCACATTATTTGCTTATCCTTTCGCATTTGTCCTGGGCCGACCAGAGGTTTCATGATATACATGTGTAGCTTCACTGATCCACTGCTGCCACCATCTTATCACAACAGCCAGTGTACATCCGTACTGACTATCGATTTGTCGATAAGACCAACCTACGAGTCACACAATATAACCCCTTTTCAAAGTCGTTCTGTGGAATATACGGTGTTCGTGGGCGTTATCCAGACATTCTTTGTCGCAATTGATCGGAATGCACACATTCGATAGTATATCATATTCTCAGCGAGCCTCCAGCACATCTTCAATTAATCACAGGATGTGCAGAGCACTTCACGGATCCTGTGCTTACCAAGACTGTCTATTTCCCCCCCCCCAAAAAAAAAAAAAAAACTTTACTTATGTATGTCTGGTATAGAGAATTTTGCCTACCAAATTTCATGAGTATCGATTAATGTTTCTGGGTGTTTCGATATTTTGGTACAGAATGAAGATAAAGGAAGGATTTTAATTTCCTATCATCGATTACTTGGATTTTACTGATACAAAAGTTACTAGAAAAGGCTGATAAATGAGGCCTTTATTACTCTCAGAACTGCCAAAAATAAGGAAATAAGAATTATACCAATGGAACATTTATTGTGAGTTCCTGAGTCAAATTGAAAGTTTGAATTTCAGTAACAAAATATTTAGTTGACTATTTTTAGTTTGCCATATTTGTATTTCATCACCACAGAATTACAAAGCAGAACATAAGTCTTATGCAAATTTTCAACGAAGGATTTTATATAATCTGCTAAAAGTTTCTTTTCACTTTTACTATAACCACATGGACATATTTTAATGAACTCCATTTCTTTTCAGTGTTTTCTTGAAGTTTCACGAAGGGAAAAGTTTTTGCATGACAGATAAAAAAAATGGGGTTTCAGGGAGATACACATCAAAATGTCCGTTTCCTGGAAAATAACATCGACTCAAAACTAGCTAAAAAAGCCTCAAACTGACCAAAAATTTTGAAAACGTACTATTTTGAATAAAATATACGAAAAATGCGTGAGATGCTCTAACATGGCTTTTAAGCCAGCATAATTTTTGTATTAAACCACTTCTATTCACTCGAATGATGTCTTTCTTTGTAAGAACAAATGCAAAATTCTAGCCCTAGTGATCATTTATTAATGATTTGGTCACTAAATTGCATCTATAAAAATCCCTCATAAATTCAAGCGTTAGACTTATTTCTTCAATAGCTCATTTATTAATCATGGTTTTTCTATTTTTTGTTATTGAGAACTGTCGAACAAATAACATTATAATTTATAGTCTGGTGCAGAAAGCACTTCTTTATACTATAGCGTTAGAAAAGAAATCACTAATTCCGTATGTTTGTCTAATTATCAACTGTATTTCACTTAATGTTTTAAAATGTTACGAAAAAACATTAGTTTTGTTCTCCAGCTTGCATCAAAACTCTTGTAAAATAAGGTTTTTAGATTATGCTCTTGATGGCGACTTTGCCTCAAGGTACTGCCATTAGATACTCTTAAGCAGATTCCCAAACTTTTTAAGGAGCCCTTTTTAGAATCGATTTCTATGGCGGAACCCTTTAGTCCCACCCTATGGTTTATAAGCTAATGGTGTTTAGGAGTAGTGTTACAGGGGCAGGAAGAGGGGATAGATAGTAAAGAGATATTTAAACAATTGCGCAATATCAATGCAATGAAATTATATTTAAAAAAACTTTTAAATTTATCATATACAATCTCAATTTTTTCATTACTACCACCAATACACATATTATCAAAATGGCTGTACATAAAGGTCTTCCAAAGTTCAATAAATCAAACCGTTACAACTGATTTTATATTATTGATGAGTACAACAATGAGGTCCATACAATAAACTCAGTTTCTCCAATTGAATCATTTCACCCAATTCAATTAATTTATAATTATTTTATTTTTCTGGAGCAACCGTGGAGCACATTTTCTGAACCTCTGCTCTAAAGAGTAATAATAGGAATTTTGAATTTTAAAACAAATACCGGAAGTTTCTTTTGCTTGTATCACGGAATTAAATTGAGAAATGGGCTCTTAATATACTAGCATCAATTTAGCTTCCTTTTTGTGTTAACTTCAGATACTATGGAAGTAATATTAAAAAAAATATATTCATAATAAATTTTACATTCTCTCAACAACAAAAAAAAAATCTGAAAGCTAAAGAGTTATTCCACGAAAGTCTTGGGAATAATATTCTAGTTTCGAAATGTGATGCTAATATTGTAGAACTAAACATATCTTTATAAAATATGTTTGTGCACGATGAAATAAAATACGTTAGAGCACATGCTCTACGTTTACTGTCTTGTTTTGCTATGCTAAATGCTGTTTAACTATAGTATACTGATATAACTGAATACAGATATGACTTACAAGCCTTTCAGTTTTAAGCATAAAATATTTTAGATACACCTGTTTTAAGTCTGCGTAAGGTTGTCATCTTTCCAGGAAAATTTTCACATCTAGATCCACATTCAAATCGACATAGAAGCGCAAGGATTGTTAGCCGTTCTTAATGTAAATTTCGTATTTCAGATCGTTCTCGTGACTACAAACTAAATGTATTTTTTAAGTGTAATTTTTCTCCATCAGCATTCTATTTCGGTAGATTAAGTCATATTTTCCGTTATCATTTTTCGCAATTTAATCCCATGTTATCTCGTACCTGCATTTTCCGATTCCTTCCCTCTACATATTTAACAACTATTTCCGTCACATACACGTCATATCCCATATTCCTTTGTATGAAAACAGACTCCTAGATGCATCATTACTTGATATTAATCTATTTAGTCCCATTTTATCTGCCGACCAACCGGTATAGTGGTTAGGGTGTTAGCCTCTAGATCGGAAGGTTCCTGGTTCGAATCCGGGTCCGGGCATGGATGTTTGTAAAATATGGTGTAGAGGCGGCTGGTGCACCTTAAATCTGTCATGGCCGAAAGACCTCACGTTGGGTTGGTGTGGAAGTTTGGAGAGTGGGCTGCCTGCTCAGGTGTTTCTTCGTTATCTGACCGTGGTTCAAAATTACGAGGTGTTGTCCTCGGATCTTTCCCTTAAGGGATTGATCCCGGACCGTCGTCAATAGCCCGTTGTGCTGCACTAGTTCGACGTTAACTAATAATCACCATTTACCCATTTTATCTATTTTCTCATTAAATTACTCAATTTTTTTCTACTCTATATTTGATTTCCATTGCAAGTTGTTACAAAGAATTCATTATATTAATTTTTTACGGATTTTCTCTGTCAAGTATTCTTGTTCTAATAGAATAAATCAAATAACCCTTCTGATATCAATCGATATTCATATAATTTTGTTTAGTTCATACACACCCTACCTCTACTAATGTTAATAATGTAGTTTCATTTGTTTAGGTTTCATTATTTGTCATGTCAAATATAACCTTGTATGAAATTCACAAAACTTCAAGTGACTTCCATAAAGTAACTGCTGAGGATCCTCGGACTTCTCATTTGCTCACGCATTTGAAACTTGTGTGTCTGAAAATAACTTTTTGCCAGTTAGATAAGTCATTCGAAGAACGCCACTCCTACGTCCAACGTGTCAAGCCATTACGTTGACAACTGATTAATTTAATCCCTCATTTTTATTTCCATACACATGTAAACATATTGGAATTTTACATTAGGAAACAGTTTTAAGGTGCGTTTTCACAAACTGCACTATTTGACCTATTTGCGCACTTAGTTTTGTCATTCAAAAGAAAATTTGACGAAACTGCACAAGTTATTTTAATGCAGCGAATTTCAATGGTGTGCCAAAAGAATGGCACACCGTCGTGTCTTACGGATTGTACCACCACACGGATGGTGAGGCGTTTTCGACTGTGTGAATTTATTTTAGTTCAGTTTTGAACTTTTGACAAGTGTGTTTGCTAATGATTTCAAGTAATTTCCGGTATAAATAATTTTGATTATTGTTTTTATATTACAAAGTTTCATAAATAAATTATTTTAAAAAGCCACTTTGGTGAAAATGGGTTGTTAGTTACAATTATTTTTTACAAGTCAATCAAAATTATACTTTTTTTTTGACAGATCGGAATAAATAAAGTATACTTTTTGGTGTGCCACCGAATTTTAGTAATTAATTTATGTCATGAGATGAAAAAGTTTGAAAATCGTTGTTTCAATATGTTACTTTCCTTTTTATTTATCCCTTGTTGTATTCTGTATTAATTTGAATATAGTGTTCATTATATTCATGTAACTTCATTTGTATTCGTTTACTTTTTACAGTTTGAAATGTGGCCGTTGATTTGTGAACGGTTCACCTGCCGCAGTTGAAGTTTTTGATCACAAAGTAAGGAAACACATTTTTTAGATTAGTTTTCTTTTGTTCCCAAGTATGTACTTTCAAAAGCTATTCTTTGACCTTTGTTTTCCTGGAATTTTATTACTATACAAGCATCAGAAAGCAATTCACGTTGACCTGTTAGCCATTAACTATTAATCGCGTTCGTCCGAAAATAACGCCCACCTTGATCAAGCCGTTCGCATACATACATGCATGAGGGCATTGCGCATGGCGGAGGATGTCCAGGATTTCTCTCCAGTTTCTTTCTCCTAACTATCCGGCATTCAGCCCTGAGGGTTTGTTGCCGACGTTGCCACTCCATCATCAATGTACGCACGCACGTACATACGAAAATTCATTCGCACATGCAGGGCCGCGCACACATGCAGGCATCCATGCATCGAATACAGCGGTCGAGTTCATTGTGATGAAGAGAGGGCTTTTCGTAGTACTTCTCTCTCTCTCTCCTTCTGTCGCTCCTGAATGTGATTAGAGACCAACTTCGGAGGGTGATCCTTGGCAGCATTAGCGATTAATTCGGGCCGGGTATTTCCGCGTGTTTTAAAAGCCTTCTGGGAAAATCGCTGCGCCTCAATATGGCGGCTTTCACCTCTGCCTGCTCTTCTTCCTTCTAGGTCGCCCTCATCCGTACACACTTGCTAATTATCGCTCTCGTCGTCTTTTGATTTTCATTGGTGTGATTGGGCGGAGAAAAATGTTTTTAAAGTTGTAAAATAATTTATTTTGGAATCCATTTGTTAAGGAGAAGTGATTTAAAAAATTCATGATTATTTCAACAAAAGAAGCATGAAAGAATAGGGAGATATAAACAAAGGAAAAGTGATCAAAGTGGACTCGTTGAAAAAGAAATATTTGAGGTATCCGAACTTTCGGATGCTTTCTTAATGCCTTTTATTCACATTAAAAAAAATTTAGTTTTGATAAATACTTAATATTTAAAATGTATTTCTTTTATTTTACAATTCGTATGACATTTCAAAAAATTAAAAAATGCTACACAAAATAAATAATAATAAAAAATTTTTTAATAAAATTATTTTTGCCATAATTTAAGCGAAGTACAAAATGTAGAGAAATATTTTAATCAGTATGCCACACACACAGTTTAAATCTTGCGATTTTCATTTAAAAAATCGTAATTTAAATAAAACTTCAATTTTTTTCCATTGAACTTCAAATTTTAAAATTTAACAGTAATATTCAAAATTAAATAACCCAGGTCAGATGCATCTTATTGCATACAAATAAGTTAAATAACTTGCTTCTACTCAGGAACACCCCATGAATGACCTTTTTTTGAATTAAAAAATAACTGGCTTCAGCTACTATGAGATCACTAAATTGATTGAGATGTGCTAACTTGAGAATCTTCGAGGCCTTAGTAGCACTCCACGCTTCATTTATGAGTTATTTCTAAACTAGTTTGTAACATATATTATTACTAGTATTATTGGTATATTTCTAATATATGTCTCACGTTAGAGGGAGAAGCAGGCCTCAACCATAAAAACCATTAGGTCTGAAGGGTCTCTTAAGACTTTGTGACCCTATGTGTGATTGAATAACTGCATATTTAGTTACTCATACTTGTAATATTTATCCTTTATGTTAGGAGGTCTTAAGCCAAGCATAACAATTTTAAAGGGTTCCAAGGTGATCATGAACATGGCATGCTTAGGGTAGATATTTATTTTGTTGTTGAAATGACGATTACTGATCAAATATATATGTTTTTAAACACTGAAAAACAGATTTGATCAGATTTTTATCAGAGCAGAGTCTGTTCTATTCATGAGACCAGTCCATACATTGCACAATCTGTTTTCGGTTAATTTAGTCATACCTTTCCCATGGAAAGGTTGGATAGACAAACTGATACCCTTTCGAGAAGGAGTTTATAATTTGTGATAATAGAAACAGCACATTAATATTTAATGTGTTGCAAAAGAATACTGGGTTTTTTCTCACTTTCTAGTTTATTTAATTAAATTTCCCAAAGAAAAACAGCTTAAGTACAAAGCATCTAGAAATATTTACAAAAGGTAAACATTAATTTTGTATCATGCCTGTAATTGTGAAAATTGAAGTGGAAAACAAATAATTTGTTCGGTCATTTACAACTTTTTGGGTTTTTTTGGATAATTTTTTGGTTTGCTCTTCTAACCTTTTAACAGAAATTTTCTTAGAACAGAGGAAACATTTGTATTGTAGTGTTTGTGAAGAAGACAAATTCATTCATAATGCCATCTGAATAACAAAAAAAAAAAAAAAAAAAAACAGGAAAATTGGAATTTGATTTAAAAAATGTATTAAATCATCTCGCACTGAAATATTAATTTTAAGGAATTTCGTATCAAAATCGAAGTCAAATGAAAGAATAAAATCAACAAGCCCGAGAATAATTTTAATTGTTTTAATCTTTCGAAACATTTCCCAGCTATATTTCCTAAACCATCATATACATGTATTAACATTTAAAATAAATATTATCTAGAAACTCCACTGATTTGTATGTCACCTATCCAACAGTTCAAAAACTCGCAGGGAAAAAAATTAATTAAAGTCATAAAAATCCGATTAAATTTTTTTAAATGATCTAAATTCAATAAATCCGATTTTTTTACCCTGATTTTAATTTTATGAGAATTGTAGAGTTTAAAGTAAAATGAATGAGATTTTCAGCGTAATTAGGAAATTATCTACGAAACCCAAATTCTACATGTTCATGTACTAAGAATTGGGAAACAATATAAGGTTTAAGTTCGTAGCAGACTCACCAAATTTCATAAAAGCGAATTTTATTTGAGTTCTATTTTATCACACAACTTTCATTAGATTACACAAATAGAAAACCCATCTTTGATTACAAAAAGTAAACAAATCATCTTTTTAAATCCAATAAAAATAGTTACCGTCTTTTTTATTATAAAGTATTTAAATAATATTTTCAATGTGTTTCGAAGTATATTGAACTGAGCTTAAATTTATGTTACCGAATATCACTATCGTAACCAATAGTGTTGAATTTCTGCATATTTCTCTTTGAGGATATCATTTATACCTGTCAGACAAAGTACACAAAAGTTGATTTTTTGATTAAACATTTGTAACCACTAGTTTTTAGTATTAAACATTTGTAACCACTAGTTTTTAGTATTAAACATTTGTAACCACTGTCCTCAGGGTTATATTTCCTTTCCGTGTGCGCGGGCTTCACGAACCTGAGGTACTCTAGGTATCTTTTCTTTTTGGAGGAGGTTTACTGTCTTTAGTTAACATGAGGGTATACCCAACCTCCTGGTATACCCAACCGATCTTTACCTGCTTCATCCCGCTACTCTTCCCCAATACTCGTTTTCTCCCTTTCACTACGTTTTTGATGTGTATGGCGCAGCTTGCTTAAGTATGGCACTTGCGCCACACAACGCTAAAACAAACAATCTTAGCAAAAAATGTATGTCTAATCTTTGAGGAATTAGTTAGTTATTTGTTTGAGACTTTCACATTTTCAGACTTCTTTACTCCAGCCACACACAAATAAAGACTGGTTATTTATGATTACTATTTAAAATTGAAATTTTGTATGTCAGTTGTTTAATTGAAGACTGAAAAAATCCTGAATAATTTGGTTTAAGTTTGTTAATTATAAGATAAAAAACATCTAGGTGCTCTAATAGTATCTGTTGATCTGTGTAGAAGCATTTTTGGTTTCTAAGTCTTAATAGTTTCCTCAGGCATAGAGGACACATTCAGGGAGACCAATGTCCTGAACACAAAGTGGGGATGGCGGCATTGAGCAAGAGCTCAAATTACCTAAAATTATAGAACTGTAGGATCTACTGATTTAACGTGTTCTTTCCCCAGTCTTTCCTTGTGTATTTTGATTTTTAATTTACAAGAGCCTGTTGATGAGAAACGAAGTCACTTAAAATGTGCATGAAATACAAAAATTTAATGAAAGTTTAACAATTCAGAACACTGAAAGTTATTCATTCCTTTAAGAAATATATTTTATTTTTACTCAAAACATAATTCATAAAACATTTATTCAGATTGGCCATGAAAAAGAAAAATTATAAAAAGGGAAGTTTCCCAAAAAATTAAATAGAAGTTCCAAGTTTACGTAAATAGAGAGAAAGAAAAATTATTTGCGGGTGTCAGATGAATGTTGTTTCTTAACTTGATATTTTCCTTATTCATTTATTCATACATGCACAGCGGTGTGTTCTTTTAGAGAGAAAGAATGGAATTTGTCTTTAAACCACAGGGTTTATAAGTGAACTTTAACTTGTAAGACAGAAGTAAAAATTATGTAAAATGATAATTGCGATATATTGAAAATATGTTTATAGAATGGAACAATAAACTGACGAGGTAGGCGAAGAAGCTAAAACAGGGATGTAATCAAAATCGTGTACGCCCAACTTAGCTGAAGTGCGGAAAAAAGTACTACAAGTGCTTACCACTACATTAGAGCATTAAACAATATTGTGACACAAATCCAAGTTTAGATTATTCTTAATCGCAACAATCTTTCATTAGCATCTCAGCAACATGCAAAACAGTAAATTTTTTCTGTATTTCTTATGATCTGTTTTGAGTTTCAACGTCTGTATTATCCGAGGTGACCTCGGATAATAACAGCCACACACACCGCTGATAATTAAGGTTCTACTGTAGTTTACAAAAACGTTGAGAAAGAATGCAAAATTTTGTAAACTAGATGTAAAAACATGTTTCTAATGAAGCTTTAAAATAGTTCTGCATAATCGTGTAAACCGTTTTGCTTCAAAAAATTGAATTTACATTTTGCTTTGACATAAAATATCACTTTTTGAAAAACATTTCCTAAAAGACACCAAAGTCATTATTTCACAGCTAGATGGCATAATTTTTTTAGTTTTGTGGACGACATCAGAAATGACGAAAATTGCTCTATTTAAACTAGAAATGCGCCTTACGGTCATTTTTGGGACCATCCCCAGAATTAATGGGCGCTTTGCGACGGAATCGCACTAATGGCTGTTCCTTCTCGCTCTACCCTCACACATGGAGAGAAAGAAGAGGGGAACGGCTGGGGGCTTCAGCGAGATCCTCGCAGAAGCAAACCGTGGTCAAAATGCAGGCCACCGTGGGGCGGTGGCTCCTCTTCTGATCCCTCATCAAAGGACTGCAGGAATCGAAGGGCAAGAGACTCGCACTACCTTCCATTGAAACGGTCTAGCTTAGATGAGGGCGGATCGAATACAACAATGGGCGATCAGCCATCTTGTTCTTTAGTTGTAGGGGTTTTACCGGAAAGGAATAGGGTCTATTAACTAAGGCGAAGAGAATGAAAGCGCGTCGGAAAGTGCACACAGAAGTTATTGGATTTTGTTCAGTTCTTCCTTTTTAATGCGGTTGATCAGGTTTGGTTAGTGAAAAATCAATTTTATCTTTACTTTTTTAATGTTCGTTTCGTTCCACAATTAAGTCTGCTTTCCGTTGAATTTTTTTTATTCACTATTAAATGGGGATTTCTCGTAACACCTGTGTTTTTTTATATTGATTTCTGGTTAAATTGTAATACTCAAGTCAGTTTTGCAACTTTCTGTACGCTCTCGTTAATTATATTTATGACGTGTAGGAAGTCTATTGGCGGTCATGTAGCAGGAATAAGAGCCTTGTAAGAATGAGAAATTAATTTTCTCTCTTTAAAAATTTAGCTTTTAAAATCTTTTGTGTGTCTTTATTTTAAATTTCCCACCACATATCGGAAAAAAATTTCTGATATTATGTCAATATTCCGTATGTTGTTCCTCGAAAATTTTCAGGTGTCGCCATCAAGTGGAGATCGAATGACGCACTTGTCTGTCCGGCCATCTTGACTGGAACCGCTGCTGCTTTCTTAAGCTCCTGCCACCTCAGATCTCTCTCCCCCTAAATCGATCTATTCCCTCTCTTCCCCTCCTCCATACACAACCAACCCAACCATCTAAATGCACGCGCAACTACTACAACAAACTACTACTACGTTTGTGCGTGACGTCATTCGATTACAAAATGCTGCATAGCTGCGTCTATAAATGAGGATAATTAGCTTTGTGGTTTCTTTGTTTTTTGGATATAAAATGACCAATATCGATCATTTTATCGTTCAAATTTAAATTTTGAAATTCACGTAAATTTACTCGTGCGTATTTTGTTTTTCTGTTGTGTGAAAAGCGTTTATTCTTTTTTTAAATTTAAACTATTTCATAAAGTTGAATGCAAAAAACTTTCTTTAAAACATGCAGGCTTTGGCTAGTTGTTAAAAATTTAATTTTCTCTTTTCAAAAGAATATAATTTAAATTGCAGGAAAGTCAAATGGAGAGTTTTCATGTAGAACATTTATGAAACTTTCTTTTTTAATACCATATACAGTGAAACTTCGATTAACCGTCACTCTTTTTACCGTCTGTTTATGTTAACCGTCAGTCTGTTATAAAAAGATAATTAAATATTAAAAGTTGTTATTGCGTACATACTGTACTCTATAGTAACCATATTGCCGCGAAAAATCAGCCTTTACTGCCGAGTGGCGGAGGCGCCGGAATGGCGCACTATAGTGTAAGAGAGCGTAAGTTCATGTAACAGTATGTACTATACTGTACTTATTGTAAATTGTATATTGTTTTTTTCCTGTAAAAAAAGATAGCATGTATGTACAGCGTATTTCGAGTTCCTAAACTTGAATTTTTTATCATTCGTTCATATACAAAGGAATGGGTGTTGGGTTGTTATTTAAGGTTTTTCTGTTATGAGTCTATTCAATTAACCGTTCCGGTCACCTGACGGTTAATTGAAGTTTCACTGTACTCAAATAAATCTGAATGGAAAATTCCCATCTTCCAATGGTGATGAAAATCAACATAATTTAAACACAAATTTGACATAGGGGAGTTGCATTCCTTGCCAGTAAAAACGTTGTGAATTATTAACTATACATTTTAAGCTCATACTCTGCAATATTTAACTGAATGTGAATTATTGAAACTGGTGTTTGGTCTGTGATAATGCTATGTATTCTTTAAAAAAACCAAACCTTTTTTTAAACAAAATCAGCCTAATCATTTTTTCAAATAGTTTTTCGTGTTTGGGTTGTTGATTGTTTCGTTTATTCTTTTATTTTAAAGTTTTTTTAGTATAACAGGAATGACGTATCGTTCAGTTTTTATTAAGAGAGTTTAGAAGATTTGTAGTGGGATGATGTTTGCTATGGAAAGTTGTAAAGCTTGTTATGAAGAATGGATAAAAATGTTCTAGATCCAATGGTTATTTAAGAAGAATGCTCATATTGATGATCTTTGTTACCTGTTAAAGAATAGGTCATCACATTTTAAGCCGTTTTATTTTTAAATTGAACGAAAAACGCAGAATAGCACATTGGAAACACCTTTCACTTACAAATGAGAATATAAAATCAAATCCTGATACCTATTAATTTAGAAAAAAAAAACCGATGCATTATTTAATCAGTTTAGCTTTTGCTAAAAAAATAGTCAAAAACATTTTTTCGTGAAGTTATACGTAAAATGTAGGTGCAATAATTATAATATTACAATGAATTAAACTGATTGATGAAATAACAGTCGGGTAAATGAAGCAAACTTTTGAAAAGCAACTCTCCTGACGTTTTTATTTATTGATGAGTGTATGTAAATCATAATATTTTAGGTTTACGGAAAGTTGTAAAAATTATTAAAAAATTATGGTTAAATTATGCAAATACTAATGTACTTAATTTTCTTTTGTTCAATCATGATTTTCTTGAGATTATTTTAATTAGAGATTATTAATATTCGAGCATGTGCTAGTATATTATGGTGACAGAAAATGTTGCGCTGCTTGAGGTCACTGGACTACATATTTCTATTAGTGTCGTTCACTCGAGTTAATTCGAATGCTGATTAAGGGATTTCTTTTACTGCTTCCAAATAAACAGTACTCGTTATAAAGTAAAAGTAATGTATATAAATATAGAATATTATAAAGTATTTGGAAGTGCTTTAGAGAGGGTCAATCTTGAGGTTTTCTCATTTTCTTCTATTTCTATGGGTTGTTTATAAATAAAATTTTCAACGTTTTTTCAACCTGATTCGACGAGTTAATTTTTGACTCTCGATATGACAGGTCGTTAGTTTCAATCTCGGTGTGAATAATTGTTTCAGAATACGCGTTTAGCGTAAGGTTAGGCATGATACATCATCTTTAGGCCAATTGATCATGTAGACAAAACACATCACATGCCTTTTCGGACGGAGACAAGCTGATAGAAATAAAACTAAGCATGTTTAAAATTTAAAAACATGCCAAGATTCAAATTAGAATAAACCATAACTAAAGCTCCAACTAATCAGTTGTGTATGCCAAATTTCCGTTAGATTATTGCACATTTTTACTTACTGGTTACTGCTTTGTAAAAACCACATGTGGTCAGACTACTTAAAATCGGATTGTTCACGGTTTGCATCATGGTAATACAAAATTTTGATTTTTAAAAGATCAGTGTCTACTTTGAAATACTAATCTTAATTTTAAACCTATATCTTCGAAATGTTCAAAATTAGTATCCCTGAACTACCTGATATCGAAACATCAAAGGAAGTGATTATTTTTTAGATGACTAATATATATTATCATTGTTGTATTACTCAGAGCAATGAGCTCTGAGTAATACAAATGACACACTAAAGCACATAGAATACAAAAGCAACCCATTGCCTTCTACTTAATTTTATGTTCTTGATTCGTTGGCTGTTCTAAAATTAAGAGAGAAACACTGCCAAGAATTTTTACTGTCAAAGACGTCTTATAAGACATCTGACAAATTCTCTTCGGTAGTCAATGAGAATCCTACTATTTTGACAGCATGATAAAGTATGATCTCCATTCTTTAAATGCTTTCTCAAACCCTGTGAATATATTTCAGTTATTTTAACTAAGAAAATATTTCTTCGGTTCTTATTAATTTTACCAGTATTGATTACTTTACCTGCAAAATTCTCTTGTGGAAATTGAAAGGCTTGTTGCTCCTCTGAACTAGTCGAACCTTACAAACATGCGATATTTGAAAACTTCTTTAAACGCAATTCTCCAAACATATGATTTGAAAACCCATGATTGAACTGCTTAGTATTACTGTTTCTATTAATAAAAATTTTGATGTTGTGTCATTGAAAAATATGTACTAGTTGTCCCAGCGTGTTATGTTACTATTCTATAGAATATAATAGAGAGAGAGAGAAGTTACCACCATGAATACTTACCTAAAATTTAAAAAAAGCTTATACTATTTCAATATAAGTTTTATAGTATCCTTTAAGTTCTCAAATTCTGCAGTTTTGAGCTGTATCACTTTTCTTGCCGGGGTGCGATATGCTGTGTACATAAAAAAAATAAATAATTAGAAGAAATGTAAGCATGTTAATCACTCTCGAAACCCAATACGCGCGGAATCCAAGCTGTATTCATTTTTTAAACAGGAGATATATTGAAATTACTGTATTCAATTTTGCACACAAATATAGATTTAAAAAAAAAAGGCTGAATTGCAGAGGATTGGGTAGGAGGAATGTTCTGTGTGGACAACAACTTGTCAACGAAAAGAATTAAGACCCGGTTAGAATTTCATGTGCATAGCATAACTTTGTTAGGTTTCAAGAAAAAGATTGTTTTATGAAAATGTTCCTAAATTTGCCAAACATCACAACACTCTGTTGAATAAAATTTGACTACTTTTTGTTCCATTAAAATATTAGTTGCTGTCATTTTTTTTTTATTGAATGTGCCATAATTGATGATAGGAGTTTGCGAGTTCGATTCTGGTATTTTTCTCAGATGACAGTAATTTAATCTGATGTATCAGATGGAGAGAGAGAGATTCAAGCACACCTATATTTAAAAGCATGATAATTTGTATTCAGAATCGCCATAATTTTTCAAGCGCCTTGGAAAACGTTCTTATGGATTGGAAAACCATCAACTGGATTGCGGAACAAGCTTGACATTTATTTCAGTTAACTTAGTTCAATAACAGCATATTAAGAAATTCCGCGCATTTGTTAAAACACATTTAGAGCTATTTATAGATATAAGCAAGTTTTTACAAGGCAACTCATTGAGCCACGTATTCAAACTAAAAAGTTTTCCTGGTGGAAGTAATCATTCTTGTGGGGTCGACTGTTAAAGCCCTGATCTCAATCCAATTGAGAATGCAAGGGTGCCCGAGTGCGCCTGCTGAGGTCAATCGTTAACAGTCTGATACAAACCAGATAAAATAAGCTATCTCATACTTGGAATTTCGTACATAAAATGCACTTGTTACATCAATGAAGGACTTAATCTGTAAGCTGATGGAAAACACAAATTCCTTTATTCCTTATCAGGTATTGATTTTAAAGAGCTTAATAATTTTGTCACATCTGATGATACTGAAAATTCAAGATTTTGATTTATTTCCATAGTTTTTATGATTTTATATACAAAATATATATATTGTTTGTGCTTATGCATTCTTTTTTTTTCAACTAGCTGCCGTTTGACCAAGTATTTAAAAATGACCTTGAAAACTTGGTTGTTTTGGGCTACAATAATATAAATAATTTTTTGTTGTTGCTACATTGTTAAATTATAATCATCGATAAAAATAAACCTAAATTAGGATTTCAAAAAAGTAACGAATACAGTGAAACGTCTAGCAAGTTTCCAATTCATTATCTCCTATGAAGATTAAGCCAATTGCAATAATACTTTCAACGCAACAGCAACCAAAAATGCTTTAGATTTCAATGCATAAGTAAGATAAAAAATGACGCGTAATACCAATCACGTGATTTTTCCAGGAGTTAATCTTAGGAAATGTGATATATTATCTAAAATGGCGGCAGACAAATTATCTGTGTGATCAATTCAGTACAAGGGGAGTAATTACAATTTTATTTATTTATTTTGTGTCGGAAGATTTACAGTACCCCAAAAAATGTAAGCTTTGAGAGAGAGAGAAATATCAATTCTAAAATAGGATTAATTACTGACGGATTTTTACTAAGCGAAACTTCTACTTTAGCACGGTTTACAACAGCGTCATATCTTGTTTGTTGCACCATAGAAAAGATTCTCTGCTCAGATAGATTTAAATTGAAAGTTAGTGACACAAGAATTATATATATATATATATATATATATCATTATACCATCTAGTTTATTTAATAGGTAATAGTAGGTAAGATATTGGTATTTAGAAGTAGTAGACGGCGCAGGTTCGATTATTCCCTGGGTGCATTTCCCTTTTCTATACTAGTAAAGCTTCCCTTGTGTTTGTCCATTTAATCGGCGTTGCTTGGCTAAATAAAACCCTTACACCATGAAAATCAAACAATCATTAGTATTAAGGTAAATATGATATAGTCTGTAATGTGCTGGTTCTGGATTTCTACGTAATACAGGCTTGTACATTAACTGCAGTTCAAGCAACCTGAATATTATCTCATAAGTAGAATATTTTCAACTTTCATTGTGTACAATTTTTTTAACATAACTCGGTTTTACCTCACGGGTCCCCATTTGGAAACCACTGATCTAGAGCCTTGGTGTGAAGGCTAAAGCAATGGTTGCTATTCTGAGAGAAATGTCGATTTTTGGGGTACCCAGCTGTGAAATGGGAGTCGAATAATGTGGACACCTTAAATGCTTTTTTCTTCGAAACTTCTAGTTTTGGTTTGTTGCTCCATGGTCGTTTTTTGTTACACAATGGACCTAAGTCAAAAGTTCCAAAGTTTGCTTTGGTTTTTTCGGAATTATAACTAAATTTATGAATATGCAGAATAATTTCTCAATAGTTAATACTTTTGAGTAATTTTACGGAAGAAATGTTTCTGTCGGATGTTTTACTACGCATTACGTATTTCAATCGAAATATTGCCCAAACTTTCAAGGAAACAAAAGTGCGAACACAGTTAACAACTATTTTCATATATTTTATATATTGGTTGTTAAAATTACGATTTTAAATTTCCACATAAAATTCGTAATTTAGTCGCCAACTGAACAAATGGAAATTTTTGCTAAAGACCTTTAAAAAAAAAACAGCCTTTTTGAAATCGGATATAAAAGTATTCTGCTACTGAAAATTATAGATATTGTACTCGCACGATAAAGTCGGACCTCAATCACATGTTTGTGAACTATTCATTTAAAGGAATCTTCCCCAGTCCTGACCGAGAAAATATGTTCCGAGTTTTAGAATGTCATAAGCTAACGTAATTAAGATTACGTAGAACAACGTAATTAATATTGTGAAATTAACATTAAAAAAGGCAAATAAATTAATCTACAAGTATGCAAATGTATCCAAATTTGTTGAAAATTGTGTGTGTAAAGCATTTAAAACATAATTAATGAATATGCACTAAATTAGAAAAAGTCCAGTTTTTAAACGTTGTGGGGAGAGAAAATATTTTGTCTGTGCATCTTGTAAAATAGTGTGCTCAAATCCTGCATAAACCAAAGCAACAGAAATGGGCTTAAAAGAAAATTATTTTATGAAAAGAATTTGCATTAAACAGTTTACTAGGGTAGGCAAACAATGAAGGATATAATGGACGAGTCGACACAAAAAAACCTTGTATCAGTAATAGATAAAAAGATTGGTTTTCACAAAACCAATTGTTACTGAGGATCACGCTTTCTGCAATATGGTAATTTTCAATCAATGTATTGAATATCTGGTCCACAATCAAATATTAAAAAAGGATTTAGGAGTACATATCGGCAACATGTTGTAGATGCACTTGGATTTAATACTAGTACTAAGGTTCAATATGCATGTACAGTTGCGGGGGAAAAGCGAAGCTCCCCTTAACTTCAAGCACTATTCATAGAACCAATTCTAAAATATTATTCAATAGGAATTTAAATGCAAAAACATTGAATAAGGAGCCATCTTCATATCAAATTTTGCATAAACAACACAATTTCGAATGGCAACACCGTAGTTTTACATCGTCAAGTTCGTCTAAATATAAAATTTCACAAATTTACTATTGTTATATCCGGAAATATTCAATGCTAAAGCAGTTGTCTATTTCAGAGACCATCTCAACATGGAAAATCGCTATTCGTAAATCGAGATTATCAGGAACTCTTCATTTGTCGCTTGACTAAAAGATTACTAAGAACCTTAACGCTCCTGGTAATTGTCACAAGGTATCTCGTCATGAGCAAAATTGACCAGATCTTGATGAATGAAAAATTTAGAATGAATGACAAACAATATTTACTGTTTGATAAAACCGTAAACTTAAATTTTGAACAGTTAATGATAACAGTGAAACGTGTTCATCAGTTATTAAATAAGCTTTTTGTAATAACAGAGTTATGGCAAGTTCGTAATAGCCATTAAGACTTATCGTAAAAACAGTTTTGCCCATCTCTACAATTATATTGATCGTTGTTCAGCTGTCCCACACATGGCAAGTAAAAGGCAATGCCTGTTAGATTACATAAATGTTATCAAACATTTTTCAAAAATTTACACTCCTTAGGTTTGTCACAATTTTGTTCACCTCTTGGATGACCCTAAAATCACCTTAGTGACGAAAATTTAAGTGTATTGCAAGTTTGGAGAGTGGTGCCAGCTAAGGTGGGACATCTTCATCTGATCTTGGTTCAAAATTACGCGATGTTGTCCTCTGATCTTTCCGTTCGTTCGTCCCAGACCGTCGCCAATAAATAGCCCGTTGTGTTGAGACCAGTGCGACGTTAATTAAAATACACAAGAAAATTTTAAAATGAAGTTTTTATGTTAAATTTTTAAATTATAATTTTAACTTTATCTTTATAAAATACACGGAACTAGTTAGAAACGTGTAATGACGGAATATCTTTATAACCCACTTGTATGCAATTGGATTTCAGATACTCAGTTCTTTGTTTAAGAAAAATAATGACTTCAATGAACTGAATATGCCTTTCATATTTTAGTCGGGGATTTTGAAGTAGACAAATTTGATGTTATTAAACTTTATGTATGTGGTTTAAATAGCTAAAAAGCATCAAACGGTGTTTTTTTTTTAAATTTATTTTTAAATTGTACAATTGATTTTCATGCTGTTTTTATAGACTACATTTCTTGTATTGCGATGAAGCTCAGACTACAGCCTGTCGAGAATTTTTTTTAAGGAATCACTCGTCCACTTCGAATCATATCGCGAATATGTTTGAGCATTATTTTGAATAATGGCATTGAATGGATGTAGTTTCCTACGTTTTCTTCAGATTTTAATCCTAACGAAAATGTTTGGGATTCCTTTTAGAGAGTTTTTGAAACACAAAGTGAACAAGGAAAATAGAACCGCTGTTGCACAAAAATAGCAATAACTATCTTTGCCACCGTGAGTGACGATTCTTGGGGGATAAATCGACGTACAATGCCTGTAGCAAGGTCTGGGGTAGTCAATTTTGGAAAGCCAGGTGTCCTTTATCTCATGCCAAATGAGAAAAAGCATTCAATTATTTTGTTTAGTAAAATCAAATGCAGAATGTTTTATTTTCATTTTGCTTATAAATTTTATTAAACTTAAAATTTGACTTTGGCTATATAGTGTATATGTTGTAAACGATATATATATATTGATTGAAATTTGTATAACGATTGAAAATGAAGGTGGTAAAACAGTTAAAATCTGCATGAGCTTCACTTTAGAAATTGAATTGATTATCAGTTTGTCATTGATATTATTTTGTCTATTTAAAATTCAATTCTATCCAATTATAATTTATCCTTTAGCTAATCTGTCATAAAGTACTAAAATGTTTTATATTTACATTTTATAAAAATAATAAATATTGATATCGGTTATTACATGCAGTTTATACCATAGTTACCAAATTACAGTTTATTTTTCGCGGTACCGTTTAACTATATTCAAAGTATGAATAAAGACTTTGCACCATATAGTCTAATTTCGAAGTATGGTACTCATTAGAATTCATTATTTATTTTTCGGAACCCAAGTCAAAAGTGATTTCCAGGGGAAGTGAATTCAAATTTAAATATTTTTTCCTGTCTACTATTTTCTTCTATTAATACTTTTATGTAGTGAATCAATTTCAATCAATTAAATGCATTTTTCGTTTTGGAGATTTGGGTGCGATTTTACATTTATATTATGAATACATCAATATTGTCCTTGGGAGGTACCTTGCTCCCCCCCCTCTTCCGAAAAAAAAACAGCCCTTCATTTTAATTATTAAAATGTCATGTTTGAAAGAATATTTGGGGAGTAACTTTTTTCGTTTCAAAATTAGCGAAGGTGAAAGATTCTTTTGCATTTTCTTATCTTAATTTTCCTGCAGTATTCTGATAATGCATTCTGAGAAAAATTGATGTAACATAATAGCATTTTAATGATATCAATCTTGTAAAAATATTTCACCTTAGTTTTCCCAGTAGCGTTTTTCTTAACCTGTTTGTATATTTCATTATATTAGTCGTTGTAGTTGTCATTTTATAGAACACTAGACGGCTATCGCTCAGCGACCTGCCACGATGAGCAAACAAAAACCCTACGCACACATCGGCTTCGTCTGCTATTCAACGTAATCACATTCGTGGAAGAAAACCGCTTTCAACTTGATTGTACCGATAGAAACCACCACTACAAAAGTCACCACCGTAAATCAATATAACACGTTGGTTAAACGAAGAAACCGGAGACTTCAAATCTAAATCATATCAAAGAAAATTAGCGGCATTCGTGATAAAAATCCTCTACTTTGCGCTGTCCGAAAAATTGTTTTTCCTTTTTAATTTCTCAGTTTAATAATCTGACCATTTTCAACTTCAAAGTTTATTTCATGTGGTGTTAATTTGACTGCTGCTCGTAGACAACGTTCCTTGTTCCTTCATCAGGACATAAACGTATTTCTTTTCGTTCCTAATCTTAACATGCTAAATACCATTTCTAGAAATATACAGTAGGTTACGACTGATCTATTGTTGACTTCATCTTTTCTATGTAAATTTTCAGACCTCGCCAATATCTTCATTACTCAAGGTACCTTCAAGCTGTAAAAAGATATATTGGAAATCGTTAACATTTTTAGAAAAGCCTAATTTCTACGAGAGTATTGCATATCTTATTTAACCTCTATTCAAAAATAAAGATCGGTGATATTTGTCCAAGGTCAAATGTCATAAACCAAGGGCATAATATTTATAACCTAGCTAAAAATTGATGTTTTTAAAACTAGGTTAGGTATACTTAAACCTAGTGCTCATGAAAGTTTCCTTTCCTGTGCACTTTTGGTTCAATTTGTTCTAATCTGAAATATAACCTTGTAAAGGAAAATAAGCGTTGAAAATGCCTTAAAAATAATCTAATTTTTTATTTGCTTGAAGGCTTTCTAGTATCTAATCCTGTGAAGATTCCTTTGATCCTATTCCTTACTACCATTTCACTGTCATACACGGATAAATTGAATCCAGATTTCCACATGGTCTCCGAATCAGTCTGTACAACTTTTGTGTACGAAGATCTATCCTCTACAGATCTTCGAGATCCGGCAATTCTGCAGTAATTATTCTACCTGATTTGGTATGATATGAGCAAGGGGCTGTAGTGGAGGGTGTACGGCGTCCTCTGGTTTTTCCAGCAAATTCCGTATACCCTCTGCGTTTTCTTAAAAACTGCGTACACGCTTTGCTTTTCCTAGAAAACTAGGGGGCTCCGCCCCCTGCTCGCCAAACGTTGGTTAACAAATAGTCCGGATTTTGGACAATTCGGGATTTCGGAATACGAATTTGGGACTTTGTACTGTATATGCTAAAATAAATTATTTTGAAAAAAGTAAATGTTTTGCTTCAGCTGCAAATATGTATTAAATACATTATATAATAAATGTTTGTGTGACACATCCTAATATCCTTAAACAATAAATATGAAATAAAACAACTTTAAATGTTTTTTTTTTTGTATCTTTGATCTTTTATGCTGTTGCCATTCTAAGGAAAACAATGATAATTAACTGTCATTAAATTGATTTTTAAATGTTATAGATTGTATTTTAAAATTCGGGCCGCGTACAAAAATTGCAAAAAATTCGGACTACCAGTGTGCCAAATCCCATTACTGTAAGAGCCATAGATTCGTCAGGAACTTAAACATAACAACAAACAGTCAAACACTCCCCTTTATAATAGTAGAGATGTATTTACGTGTGTGTGCATATCTCCCCCCCCATTTGTAGAAAGTGTAAGTAATAAGTATATGTTTCACTATGGAAAAAATTCTGCCGGCGCTCGTTGTATACCCTCTGGGTTTTTTTTACGACTACAGCACTGGATATGAGCTTCCACACTATTGACTACTTCCAGCTTCAGTTTTAGTGTGTTAATCTCCATGTTCGTTTCTTTCCATTTATGCTCCCCAAAAATTGTACACATCAAGTCCTCAGTATTATGTGTTCTGAAACTTATGTTGTATTGGCTGTATACTTCTCGTTTTGTTAACGTTTGCCATCTTATCGTGCCAAGACAGTGTTGTGATGTTTCGTGAAAAAAAATGTTTTGAAAACTATTGAAATCTTATTAAATTCTTGATTTCATATTTCCTCTATGGAAAATGTTCTACTGCTTTTTCACGTTTCTGCAGTCATGGAGACGATTGGGTTTTTATAGAACTTTGCACATATTATAAATATGAATACGATATCATAAAGCACAAGTTTAAAAACGTTACCACTCATATTGACTATCATCAGATGAATAAATAACCTCAGTCAATGTGCGACGAAACGAGAATTATATCAATTCTGATTTTGACAGAGGTAGAAAGCTTTAGTAACCTGCCTAGTGTAGTGATCTTAGCTAAAAATAGCTGTGAATACGTTGGTAATTTCCGCTTCTATTTTTAGAGAACTAATTTATGTTTTGAGACACTTGCATGCATTTTCTTTCGCTTTTTTGCTGTGGTATTTGTATTTCATCTGTTCTTAGAGAACTGCCTTATCACAACCTCGTTGATTTATCAGTTTATAAATGGTTTCTTATACTAAATGAAAGATTTTATAAACATAGATAAACTGTTCTTGTATTTGTTCATGTGTTAAAACAACTGGATATTTTGGAGAGAAGTTCAAATTTCAGGCATCAAATATATTTTTGTCTTGCAATTTTTTGTTATTTTCTACCGTTTAATTTTTTCCGTGTAAAAACCTTTTAATTTTTACCTGTCCTTTTAAATTTTAACGTTATATTTGACATGAAATAAATCTAAACTATAAGCAATAATTTAATGTCTCTAGTACATTATTTTTCGAGTTTTCTTCAAAACGTATTATGGTGTGCTTATATATATCCAGCGTTTTTAGTTGAATAAGCTATGTAAACTTCAAATCAAGCTGCAATTTTCGTTATTTGTATTCCTAAATGTTGCCAGCTTATGTCTTATCAAAGTTCTTTATATTTGAACGCGAAATTTTAATTCCATGTACAACCTAAAAACTTGCTCATTGAAAAATTTGGCCCTTGCCACTTTTTGGTTTTAGTGAAAATTGCAATACAATTGATCACTAATTGGGTATTCTGTTGTAAAGAGTAATTCAATCAATATGTAGTCCATTTCTGCATAAGTTATGTTATTGTAATTTTACTTTTTATGAAAGTATTAACCAGCTTTTCTCCAAATTATGAAATACAAAATAATCTACAATTTAACGGTGTACAATTGAAGAGCTCCGTGCAAGATAGTGATAAACCACAAAAATATGTTTTGTAATGAGAACAGTTAAAAACAAAATATTGAAGAATTCCTGATTGTTTGAATGAGTGCTTAATACCTGTAAATTTAAGATAACTGAACTTAAATAGTGGGGAAATTTATGATTTTTCGAAAATTTAAAATTTGACTTATCGTTTTGTTTTTGAAGTTCTTCAATTTGAAACTAAATCATTTCCAAGCAGAATGTATTTACCAGCGTTGTGATATTTTAGTTGAGAGAAGTACATGTTCTCACGTGGTCTGGAAATAAGCGTTGAATTTGTCTGTATGTATCTTTTCAAATATATGTGCATAACGTTTGTGTTTGTATTGTTGTTTGCATACGTGATAACGTTTGAAACTAATTCTGATTTGTTTCTTTCAGATGTCTTTCCCTCCTTAGACAACTCAAAGGAGGCGCAGGAATGCAAAGAATTTTCGTTGGAGAGTAAGTGTAGATTTGAAAACCGTTTTGAATTTCATACAAAAGAAGTTTGTTTTATCTGAATATAACTCAAAAAGATCTCATCTGGAAAATAAATCATTAAGTTATCATTTAATTAAATCTTGACGGTAAAACTTCGTCATACGTAATCAATAATCAATCTTTGAAAAGCAATATTGCAGCGATTTTATAGACCAGACACACGTGTAAGATAATAGCGATTGCACTAAAACAAAAAAGTAAAAGTATATGTCATTTAGAGTACTCTTCATTTTTTGTTTTAACTGTCAAATTTTATCTGAAATTTATTTCTAATTTTGGAAAGCACTATTTTGTTTCCCTTTAATTTAATTTTACTTGAGTAGGAGGAATGCGTTTTTCATAGTTAGTTGTTTATTCGAATCGTAAGCCTTGTAGAGTATTAAAGACTACAGACATCAAATGTTGTATATAAATCGTAGTTAATAATTTTTTAATTAAAAATTAAGTCATGTCCTTTAAAAATCTCAAGACCACAGCCAAAAAAAGCAATCAAAATATCCGGAATTGTAGGCTTACAAGATTATTACAACTATCTTGAGATTGATTTAGTTTTCATAGAAAAATTTTTTCTTAAAAAAAAAAAAATTTTACTAAATATTTTTGCTTTTTTGATGATTTTAAACTGAAATATCTGTAATGTGCAAATTAAAAATCTTATCTGAAATCCAGTTACATCTTTGATCGAATTCACAAGATTGCTATCCAGCTAGTATTTTTGTTTTTCGAGATATAAACAGTACAAATTTTCATAACTGGAAAATTTTAATTTTCTTGATACAATTGTTCAAAAACAAGAAGCTATTTGAAACACATTACTGATCTAGAAATGGAACAATTTTCTTGCTGACTGTTTAATCTACCTTTTACTATTTAGAAGATATTGCGATTGAAAGTAAGCCAAGTGTAGCGGAAAATGCCTTTTTAGTTTTAGAAAGAAAAAAAAAGCTTTAACAAAATATTGAAAGTACTTTTTGTCTATTCATAAATTTTCGACAAAACAAGTAGAAACAATTGAGTCTCAATGTTAGGTTTGGAGATCTAAGCTTCCAAATTAGTTATCGTGTCACTGCGATTTAAGTCTCCGAACATTATTATTTCCATCAATATGGGAAAAAAAAACAGAAACTAAAGAGTAAGATCAATCATTAATATTGAATTTTTAATTACATTTTTGATACTTCACAGTAAGCAAATCCCCCCCCCCACAAAATTTCGTGGAAATTAGCGAATTCTGACTCTTGCTTCAATTGAAATATTTCTGGAAAAAACTTTTATTTTGTTTATTTCAAAGTTAGCGCTTTTCTCCAACTCAAGATTCTTAGGAATTTACAGAACCTATTTAATGCCACCCAGAAAGTCCCTAAAGTGAAGATTGATGTTATCCGCCGAGTCTCGTTTTGCATATTACGACCGCGGTCGTTTCTGGAAAAGATCCTTTAAGTTTTGCCATTCATTCGCTATTTTCATATATTTTAATGCCTTCATTTGCATCGTTGAGAAATGAAATTTATGCCGCAAAGGATAGCTGCTTAGGTAATTCGTATAAGCTTCTGCTTTTAAAACTACCGTTATTGAAATACATTTTATATTTTTAATACTTCACATGTTTTATACGTTTTAATTTCAAGGCTAGTTAGCAGCTTAAACATTAACTCCACAACTTTAATCGATGTATGAAGCGGAATAATATTTGGATGGGCACCATGTGTCTTTTTTTTTTTTAGGAAATATTTTTACTGTACTAATCTCTATTATATTTTACAAAAGAAATAAAGTACTCGTTTTCTGAATCGAATTGTGACAGGAAGTCAGTAAGAAACCTATTAACCTGAAACTTAATTTAGAAAATGAAATTAAACGATATTATTAATTCCATACGTACTGGTAATTAACCTAATTGTATGTTTCTGTACATTCTGCGCTTAATTTTTGCTTTATGTAGTCGATATATTTTCACCTATCCCACCCTTGCTAAGAATTTACTTTTTAAATTTCAGTTGCGAGCAAATTTGTCGATAAATTTGGAAAACTAATGAAATATTTATTATTTATTGTACTTGAAATTACTTATTCATTATCTTTACTTGTTCTGTGATATTAAGAAATTCAATCTTTAAATAAATTACTTGTTGGAATCAACCTTTCAACAAACAAGTTAGGATCGATAATAAGTCAAAAATTAGTTTTACTAATCGACTATGTGCAAAAAAGTATGTAGGAGAGAACAGGATAATTAACTAATGCCTTATTTTTTAGAGTTAACAAACGGTTGCATCACACAATGGCTTCTAATAGTAGTGGGTGATATGGGTATGTGACCAATTGGTTTTGGAGTCAAAATGTCCTACAGAAATTGCATCAAAAACAAAAATTTTTGTGTCCGGTATTTTCAAAACCCGATGAATAAATTTTTAATTTGGTATAATCTTTAGATCACTCTTCAGTGTTCAAAAATGTGTTACTCCCATTAACCTCACCTAAAAAGTACAGTCTATATTCTATTACACAGCTTAGGGAAAAGGGAAAATTGTCAAATACTACTAATGGCAAGATATCAGCATCATCTTGCCCCAGACCCTTTGATGATTTTTATAAACTTTGTGAACGCTCTATAGTTTCTGTTCAATCAATTTCGACCATAAATAATCATCTTTCCCGTTGTTTTAAAGTTTAATTTACTACTCATTATCTATAGTAAAATTTAATTGTTAAGTGTAATTATTACGTTGGTCAAAGAGACTATCTCATTACTGTAATCAATGTTTCAACAGCTTATACGAGTTTTTCCTGCATTATTCTGTTTGATATTCCGTAAGAAATTGCTTAAAGCATCTTCCCTAATGTGCAGGGGGTCGAACAAAAAAAAAAGAGAGGGATACATTATTTGAACAAATCGAAAACGTAAATATGACTATGACTATGATTATGCTAAAACCACTAAAGCCTTCAGTCATTTTCTTAATATCAATAGCATATTAAAATGCCACTGATTTCCAGTGTTTGAAGTGTACGAAATTTGTTAGCATGCAAGAATCAGGAGTGATCGTAGGAATCGGGGAGCTCTAAGTTCACCTAGATTTCCATAACCATCCATAAATTGCTTCATTTGCTGTTTCGATGAAAATTATTTTAACTGCTTATTAAATTGACTTCTCGGTCCTCAATTAAGTACGGTATGAAGCGCTAAACTTTAAGGTGATGCTTTTCTCTTTATTTTTAAACTGTTCATACAAAGATCACTTTTCCCTCACCAAAACTGAAGTTTATTCACTCAACATTCAAGTTTTCAAATATTCAATGGACAGTACTCTTACTAAAACATGTGATCTTCTGTGGGATGTCTGCTATTTCTGTGAAAAGCTTAAATATACTGTTCTTTATTCGATAGATCCATCTTTGTTGACAGTTTATTCTCATTTTAAAGAGAACTCTAATCTAGCCCATTAACACTGAAAACTATTCATGAACATGTTATCGCTTTGTGTGAATTAAGCATCTCGTAGAACAAAGGGGCTTAGGCCAAAATTAGTTCATGATAAATGTTTGCTCAGTGCAAATAAAATTCTTTTGCAAAACGTGGCTTCATTTGAGAAAATCAGCTTAAGGCCTACCCTGGCAGGAATCAAAAGATCACGAGAGAGATAGCCATAACGACCTAGCGCGTTGACAAATATTTCTTAATTTTAAGATACGTCCTTGGACCAATATAATCAAACTGCTTGTTAGTTATACAACTTAGATGAGTGCTTATTCACTATCATTTCAAAACTACTGAAAGGTTGTTCACTGACAGAAGACAAGTCTTTGAGAGTATCACTGTCAAAAAATGATTGATTAAAAAATCTAATTGCGCTTTTTACTATCACTATCAATATAATGATTTGTTAATCGTGAAATGAAATTCTTTCTTTAATTTTTAGCTGCGTATGGCTTCTAGTTTTTATGAATGCAAACTTGCCCATATGTGTGTTGTCAGGAAGTTCCTGCTTCCAGCGAAATAAAATGTCATGTATTACTTTACGATTCTAAGTGCAACCAACTAGATAGTTTATCGTCTGGGGTGCGGGTGAAATTAACTTAATTTTGTAGTTTTAGTTGGGATGTATAATTATTTTAAAATCACCCTTCTGGTTGGGCGTGTATTTGATGCTAGAGTGGGAGGGTTAGTGAAGGTATAAGAGAGAAATAATAAACATGGCGGTTTGCTTGTTGAATTCCTGGCTAGCTCGGCGGTTGTGTCCTTTGACATCAAACTGGTTTCTCTAGGGTTGAGTTTCTCGAGTTTTTATGTTATTTTATTTTGTTTGTTTTCCCTACTTTCTCGGCTTTGGTTCAGCATGTCTTGTTCGACTTTTTTTTCTTTTGCTGTTATATATCCCCTCTTTTATTTTTTGTGATGTTTCCTTCGTAGGGTTGTTGCCGCTTAAAGGGGAAGGAAGACAAAACTCGAAAAGTGCATGGTTTTACACGAAAATTCGCGTCAGAAATATACTCTTGGTATTGCGATGAGTTCGAAGGTTTGCGGACAGGAGGCTGTATGTACTTGCAAAGATTGCGCACCCACTTAGTTTTGTTTAATTGTGCCGTGTGAGTGCCCCAACTTGGTACTTCCGTTTCGCTGTTTGAATGATCGTCAAGCTGTGATGAATATCACAGCTCACGGGTTTGAGGTAGGTTGAATCGGTGGTGGCTCTTTTCTCTTGAATTATGTTTTCTGAAGGAAATGAGGTGTTTATGTTTTACTGTCAGAGATGTTTTTTTTCGGCTTGGAGGTGTTTGAATCAGTGGCGCATCTATTCAAACATACAGTGGCTCCCAAAATTAAGTATACACTTCGCTTTTTCGGCATTAAAAGCATAAAAAAGTTATATTAAATTTTTATATAAAACTAATATGTATGTAACTGATAAAGTGCATCTTAAGAAATGTACTGGGAGTGGAAACAAGTATAAAACCCTTTTAATGAATTACTTGCATAATTTTTTAAGCACAAACTACCAAATTTTAATGCACAAAATTGAGTAAAATAACATAACTTGTAAAAATAACATAACTCTTAGATTAAAACATAAAAAACATGAACTAATATTTTGTTGCACATCCTTTCGAATGAATAACTGCTTGAAGACGGCGTGGAATCGATTTAACAAGATTTTGGGTTGTTTCACTTGTTATTTTCTCCCATTCTTCTCTTAAAACAGTTTTTAAAAGGTATTTACTCTTGATATGGTGCTTTTGGACGGATTTTTCCAACTGTGACCACAAAGTTTTTATAACGTCGATATCCGGTGATTGTGGTGGAGTGTGCAACTGCATTTTACAGTTGTACAACATCCACAGATTAAAAATGTTAGCTGTGTGCTTAGGATCATTATCATGCTAAAAAATGAAAGACGAACTAAAATCCAACTTTTCGGTCCTTCGTTTTAAATTATTTAGTAAAATGTTCAAGTATTGCATTTTATCCATAATTCCGTCAATATAAACTAAATCCCCCACGCCATTGAATGACATAGAGTCCCATACAAGTACCGAGCCGCCTCCATGCTTTACAGTAGGAATGGTGCTTTGAGGAAGCAATTCACTGTTAGGCTTCCGCCAGACATAGTATCGTCCATCACTTTCGAAAACATTAAAGTTACTCTCGTCACTGGATCTCACTTGATTCCAGAAGTCTGTAGACTTTGAAATATGACTTTTTACAAATGAAAGCCTTTTTTCCTTGTTTGGTTTGGAAATGAAACGTTTTCTCCTGGCCACACAAATAAATCCTGCTTTCCTAAGTACTCTTCTAATTGTTTCTGCAGAGACAGGTCTTTGTATCGTTGAAGAAGTGACTCCAGTAATTTTCGAAGCACTCACCTTAGGATAAGGTCACTTCTCATATGATCCTCCTCTTTGTCATGTCATCAGGATTTCCTTTCGTCCTCTTCCTGGAATATTTTTGATGGGTCTCAACTCTTTATCTTTTTGATAATTTTTTTAGACACATCCATAGAGCTTCGTTGAACAATTTTAGCAATTTCTCACAGAGATATACTTTTTCCAGACATTTTAAAAACAAGCTCACTAACTTCAACTCCAGTTTCCGTTCTGGAGCCCATTTTGAAAATTGAAAAGCAGTATTTCAACAAGAAATTTATACATTAGTATTTAAATCCAATGCCACTATTAAACACAAGCGTTATAATAAAATAGTTGTAGGTAACTTAAGAATTTGTAGTCTTTTTCTACAAAGTGTGTACTTAATTTTGCGACATCATTTGGTGTCATTTTGTCACATAATGCAAATAATTAAATTATTATACCAACTTCATGTTTCTTTTTTGCATAAATATCTTCCTTAACGTGCATTTTATCAATCCTATTTAAAAAAACTTTAGATAATACTTTATTGCTGTATTTATATACTTTTAAAGTAGAGAAAGAGAAGTGTATACTCAATATCGGGAGCCACTGTACATGCATTTAAACATTTTAAAAAGAGCACTCAATTGATAAACTGATGTCTTTTATCGATTTTATTTATCGAAGCAAGTGATATTCTCAAGCTGCGTTGTATTTGCATTTGTTGCTCAATTGTATTTGATTAGATCAATTTTCGTAACAGTATCAAACAAATGCTTAAAATTTGATCACACTATGAAAGTAAAACAATGCAATAGCAATATATTTAAGTATGACAAAAACACGAGTATGGTTACACATTTTTTTTTTCTTCAACTCTTAAAAAAAATTCCCCGCTAAATGGTTATTATGGATAACCAAAAATCAACACTGCTGTCTTTTTGTCATAAAGCATTTATGCATTGTTCGCATAAACATAATCATTCGTCTTAAATTTCATAGTAATCACGTATTCTATTTTTATTTTCGTTAAAAATATAACATTTAAAAATTAACATATTTTGGAAAATGACGCCAATAGTTCGGTTGCTTTGGAGGCGCCTAATTCTAGCGGACGAATGCAACAAAAGGCAGAGTGAAGATACCGATTTGAAACTTTACCTCAATATGCTTCTCTGGGAAAACAATTTAATTGTTTAATGAAGCGATTTCTTTAATGTTTAACCAACAAGCTTATAAATTCTCTTTCTTAATGCCAAACATCGTTCGAGTGTATTTATTGCTTTTATTTATTACAAAACCATCCATAAATTGTGAACATGTCATCTTAGCTTCATAACCGCTACCCACTATTTTGCCACTTAACTCTATTAGTTCTGCGTACTAGGCAGATGGATTAATCCCTCCAAGTTGAGCACTAAGATCCCCTCCTAGATTTTCTCCACTTAATCTGGTTTATTTTTCTATTCTGCAATCTGATTACTGTCTCTTAAAATGTTCAAATTATGTGTTGAGAAGTTTCAAACATCCCCAATTAAGACCGACATGGTCAACCCAGCAAAAGAACTAGATTGATTTTTCAGATTCTTAATTCGTCTTCGTTTAAGACTAACGACATCCATGTAAAATGTTGGGGTTCGAAAGTCATCCATACCAGTTAGGACGAACACGATCTTCCATTCGATGTGTGGGTGGAAATTCTCACACACGGAGATGACAGTCAAACAGCATAATATCCATCTTTATGTTATACAAAAAAAAAAAAATCATTGGAAGAATTGTTGTGATAAAACGAGAACTAATTCTAAAAAATAGGATATCAAAACTTATCTCTTGTCCAGTCAGAATATACACTACCCTAAAATAATGGACCAGACAGCAAGATGTGATGGTATAAGGAAAATAATACATGCTTTAATAGGTGGATGTTCCCCCACGTGCTGCAATGACACTAGCAACTAGGGATGCGACATCGATGTCGATGTTTTATTAAAAATATCGATGTATTGGAGCCGATGTTTTTTGAACATCGATGTTTATACCTGTCGATGTTTTTATTTTTAAATAAAAAAAAGTACCATTACAAAAAGGGAAAAAAAAAAAACTAGCATAATTTTTATAATCAGTAAATGGAACATACTTTTAGATCAAACAGGTGAAGGGTATGAAAAGGACGATTATAAAGAGGGAGGACGGTGCCCGTAGCAACGAGACAATAGGGATTAGGGATGCGATGTCGATGTTTTCAAAACATCGATGTTTTATAAAAAAACATCGATGTATTGGAGTCGATGTTTTTGTAACATCGATGTTTATACTTGTCGATGTTTTATTTTAAATGAAAAAAGTACTGTTATAAAAATTTTAAAAATAACAATGTAGCATAATTTTTATAATCAGCAAATTGAACATACTAGAAGACCAAAGTGGCCAAGGGTGAAGGGTCTGAAAAGTAGGGATACGACATCGATGTCGATGTTTTCAAAACATTGACGTTTTATAAAAAAACATCGATGTATTGGAGCCGATGTCGCATCACTAGTTGCTAAACCAGTTTTAAGAAATGGGGGGAAAAAAGTTGAAATTCACTGAATTTTGAAAACATCGATGTTTTTGGGGCGATGTATTATCAACATCGATGTTTTAATTTTGAACATCGATGTTTTGCTGTCGATATTTTCAAAACAACATCGATTTATTGGAGCCTATGCTTGCTTAACATCAATTTGTTACACGTTCGATATTTATTTTTTAACCAGTTGGCTAAACCAGATTTTAAAAATGTAGAAAAAAAGTTTAAATGCATCGATGTTTTTGGGGCGATGTATTTGAAGCATCGATGTTTTAATATTAAACATCGATGTTTTGTTGTCGATGTCATATCCCTATTTGCAACCCTTCTGGGTATGCTTTCAACAAGGTTTAGATACACTGCTATGGGTATTTGTGTCCATTCCTGCTGCAAGAATGTTGCCAGCTCAGCTGTAGATTTCGGACGTGGTTCCCTGGTCCGTAAGCGTCGCTCTAACTCGTCCCACAAATGTTCTATGGACTTGAGGTCGTGACTCTGAGCAGACCAGAGAAGACGTTTTACATTCATATATTGATACCACTGCTTGACAGAGGCTGCAACATGACACAGAGCGTTGTCGTCCTGAAAGTAACATTCGTCCATTCCATAAAATTTCCAATGCGTAGGAAGAACCTGATTGTCCAAAATGTTCCTGTAGGCGTCGGCGTTCAATTTACCAGGTACAGCATGCAAAGAACTCGGCTCATACCACGAAAAACACCCCCAAAGAAGTAGTCGGATTTTATGCAAATCCGCTGGCGTCCTATCCATTTTATTGTAGGGTAGTGTATATATGCAGTTGGTTATATAGAGACGTGAATACTCTCTCTTCATTTCACCTATGAGCCTCTTCCAGTAAATAATTAAATATTGCGTTTTACTCGCTTTTTATGACCACGTCGATCTTGCTTGTTGTCCTGCTCTTTTTACGGCGTATTCTATATAGCAGTATAAAATACAATTTGTCTGTTTGTATTTCATCTTCAAAAAAAGCTAAAGAGAAATTTTTTTAATCTGTGTATGATAGTTTTTACAAGGATCTGACGTTTCTTTTGTATAAAACCCTACCGTAGCTGGTGTCGAAGCACAGAAATTTTAGTGTTTCTCTGTTGTACGATCACACTGCAACTATAACGAAGCTGTTATCACTGAACTTTTCATCTCAGACCATTTGAATATAATTCTACTCAAATGATCTTGTTTTTTTTTCTATCACACACACATCAAAGCTTGAATAATGGATTGACATAATATTAAACCAAGGTTTTTTGAGACTCCTGTTTATGTGCTACGGAAATGACTTAGCCACACAAGCATTTGATCATTGGGTCGAATGCTACAAGTTTGCAACTTGTTTCCACCTAAGTTCTCCGTTATTATATAATCTTGTTTTTCAGTACTTCCTAGAATTTTCACTATACCCTCCTCAGTCCCAAGACCAACTTTAAAAATTAAATTTTGCTAATTTTTGTGCAAAATGCTTTTAAACCTGCAGAAATGCATTAAAAAAAATTTGAAAAAAATGTTGGAATTTTTTTTGTGAGAAAACTAGCGTCTCCTACAGGAGACACTAGTTTTCTCCTACTATGATATAGGACTTTTAAAGCTTAACAGTAATTATGTCCTTTCAAAGAACTATATTTAAGATATGTAATCCTGTATTAAAATTTTTTAATTAAATTAATAGTCAAATATAAACACTTACCCATGTGCATGCGAGTTATTTTGCGTCTTTCAGATGACGCCATTTACATATAACTGTTAATGAGCTACAAATAATATTCTATCTAAAAATAAGAGTGCTATAAAATACTGCCATTTATTGACAACATGTAACACTAATTGAAACAAATCTAGAAGCAATTTATTTCACGAGGCAATTTTTAAAAAAAAGTACTGTTTAGTGTCTCCCACAGGCGACGCCAGTACTGAGGAGGATAACTATCATTCCGTGAGAGCTTTAACCCCTTGGGTACTGATTTATTTGAAAAAAAGTAGTTCGGATTACCGTTTGCACTTTAGTTATATTTTCGTATTATCGTCTGTCCACTAATTACTATTATTTTTTCATATAATCGTTTGCACACTAGCTACTGTTATATTTTCGTATAATTTCGTTTGATAAGAATGGCAACAGTATGACAGAGATCACACAGCTTCTGATCTCCGCGTTCATTCCAAAAAAGAATGGTAACGCAGCCGTGTAAATATTTCTATGTATAGAGTCAGATTAAAAAAAAGTGTGTTTTTGTAGAGAGTGATTGAATAATTTGATTTAAGAAGTTGCGGTAACACCAATCACTCTTGCCATATACAAGAATGTACTTGTTTAATTTTGTCCTAGTTTGAATGACGAATTAGACTTGTCATCCCTAACTTAGGCAAAACAAGTGCATGACGAGTCTCACTCGTCAAATGTACCCAAGGGGTTTAAAGTGTTTTATCAGGAATTGAAACAGGGAGTCCTAAAACAATTCCATTGAAACATTCGGGGTTATTCGCAATGTCTAGTCGCCAGTTGGCTGTCAATTTAACTTTTTATTAAATAAAACCTGTTTAACCACGCTATCTGATCGAAAAAGTTAATCGTAGTTTTTTAAATCGTCTCATCGTAATTTGATTCACTTCCATCAGCTTAATTTTTTAATTGGAATCCGTAAAATCCATTCTTAATTATCCTTGATAATTTTACTCTTGCCAATACTTTAGTTGCCATTCTGCAATTAACTCTTTGACAGTAAAAGTAAAATACCTGTTTTGTCCCAATTTTAAAGTACTTCTGAACCGTGACATGAAATACACTTTTATGCAACTATCAAACTAGATTGTAAAATGTTTCTATTTGTCTCAGTAAATGTATTAAAATCATTTATTGTTTTCCAATAATTTAATTACGCAAAAGAATAGATATTTAGTTTTGTTAAAAGAAATAAAGGACAGTTTCTTCTTCATTTTATCCAGTAGAAAGACCGTTGAAGGGTATTGAGAAATTTTGTGTGTTCAATCGCTACTCTATATTGGTTTTGGTCCTACAATAGATTTCAAATTATTTTAAGATGTTTCCAATTCAGACGCTGTGTAATATATCTTCCTCAAGAACACGAGTTCATATAAGTGGGGGGGGGTCACGTTTGATCCTAAGGAATGTATCTAATTGAAGTTACGTCACATTGATCAGCACAACGAGCTATTGACAACGGTTCGAGATCAGTCCTGAAAGGAAAGATCCTAGCACAACATCTCGTAATTTTGAACCACGGTCAGATAACGAGTTAAACCTGGTAACCTACTCCAAATTTCCATAACACGCCAACGTGAGAATTTTTTAGGTCACGACAGATTTAACATTCATCAGCTCCCACGTACACAACGCTCTTTGGTTGGATTGAGCAACACTCATGTTGCTAATTTGCTATTCTACAACTGGGTTACCTCGTCCCCAATGCAAGAGATTTAATTGTTACATGTACAAGTGTGTAATAATGATACTTTTGCAATTTTCTTCAATAGTAGTTATTTTGTGAGTTGAAATGTATATAAAATGCATTTCAAAGCTTTCGCCGAGACTTGCATCATAGGACATGTCCTTATTTGAATTAGGCAGCTTTCAAGATTGTTTTGCAAATCATGTGCGATCGGTTACGCACACATTTCAAGTAAAGTTAACACCGCAACTTTCTGTATCTTCCGTCCATTTCATCACTTTCTAATTTCTCCTAATCTGTATTCGATATTTGAATTACAATAAAAAGGAAAAAAAAAAACTTCTAGAGGTCAAATATAAACTTTCACTGAAAAAATGAAATTTACAATAAAAAGTTCACTGGTTGGTACCGTGGTTTTGCAGGTCGTACATACTGCACTTAAATGTGTGTTAGCCTTCTCCAAAACTTAATTATTCCTTAATACAGAAGTATGAAATTTAGTTTGTTAAATTAATAAGAGGGAATAAATCTCCAATATTTATTCCCCAAAACAGGTATGGGTAATAAAAAATATTTTTCATTTGCCGTAGAACGTAAAAGCCGAATCATTGACAAACACTTCCATCAAATTCAAATTTTGTTTACACATTTGAGTCCGTCCACCCATGAAATTATTAATTTCTTGAATTCAATTTACAATAACCTTTAAAAGAACTCCTTTCGTATGGATTCACAGAATTTTAATGATAATTACATTACGTTTAACGCACACTTCAATGGATAAATTATTCCGACAAGAACATTAGGAACGAGTTTTCTGTTGAGCCTGTCTGTTTGTCTACCCTGCAGTATAGCAAATTGCTGTTTAGACATTCAGAACCAGACTCGCGCTGCTTTGTTACCGCATGCGCATATTAATCAGCACATTGTTATCGAACTTTCTTTTAATGCCAGTAACCTAACACGTAGATAATGAAACTCAGCATCTTACACATGTTCACTCTATTTGTGCAATATGTTTGCCTTTTATTTTCGTGGAATAGACACTTTAAGATAAAGCTTTAATTTAGTTCCGCCAGAGGCTTTAATTCATTTGTTAATCCTACCCAATCCGTTCATTATCATTTCCGACAGAGGGATTTAATATTGTAAGTATCCAGTCAAAAGTGTCCTATGATTTCTCACCCTTAAAGCGGCAATGGGGGGGGGTATCGATATATAATGTGATCGAAACACTTTTTCAAAAACATCCACTAAATGCTTTTATTCCTTTGCTGTTTTTAAAATACTTTGCCGTACTTTTGCGTGTACTTTACATGTTGAAGGAAATTTGGCACCCATTGGACAAAATATCGATATTTTGTTTTATTTTAAACTATGCTTTACATATGCTATGCTTACATGCTTTACATTACTTAAATCCACTTGATATTTTATTAAAAAAATAGTTTTTAGTATGCAATAATAATTAGAAAATTCATATTTGAAAAAATTATGTATTGGAACCTTATTATATTTTGATGGGAATCGATTCAGAAGGACTTCTAATAGGCCATGCAAAGTTTCACTGAAGAATATGTTTACTAAGTTTTGACCCTGCAATATTTTTAATGTGCAGAGTCGCGAAAAAAAAAAAAAACGAACCATCCCTGTTCATTCAAGCAATTTTAACAATAGAGAATTCAAAGATGGCGTTTGACAGAAACTAACGTCTTTAAAATCAAATGCACTAAATTTGCATAAGAGACTGTCTTCGTATTAAATTGAGTACCAACTTCATAATTTCCAATGGTAACCCCATATTTCAACACAGAATTTCGAATCTATATCAAAATTTTACTTCAGATACCAAATTTTATCTCATTAGCCCTTACTGTTTCAAAATTGAGTACAAAAAGATTGGATCTCCTAATGTTAAATCAGTTTCTTAGACTTTTATGGATATCTTAAAAAATATTTCTATAGAGCTGATACTTTGTACCATGTTACTGTAAAACAACTCAAACAAACACAAATCCACTTGATATTTTATTAAAAAAATAGTTTTTAGTATGCAATAATAATTAGAAAATTCATATTTGAAAAAATTATGTATTGGAACCTTATTATATTTTGATGGGAATCGATTCAGAAGGACTTCTAATAGGCCATGCAAAGTTTCAGCTCATTCCGAAAAAATTAGTTTATACGCTACATTAAATTTTCCTCATTATTGTGATTTTAGAGGCAACCAAAAGTTTTAAAAGCATCTGACAAACCTCGGATAATAAGTGTCGGATCGTTTGCTTTTGCGTAATAAATATAATAATATAATTCTCGAATCGCTTGCTCTTGCAAAAAAATAATAACTCTAGAATCGCTGAAAAATACGTTTGAAATAGGGTTAAAATTTGAAATTCGGGTTGCGATAACTATATAATTAATCTCGATCTGCGAATAATGACCTTCAATGTGGAGTTGATCCTTGAAATTGACACCAAGTTTAGGATTGAATATTTCCGGATATAAAGATAGTGAAGTCATGAAACTTCATATTAGGCTAATTTAACGATACAGTATCTGATTATGGGATCAAAACATGGTGTTGCCATTAAAAATTTCGTTGTTAGTGCAATATTTGATACGAAGACGTATTCTTATGCATTTTTTAAAATTTAGATTTGTTTAGGACGTTATTCCCTATTGAATAATGCCTTTGAATTTACTCTAGTATAGATAGTGCTTGAAATAAAGGTGGTTCGGTTTTTTCCAACTCTGTTGTACATCTTTCGATTGTAAAATTTGTAAATTTGCTCCCTCCCATCGCTTGTTAATCCATAAAAGGCCTATTTATATGTTGTGTTCCAAAATTTCTCAACCAAACCCTTTAAGGTAGGGTATTTTTCGTTAGGGTCTCATTGTGTGAAACGTTATTAATGAGGCTAATTTTGTCATATTATGGACCTTCAGGGAGACAGCTTCTTAGGGTGTGTTAGTGGGGTGCCAGCTCAGGTGGTGACCTCGTCATCTGACCGTTGTTTAAAATTCCGCGGTGTCCTAGGATCTTCCCCTTCATGGTTGATCCTGGACCGTCGCCAATAGCCAGCTGTATTGCTCCAGTGCGACGTTAATTCAACTCCCCTTCAGGAGTGTACGGGCTCACGGACCCGTGGTACCTTCTTTTACCATAAGCCTACTGTTTTTGTAAACAACGATGTCACGCTGTTACCAATCGATCTTTTCTGTTTTCATATTTTTCTATTCCCAATCTGTCTTTTCCCCCGTTCACTATATAGTTTGCTTGATGTATGGCGTTTGGCGCAGCTTGACCAAATATGGTCCGTGTGCCATAAAACTCAAAAAACCAATCATATAGTTGTGTAGCAGATTGGCTAAAGATGATTTTTTAAGGTGCAACACATTGAGAACGAGTTTCTGCATACGAATATTTGGAGTAAGTTTTCAAAGGGCAAATTTGAATTTGCAAGTGTTTATGTTCTATTTTTTAAAGTGCTTAATTTTGAAGTGCCCAAGCCATTTATTTAGAACAGGAAAGACACTTTAGAACTTAATAACGGAAATGTAAACCACAAACTAAGCATTTGCTTAGAAATGTGATTTTCTAATCAGATGTAGATCTTTATTAAAGCGAATTAAACATGTTTCTGAAAAACGAAAACTGACTATAAAAGCGAAAAATTGACTTACAATGTCGTTGTATCTTGAGAAATTCCTTCCCATAACTGTCATTCATATTTTTAGATTGTGATCTTAATAGAAATCAACGTTTTTGTCTGAAGTTATTTGTCTATTGATTTATAACATCGCAATTCATTATTTGGACACTTTATTAACAATTTACTGAATCATGCAACTTATAATTTTCTCTCTCTATTAAAAAAAGTTCCCTCTACCGCCGTGGTTTGGTAACATGGCTTGTTTAAAATTGTACAGGGAACAAGATAAAGAAGATTTTTTTCTGATGCTTCTATTAGTTTTGGGTCCATTAAGTGTCAAAGTCGAAAAAAGCGAAATTTATAACGCTAGTGAGCAAAACACGTACAAATTTTCAGTCTTCAGCCGTGACTTTTATTTAGAGTACCTCTAAACGTAAATTTTTGCTCCTTGCCTAGTGCTTTCAAAATGTCAATTTGGTTCCTGATAATATTTTTTAAAACCTGGGAAAAATCGGGACATTTTTCGTCATTTTTTTGTTAAAACTGTCATATCTATAGCTTATTACTATTAGTTTTTAAATTTGAAAACATCACGAGAAACCTTAGAATGTACTCTTTCTTACGGTACAATTATTTTTGAAATTGGTTAATAATGATTTCGACGCAGTTAAAAGTTGGTCTCACAAATTTCGGAATTTTGAGAAATTTTCTTTATATTTTGTTAAAACTGTCAAATCTATAGCTTATTACTAGAGCTGGGATTTTGTATATCTTTTTTTAGTCCCTAAAGTTGAAAATACAAATTGAGTGTATTTTAGCAATTTGCAAAAAAAAACCGAATTTATTTTGTATGTTTTTGCATATTTGGGGGGGGGGGGATTTTTTTGCATGTTTTGTGCATAGCTGGACAATTTTTCTCTATTTTAAAACATTTTTACAAAAAAAAAATGTTTTTTCAAAGAACTTTGCTTAGCGCGTTTGGAAGGAGGGTTTTCAGAAGCAATCAAATTCAAATCAACTACGACCCGCAAACAAAAAGTGGAAAAGGCGCAATAAGATAAGAATATTCAACGACCTTGCATCGCGTCAAATTTTGAGTCAGTGTGCCAGTCTTTGGAGAACGAGGTGTACCAAGATCTCTGCAAGGCAATATTGGAATCCAATATTGCTCTTTATAAGTTGGAGAATGAACATTTTAGAGCCTTCTTGAAGAAGTACACAGGTAAGGAAGTTCCTCTTGAATCGACACTCAGAAAGAACTACATTATTACGCCAGTGTACGAGAAGGTGATACAAAAAATACAAAATGAGATAGATGATTCCCCTCCCCCCATCTGGATGTCGATGAAACTACTGACCCCTGCTGGCGATACCTAATTTATGTAAAGAGTTGGAAAAAACAAATCACTCCACGATCGCTAGGTCAGTGGGTGAAGCGATTAATAAATACAATTGTGTATTAATTTATAGTTTGGCTCATTTTCACTTTATCCTCCTCACTACCCTTTTTTGTAAGAATGAATTTTTGATTTTGCAATTTCGCATATTTTGGGGTTTTAGTGCATATTTTGGGATTTTGTATTGCATATTTCAGGTCACATTTTTGCATATCGATCCAAGCTCTACTTATTACTATTAGTTTTTTAATTTCAAAACAATACTGAAATCCTTAGAATGTACTCTTTCTTATGGTATAATTATTTTTGAAATTGGTTAATAAATAAATTCGATGCGATTAAAAGTTGGTCATACAAATTTCGTATATGTTAGATCGTAATTTCCGATACAAATTAAAAACTGTTATATCTATAACTTAATACTATTAGTTTTAAGATTTGAAAATACCACGCGAAAGCAAGGAATGCATTTTTTCTTATGGTATAATTATTTGTAAAATTGGTTTATAAATAAATTTTTGATGCGATTTCTTATGGTAAAAATTATATCTAGACAAAATATCACAAACTGATTTAGTAATAGCATTTTAAAATTAGTTTAAAAAAATTTCATAACAACTAATTTTAAAATTGTTTTCTGGAAACTCATAACATTCATAAAGATAAATTACATCGCAGGATAATATTAAATAATTTATATTTGAGAAATTAGTTTGGATGTCAAATCCCCTTAACAGACGAAATACAACCATTATAAACTTGATGACTTTAATATGAAATAATTTTAACCTTTAATAAATCGACATATTTTGGGTTAGAAGCATGCCTTTTAAAATTAAAATGTCTAATTATAATGAAACCAACTCGTGTAGTTACCTATAACGAGTATGGGTATGAATGTGATAGATATGTTGCTATGTTTTTTACTGAATAAACTCCATTGTTCTTGTGACACTACTCGAACCAAGATATAAATACTTCAGCTAGTTGTCTTTAATCAGCATTTGAAAGAAATTAGACAAAACATTCAGTGAAACTTCGATTAACCGTCAGGGTCGGGACCGGGACGGTTAATCGAATAGACGGATAACAGAAAAACCTTAAACAACAACCCATCCCATCCTTTGCATATGAACGAATGATGCAAAATGCACGTTTACAAACTGGAAATACCCTGTACATGCGTATATTTTATTTTACAGAAACAAACAATAAACTATTTACATTTACAATATAATACATAGTGTTACACGAACTTGCACTCTAGACGTTTACACATATTCAAATTTTAAAATAGTCTGTCATTTTCTGTGTCTGCGTACTAATTACTTTTAATATTTAATGAATTAACTTTTATTGACGGACTGACGGTTAACAGAAACTGACGGTTAAAAGAGTGACCGTTTATCGAACTTTCATTGTATAGTAAAGTGGAAAGAAGAGTAAAAAACGACAGATTTTACTTATTTTTTCATTTTCATCAAAGCTAGGTACAATCGAGTTCCGTATTGAAGTTTTTAGAAACTTAAATGGCGATTGCGTAATTCATTGAATTTTTTCTCGTTAAACCACGATGATTTATTTTCGGTAATTTTATACATTTCAATTCTTCTGCAATGATTTACGTCCAATAAGTAATAAATTGCAATAAAAATCTTTCTCTACAATTTCTTTTAAGTGTAATTAAAATTACTCATCGAGATGGTTATTCCGTTACATTTACTGACTGGGCTTCATTGTATTTCCGCCGAAGAGCTTGCTATCTGGATATGTCGACAAGCCTTGTAAGGTCGCATGGATGAACAGATGTATACGTCATATGTGCAAACGTAGGTGAAAACGGCCGGTTCAAGGCCGATCTCAGTCTCTTAATCATTTGTTGGGTTTTTCCTGGTGCACACAATTTGAGATCCATTTCGTTATGAATTCTTTGAAATACATAATCTGAAAAAATTAGCAATTTCAATTAATTCCCTTGATCATGGATGGAAAAAGTAACGCATCCTCTCTTCACTTTTCGATCATTCAATTTAAAGTGAATAAAAAAATATAGGTTAGGAACAGAATTGTTCAAATTTCGAGATTGTATGATTTCCATGTAAAAATATGAAAAATAAATTTGTTAATGTCCAAAAATACAGCTGAAATTTTGTAGCGGAAGAATAATTAACGTAATAATTTCTACTATTATAAAAGAAAGTGTTTGTTTGTCTGTTTGGGGCCTCAAAACACTGACGATTCTATGGCATTTACAGCAATGAGATTTGGTACACAGGTAGGCCGAATTATTTGCAATTTTTGAGTCTCGGCGAATTTTAAAATTCAATCTGGAAGATTTTTAAATGAATTTCATAGTTTTATTCTCCATCGGTTTTTCAAACGCGGAGAACTTTTTATGCTCATGGGATATTGCAGACAGGGTTTGGAATCATGCCAAGTTTTTTTCATCCGCAAAAAGCGGAGAAAATTATTTTTTTCCGTTTCCGCTTTAACTTTTAGCGATTGATTTCGCAGCCAGACGATAAATCTTTAAACTGAAGTCAAAGTTCTTTTTTTTTTATCTCCTAGACCGTTTAAGAAAGAGTAAAAATTTCAACGGATTTGAAATCTGCGAAAAATTTCGTGTAGATTGTTCTTAAAAATATGATTTTCTTCAAATAAATATTTTTTGATTGAATATATCTTCAATGGATTTGAAATCTGCGGAAAATTTTACACCAGCTTAATACTTTACACAACGGGCACGGGATACGCCGGGCTAGCTACACAGTGACTTGTTCTAAATAAAGAACCGTTGTAGTCTCATCTATACAACTACACCGCTTGACTAATCCATACCAAATTTGGTACACTTATTTCTTTCGAAAACTCTGCGAGTGACAAAGCTACCTATTAACCCCATTCTTTTTGCTTAGGTGTGCGGAGGAAATTAAATTCCCAATAGGCAAAACATTGAGTATTATTGCGATTGCAATATGAAACTTGGATCATTTACCAGTATTGTTGATAAACATATTTTTCCACAAAAAGTATCCTTGCATTGGCGTGGTGTGAAAGTTTGGAGATTCTCTCAGGTGTTTTCCTCGTCATCTGACCATGGTTCAAAAATTCGAGGTATCCTCGGATCTATCCTTTCAGGAGGGAACCCGACCGTCACCAATAGCCCGTTGTGTTGCTCCAGTGCGATGTTAATTCAACTTCCCCTTCCAAAAAAATTACATTCAAAGAATTTAAATATTTTTAATTATGTTTGAACTGATTTTTTATTTTTTTCCAAATTGTCAATTCAATTATAAATACTGGACTTATGATATTAAACGACTAAAGATTTAGAGTTGAATTAAAGTCTTATTGGAGCTACTAAAAACGGGCTACTGACAACGATCCAGGATCAATCCCGAAAGGAAAGGTCCGCGGACAACACCTCGTCATTTTGAACCATGGTCAGATAACGATATCAACACCTGAGCTGTCACCCAACTCTCCACACCTCGCCAATGTGTGGATATTTGAGGCCACGACTGATTTAACATGCCCAGCCCCATGTACACGATAGCCTTTGGTGGGATCAAGTTTCGAACTCGCAACCCTTCGATTGCTACTCTTTCAACCGGGCTACCGCGCCTAGAAATGATTAAAAACTTTTAATTTTACATAATTTACATTTGTTTGGAAACGAGTCTGTTTTTCGATTGCACTTTTCGCATTAAACACTGATAATAAAAGTGTTATTTTGTTGATTGGTATCTGGCAACGCTAGAATTAGTGTTTCATTTTCTAATTTTTTAGCAAATTATTTATTTTATGCAAAATATTGCTAAAGACGGGTTTATTTCTCAGCGGTAGGTGTATATTTCAACTAAATTTCCATAAAAATCATTGATTGTGGTTTGTAAAATTCCGTTTCATAAAAAGGGGCCGTCGTGGCTCGATGGATATGATGCCCACTGCGTTACAAACCTGCGAGTTGTAGGCGGCGCAATTTCGATTCTTGGGTGAGATTTCCTGGGTGTATTTCTCTCTTCTGTGTTAGTAAAACCTTCCTGGCGTGTGGCCATTACTTGATGCCCGTCTTGTGTTTGGCGCAGTTTGACCAAATATAGCCCTTGCACCGTTAAAACCCAATCCAAATAACCAACCTTTTCATAAAAATAAATCAAGCGAAAAACAAAACCTTATGTATTGAGCGATAATGTTTCACTTTAAAAAGAGGGTAACGCTAAAATGAAGTTATTTTAAAATTAGAAAGTTGAAGAAAAATATGACGTAACCATTTTTTAAAAAAATTGACCAATTTTCTAAGGCAATTAATAGCAGTAAAATATACAGTTTTTTTTTTCAAGTTTTAAATTATATTTGATTTTTTTAAAACTGTACTCAATTGCGAAAAAGCATCATTCTAAATAGGTGCGTAGTTTCCATATAGATGCCATACCTCTAAATTGACTAGAAAAGTGCCACCAAGAATAGATTTAAACTACATGCCAGTAAAGAGAATTTTAAATAAAACTGCTGGTCTTGAAATATTATCACGGTTATAAGATATTTGAACTAGGACTGAAAAGTTGAAAGTTTTTGTCTTTAGTGACAGAAGATTGAGATTGTTTGCTTTACAAGTTGAAGCCAGGGCAAGAAATAATTATGATTAAAAAAATACTTCATATTTTATTTAAATCAGATTTAAAAAATTTAACTTGTATTTTAATTAATTCATTGCATGTACAATTTTAAATTTATTTGACATGATACACACAAATGACAGTGTCGTTTTGGTTTATTTAAGTATTATATTTTTATGTAAAACATTAATGTATTAGGAAATATAGCTGGGTAAATTTTTGAAAGATTAAAACGAGACATAGGAATTAGCTAAGTAAATCACATGATAAGAGTAAATTGAAAAGAGCCCCAAATGCCAAGCATGAATGAGCTATGATTTACCATCTGGTTTTTTAACGGTTTAGATTACTTTGAATTTAACCTGTTACCAGTGACGTGAATATCTTGAACCCTGATAAATAAGGTTGCCGGATCTCACCGACACCTTATTATGAAGTTATTCATTTTGTGCTTGCAATAAAAAAAAATTATCGATTCCAATAGCTTTCTACTTCAACCCATAACCTTTTCTTAACATACTTAACTATCCCTTAAGTGAATTAACTTTTACATTCCAAATTTTAATTACAAAAACATTGAATAGTTATTCTAGCAGTATAAAGAATTCTAAGGGATCAATGGGAAGATGGAAATACTTGTAATTATGAGCGGATGGACAGACTTAATAAGCAAATACTATTATTTTGTGTCATTATAGTGAGGATAATTTTCAATTTAGTTTTTGGGTGAACTCCGTACCAACGAAGTTCTTAACATAGTTGAATAAAATAACATGCATCCTTTTCAATTATTTAATTTTCACTTGATTGACGTGCTTTAAATCGGCATACCCTGGTTGAAGCTATTATGAAACTTTGCTATTTCAAACAATCGTTGAAAACATTGATTTTCTTTTATTTTTACATGTTGTAAAATGGATCTTTTTTTTGTTGTTGAAAAATTGTAATCGATTATCTTTGCTTCGTCTGTATTGAAGACATTTAATTTATAAGCAAGCTGTTATTTCACGTGTGGAATAGAATTTTCTTGAAAAAAATGTACTGAAAAAAATTTATATAACGAAGAAAAATTAATCGTGAATATCATATCAATGATTTGTCAGTCGTTTGTAATGATAGTGGAGTTCGGAAATGGTTCCTGATGCAAGAGTGATACAAGTAAAACATATTTATAAGAAATCTGGCTGCAATAATACGCTGTAAGTTCGTCATTTTTACAAGAAATGAACGTAAAGGTCAATCATTATCACTCCTAAACTCAAAATCGACTTCTGTAATAGTCATCTTACTATCACCGTTTGTAGTTTTGTCTTACACTGTATGCATGTGAAATAAATTATATGGATGGATAAAGCAAACATCAGTTTAATCTATCAAAAATGAATGGTAGAAGCTGTAAAAATGTCAAAATGGAGTTTAAAAATTATTTTCTGTTCATTTATTTTTTCTATTGCATTTTTCTATGACGCAAGTGAGAAAATTCTATGAGAAGTGATTTTTCGGATGACTTTCAGTCAACGTTTAACCAAACTCAACCCGAACAACACTTGGTGATTTTACTTGTTTCTTAATAAAATAACAGCGACTAAATCATATGCTATAACATGGATGCTAGTTTTTATTAATAATTAATATAAAATCTAAATTTTCTGAATAGATATTATAAAATATTACCCTTTATTAATAGCTATAAAAAAGTGTTAGTTTTTTTTATAAAACTTCTAATATTGTACAACTAATATTTACATGTTTTGAACCTGAAGTGTAATTTACTAGTTCATTTTGCAAGTTGAAAATTTACATTGAAAGTTAATTTTTGTCTGGAATCTGAAAATTCCACAGAAGATTGGGTGTACCATGAATATTGAGGCTGTCGTTTCATTCTCTACTTTGCACATTCAGTTTTGTTCTTAAATTACTAAGTACTTAATAACTTCCTGAATTTATTTGCTATCATTAACAGCTGTATTCAAATAAAATATTCAGCTCAATTAAGTAACAGTCTACACAAAATGAGCTGATTCTCAATAGGAACAGTGTGTTGTATCGTATGGAATAATCGTATAGGTCTCTTGTACTTATGCTTATGTAGAAAATATGACAGTGGAACGGGAAATCAAACCACCTAGAATGATAGTTTAGTATTGTTTCTGAAATATTCTATTATTTATATTTTTGGTAAATATGTTCTCATCTTCTCTAATTATCTTTGTATAATTCAAATATTCCCTGCTCAAATATGTTTCAATGCAAAGCGAAAAGTATGATCTATGTAGCTTCTGAAAAGTTCCCTTCCCAAATTCCCTTATTTCTATCCGAGCTTTCCAGTTTGATATTGTGTGATACGTGTGCGCGGCACACACACAAACGATTGAAACATTCACTTTCACATTTCCATGTTATTCTTAAGCTGTTCGTCTTCAATTAAATAAAGTCACTACGAAGCTCGTCCTTTTTATTTTACTCTCGTATTTGCTTATTTTCTGCATTTTTTCTGAATGTTATGTTTATAGTTTTGATCAGAATATTATTTTCTCCTTTTCATGAACAAGCAAGATGATGGCTTACGATGCGAGTCCAAACACGGATTTCCAAATCACTGGTGCTGCTAACTTCATCCAAGGGTATGTGGGTATTCGTTATGGGTTTGAATTTCTTCTAATTTGTTATTTATCAATTATTCTCGGACATTTATTTAACTATCATTTCTTATTTACTATAATTTCTTATTTACTATCAATTCTTATTGAAACTGCTTGTTTTCTTTCCAAGTGTTTGCAAGTTAAGAGATTGGTTGCGATGTGTTCTTAACTTAATTATACAAACGCTTACAAACTCCAAGTGTACAATAACATGAAAGTAATACCAATTTTTCTTTTTGTGTAAAAAGGATCAATTTCATCTGTAATAAACGCCAGAATTTACCTTTCACGTAGTTTGGTTTGTCGTTGAATGGCCGGTTTTTGATACTGAAGGGCCTCATGAGACAAAGATATACAACATTTTACTTAATCATTCTCATATATCAATAATGTATGATTCAGAAACAAATGTTAAATGCTCAAAGAGTGTAGAGTTGCTTAAAACCACTGCATTCATTTCAAAACTGTTCACGGTGCCATTGATTTATGTACAGTACAAAGTCCAAAATCCGAGGTCCTCCGGACCTTGGCCATTCCGGATTTCATATTATTGGCATTTTTTGTCCAAAAAAAAAAAAAAAAAAAAAAAAGCACCTCAATCTACCAATTGTTGCCAATAGTAAAATAGAAGATATTCAAATGGGAATAATTTTTTTAAAAAGGTAGAACAACCTTTTTAATACAATACAACATTTTTTTTTTAACTTGCAAATCTAACTTTTATGTGGGGTATTTACTCTGAATATGTCCGTTATTTTTCTTTGTTTCATCAATCAGGTCAAGGTTTAGCTCCTTGTTCTTTAAAAAGTGTCAAAAAGATGGAAAAGTGATTTAAAAAAAATGCCGATAAGCAAAACGTTCGGATTTTGGACAATTCCGGATTTGAGACTTTGTACTCTACTAGTATGAAATTTAATTTGATTCTGGTTCAGCCTACAAATTATTTTCATTTGTGTAATTTATAATTACGCAAATTTATTTGTTCTTTCCTGATAGCATTAGAGCAAAATTGTTTCAGCTTTCTTTGATTGACACTTTTTTTTATACGTGATTCGCCGAGTAATTCTAGCATTTTGATAAATATGATTTATTTAAATTGAACGTTATTTTTTAACATATTTACAGAAATATTTACTCCAAAAAAATCATATAAAATAGGTTGTGTCTTCATATTTCTGCATGCAATATGGCATCATTTCATATTATATTGAACTGAATTGGCGAGGTGTTTTGTTATCCTCAAACTTACAAGTGATATAAAAGAACGTATGCTCTTTTAGTACAGTATATTTTCAACTGATAGTTTAATCAATCGTTTATTTCAGCCAGGAGGATTTTCGTTTTTGATTTGTGATAAAAAGTATTGTAGCCTTAGTAACTAAATCAGGTTTGTGGTAATATTTCAGACAAAAAGTTGAAAGATGATACTGAGGGAAGGGGGATCCATTCAGGCATCTTCTTTCTACATTCTTTACAGTAGGAACGCATTCAGTTTCCCATTGCTCGGAGATAGCTCAAGGTTCTTTTTTCCAGCGACTACTATGGGGTAGAATTGTTGATTTTATGTATGAATTAAATTAATCCTTTTTGCATTTTAAGAAGATCAAATCAACAATTGTGAGGGGTAAAAGAATCGCATCAAATGTGTTGACATTGAATTTGTTCAAAAACGAGTAAAACAGTTTTTTTTTAATTCAAATTTCAAATCAGCAATCTTGAAATTTTACCAGTTTTCCATTCAATAGTTACAAGAACTAGAAATTCAAAAAATTTCATTTTAAAACCTACCCATCTGTTCAAGATGTGTCCTGAAATTGTTCATTTCAAACGTTCAACCACACTTACAGTTTCAAATTAGTATAAAATAGTTATCGAAAACCCTGCATAATGAAGAAATTATTGAATCTACCAATAAATATGAAACGTTATTCAAGAAAGGGTGAAATGCATAAAATGACAATACTGTTCAAAAAACATGTTAGCTTGCTCCTTATTTTTAGTATTTTTCAATAGTAATTTAAGTGGCATATATATATGAGAAGTATTCAAATACTGATGGGAGCCACTTGTTATTGAAATACACTTCCCTATGTTTGTAAGATTATGAATTGCTTATTTTCTTCTGTCGTATTTTATATTTTTCCGTTTATAAGTGCGCACAATCTTTCAGCTATGCGATACGCAGTACACGTCTCAAACAGCAAGTCTCTACGGAACAAGAAATTCCTTTCGTTTTTCGACGAATATTGTTTTTCTAGTGAAATTATAACGTAATCCCACCCTACACCGAATTGAGTGATTGTACCACTTTACCGGTAGTAATGCGCTTGAACTTAGTTTCAGCTTAGTACGACAATTTGGAGCCAAATGAAAGCGAAACATCGCCAAGTTCGGTAGGAAACTCCCGAGCTCCTATTGACCAATTGCTCCGCGCTGATCTGCCGTCTGCTGCCGAAGTGCACTGTCGCGTGAAAAACGCAATGGAAGGGAGTGGGGGAGGAATAAATAGAAGAATGATAAAAGTAAATTATAAAAAACAATAACAATGTCTGCTCTTTGTGTTTTTCGTTGCAGTTAGCAGCATCAGTTCCTCCACATAGCTGAAATAAGTTTGGTGTGGTCCGTTATCCGTGTGACTACCAGTTTATATTTTGCAGGACTCCTAAAAATATTTACGTACAAAAAATATTTGATTATAAAAAATTGTGATGCAGTATTCTGCTGGAGTAACGTTATTTTCCCAATTGTTTGTCAAGTCTACATTGACTTGGTGACCATACTGTCCGTCTATCAAAAGATTTGCACGTCCGACGAAGACATATTTGTCTGGAGTGGCATGGAATGTTTTTTTTTTTTTTTAAATTTGAAAATACTTCGTACAAACATTAATTTCGCAGTGAAAATCGCAAACAAATGTTTTCTCAAACTGCTCCACATTCAAATCTTTAAAATATCTGTACAATGTTGCAAGCCTATAAGTCAGAAATTATAAGAATATTATTTCAAAATATAACATTTTAAAATTTTACATATTGAAAATGGCTAGCATTTTTTCCGAAATCCAAGGCCACATTTAGACGTAAATATTTCAACTTCCTTTTTTATCGCCATTTCCGTTCACTTCTACCTAATCAACCTGAAGCTGCGCAATCGCGTTTATTTTGGGTTTGACAACTATTTTGAATATTTTTTATTTTAACACAATGCGGGGGTATTTGTTTTAATCTTGTACCACCGATATATTTCCCCCAGAAATATGCACAAGTAAAAAGAAATGAAGCACGGAAATAAATTCCTCCCCCTTCTCCACTGCGGTTAATAGCCTGACACACCTAACCGATAAGCCATGCGTATTTCTAACTAGGAGCAGCATTTCGAGTGTAACAGAGCATGCGCAGTTTTCTTTTTGTTTCTTCACAGCTCCTAAATTCGTTGTATAGAATCTGGTTTACCGCGTACCAGTGAACTTTTCTATTTTATCTAGAAATGCTGTTGGCATTTGATGTAATTCTGCACCCTTTTTTTAAAAAGCAGATCAAAATATTTTGTGAGGAATATTTTTTTTTATTTTGTGCTCATGAAAGGTTATATTTTACCTCGCATGCGGTTTTTGCACTTTAATGATTTAAGTTGGGGTTTATCATATTGGGGCATGCAAAGTTCCCTAATATTTTTGTTTGAAACAGCGGATTTATTATTCCTTTGGCGTATAATCAATTGTGGTATTGTCGTGAGTTATTTCATCAAACTTTGGGCTTACTTAATTTGAAGCATAACTTGGAGAATCATTGTGCACTTTTTGTGAAAAATGTATTTACTTTTTCCAACTTAAACTTGTAATTGAAAATTATATATATATATATATTTTGCATAGATAGACATGCTCCGATATGATAAACTATCAACTTGACGCGTCGTTGATCTTATTTGTACAAAAAAAAATATTTAAAATAAAAATTTTACATTTATTTATTTCAATGATTTACTTGCACGAAATGAAGATTGAATATAAAAAAACTCCTTGAACGTTACTTCTAAAGAAAGAGTAATTTTGAACCCAACAGTGTTATTGTACGTGTTTATTTTCCCAATTTTCGTTCTGATTTCTAAAAAAACCCTTATTGTATGACGCGCATTTCCCGTAATGCACATGTCGTTCATGTTCCGAAATTATGCAATTAAGATCAACGACGCGTCAAGTTGATAGAATGTCAGGTGAGTGTAAACAAACGTAAGGTGAAAATGCGAGTCTCATGCTATAACCGGTTACTCCTCTTCGACACGATGAAACAATTCCGAAGCTCGGCTTTTCTCTTTTTCCACACCAGTTGGGTTACCTGCATGTTTCGCTGCGTAACATTGGGTTAAAATAACGAAGAAAAAACTTATTCGGGCTGCGGCATCCCTACAGGGGCTCCTTGAATTCACTTCTGTGGACCCCTGTGCTTTGCTTAATTTACTTGCTGCAGCCTGAGAGATAGATACTGCAGGGTTGCCGTCTCTTTGGGGGTAAAAGACGAAACGGAAGGAGGGGGGGGGGAACGATATCATGGCGAAAGTTTCACTTCCATTCACTTAGCTTGAATTTTCCTCCCGCACTGAAATAGTTTTGGAGGAATCATTGGCATGAAATATTTCAATTGTTTTGTGATTTAAAAAACAACTAAGATTATTTTCAATTTGCTGAAAGTGTTTTCTTAGATTACTATTTTCTTGGTGGTGACCACAACAAAATATTCTTTATTTTGCTGTTGACGTTTTATAAAATTTGTTATACATGGTAAGGATAATTTATATAATATAGGATTTGGAAAAAAAAAACACAGTTTTGTAAATTATTTATTACGTGGCGGTGAAATTACTTAAAAAATTAAAATCAAATTTTTCAATTGATTCGCTACCCATGTTTGCTCAGTTTTGTAAATGTTTTTGAACTTGAACGATACAAATCGAACAAAAGTGTAACTCTGTTCCAAGTGAGACAAATTACTATAAAAAAATGTTTATTGCATTGCATTTCGCGACATAGTTTGGAAACCATATTGTACTCTGTTTTGTATGGTTCAAGTGCATTCTTGCATTTTGAGTGTCATTGTTTTTTATATTTCAGTCCGTCGATTGCAGATATTTGTTATTTCAATACCGCATGTACGTCAACAATTACGTATTCATTTCACTCTTATACAAAACTTTACTTTAATTCAAGACGTAATTTAAAAAAAAAATAATTTCCGCCCCAATATTTTTATTTTTATAATTTATGGAATGCGTAATATTACTTGTCTATTCGGCGTTTGTAACTCGGTTTATTCTTATTTTATTTTATATTAAGGATTGCAAAGAACACACGTTTGACAATTTTGGTAGAAAAGTGGTTACAACAGTTCGCAACTTGTTGTAATGCTTGTTTAAAATTATGATAAAAGACCTTGAATTATGTTTTAATCCCCTTTTTGCATTGAATATCCACATCGATATGGTTTATTATCACAATGAACTGTTATGAAAAATTGAGGTTGTTTTCAATCAAATCATTCGCACATAATTATTTAGAACGTCAAATTCTACTGATTTCGCCAGTGAGAAAAAAATGCCTCGCTGTTTTAACCGCGGGAACTGAGAGCTCAATCTTTCAAACCAACAAAGTTAAAAACATTTTAAAGGGAGGAAGAACAACCTTAGTCTTTTAATGATAATAGAAATCGTGTGTAGGAAACCTTGTTTTCGAGTCCTTGGCAAATAATCAAACACGGTTGGATTTCCGTTCCGTGTCCCCCTTGTACGTGGGTGCAACAACACTGTGACACCCAAAGGCGCACTGCAGCTGCAAAGCCCAGCGAGTGTGTTCTCGCCTGCTTTTCGGAGTTAGCTAGCTAGCGATCCCTACACCCATTCAAACTATCTGCCTCTCTGCCCTCTCCTGTCACTCCCCTTTCTATCTATCCATTCTGCTACATTCTCTCGCTCAAATCGGTGCGCGCTGTGCAACCACGCGCTAGCTTTGACCACTCGCAGAGGGATTGGAATAGCGAATTTCCCTTCGCTTCCCCTCCTCTCTCTCTCTCTTCTGCACTAAGGTATACGTAGTATGTCGCCCGTTGTTGCTTGGTGTGGCGGCGGTAGTCGAATTTTGCGTCTTTCATCAAACTCCGATGGCACCTCGGAGGGCTGCACTCAATGCGGTATTACTTTTCCGTTCCTTGGCGTTTATCTCGTTTAAAAAAATGTCCGGTCAATGGTGAATTCGTCGAGAGATACCACACACGGGGAGCGCGGCGATGCTGAGGTAATAATACCAGCTATCGATATCTGTTTGTACGTACGTGCGTGTTGTGTGCGAGTTCTTCTATCGTTCTCTCCCTTCCTCTCTCTCTCGGCCTTCCTTCCCCCATTCTGTCTGTTCTCTCCTGCCCTTTCGCCCGCCCCCTTTCCCCTCTCTTTCGCTGGCTGTCTTGCAGTGGTTGTTGTGTGTTGTCGGATAGGAGCAGCCAAGATGGTAGCTTGCTGTCTGCCTTTTCGGATGATGACTAGATCATGCGATCTAGCTGCGATTTTCCGCTGCGGATTTTTAAACTCGGGCGTAGGCCTGCTTCCATCTTGCTTTTCATACGTGGCTTGATGCACTGCATTTTTTTTTAATTGGACTTTTTATTCCGCGATGAATGGCTGCCTCCGATCTCGTTTGACTCTCGTTCGCTGGCATGTTGTATCAGCTGAGAAATAAAATTTGAAATGCAAAAGCGATTGCCATCTTTCTGTGATGTTTTTCGTGCGTTTTTTGCTGGAAATAAGGAATGAGAGTCCAAAAATATGTTAAGTTGCAACAGTACAAGTAAGTGGCCTACGTTGTTCACTTGAAATGAAAAAAAAAATGTGCATAAAGAGTTGCACTGAAACATTAGTTTATCTACAAATCTACTTAGTAAATCACTAATTTTTAAGTGATGTTGATAAGTAGATTCGTAGATATACTTATTCCTACACAAAACATCTGTTTTGTAAACAGGAAAAATTTGATAAAATAAAAGGAGAAATTTGAAAATTTCAACTTCAGTTTGAAACTTTCAAATTCAATTTGAAACTTTCTCTTTTTATATATTTATACTCATTTCAATATATACTTACATTTGAATTGATTTCTTTTTTGTCACATGAAAAGAAACACTTAGATTGTTAATAAAATTCAATCAAAACAAACTAATTTGACATAGAATTATAGTTTTGCTCTTTTTGTTACAAAAGTCTAAAACATTTTTTTTAAACCCCAAAAACAAAATATTGATTTTACAAAAACAAGCAACCCTTTTTAAGCAATTATTTTAAAATAAGATTGTAGTTTATTACACTTAAACTGTTACAAAACAAATAAGATAAATTTTTTTTAAAGTCATATTATTTACATAGCATTCAAAGCTTTAATATTAAGTCTAAATTGTCACAATTGTAAAAAAAAAATACTGGCATTGGGGGTTAACTTCAGAAAACAGCAAATGATGCATTTCATTGTTGATAATTTATGTAACTGAATTTTTGGTATCACTTTCCCTCTTAAAGCTTGTTTGTTCATATCTGAATTATAAAATTCGTTATATGTACATATAAATAAAATAATGCGACACATATCTGTTATTTTTCTCATATTTTAAGAAAATTTTTGGATGTTGAAAGATACATTTGTATTTTACTGTTTAGACTACCAACTGCAGTAATGTTTAATATCAGATTAAATCTAATCTAATGTAATGTTTATTCACTTTCACGACTTTTAATTCTTAAAAGGAAAAATTATTTTAGGTGGGAAACAAAAGCGATGGATAATATCCATACATTGGATCCACGAAAGCAAGAACTCCTAGAAGCGCGATTCATTGGGAACCGAGTAAGTTTGTCTTTTACACGATTGAAATAAGTTTATTTAGATATTTCAGTCATGATTACATCTTATTTTGATTGACTTGATTTTGATTTAATTGACACTTTATTTTTTAAATTGGAAGGATCAGAATGTTTGCTGTTTTTTAACTATTTGTACAGAAAGTGTTTTAACTGTAGCATTTAATTTAATTTTATTGCTGTCTGTTTCAGGGTCTAGTCAATTTTAATATTCATGCTCAGCAGCTGCCACTTCAGCTTCAGCAACAAATAGTTCAACAGAATTCTCCCATGATGACACTTCAAGGAAATCTGCCACTGCCAGCTCAAACTTTGAACTTAGGAATCAATCATGCTTCCTCAGGGACCAGCAGTAATAGTAACATAAACCACAACCCTGACTCTAATCTGAGTGCTGCTAGTTACGGATCTCAACAAAGTGACAAGGAATTAGATGTGAGTATTGTTTGAAGAACTCTTTCTCTATTTGAGTGGGTTTAAATATTGTTGTGTGAAACAATATCCAATTCCATTTCAACACTGATCATTATGTTTTAAACAAATTTATTACCAGACACTTGATACACTGATGTAAAACACATAGAACATTGATATAAAACAAGTTCACGAATTCAATTTATATGTCGTTCTCGTTAACATTTCAGCTATCTTGCATATTCAATGTAAATTAAACATTGACTTTACTATTTATATAGTAATTTTCAATTTAAAATACTATATTCATATCAATCAAAGGACTGAAAAATAATTCAAATTCAATTCAACTTTTAAAAGTAGTTCCAATATTTTTCATTTTAACTGTACTCCATATAACATTCACATACTGTCAGCTTTGTACAGAAACTCATTCTGACATTTTTTACTGCACAGCTGTGTAGTTTTTAGGTTAAAAATAAAAATTATAAACATTTTGATAGTGCTTTTATTTTTAAAACTGATTACAATACGACAATGTACCATGAAAATACTTCAGTGTACCATGTTTCTCTTCACCATGAAAATAAGCGTTTAGTATCAAAAAAGGTTTGCTAGCAAGTTTCTACTGTAAGTTGCTGATATGTATGTATCAAATAAAGTAATTTTAATCAGTTTTCTTAGCTAAAACTATTACTGGAATTTTATTATGTGCCTTTAGTATAATTCAGTGTCTTAAATGCTTTGTTGCGATTTTAGACTCCTGAAAAGCAACATAGGAATACAAGTGGAACAGAAAGAAAACGAAAAAGAAAAGAAGATGGTTAGTTATGCACTTTGCTACTTAAAACAGTAGATTTTGAGTCTTAGCATCATCTATTGTCAGCTCTCTCTTATTGTACATTTTCTCAATATTGTTGAAGCCTTGGTGTAAATGCTTCCTTTACAACAAATTGTAAAGGCTTTCTTAAGAAAAATTGAATTTTGTTTCACCATTTTATTATTTGCTTCTGAGAGGAAATCACAGAAAGCTTTGACATGATGTTTGACAACTTTTTGTAAAAATCTGTACTGCTTGTGTTGTTTTGTCCATAACCTGTGTAATTAATGAACAATTCGAAAAATTTGAATGATTATTGGTTAGATTCTCTGTTTTTGGATGAAGTTGCAGTTGTATCTATCACCATCATCTAGCATTTAAACTTTTCATATTTTAATTTATTCAGCAGTAGTATTACTATCTATTAGAGAAAATGGAAATCAGTTTATGCATCTTCCTCCTATCTGATTGTGGAATGCATGCTTATACCATGTTTAATCACTTTGAAGTGTGTTAATTTAATTTTTTTAATAGGAGCAAAGGCAGCAAGAGAAAATGCTAAGAAAATAAATGAATATTTTAAAGTAAGTGGTTTTATCAATCATGTTAACAGTGTTTTAACAATAATCCTGTTCTCATAATGCTGTAATTGTTTCGTTATTTATAGGGTCATAGTCCTAGTCGATATGCTGGTTCTAAGTCTCCTACACCTCAAAGTTTTATGGTAAGCTAATTCTTTAGCTATTAATGAAAGGATTTATGTAATTTTCCCCATTATACACATAACATTGGTGATAGTTTGGTGAGCATTTGGTTTTTATGCCTTTTTCCTTGTATTATTTTTTGGATATTGTAAACAGCATTTTAAAATTGTAGTGTAAAATAAATTGACATTTAGGATGTTTTAAAAATTAAATATTGTATTAAATGAATTAACTCTTACGATTTTCAGTATAATTTATTGTGAATTTTTTAAACAAATAATAGGTTTTCTGTAATTTTGTATTTTTTCTAAACTGTGTAAGAACACTGTTATATGTAATCAATAGACAGTTTTAGTGTAAACATGTTTATAAACATAGGAGTGAAATAAAAAAAAATAGATTTTTTGATTTATTGTGATTATCACTAATACTTCCTCTCTATGCCTGTTTGAAAATATCTATTGATATTTAGCATTTTGTTTCCTTGTTTAATTATTATAAACTTTTCAGTACACTCCTGTGCAACAAAATTTGGGCTCGCCATCAAATACTTCCCTCAATGCCAGTTTAGATTATGCAAGTTTAATGGCACCTCCTTTGTGTCCGTCACATGCTGTATATCGATCAGTGCAAACTGATCTCACTATTAACAAAATCAAAGAGCTTGAAAACAAGTCTGCTTTAGACTTGGAAATACGAGATAACAGGATAGAAGAACTTCAGAGGGTAGGTTTGTTTTCTATGTTATACACTTTTAATTTTTTGTGGGTTTTGTTGAATACTGTCTCTGCATACATTGGTTGTTTTAATTTTATTTTTGTATACTGTTGACTATATTTAAAATTTTATTTGAATGTAAAGTATTAAAATAATTAATAAGATTAGTGATAAACTTACTAAGCCCATGTATATATGTATAATCTGGTTTATTTTTTACTTCTGATATTGAAAACTACCAATATGAAATGACTCAACACAGCTGGAAATATCTATGGTCTAATAAATAGTACTCTTAAATGTTTGTGTACTTGGGTTGATTTGTAAACTGGATTTGTAATGTAGTGTTAACACTGATCCATTGGTTCAAAATTTTGGCACTGATCCAATTAAGCAGGTTACTAGACTGCCTTAATTATCCAAAGTTTAATTACTTAAAATGTGCATTAAAGGGTATGTTCTCGTTTTATCTCAAAACAAATAAATGCTGATAGCTTTTTTCCTGTCCTAATTCAAATTGGCCTGTGTATTAGATTTGGTAAATTATGTATTGATCTTCCCTCTTGTATTATCATATTTCATTGGTTTACGAACATTTTATTAATTTAGTTTCCTTATCTTGATAGGCAAATGAAGAATTAAAAAGGCAACTTTCAGCTCAACAAAAGGCTACTGAAAAAGCAAAAGAGCAGCTTCAGAGGTGTCATGATGTTACAAAGCAGTTACTTATTGAAAAGGTGATTGTAGTTCCACTTTTGTTTTTATTTTTCTTCTGAATGACCCACCACAGAATCGTTAGTTTCATGCATTAGTATAAGCTGGTTAAAATAATTTTATCTTGTATTATTAATGAGATCAGTGTGTTTCAACTCAAAAAAATATTACTCCCCAAAGGAGTTTCCTTTGAATAAGAAAATTAACTTTGATGATGATGTGTGTGTGATGTGTATTAATAGTGATTTATATCCAAAATTACCTACTATAATCATGATCAAGTGACAGAAAATGTTAGGTGACTATATCTCTAATATAAAAGGAAGTGTTTGTCTGTTTTCTTGGACTCAAAGTCCCGACGAATCTATGGCACTTACACTAATGAGATTTGGCACACAGGTAGTCTGAATTTTTTGAAATTTTAGGGACTTTTAGCGAATTTTAAAATTTAATCTAGAACATTTAAAAATGATTTGAGTTTTTTCACCATTCTTACTTCTTCTGCGGTATAAAGAAACATAAAATTTTAGACTTTTCGCCCTCCCGTCACCTTAACGTCAGCATTTGGAACCATGCCAAATTTTATCCATTTTCTGTCTCTTGAATGGAAGAGAACACATTTGAATGATTTTTGTTTGTTTTGAGATTCTCTCATTTTGATTTCCTGCAAAATGGATTCCAGTGAAGCAAAAGATATTACTAGCGTTCTTCAGTGCTTTTTTCTATCTTAGCAATTGTTACAGGTAGAATAAAAATTGTAACGGATTTGAAAAATTTTACACGATGAATACTTTTAACGTTTGATTTTCTTTTATATTTTCCCAAGAGATTGTGACGTTACGTGAACGTTCACTTTCCAAAAATAAATAAATTGCATTTCTGCCCTTCACGTAAAAATAAAAATTAAAAACATTACATTTCCTGTGCTATTCCATTTTAGCAAAGGAGGGCAAAAAAATATTTTTTATTTTCCACTCATTCATTTACATGTATTGATTTCAGAAAATCTTGTTTTTGTCACCGAATCCTACAATTCATAAAAATAGCATTTCGGTATTTTTTTTTTCAAAATTACCACTTAGCCTAAGTTGTTGCTCCGCTTAAGTCGTCAAAAATGTTTGGTCCCTTTAGTGATGACTTAACAAGTTTTTACTGTATTTTAAATGTGACTAAATATTTGTATTGTTTATTAATTCTGTGAAATTGTGATTTTGCTCTTGTTTAGAAATACCTCAATGTTTAATTTAGGTCGGTACAGTAATGTTTTATTTTTCCATATTATTACTTGAACTTATCCCCTCCCCACTTATTTGTAGTCGTTAATGGAAAAGAAAGCATGTCGTCAAAAGTGCATGCAAAACAGACTGAGACTCGGACAGTTCATCACACAGCGACAAGGGGCATCTTTTGCTGAAAACTGGGTTGATGGATTTGCTTTCACTGAATTAATAAAGTAAGAAACATATTTCTTTTGTGTGGAATTTTTATATTAATTTGTCTTTTTCGTATTAACTGAGATCTGTAATTGCAGAATTATTTTTAAACATAAATCATACCAAGTTTTAATTATTTTTGTTTTTTATGCACTTGTGTCAAAATGTAGCTTTTCACTTTTTGCTGAAAATAAGTGATGTTGTATGTCTGGTCAGGAAAACTATAATGCTATTTCAACCAGTGCAAGCTGTTTTAAACAGACTATCAGTTTAACAGCTAAAACTATTTTAAAGGAATGAATGTTTATATATGGACAAGTAATAAAAACTGTTTCAAAATTCTTGAATAGAGAATTTTAGAGATTTAAATAAAATTATTAATTTTATTTAAATTATGTTGGCATTTAAGTATAAGATAATCTTGTTCTAGTTTTACTATAGTAAAATAATATAAGAATATTTATACACCGTTGTTCCTTGGAAATGCAACACAGACAAAAACAAGTCATAGCAATAAAATCCATTTGAGCAATGACATGTATAATGCATAAATGTTTCAAATTAATAACCAAGTCAAAAGGAACTTCCTAAAGTCAGTAATTTGTAAGTTCACCTTTAGCAGTTATTTTTGCTTGCACAAGAAATGACATCAACTTAGTGACTTAGTTTGATGGGGACCAATCAGGCAACTGAGCTGGTCGAGTCAGAAGTGGTTATTGTTGGTTTCGGAAGAAACATTAGCGTAATTCAGGTGGCAATAGGATCGGTATTGTCCTGTTGAAAGATGAGAGAGGTCTGAGTGTGGGTCTGTATGAAGAGTTGACTGTTTTATAGTACTTGCAAATCTGTATAAGGTGAGAGCGTCATGAAATAAGCCCCAAAGTGTTAACAGGTTTCGAGTAGGGCTATACTCCAACATTCTGAAAGGCCCTCTTCCATGTTCCTTTCAGTAGTGATTCAACTTTACTTTATGTTGTGGAATTGTTACTTCAATAAAAGAAATTGGAAAAATTATTTTGTGGCATATTTTATCAATCATTTAAATTTCCTTCCCGATTGTATTGAATGAAATATACTTGAGATTTGATTTGTCAACTAATCTGTGTTTTCTGTTTATAAGTCAAAAGTAATGTAATATTTTTTTTATTGCTTAACTTTGCATTTCAATTTAAAGGAAACAAGAACAAATAGCTTTAGAGAGAGAAGATATTGAAAAGCAACGTAAATTATTAGGCAAGAAGAAACCAAATGCAACTCAACCAAGAGGTCGAGCTAATATGAACTCTTTAGCAAATGGTGACTTTGTTCGACCTGATCCTCCCAAAGAGTAAGATGATTTTTTAAATATTATTCTTATAACGAATCTTGTGGAAGTGAAACAGTAAATTTATCTATTTGTAATATTTTTGCTGAAAAGATTGAATTCTGTATGAAAAACTCAGAATATCTCAATATTCAATCATTATCTTGCTTCATGATTACATTAAAAAATATAGTGTAATTCTGATTATAATTTTTTTTCAGTCTTCTCAGCTGGTCTGAGTATTTTGAACAGGAAGAAATTTTTAAACTTCGGCAAGTTTCTTTAAAGAAGGAAGACACTGATTTACAACTAGAATTAGAAAAATTAGAACGGGAAAGAAATCTTCATATTCGTGAATTGAAAAGAATTCATAATGAAGATCAATCTAGGTATGTTTGTTTACAAATAAAATATCAATGCAGATGCTTCTATTTTATTATTTTTTCTCTAATATGCCACTTTGAGAAGTTTGCTATATTTAGTTGCATATATAGATTGGTTATGCATGGTGTATTAAAGATTTTTTTTCACTGAAATGTTTTTTAATTACCTTTAAGCATGCATTTTCCTGTACTGAACTTGGGCAATGCTCTTATTATCTATGCTAATATTTTTTAATAAAGCACTGCTGAGCAGAATTAAGGATCAAATTATAAATACCAGGATTCTGTTTGATTAATTAGTTTGTTTCATTAATTAGTTTATATTTTAGATATTTTTTTCTCTATCAAATAACATTAAAAACAAGACAAATATTAAATAGTTTTAAAATTATACTTAAATTTTATAAACTGTACTTAATTTTTCAAAGGAAACTGTTTTAATTAAGAGCATTTTAACATGTTCATGAGGATTTGATCTTTACACCAGTGATTCTGTACCAAATCTGAATACACCAGTCAAATCAATTTTGATTTTGAAGTGTTGAAAAAGTAACAGTTCTTATTCTTGAACATTATGGATTGCTGTTATCTGCCATGTCTTTCTATTTCTAATATATACTTTTCTTGCATATACTTTTCATGTACATGCTATGTTTTATACAAAAGATGTTTAGCACACAAAAAAATTGCATGTCGTCTCTCAAAGTGCAAAAGGTTGTATTTCCAAAAGCTACATTTTTCAGGAGAGCAAAAACATTTTTTCCTTGTGAATTGATTCTATTTTTAGATACTTTGGGTTTCGTTCTTAGTTTATTGAATCATCTGATGACATAAGAGATTTTGTCACCAGGTGGAAATCACAAAATGCCATATATAGCAATAATAAAAGAAAAAATAGAATTTTCGAGATACAACCTTTTGGACACTTTGAGTGACAATATGGTGAATGTATTTCTATGCGACATAACCTAAACCTCAATTTACAACAATCGTCTTCATTATGTTGTGGGCCAGTTCAATGGTTATTCCAATAAAAACAAGCTTTCAATTACTTGAATTATTTCCTTAGAATTAAAATTAAAGGTATTTTCGATGTGTTTCAGATGAAAATTTATTAGTGATACTCTTTATCTTGTCTAGGTTTTTGGCTACTTTGAAAACTGTTTCCTCAACCCGTGCTCGCGAAGCCTGGTACTCCACTTTTATTTCTATAAACCTATGTTTTTTTTGTTAAAACCATTTGATTCACAGATAAACGAATGAAATGAAATTGATAAATTTTTATACATTATTTAGTATTTGAACTTTCCGTAATTGAATGATACGAAGCCAAAAAATTTTATACTTTACACTATGTTATTTTGTTTAAACTATTAACTATAGTTAATTCACTATACAATATAACTACTCTTAAAAGTAAACTGATACTGAAAATTTTCTTATTACAATTGACAAAAAGGTTTTTTTAAAAATAATTTAAGGTGCATTTCATATTATTTTAAATGTAATTATTGGCATGTGTGCTTGTTCTAAGTTTTTTAGTTGGTTTAAATGCTATGTATTAGTTTCTGACATTTAAAGATTGATTTGTTATGAATTAGTATTGATACTATATCAAAGCATTTTTGAAATAATGCAAAATTTCGATGGCTTAAGAATAGATCCTATATTATGTACATACTATGGGATGTAATCATTTATTCAGCGTTTATGATCGCAGCACTCTATTTAAAAAAATTATATTTGTTGGTTGTGTAGATTTATTTTGGAGCATATTTAGAACTTTAAAATTATTGAATTGAATTATTTAAAATTATTGAATCGAAGAAACTATTTGTTTTTTATTTATTTTGATGCATATTTTGGGTTACTTGCTATTCTGAGCAGGTTATAGTTTGGGAATATAGCATGAAAATTGTGGAATTATAAATTCACTTTTTCTTGGTGTAATTTTCACTTTATATCCTGAAGGAGGTAGTTAATTTATTTAACAAAAAGCATGATGGGTAAAATACAAAACTTATAAACTTTTTCTTGCAGCTGCTACTATTTTTGGTTTGTTTTATTCCAAGGGTATTTTTATTAAATAATTGAGAGTTAAACACTAAATTCAATAAGCATTAATTGAAACGTGTAATAAAGCTCTTCATATTTATGAAGTATTAAATCTACTAAAGAATTTAAGCTAAATTGATTATTATATTCTGCAATTTATTGTTATGCTCAGACTACATTTTCTGGTTTAATTTACAACTACAGAATGTATGTGTTGGAAATTTTGTAGTCTTTGATGCTTTTAATTTCTGTACAAAATTTATGCACAAAATTTATTGTTTCGAAATTGTAGTTCTGTTACAATTACTATGAATCCTGGTATTTTTGTCTCATTAGTTCTTAATACATTAGATTTATCATATTGTAGAATCTGAGTGTTATGGTTTGGGACTGAAATTGCAAGAGTGTTAATTTTTCATTTTCATTACAAAATTTTTCTTGGTGTAAAAATGAATTCTGAGAAAATGGTTTTAATTTCCTTAATTTTTTTTTCAAAACTCATATTTGTTATAAAATGTTTTAGTTGATCAGCAATTCAAATGAATATATGACATTTTAAAAGACTTTTCGTAGTAATTGATATCAGTTCCAAACTGGAATATAGAGAAAAGGTTGCATGATTTATTTAGATAGCTAGTTTATTTTGCATTGCTTTTATATTTTTATTGAGTTACTGCAAGATTAGTTTTATTTCAGTAAAGAATTACATGCAAAAGATTTCTATTCATTACTAGTTATAAAGTACTATCAGAATGTTTGAATGAAAGTAATTCATTTAGCTTAAATGAAAATTTCAATTTTATTAATCTGGTTCCCTTTATGAAATGTTTGTTTCAAAACAAGTTTGTATCAATATTGATTTAGTTTTGCATATTTTTATAGGTTTAATAATCATCCAGTGCTTCATGAAAGATACCTTTTACTTACTTTGTTAGGTAAAGGAGGATTTAGTGAAGTACACAAGGTAAGTAATTACAGCATTCTCTCTTAATTAGTAAATTAGGTTCACAGCATGGTAAAATTTACACGGGAATAGTAATTTATCAAGCATGATTCACTTTAGGAATCATGTATAATGTCTATTGTTTTTAATTTTATCCATTAATTTTTATTTTTATTAACTTAACTGATCCATGACGGGTTTATGTAAAATTTTGAATTTAACATTACTGGGCTAAAAAAATTGTCTACTTTAAAATGTATGTATGCTATCGAAATCATGAAAATCAACCAGAAATATCAACAATTTTTTTTATTAATTCTAAATAATTTCCAACTTACCTTTCAAACAATGCCAAGATCTTGTAAATATTCTGAACAGTTTCTAGCTACAAGGGTTTTTGTTAGGTGCTGTCGCCATATACAGACATGTTTTCAAAACTTTATACTCGATTTCTGAACTGTTTTTTCAATAGGATGCTTTATTCAAACAGTGATAACTGAACAATGAACTGACCTATTATAATTATTTTTATGTCATTGCAATCTATACAATACAGAGGATGTTTTGAACTTCAATTGAAGTTAATGATTAAGATATGAGTTTTTAGCAGATTTTTAAATGTTGAAATTCTTGAAAAAATTTTGATTGTAAGACTTTTTTGGTGAAGAAATAGTGAAACACTATTCTTTCTTGCAACTTGATGGAGGTTCAAACCATGAAAAATAATAGAAGGAATAATTTCAAAAAGGAATCGTTCTTCTGAACAAATTCGAATTTCAGATATCGCTGTTCTAAAAAGCATGTTGATTAGCTAATTATATCGAAATTAGATAATTAATAATTAGCTTAATCTAAATTTTTTCTCAATGGTATGAGTTTTTAGTACAAATCAATGACCTATTATAAAATATTAGATTTTTGAAGTCAAAATTAAAAAAAAAAAAACTTCTTGGGTATGTGTACACCTTAAGTTATATAAATAAACAACAGAATGCAAAAAAAATCCATGAGACACTTGTGAAGTGAAGTGCTGTACTAAGTCCCAAATCCGGAATCCTCCAGACCTCAGCCATTCCGAATTTCGGATTATTTGCATTTTTTGTCAAAAAAAACCTAATTTAACCACTTACACACACATACGCACAAATTTTGTGTTTGCAATAGTAAAATAACAGGTATAAATAGGAATAATTTAAAAAAAAAGGAAAAACCTTTTTAATACAATGCAACATATATACACACACATTTTATATACATTTTACTACAAATCTTCTAATTTTACTGTGTCGTATTTACTTTGAACATGTATTTTATTTTATGTTGATTCGTCAATTAGGTCTAGGTTTAACTCCTTGTTCTTTAAAAAATTGTCGTAACAGTAGAGTCAAGACTTTCAGAAATTAAACTAATTACATAAATTTTGATCCTAGTGTAATTATAAGTCAAAAAGAAATATTACTCAAGAAATATTCTTTTACTGAAGGTCATTGCAATATTTATCTTACATATTTTACAGTAATAGGATAATTAAAAAAAGACATGCATTCCATGTAATGTAATCAATTTTGTTTGTTTTTTGCAATAATATGATTTGCTCAATTCCCGAGACTGATTATTGGGGATTCTAAATTTTGGAACAAGAAAAAATTGCTATTTAGTCTATTTGTAAATTTTGTAATGCATTATTTTTGATAATTTGTAAATAAACTTGAGCTCCTCTCCTGCCTTTCAAAAATTAGAGGGTATTTCTTATCAAATACGGATTTGATCCAAATTCCCCCTAGCATTTGTGTTAATTAGTCCTGACATCAGCTTTATACTTGTTTCCGTTCAAATCATTAGATTAATCATTAATTGTATCAAACTTTGCATGTGGTTCATCGTCATATGTTCCAAGTACATCTAAATATTAAGACTAGTTATTTTTATCAAAACACACAGTTTTCACTTTGCAACTCGTACCTTTCTAATTTAATTTTCCTGATTTTTAAATATACAGTAATTTGTTCTGTTTCAAGAGTATATTCCCAATTACTTGTTGGTTTTTAAGTTAAAAAAATTTTTCTTGTCATTTATATAAACTCACTGTTTTCAAATTTCGTTCAGCTAATACTCAAGTGTGTTTGTAATTATTTTGTGTTGAAATAATAAACAAATTATTTATTTTATTTTTAGGCTTTTGATCTGAAGGAGCAGAGATATGTAGCTTGTAAAGTTCATCAGTTAAATAAAGATTGGAAAGATGATAAGAAAGCTAACTATATCAAGTTAGTATTAATTCACTTAAGTTAAAATGTTAAACATAAAATTTTTTAAATACATTTTATTATTCATTATGTATGCTGTTTTACTAAATTTAGGTAATGAAGGATAAAAACTTTAAATACATTAAACTGTACATCAGGTACAAAATTACACTTTGAAAATGTTTCTTTTGTTAGATTGCTAATCAAATATATTTTTATTTCACCTAACCTTAATGAATTGCATCAAATTTAACAATTTTTATTTTTTATTTCTAACATTGAATATTTTATCCAATCATTAAATTGATGTTGTATATCTTGTGTCTGGCCAAATATGGCCCTTCCACCATAATACTCCCAAAACAATAAATCCAATCATTAAAGTGTTAATTTTGTTTCATTTTCTTTTAGCATTTAAAATTCATTAATTTTGTTTATTGTTATGCAGGCATGCCCTTAGAGAATACAATATACATAAGTCATTAGATCATCCACGTGTTGTAAGACTGTATGATGTTTTTGAAATAGATGCCAATTCGTAAGTATTGCTAAATTTATTTTTTAATAACTTTGTCTGTGCATAAATAGTTTTAAGCTTTGATCTATTTTATTACATATCTAATTCTTCAAGATTAGATCTATTAGATATTGTCAAATCTATTCTATAGTTGAAATTTAATTTTTAATCATAATTTTCTTGCATTTACCTGACTAGAAATATATTCAAATATCTTAGTATCTAGCAAATACTTTAATGGATGATTCTAAATCCCTGTTCCCATGAAGAAATACATTTGCATATTCTATCTTGGTAGCAAACAGGGAAGAGAAGGATTTTAACAACTTTTCAAACTACAGATTAGCATTTACTCTGGAAAAGAAAGGAATTCTTAGTAAAATTAGAATGCTCTTGCACACGTAAAAATTCTTAGTACATTTGGAACATGCTTGAATGATGAGGAATCTCTAATAATTGCTTGTGAAAATGATAACTGAACAATAACAGTGCTCCTATGGGTCAGGGAAAATCTGGAATTGTGAGGAAATTAAATTTTATCCAAAAAAGTAGGAAAATTGCAAATTTTTTGTCCCAAACCTGGAAAATCGTCTTAATGACCTGGAAAATGATTGATTATGGCATCACAGAAGCTTGTTTGAAAAGTAGCCAATAAGATTTGTGTCATTTTATTTTATGAATAGAATTTGTAACTGATTTTAAAAGAAACAGCTAATATTTAACAGGTAAAGAATTTTGTTTCGTCCACTGACTTAAATTGAAGAATTTTATGCTTATGATTAGAGCTCGGATCGATATGCAAAAATATGACCTGAAATATGCATTACAAAATCCCCAAATATACACTAAACCCACAAAATATGCGAAATTGCAAAAGAAATTCATTCTTACAAAACGGGTAGTGAGGACGATAAAGTGAAAGTGAGCCACACTTTCATTCAGTTAATTCACAATTTTATTTTTATAATATTTAATAGCGCAGATAAATACAAGTAAAAAATACACAAAGCAACAAATACAAAATATCAAATATAGAAAATATTACATAATTGAAAAATGTAGATTAAAATGAAAGCACTTCAAACGTCCTCAGGTATGTAAATACGGGCAAGGACATATATTTGGAAGGGGCACTTAACAAGTTTTACTACATATTACGCATACTATATGCAATATATTTACGCATATAAAAAATTATATTTTACTATATATGTTTACACATGATAAAAAATGAATAGAAAAACCTATTAGTTGACTAAAAAAACTTTAAAAGGAGCTAAATGCAGAATGTGTGAAGTGTTGCATGAGTTTGATGCGAGTTAAGAAGTGATGTAACGTCATAGCGCCCGAGTGTTTAGGATAACAGACTCGTGTCTTGTAAGTTTTCTGTCTCCCAAGTGGCTTTAATACTTTGCGCCGGCAAACGAATCTGAACTCGGTTAGCTTTTAAGCGTCTAGTTGAAACGTCATTTTTGCGGTTCGATTATTTGTGAATGAAATATCTTAGAATTAATTTGGTATTGTATCTTATGCTAAAAATGAAATTGCTGCAAATTAATCTATTAACCTTTGAAAATAGGTTTTTGCCATCTAAAAAAGAGTTGAATTAAAAAAAATTTGGAATGGTTTAATTAATGTGTGGTGGCAATAACAGGTGTTGTGTGTGTGTGTGTGTGGGGGGGGGTTGTTAAAGGTCAGGCCAACCAAACCAGATGCATTTTACTTCTGAAAATCTTCCTTCCAAACGCACTGAGCAAAATGCTAAAAACAATTTAATTGCTTTTGTAAAAATGTTTAGAAATACAGAAATATTAACAAAACATGCAAAGAAACTCAAATATGCAAAATAGTCTCAAATATGCAAAATAAATTCATGTTTTTTAGGTTGCAAATCGCTAAAAACACTCAATACTGGCCCCTATTAACATTAGGGGCTTTCAAATAATATGCAAAATCTGAGTTCTACTTATGATACATTAAATCACAAATTGATTCGTCAAATATGTTGGATTATTTTAATAAGTTATTTTAATGCAAAATTACTTTTGCTTTATGTATTAATTTTTACAGTATATAGTTCTTAATTTGGTTTTTATAATTGGCTATTAAATGCTAAATTATTTCTTCGTTTTTTACTTTAAAAATGTTGTGAATTGCTTTAAGTGTGCCCTGGAGTCTGAAATCCTGGAAAAGTTTGGATTTTAATAGGAATCCTGCTGTACATTTAATTTCATCCAGCATTCACTGCTGCCAATAATGGTTTTACAATGAATTCTTATGATTTGAGTGCTTTCTACCTTATTTGATTTGTAGCCATTTGTTGTTTGCTTGCATTTGCGTTGTTTTAAAAAAAGTATTTTTACTATGCAATAAGTAGTCTGAAATATTGAGTTGTGGGTGGTGATTGGTGAAGTTCAACTAAAAAAGGTGTTGAAAGTTCAAAATAAAAACAAACATGTCACCTAATCATATTAATCAGACTTTAAAATAGAGTACACCTAATTCTTTTTTTTTGCCCCTGAACTTATTTTACAGGAATTTGATCTAACACAAATTTGGAATTATTATATTTCATTCTCTTTCTATGTGAGTCATTTTGATTTAACATAAGGCCAAGCCATTTTCCAAGAATTGTTTTGCCTAAATTCTAAGAATTTTTAAAAATTTGTGGCATAGTAGTTTCATTTTTAATTACACACATGAATAGATTGCATTACAGCTAGTGTGTGTTTTGAATCTTATGCTTTTGTTTACCAGCGTGTCTAGGTTCTATGTATCAACATTTTTTTGAAATTGGTCCTTAATACAACCGAATTTCCCAACATCATTGCAATGGCATATACAATTCGTGGAGAAGGATTTGATGGTCTATTGTTTGAAGATATTGATAAATTGTTAGTCGACAAAACACTAGGCTAAATGAAATATTAGAGGTTGTTATCCCTAACTTTTAATCCCACAGAACGTAGTGATAATGAAGAAAATGATCCTGTACTAAATGCAGATTTAATAAAAGGGGTCATGCATGACCTATTGAGGAACTCACTGGGAAATTTCAACTTGAAGTTGTTGACAGTCTCTTACAGAGAATTATATAACAGCCTAAGCAAAACACAAATACAACGGTTAATAACTGAATTCGTTAGTAAAACCGGTGAAACATCAGCACCAAAAGAGACTTATGCTAATTTTGCTCAAGAGATCACAATAGTAATTCAATAATAGAGGAAGAAGACAATGACAAAATGTCATTAACATTTCTGGTGATAGCCAGTGATATTCCAGTCATATGAAACAAATTGTGCTGTTTATTGTCAGAAAGGGAAAATGAATAAATCTTGTTTTGTGTTAAACAGATTTTTTGTTCTTGAAGAATTATTTTAATTTCAAAGGCAAATTTATCGTACTACATTTTTATTACATATTATTACACATTTATTTTATTGAAATAAAATAATAAGCTTAAAATGAATATTTTCATATGATTTTTAAAAATTATTTTTACTGATTTTTTTAGATCCGGAATCAATTGTTTCTTCTGTAGATATGTTTTTTACATGAATTTTTTTACACATATTTTTTAGGAATGTATCTACTGTGTAAAAATAGAATTAAGTGTACAAAAATCACATGAATTGTTTTTACTTTTGATTCTAAACATACATATCTTGTGCATTTTTCAATTTTTTTTAACTTTACCAAATTGTGAAATTAATTTCTGCTTTATATGGGATATTTCATCAAAATTAAAACACGTTCTACAGGGACCTTTGTTTCTTTAAAAACAATGACTTCACTGTAAGGTGTGAGTTACATAAAAAAAGAACAAATATCTATGAAACTATGAATTCTTAGAAAACTACCTATTACAAAGATAATAGAGCAAATATGCTGAATAATGAGATGCTCAGGTTAATTGAGGTACTTAAAAAGTATATCTAAGCTGGACTCATGGCAAACAAAAAAATTTGTCAGTCTGATGGTATTTTAAAATGTTTATATGTATAGGAATGTAAATTATTTTTCGTTATATTTCTTTATTTTCTCCTTTTAATTTTTGTTTTTAAGAGACTCGTAATTTTTAGAATTTTCCCTGCCTACATTGGTTACTAAAATTATATTACTATAGAGGTAAATAGATCAAAAGAGGATTCAGTGACCTTAGATCTCTACCATCAAATTTTCAATAACTTGATAGTGTAGTTTGTTGGATTTGAATTTGTTACTCTAGGTGGCTTACCAATTCTTAATAAATATCATATAAAAAGTAATATTAGGTAATAAATTCAAGTAATATTATTGCCACAAGGCTCAGATAATCGATTCAAAATTTCTATTAAATAAAACATTTCTTACGAATTAGATCAAAGGTGTAATTCATTCTTTCTTAAATTACATTGCATATTTATGATAGTCACTATGATTTGTTATCTATTAGAATTTTATTTTCAATATTACAATTTTGTATTTTTTTCTTTCTAGATTTTGTACAGTTTTAGAATACTGTGATGGTCATGATTTAGATTTCTACCTCAAACAACATAAAAATATTCCCGAAAGAGAAGCTAGGTGTATTATAATGCAAGTTGTTCATGCTTTGAAGTACCTGAATGAAATTAAACCACCAATTATTCACTATGATCTCAAACCTGGTAATGTGAAAACATGAAATATCTAATAAAATTTTTTCATGCATCTGATAATCAATTGTATTGTAAAAGCTTGAATTTTTTTTTAAACTAGGGGGAGGGCTTTTATCTATGCTTGCCAACCCCAGGGGATTGCAATCCCATATGGTTTGCTTAGCGAACCAACACTCCTTCCACAGAGTCAATCTCCTGCAATGGCGAAACTATTTTAATTCGTATAATCCTGATTTGACTTTCCAGTCCATGGTGTCGCTGCGAGGGCTCCGCCCTTGCTTGCTAATGCTCGAAATAGACAAGCTGCAAAAATAGACGTTTATGCACATTCAGAAGTACTCTAAAAACCTCCCGACTGAAGACTGGCAATTTGTACGTGTTTTGCTCACTTGCGTTAGAAATTTCGCCTTTTAAGACTTTGACACAAAATGCGCCCTAAACTAATAGCCACATCGGAAAAAAAATCTTCATCTTGTTCCCTGTACAATTTTGAACAAACCATGTTAATTTTGTAATTTTCTGAATTGTGCAATTTTCTGAATGTAATTTTCTTGGGAAACAGTAAGCTAAATTTTTGATTTAAATAAGAATTTTAGTTTCAATTTTTGTTGCTATGTGTTCTAATTTGAATTTTTTTTTTTGCTAGTTTTTAAAATTTGTTAGATTTTTGATATAAGTGTTTATTGGTCAGTTATTGTCATCCTAATTAGTGCTATTATTTTTAGTGTCTTCAAGGTATGAAGACTGATTATTTTCAGTTAACAAAGTGGTATTGAGTAAAAGTATTTTTAAAAAATTAAAATAAATTTATCCTGTCCCAGATGATTCATTTTTCAATATTATTAAACTTAATAAAGATAATAAAAAAACATTTAAATTTTTTAAAGATTAAAGTAACTTTATTTAAATTAGCTATCTTGCTTGATATTTAAATTATGTTCAGCTGCAATAATGTGGTTTCCAAGAGAAGGCAGTTAACGGGTCAGTTCATTTCTGAATAGGTGTGAAAGCACAATATAGAGAAAGCTGCCAAAAGCATAAATGGTGATTGTCATAGATGTTTTCTCGTGACAACTTGTAAGGACTACTATCACTTTCACACAAATGGATAAGCTAAAAACCTGAGTCTGTGCTAAAAATGACAATTGTGGAAGGGATTTATTTGTTTACGTTACCACAATTCCCCTAATTTAACTAAACGATTTATTCAAAACCACATGGTTTACTGCATTCAACCAGGAGTTGCACTATATTTGTTATATTAAATATAGACTACTGCTTGGCATTGATTAAATTAATAACCTTTTTTTTATGCTCTAAAAATCTTTTAATGAAATACTGAGAATAGTTAGATTTACTTTTTATTTTTTCTACCAATTAACCGAAGCTCTTATGCTTATACAAACTAGATATTGGTATGAGATGCTTGATCATTTTCAGTATAAGTTATGAAATATTTAGATATAAGAATATTCCTTGATGTTTGATTTCACTTAAGTAATTTTGATACCAGAAAACATTTATAAACAATTATTTTTAATTTATTAAATACTTTTGATATGACAATTTTTAATATTTTTTTCATTTCATTTAGCTGTCCAGGTTTTGCATCCTAGATTTTCATGTTGTTAAGTTCATATTATTTTATAATTATGCATCATGTATTTATTTTTGTCTTAGTGAAAATAAATTTATGTTTACCTTTGCAGGAAACATTTTACTAGGCAATGGTGAAATTAAAATTACTGATTTTGGCCTCAGTAAAATTATGGATGATGAAAATTACAGTCCTGAAGTTGGAATGGACCTTACATCCCAAGGTGCTGGTACATATTGGTAAGACAAGAAATATTTTCGACGTAATATATATTTAACAATTTGATGCAAATGTAATGTTTTTGTTTGCTAATCATTAAATTTAGCAATTATTGTGTATACACAATGTAATTATAATTTCTACAACCACTTAATTTGTCATAATTTATTTAAATTGTGTTATTTGTGTTTTATAAAACTCTTAACCCTTAATTTGTTTTCACTGAACTATGAAAAAAATTTAAATTATCCTTTGATTTCATGTGGAATTTTATAAAATTAATGTGCTAAAAAATTATGTATTGTATTTGCATTTCAATAAGAATGAAAGAAATCTTTATTACTTTAATTGTACTGAGTCAAATAGTAATGAATAAAATTGATTGATTAATTTGACAAGTTGATAAAACTAAAGAATAACTGAAAATCTTAAGTAGAAATTTGAAAACATCCAAACACTTTTAAAATTGTAAATTTTGAATAGGGTAGAGAACAAAATGTTCCATTGCGATTCGTGACCAAGGTGACTTTTCTTTTATCTGTGGATTATAAACATGTTTCATCACCAGTTACAATTTGATTAAATACAAGGGTCGTTTGAAAGTAAAGTAATGCCCTTTTTAAATAAAATACAGACCAATTAATTTTTTATTTTACATTTTTATACTTTATTACTTTTTTACATAGTCCACTTGCAAATTTAAACATTTGTCGTACCTTGTGACAAGCTTATGAATACCAGCATCTTACTCCTCTGCCACCTGTCCATTGAGATAAACAGTGATGTCTTTAAGCTTTTTGGTCGTCATGGAGCATGAGTAGCACTCTCCTTACTCGTTTTTTCTGAATTTGAGGTGATCTGTTACAATTTCATAAATGATAGTGCGAGATAGTGTGAAAATCTATCATGAATATTATCTGAAGTCACACGCTGACTTGTTTGGTGAATTTGTCAACAGACTTTACAAGCTCATCCGTAATGACACTAGGGATGCAACATGACAACAAAACATCGATGTTTTGAAACATCAATATTCAAAATTAGAACATCAATGTTGATAATACATCTACCAAAACCATCGATGTTTTAAAACATCGATGTTTATTAGCATCGTTAGTTATTATTAATTATTTGTCAACTTATGAGGGGGAAATATAACAAACTTATTTCTTATTTACTGTAAATAGAAAATATGGGGGCCTATAGTTTTTATATGCCCCAATGTTTGTTATTTACAGTTGTAAAAAAAGAAGTTTGTTAACATTCTCCACCTTAAGCGGACTTCTTTTTTCACTAACTATCCCACCAGTTAGGGAAAAAACTCTTTTTGATAGAACGGATGTCCCCATCACTGACATATACTTAGTTGCGTGGTTATTTTTCTTAATTTTAAAATTGTTCACTTTTTTTATTCAAAAATAAAACATTGACAACGTGAAAACATCGATGTTAAACAAACATTGGCTGAAATAAATAGATGGTAAATACATTGATGTTTTGAAAACATCGAGATTGATGTCGCATCCCTACTTTCAGACCCTTCAACCTTGACCACTGATGTTTTTGATGTTTGTTATAAAATGTTTTGATGTTTTTGAACTTGATGTTTTATAAAAAAACATCGATGTCGCATCCCTAAATGACATTTGGGCGGCCACATTGCTCATTAAATCTCACCCTTGTTAAACTTTCGGCACCACCACACAATCTTCTACGATTTTACTATTTTCATTTAACTTGCATATGATTCTTTATTGATATTTGAATCAGATATCACTTGTGCAAACTCAACAATAAATTACATTCAAAATCTTTTAAGTGAAAGGTATTTTGAAGAATGCACATGCTTGAGATGATTAAACATTGCCATCTAGTTTGAATTTGGCAGCTTCGCTTGAATTTGTTGAAACAATTTAGTCTTAAAACTTATAGAAAAATTATGTGCACATATATTTCATAAATATTACATAAAAAGGTCCTATTTGTATTGATCATTAAAAAATAACTGATCTAGCTCCACATTCTTAAAGGCTAAAATTCATACATATTTGTACATCTGAATTTTAATACTGAATTTATTAAATGTATTTCATTCATAATTTGTCACTAAACGGATTTAGATATTTTCTATTTCCTTTTTAATTCCAAATCAATTTTTGATTTTCAGGTATCTTCCTCCAGAATGTTTTGTAGTAGGTAAATCCCCTCCGAAGATTTCTTCTAAGGTTGATGTTTGGAGTGTAGGAGTTATTTTCTATCAGTGCCTCTATGGTAAAAAGGTAAGCAATTCAATTAGTATTAATTTGTTTGGATGTCTTATTCATCAATTTTGCATTTAGTGTAAAATAAACTTATGACTTTTTTATGCTAAAATCTTTCAGCCATTTGGACACAACCAATCTCAAGCCACAATATTAGAAGAAAATACTATTTTAAAAGCTACAGAAGTAGAATTTCCAGCCAAACCTGCAGTCAGCAGCGAGGCAAAAGTAATTATAAATTGTGACTATTTTTTTATTTATTGAGCCTTGTTTTATTGCTTATATATATTTAAAAAAAAAAGGAACATATTGCTGATTAACCTCAATATAACTGTTCTAATTAAATGTGGGCTATCAAATGAATATAAAATGTATACTGCTATTATTTCCCAAAGCAGTGTATTTCAATTTTTCCTTTGGAAAATTTAACACTCGAATTTAGTGTTTCTCCATTCTTCCTTTCAATAATTCAAAGTTCCTATAATTTGAAATGAATTTTATGCATAATCAGTGACTGGTATAATTGTAGCAGTGTAGCACAAATAGTTTTCTAACACACCTAATAAGTATGTATATGTGGATAAGAAGGGTTTGATTTAGAAAAATAGATAGTTATGTTTCTTTCAATTTTATCTTGTTCTTTTTGCAAATTCATATTGATCTATACTATTTATAATTTTAACTATGATTTAAATGTAATTTTGTGTGGTTAATCTTACCTGTGGTAATAAAAGCCATTTAATATGCATGTCTGTATTGTTCTGGGTACTCAGAAAGGTTATCTAAAATCAGAAATAATATGGGGCATGGTACAAATTGCCAATCTTAAAATGACTTAGATGGGTGATTTCCATACTGTCATGGCATTGTATGTAATTTATTCACGCGTAGCTGCAGCTGGATGTTTGGAACAAATTTTAGACTGGTATTAAGCAAATCACTGGACTGTTTTGTTAAATTTGTTTGATTGATGAATTCATATTCAACTGACTTTTTTATATAATGTACTATCAGAATTACCCGTCGTTGCTCAGGTTAAATTAATTGATTATTTATTAAAAAGTGATCACATACTTATAACTTCTCGTTCATAAAAGAATGCTAGCATCATTTAAGTGAACGGAAAATAATTTTTAATATAGTTTTAACTTTTCCGTCGCTTTTAGAGTTAACTTTGGACGCAAATGTGTATACATGATGTATCCATCTATATACCCCATTTCATATTCATCACAATTTCTTCTGTAAGACAAACTACTAAAATTTTTTTCAAAGGTGAATACTACAGATGTCTATTTTGAGTTATGGACTGATTACGAGTAGTCTGTCATCCCTGTATGTTCATTTTCAGTAAAAAGGGTGAATTTTCAGTGGATAGTCTTGCACTTAGTTTTCTTATGAATATGTTTTACTTGTGGTATTCTTGTACCTGGTATGCGATATTTTCGATTTCATCATCAATATTAGAGGATGGCAAATTAATTTGTTATGGCCATTTGTAATTAATTTATGTTGAAGCAGACACATTTTTTTTCTTAAAAATTTCATTCAGCAGCACATAGAATAACGGAGCTTGTTTTAAAAATATCAGTGTAAACCCAAAGCAAACTCAACTGATTAAACTTTTTCAAAAAACAGTAGGTCGATTTTACAGCATTTTTGAAAAGGAAAATCACTGCCTTCAACAAATGTTTCACATGCATCCTAGTTGCGTAAGAACAGCTTCAATTTGTAGAGTAAACAAGTCATGATACAACAAGTACTGAGATTTTTTTTACTTCATCGGTCTTTTTAAAATAAGATGTTACACATCAAAAAGCTTTTGTTTTAAAAAAAATTTATTTGTATTTCGCAAACATTCTACAAACCCTTACATATTCAACCAAAGACTTGAAGAAAATTAGTAGAAATATACATATTCTGTCAAGAATACACTTGCACTATCATTTTTTTCATAAAAAATCTTCCATTTTTACGAAAAATGAGTATATACAGCTTTCTTAGAACACGGCTGACAACTATACAGCGACTTCTAGCACCTTTTGCATAGCAATAGATTAGATTAGATATCATGGGTGCTTTGTGGCACCTCTGATCTCTACGTGGCACACACTTTGGGAACTCCTGGTATAGAGAACACACAAAAACGCCAACTCTACTTAAAGTATATATAGTTTTATAAATACAATACTAAGTCCCAAATCCGGAACTGTCTAAAATCTGGATGTTTTGCTAACCAGCATTTTCCCCCCTCCCTTTTTTACGTCTTTCTGACAATTTTTAAAGAACAAGGAGTTAAACCTGGACCTAATAGATGAAACAATACAAAATAGACATGTTCAGAGTAAATACCACAGAAAAATCAGAAGATTTGCTAGTAAAATTTGTTGCATTGTATTAAAAAGGTTTTTCTTTTAAAAAAAGTATTCCTATTTATATATCTGCTATTTTACTATTGCAAATACAAAATTCGTTGAAAGGGTAGATTAAGGTTTTTTTTTTATGGCAAAAAATTCAAATAATCCGGAATGGCCGAGGTCAGGAGGATTTCAGATTTTGTACTGTATCGAAAGATTTGATTGTATAACAAGTTTCTAACATCATACTAAGTAAGAGAACTCAGCTTACTAAAGTATGTGAATAATTAGATTTTGATTTATATATATATATATATGTTCTTAATTTTTTTTTCTCATTTCTGTAAAAACCTGTTCTTTATTTTCAGAACTTTATTCGGAGGTGCCTACAGTATAGGAAAGAAGATCGAATAGATGTAATTTCCCTTTCGGCTGAAGACTATTTAAAACCAAACTACTCCAAACACAGTCGACAGTCCAGTGCCTCGCTGGATAAAACATAGCCTTGTCATGTAGTTACTAAATAATTCTTTGGAATGTGTGTACGTAGCCCTCTGCTTCATGTGGTTAGCCCCAAAGCCATATGGAAGGGCATCACAGCTCAAGGTTGTCTGCTGCAAAGTAGCTATGTTTGAATAGACTGTCCTCACGCGTCGATGGCTGCCCCGTTCGGAGAGGAACTTGGCTCACAACCTCGTGCTGACGCATATGCACTTCATTCCTTGTTCCTAAATCACTCAGTCTGCCAAGGAAGAATGTGAAGAAAAAAGATGTTGCTGTGATAGGGTAGTGTGGATGAATGACTCAAAACACATCCACACACATGCATTATAATTATATAAATAAATCCGTATATATGTATAAAACATGTGGACTTCAAAACTAAATGACACAACCGCAGCATTTTGGCTTGTGATTGGACTTGTTTTGTTATTTCACTGTCAGGAATTAGCTCTGACTGGCAGTGTTGTTGTAAGTAGCATGTACACTAAATAAAAAGTATGATCCGAGGTGTGTAACTGTGTGTATGAATGTGTTGGAGAATGTATATTGAATGATGCAGTTTGCAAAAGGTTGAAAGGTGTGAATTTTTGAACTAGTGTTTATACATTCTGATGAAAGCTTCACTATGCTATGCTTCCAGAAGTAGTTATAACAAAGGGCTTTCTACTACTTCCTCCTCCTTGCTATACTGTTGTGTACAGTTCCGATCATGATGTCAAGAAATAAAAATTGATTTAAAATTAAAACCCAAATGTTCTATTATTAAAACCTTCAGATACTTGTGGTGTTATTGCAGCATATGTTACATACTTACTGTTTCTTTTGAATTATATCCACTCCATTCTTTTCAGTCCAATAGATCAGTGTGCCACCAGAATGACACTGATTCTTTAGGGATGGTGGAATGGTTTAAATTGTAAAATTTATTTCTGTCAATCTGTTTTGTTTTGAACTTTTGACGAGTGTGTTCACTTATAATTTCAAGTATTAACTTGTTTTAATAATTTTGAGTACTATTGCTTATTACTAAGTATCGTAAAGTAAATTGTTTTTTAAAGGGTGGGTAATTACTATTACTTTTGTAAATCAGACAAATTTATATACATTTTTCCGTGTCATCGGCAAAAAATAGAGTTTATATTTGTGGCACAGAATTTTAGTAATTAGTTTGTGATCCATGAAGTGGAAAAGGTTGAAAATCACTGCGCTGGGTTTATCAACTGCTTAATTTTTACTTATTTGTAATGCTAGACTTCATTTATCTATTTATAACCGTTTATGTTTCACAGTTGATAAATTTTGTTACTGGTCTCATTGCATTAGACAACACAAACTGTTAATTTTTAATTTTTTTACTTTAAGATGTAACATTGCAACTATAACATCTATGAAGGTAGCAGCTTGTGAATCAAATTTTGAACAGTATATTTAGGTAAATGGCTTTCTGTTTTCAAACTACTGTATGGATATAAAGCGTGCATTCACTGTATACTTCATTAAATAGTTTCATATTAACTATTGAAATTCATGTGTGCATAAGGCATATAATCTAGTATACTTTATGCTAGCATATTAATAGTATTCAGTCATCTGCTTGTTTTCATTCACATCTTAATCTGGGTATAATCAGTGCTTTCAACATTCTATACGCATTGACTAAATCAATCTTCAAATGTTTGGAATGTCATAAAAGTGATTATCTCACTGTGAAATCCCACTTTTCCATCGTATCTAAAATAATTCAAATGATTTTTGTACTATGATCTAATTCTCTGCTATAAACTTTGAACTCAAAATCCAAATTGAAAAGGACCTTTTTGTTTTTATTCTAGTTATTTGTAGAAATGTAACAGATTTGAGCTACCCATTATGAGATTAATTGCATTACATTTAGTCCATTCAACGAAATTCAATCATAATTAGGAAAAAGATGCTGTATAATTCAAAAACTATTTTCTATCCTTTCTGAGTGAGAATGTGAGTACCACCTGCAGTTTGAAATGTTTGATACATAAAAATAACAGACATCGAATATAGAAAATTTCCAGTTTTAATTAAATGATTTAACTAAAATGTTCACATAACAAATTTTTATAAAGTGTGTTTGATCTGTAAAAAGCCATCTATTAAGCCAAAAGTAAAAATTTGTGATCTATTTGCTCAGACAATTTGAAATCAAAACTTCCCTATTTAGCATATCCTGCCAAATGGAATGCTTAATTCTCTTAAACCTCGAAAAGTGAGCCAATCTCAATTCATCTAGGCATTGTTTTATATTTTAGTCATAAATTTATTTCAACAACTGATGGGAATATTACAAATTTGTTGATACCAGTACAATGCTTCATTTTTGTTAGGTATCGCAAGCTTTTTAGTATTTTTAGAATTCAATTTGCATGAAAAAATTCTGCTCTAAAGGTCTGAAAAGGTAATAGTTTTAAGGTGAAAATTGAATAGGTTTTTTTATGAATTTCTAATTTTTTATGCATATAAAATTTACTTTCTTGAATTACGTAAATAAATAAAACTTGTAAAACAATTAGGATTTTAAGTCTTCGTTTTGAAGATTTTATTTCTGTTGGAGCTTTTATTTAAATATTCAATGGATTTATAATTTTCATATTGCATAAATGATTTTGACATGTACAATTAATAGTCAAATATAATTATATATAACTTTAATTGTTTTAAAAAGCTTTAGCTTAGTAATTTAGTTTTAAATTGCAAGTATGCAAACAAATGATATATTTTATGAATCCTATAATTAGTAAATATTAAATTTGAAAAATTACACAGTATATTTTCTTTTCAGTGCAAACTTCTATTAAAAAGTCATAAAATTGTTCTTTATTTGTACTTCTGTAAAATAAATGTACATTTTGTTTGTCATCAAGAGTTTTTGCATTTGGTTTTTTAAACTGGAACCTCAATAAGAGGTATGACTTGTACTCTTTGTATTAAGCAACTTTATCTGATTATTTCAAGGAAAACGACCTTTAACAAATCTTTATTTTCTTATTCTGTCCATTATATTAGCATGTTTATCATTGCAATATTTATATTTCATTTACTGTATGAAAGGGGATATCAGACAATTATATTTTTACTCTTGACACTCATCCTTTGATTGGTTATCTTAGAAACAAAGAACTTTTTCTTTCTATCTTTTTAGTTTGAGACCCTTGAATAATTCAAGTTTCTAATTATACCTACATGAAGTTCAAGTGAAAATATTGGTATATATAAACTTAATGCATTGTAACTGATGCATATGAAAGATATTTTGAAATGACATTCACACATTTTTAATTTTGCACAAGACTTATGTTACTTGGTTGAAATTTTTTTTAAATCAAATTCTTCAGTGTATTTAATTGCGTTTTTACTTATTTTAGTGTCATATTTGTTTTATTTGCCAATGCATTTTCTTGAAGCAGAAATTTTGGGTATCTATACAGTATGGCTCAAAATCTTTTGCCATTCAACATATTGAAATGTTGCAAGATCTTTCCATTGTAACTTTGTTCAATATATGTCATTTAAGTAGTGTGATCTGGATTTCATCCTGTTATTTTATGTCATTAATACTATGTAGCACCATAGTTATCAGTTTTTGAAAAGAAACTTGGAAAATGTAATAAACATTTACAATGCCATCAAAAATACTTTAAAATGGAAGGTATGGCAGTTAATTTTTGAGCAAAATTAAAAATTATTTATCAATATACTTTTTACAGGCACCATTATAAATTGTATAGCCTAAATTAAGCAACATAATTGAAGGCCAAAATCAACAGCTTAAATTATAAATATGCTTTTTGTGTTTAATATCTATGTCTTCCACTTTTAGAGATAAGACATTTTAAATATTGGATTTACTCAATAGAATTCTAATTTCCTCATTGGATTGGTGTCAGATTATGAATTTGAAAGGTGGTTATCTGAAGTTTCCTATTCTTCCACAAAGCACACTATGTAATTGTGTGGTGTACATTGTAAGAAAACATTGTAGAAAGTAGATATTTGTTGAAGTTAATTGTTGTATCACTCAAAATTGAAAATCAATTTACCACTTAACTAAAACATTCCTTTCAAGGATTGATCAGTAGTTTTAAAAATCAAAGAAATTATTCCAAATGTTAATTGGATACCAAAATGTTTTAATGCAGTGAAACCCTGTCGTTTCTTTTATGGAATATTTCAAGTCTCATTATTTAAATTAATCCTAAAAATGTATTTTATAACAAACTTTGCAATGTTTTAAAATGATACTGATAATTTAAAAATAATTTTTCTATTACAATCTGACTTTAAACTTAAAGCATTTCATCTTTTTGCTCTCAATTTATAGTATAAAATTAACAAGCTTTCTAATTTCTCCAGTTTATATTTCCAACTTTTATTTTTATGAGTTAAAAAATAACAAGCCTAAAACTTTATCCCTCCTCCAACCAAAAAAAAAATCAGCGAATTTGCATACCAGTAACAGCCTATTTTTATTGCAATGCCTTATGAAAATTATTTAAAGTGTCATTCAATAGTAAAACAATGTCAATTTCTTTACTGGTATCACATTTGGCTTAAAAAAAAAATAGAAACTATTTGTTTTGGGATTCAAGAAAATCTGTTTGGAATTAAGTCGGTTGGGTTTTGACACACAGGCCAATATCCAACCAAGGGCCTGTATCAAACATCAAGGAAAGCAGACAGGCCCACTGAGATCCCTCTTTGTAATTAAGAACTCAAAGGTTCCTAGCTTTTATCCTAAACTAAGGTATAAAGAATTTGGTTGTCTAGGTAATTGATTTTTAAGCAAAATTAAAAATTATTTTTAAATATATTATTTAAAAGAAAAAGGATAATTCACATTGTAAGATATGCATCTTTTAATTTCCAATTAAGTAAACTAGCAATTTCTTGGCCCTAGCTCAAGTGTTTTTTTCTTCTGCCCAAGAAGCACATATGTATCAAGAGGTTACTCTATCCGACAAATCTGCATGTCTTCGAGTTAAAATGTATAATTGCTAAGAAGAAGCATCATTCTTATGAGGAAAATAAATTTAATTTGAACTTATAATAATTGCTTGAATGCCATTTTCCCTACAATTTAAATAAGTAAACCATGTAACACCAAAAGGGACTTGAAAATGTGAATGTTTAATTGTTTTAAACATTCAGTTGAAGGTCCTTTAAACATTGCTTTTTGATTAATACAAACCCTGAAGTGCACAACAAAGAGCTGCAGGCAGAAAAGTATATGTATTTATAGATGGTTTTCCATAGCTAGAATCACATTTGAACAGCAAATCAGACCTTTTCCCGACAATTTGTATTAATTTTAAGCTGCTTTATATTGAAAATTTTAACTAGTGAAGACTCGAGATGTTCATTAACGGTAACTGATATGTGGATATTCTTAACAGTATCACGAATAAAATAAAAAATATCTCTGTTAATGCATTAAAGGTTAAATTTGATTTTTTTGCAAATTAGCTTCCATTTAATTTTTCTCTTCAGAGTTTCACTGTGTTAATATATTCAAATGCATGAAAGTAATGCAGCAGCAAGTTGTTCATTTCAGTCACACCATAGAGGATTTTGAACAACAAAACATTTCATTGAGCTACTTAGATTAATCTGGATTCCAAGTTTTTATATTTTATTACTTTATAACTCCTGCACTTCTAGTACATAAAGCTTGACTCACTCTACATTAATAGAACCAATGGAATTACATCCGATTTATTCATACGCAAATTTTGAACTCTGTTTCAAAGAAATATTATTTTATTATGTGACGTAGGTTACAAGATGGGTAGTAAGTAAAATTTGATAAAAATGGTTTTTATTTTGTGATGCTAAAAGATTTCGATGTTCTATTTCTGAGAAGAAACATGCTTTCTATTTGAAATGAAAAGGTGGATTCATAAAAAAACTGAACTGGACGTCATTTGTATAATATCATTAACTTGATGCTGTGCATATATGGGACAGAGTTCAAGATTCCATCGAATAATTCATGCATTGTTTGTAATTATTTAAATGAAATAGAAATTGAGAGTACAAGTGTTTAAGTGTATATATTTAAGAAAAATAAAAAAACTTTTCTTATGAAAAGCAAACATTTTGAAAATGTGTCTGTGTCTTCATAAAAACAAAAAGCTTTTTAAATATATATAACAATTCCTTCATTTCTGACTTAAATACAGATTTCTTAAAATATATAAAATAGAGTATCAGTCACACAATAGGTATCACATGTGTTGTTAATCCTCCATTGATGTATTTAATGAAAACAAAGTCTCATCATCTTCGTCAGATGTGTCTGAAGAATCATCATCACCTTCTATTTCAAACATGGCATCTTCATCATTTTGCCCTTCTAAATTCCAAAACAAAACAAAAAATAGTAAATACAAGTTAAACAATCTTTTTTTGATAATAAGAAAACGACATTTAAAAAATAAAACAAAATGTAATAAACAAAAAACTAGCATATTGAGGCAATGTTTATAGACTAGCAGAAAAGGTGGAACAGGGCTAATAATTTAACTAGAGTACATTTTTGTCACAAACCAGGGACAATTATATACTGAAAATTTTAAACTAACTAGCTCCTGTCAATAAAAAATTAAAAAAATTTGCAAACTTATACTTATAACTACATTTTGTATAGATTAGGTATACGAGTTCTGTTTTACGACATTTAGTTGTGTATATAATGCTGTTTACCACTTACCTTTAGCCAGAAATTGATATTTGTATACTGGAGTGCACTTTAGATTTAAGAGTTTTACCAAAAGTGGAAAATACTGAACAAATTTGTTTCCGCCAGTTGCAAAAGTAATTTTTTTTTGTTTTGGGTTCATGGGTTTACTATAGCGAAAATTTTTGTAGTAATTTTAACATCCAAAGTAGTTTTTAATATTTGAACTTTGGTGTAAGGTATTGATATGGTGTAAAATTTTCTGCAGATTTCAAATCCTTTAAAATTTTTATTCTACCTTTAACGATCTCCGAGACAGAAAAAAGCACTGAAGAACGCCAGTGATAACTTCAGTAATATATTCATTGGAATCCGTTTCGCAGGAAATTCAAATGAATCTCAAAACAAACAAAGGTCATTTGAATGTGTTCTCCCATTCTAGATGGGATGTAAAAAACTTGGCATGGTTCTAGAGGCTGACGTGAGGGCGAAAAGTCTAAATTTTGATGTTTCTTCATTCCGTGGAAGTAAGAATGGTGAAAAAACTATTAAATTCATTCAAAAATGTTCTAGAATGAATTTTAACACTTGCCTTGACCATAAAATTGTAAAAAATTTGGACTACCTGTGTGCCAAATATCATTACTGTAAGTGCCATAGATTCGTCAAGACTTTGCAGCCAAGAAACAAACAAACACTTCCTTTTATAATAGTAGAGATTAACTATCTAGACATAAGTTTCCCTTCAAACCATCAAATATTAATGTATGTACTCAAGTCAATTGAGCCATTAACATTTGAATGGTAAACTTTTACACCTGATTTAATGAGCATGGAAAAATCATACTGCCTGAACACAAGATACGTAAATAAATAAAGAGCACAATTAAGAAATACCTGGACTAATTGTCCCTGAAGCATAAGTAACTGAAAACATCTAAATTATTTGTCAAGATTTTAATGAAATAAAACCTGCATATTGCTAAAAAAATTTTAATTTTAACCACAACTTTTTCAGTTTTATAGAAGCATATTTAATAAAACACTTTTCCATGAAATTTTACCATTGAAATTATTTTATTTTTTCAATTATATTTTTACTAACAAAATTGTAAAATAAATGACAGCTTATTCAATGCCATACAAAAGTATAATTGTTAGATTTGGTTGAATGCATTTTCCATTTCAATATTTTTCCAAGAGCATTTGGCTCATTGTTTTTAACATTTCATCTGATTTTCGCCTTTGCCAGTTGCCCTGACAAAATGAAAAACCTCTTGGCAAAACCAACCTTCTATGGATAAGTCATAGAAAATATTATCATGTTCAAAATATATTGTCCTTTGAATCCCTAGTAAATACATACCGTCATTTTCATCGTCATCCAGTTCATCATCATCATCACTCTCTTCTTCACTATCATCAGATTCCTCGCCATCCTAAAAGAAATAAATACTCCTTACTTTAAGCATATTTTATGTTCTAGAGATTATTTTGTTAGTTTCATCTTGGAGATAAGATAGCATTTGAAGTTATTCATAAAGAACTCAAGTTGAAAATACAAAATGTCAATAAGACAGTGTGGTTTTGCTTTATGTCGATTGAAAATTACGGGTTAGAGCTAGAGAAAACGTTTATGATACAAATAATAAACCAAAAAGCAGTTGGCAGTGAATATAATCACGTTCTGTAGCATCATGATTAAAAAAATAATATTGGATGTGCTTCGTTTACTGATTATAAAATCATAATTACCTAATTTCAATTTTCAAATTCAGACACATTGTTCTGAGCAACACATCAATAACTCATAACTAATTCACTAATATATATCCAATAGTGCTGTATTGAACGATACATTAAATATTATCATGTTACCTGGTTGTTTATGTGTCATTTAATACCACAAGGTTATTCTAAAAGGATATCTGCATCATTAAGCATTGTTAGTTTTGCAAAGTTTTCACATATGACAGATGGATAATGGAAAACACAACTTATGATCAAGGAAACATAATAATTTTTTCCACAATTGTAAATAAAAAGAAAAATAAACTTGCACCAGAACTCGAAATTCATAAATTGCATTTCAGAAAAATGAATTACCAAAAATACAGAATTATATTCATATTTGCCTTTGATTTGTCTAATTTTAGTGCAACTGCAATACAATTTTTAATGTGGAAATCATTTGGCCCTATGGCTCACACTACAAAAAATCAGGTTCATCCACAAACCTTATAATAAAACTAATTTGAAAATTATAAATTCTTAACTATTTGTTTCATACAGAATACTACTTTCAATCTAACTAAATTTGTAGTCATTTTTAAGACTTACCTCGTCACCTTCCTTTTTAGTTCTGCCAATCTCATACAAACGGCAAACACATTCTACCCCATTAACTGGTGGTAGAAATTGGTCAGCAGAGATTGCAAATTGTGACTCAATAGTGGCAATGTATTTGTCGTGTTGATCAACAGACAAATGGAAGACAGGCCTTTTGACATCAACAGTTGCTATGATAAAAATTCACTTTGTTCTATTATTTATATTAATAGAAATTAAGTTAATCAAACAAATAAAATGACCCAAATCAACAGTTTTTTTGAAAATCCTTACATTTAAAAAAGAAAATTTAAAAACAAATTTTCAGCATTCTTAAGCTTTAAAAGTGAATACTCAAACTATTCAAATACAAAATGTTTAATATTTTGGTGAGAGAATTTAAATATATTAAGATATTACAACAGTAAAATACCATTCTTTAAAAATTCCTCAATGTGAGATTTTAAAATGAAGAAATATGTAAACTAATATTAGTCCACACCAAACTCATGCTTTACGAACGTCTTTTCTATTTAATGATTTCTTAAAGCAATCTGCATTTCTGTATATTATACATTGGTATATACTGATTGCCTGGTTTAGAATTGCAATTGTAATTATTACGTCATTTATAAAGTGACTTGATATACTTATCTATACGGTTCAGTAAGTTCATGAATATACTACTCACTACTAAAAGTTAAGCACAAAAGGTAAAATGCCAAAAAAAAACGACAAGTACAGCTTTGATTGACACAAAATGCGACAGGAAGGTAGCAAATAGGTTTATGCATGAAACAAAGCATTAAATACAAAGATGAAAACCATATTGAATTTTCATTAATTATAAGATGGTCATATTGGAGTCATTAACAAAATGATGTTTATATATATATATATATATATATATAAATCCAAAACAAATAAACAAAACCGACATTAATGGGGTATTTGACCACCCCTCATCCTCATACAAAGTTTACAGCAGGCCTCGAAATATATTTTTTAATACAGGTGCACCTAAGTTTTTAAATTAGGTGCACAGGTGCGCCAAGCGGGAAAAAATTAGGTGCACAATTTTATTTTCATGTGCACAGTGCACCCGGGTATTTCGAGCCCTGGTTTACAGCGTGTGACCACGCTTTCCATGAGGTGATCAACCACCACAGAGTCAAGTAAATGCCATTCCTCCTGTAGAGCAGTTTGCAACTTTGTGAGGGTAGCTGGGGTGGGAAACGTGCAGACAGCCCGGTCGAGGGCATAACAAAGATTTTCAATGGGATTAAGGTCGGGCGAGCACGCTAACCAAACCATACACGCAATCCCCTCACTTTCTAGGTAGTCCTTGACAATGCCAGCTCTATGGAGACATGCAATATCATCCAGTAAAACGAAAGAAAGACCAACTGCTGCAGCGTACAATCTCACCGTGGGTTTTAGGACTTTATCCCGATACCGGACAGCCTGATTTCATTTTTAAGGACGACAACACACGTCCACATAAGGCTCATATGGTCAATGAATATCTGGAAAAAGTATATTTGCTGGATGGATTGGCCAGCCAGATCTCAAGACCTATATCCTATAGAGCATGCTTGGGATGCTCTTGGGAGGACAATTGCAGCTCGCTTTCCCTCTCACAGAACCATCCATGACCCGAAAACAACTTTGATGGAGGATAGAGACTGAATGCCACAGGCACTCGAACTGCTTCATTTCCAATATGAATCCACATTGCGAGAACTGTAAGAAGGGACCATACACCCTATTAACCCATTTTTTGTGTCGATATTGTAACCTGTTTTAGACATTGCTGTGCTGATGAGTCATGAAAGTGTACCATAACTGTTGTATGGTTACCTTTTTGTACTATTTGAATTTATGTACACAACTTATTTCATTAAAATATGTCCATTAGTTTTGGAGATAATCGCCCAGAAGTGAAAATCCTCTTAATTTTGAACACCAGTGTAGTTCAGAATTCAAGATCAAATAAGACACTAAAAGGTTGCTAAAGATAGAATGCGGCAACCTATTCTGTTTGAGTTCAGTTGACTCTTGCCTGAAGGTAATTGTGTTGTTTTGGTATTTTGTGATACACAGGAGTGGGCAAGTCCTATCTCATGACAGACAAACAATGTATGAAAGTATGCTTTCTTTTGTCTTGCACCTATACAAACCTGAAGGTGATGCTATTTCCAACCACATTCATTCACAAATTGCAATACAAACAATTTTAATTCTTTAAAAATATTATTAGGATCCTAATTGTATTGCCATCAGTTGGGAAAACAAAAATTGATTAAAGCACATTGCATGGATTTACATTTTTAAAAAGGCTTACAAATTTACTAAACATTCAATTTATTTACATTTCAAGGAATTCCGCTGAGCAAAATGAACTGTACTGTCTTTTACCATACAAATGGATTTTATATTATTTTCATTAGGGAATACTTGAAGAAAAGTTTTAAACTTTGTCACATTGGGGCCTCTGATGACAAATCAGAAATATATTTGTTAAGATTTTTACTTCTTGCTGAAGATCTGCACCACCTTTTAAAATCGATAACAATTCTGAAAAACTAGAATAAACGAAGTCAGTCCCGAAAGTTGTCCCTACTTATAAGAAAAAAACTCTGTTTCTTTAATGACAGTCACCGCCAGACTTAGGGTCAGGTAAGGTAATTTAAATAAATGTATTACTAGAGCAACACAACAAGATGGATGACGGTCCGGGATCACTTCCCAACTTGGTGTCAGGAGAAGCTCCTGTGGTAGACAGACAGTAGCCGTTCCCATAGAAACTCAAAATGAAAAAATATTAGGATGCTACGGTAAAATTAATATACATATCAAACCAAATTCACCAAATGAAAAAGTTAAAAATCTTACCTATAGGACTGTAATCATAAGCATTAAATGTATAGAAACAGTTTGTCTTCTCATCTGGTTGTTCTCGATTACAATAAACTCCATAGATAATACTGCCTGGCTGATTAAACACAACTTTGCACTGATCAAGACCCACAACTGTACGCAAAAGTTTAAAAGTTCGCAAGTCCCACTGTTATTAGGTTAAGAATATATCAATAGAAATAAATACACAAAAGAAAAATAAGAACAGAGGTAAACATTCTAAACAATGAATAAAAATATTGAAAGGATACAATTTCAGTGTTTGATATTATTTCTCGTCCATTTGGATGAAATACACCATTAAAGTTTGCATTGAATTTGTCAAGTTTGTGAACCATGTCTTTACTCCTCACATCAAAAATAAGTCCATCAGATAGAATGAATTCATCAGAATAGTCAAATGTTGCTCTATTGCCTGCATAATTATTCCCTAAATCGCCACTGGGGAATTCTTGTAACTGTGCACATGTTGCAGTGTCAATTATCTGTAAAATATTACAAGATGTGTGATGTATAAGGAAGAATTTAAACTTCTGTATGGAATCAAAACATTATATCGTTAAATGTCAAATTAAAAAAAAAATTACCACAGCTGAATCATGCTTTGTACCAACAGCTCTCGAAGCAGTTCGTTTACCAAACTCTAAATGCTGAATTTCATTGAAGTTGTGTCTGAAAATCAGATGAAGAAATTTATAACTCCACAGAAATAAATGTTTACAACATATAAATAATTTAGGAGGGATATATATATATATATATATATATACACACACACATAAATACTTTAAAAACCAGATGCACACAAATAACACAGCATTTCAAATTATCTGTAATTTAGACCAGATATTAATTTTTAAATAACCTAATTCCTAAAGGTAAATAATAATTATCCTTCAAATCGCTACATAATAAAAACATACATATAAATTGCAAAAGCTTTAGACAGTGTACAAATTTTGTTTCAAATAAGGTCAAATCTTGTATTTTAAAGTTGATTATAATTTATGCTCAAGCAGCCTATTGAATATTTCAAACTGTTGAATGATGCAGTTTTCTGTAATACAAGAAAAATATGTGTGATTGTGAATATATGAACCAATACCTAATATACAATTCTCACCGCAGATAAATCTGCAACATTGCATACTTACTCCTCCCCTTTTCACCTGCTAGTCTGTCTCGCCACTATAGCCATGTCTCTGATAAAACTGCCAGTCTTCACCTTTGACCACCACAGTTGCAAACAGTCCCTCTCAATCGATATGTTTGCTTCTCCCCTTTCATATTGGCAATGCAGATGCACATGTGACACTTATTCTCTACCAATGAACTTTCTTTATACATCCCCTGGTTCAATAATCTTTCTACAAATTCTTAACCCCTAGGAAACTAATTTTTAAATATTCATTCTTTCACAAGCCCCTTAGAGCAAGGAACTCAGAGCCACTCCATACTTCCAAGCACTATAATTATGTAACTTACCAACTTTATTGAAGGACAATTTTTTTTTTTGTATTTTCTGCTCCTTCACTTGTGAACACAATAGGTATGTCCACACTTGTGCGCTTTTGCTTGCGCTAAGCGCATGCCTCTCCTCATGACTCAGCACATGCCTCGACTCAAGGGACGCATGTGTCAAGGCATGCCCGAGATGAGTCAGTAGTAGCAGTTTTTCATAGCGCACAGCGTAGCGCAAGGAGTTCCAACAGCCTTGGATCTCTATGCGCTTCAACTTTCAATTTGCAGTGTTTTGGTGAACCAAACTTGTTGCGTTTGGTTTTTTTTAGTGTGTTTCATGGATAACGAACAAACTCTTGAATTTATAGAAGACTACAAGTCTTATGAGTGTTTGTGGAACATTCACTGTAAATCTTATACAAAAAAAAATTTAACACGTCATAATTAATAAATACATTAAAAACGTGATAATAAATTTTAAATCAAATTAAAAAATAATTATAAACGTCATTTATTCAAAACTCGTAAAGAGCATATATTAAATTTCGCTATCGAAATAAGAACACAAGAACCTTCAACTTTATTATGATTGCATTTAAAATATTTCTGTTCAAATTAGTGTTTGTTGAAACACTATATGAGTTAATCTTTTTTTTGATTGTATATAGGCATTAATTAAACATATTTTATGAAATGAATTAAAAACTGACAAATTAAGCTTTTTATTATACCAGTGTAATATTAACATAGTGTTGGATCCATTAAAGTTTTCTTAGTTATGGTGCAGGTTCTAAAGATGTATAAGGATGAATATGAAACAAATTTCTTTTCAAGCCGGCGAGGAGAAATATGATAAATGTACTTCATTTAAACACTTATTTATCCTTTAATTATTAAAATAATTATTTGTAAACTATAAGCCATCTAAGTTCATAAGCATAGATTATATGCAAATATTATTATTCATATTTAACTCAAATATTTATAAGTACTTACGTATAACGAAATAAACAATTAGGTTTTATCTTCCGATTTCAGCAGTAAAATTTTGAAATCCAGCTAATCGGTAACGACGATTATTTACAACTGTTTTGTAACCACTTTATACATTGTGTTTCGAATTTATTTTTATTGTTTCCACAACACACATAAGGTCTAAATAACCTATCAGTCGAAAGAAAAACAAGAAAGATTTCAAATATTTTAAAATCTTAATAATGATCAGTGGGTGGGATAAAGATAAACTCAAGTCTAACAGTAACAACAAGAATTTAATCAACTAAAGCAAAGGAAGGCATACATGTTAGCGAGAGACATTTGTACTGACCCGAGATCGAATAAAACATCGGCGCAAATTCAAGCAGTCCTCATTTTTCTAACAACTTATTTCCGGGGGGAAATATCGTACCGATTTTAAGCAGATTCAGCTGTTATTCGCTGCGAGAAACAGGAAACATGTGCAAACGATTTCAGCGAAATAAATCAAAGAAAATATAAACATCGCGTTTGAACGTGTGCTCCAACAAATAATAATAAATTTTAACGTAAATAAATAAATGTTCATTATGCGTTTTGAAATATTCTTTCATCCAAATCGCTCGCCTTGATTTCCTACGTTTATTTACTTGCCAGATCACAAATTATGCCGCACTGATTTAACATCCAGAAACAGTCCTAACAGAATAGCATCAATTTCATCCATCTTGAAACTGAAGTGAGGCACAAGAGTGGACAGGTACAGGGCATGCCTCTAAGCGCATGCGTTGTAGCATGTTGAATGGAACGTTGAAAGGCAAGCTGAAAATGAAAGCACACAAGTGTGGACATACCTAATGACATGCAACCCCTCAATGGATAATTCAACCAATTCTTTCTATCAATTTGCATGTTTGTTCTATTTTGTATATTTGATACATAAAGTGGTAAAGTTTGTTCTGATTACAAACCATTATAAAAGAGCTTTGTGTGTGACCTGGAACAATAAAGTAATTTATGCAATTACACAATACTACATTTAAGCAACTAATTCAATATGTTCTCTGACTTAGTTAAGGTGAACAGCAATAAAAAGCGCAAGCAATAAGGCATGCGTTGACGCATGTTGAATGGAACGTTGAAAGGCAAGCTGAAAATGAAAGCGCACAAGTGTGGACATACCTAATGACACGCAACCCCCCCCCCTCCCTCAGTGGATAATTCAACCAATTCTTTCTATCAATCTGCATGTTTGTTCTATTTTGTATATTTGATATATAAAGTGGTAAAGTTTGTTCTGATTACAAACCATTATAAAAGAGCTTTGTGTGTGACCTGGAACAATAAAGTAATTTATGCAATTACACAATACTACATTTAAGCAACTAATTCAATATGTTCTCTGACTTAGTTAAGGTGAACAGCAATAAAAATACTTTATTATTCCTCCTCACCTAAACTCTAAAAGAGGACCATGTTAGTCATATTCAATTAACTTAACACTCACTTTTAGAATCATCTATAAAATTAAATATTAGATAGTATTTACAAATCACCAGTGCTTTATTGTAAGTCAAGATCAGAGCTATTTTAAATATTTAAGCAAGTTCAGAAAAATTCATTTTTAGAACAAAAACGGTTAAACTTACATTACATCAAAATTATCCTCTGCTTTCCATAGAGCAGAATTTCCTATTCTGCCATTATCTGAGGTAATTATTAATGAGTTGAACTGAAAAAGAAAATAATAATTTCAAGACATTGCAGTCAGACATTCCAAAAACTCATGTTTCAAAATCACCATTTACTCACACATTGCATACTAATATTAGTGCATCCAATTTTATTGTAATTGAAAGAGGTTATAACATTCAGATAATCACTTCAATCTATTTTGAAATATATAAAACAAGATTTGTTTTAATTCAAATAGTGCATAACAAGTGTTGACTTAATTGTACATATGACATATGAAAGTAAAACATACTTTAGAAGATTCGATATGAGAAACGCCTCTCTGGTGACCATCTCTACATGTCTCTTCCTGTGACATAAAACGAGATATAAAAATAATGATTTACCTTTTACTTGCTTTTATATACATTCAAGCATATTTAAAATTAAAGATATATAGTACAATTACTTTAGAAGAGAAATGTGAATCCAAACAGAATAAAATTCTGATAAAAGAGTATGCAGAGAAAATTAATGTTTCTGCACTTATCTATAGTATAACTTCCAGTTAAAATAAAATAAAAGGAATCTTAATAAGCAAGAGTGAAAATATACACAAAATTTAATTTGAAATAAGGTTTATATGCAGTGTAAATTGGTTATTGCCTAGTTCACAAATCTGCAAATTTTCTAAATGAACATTCTTATCCTCTTATCATAACAGTTGCTAGAAAAATGATTTTTTTTGGCATTTAGCAACCATAAATAATCATCAAACTCTAAGTATACCTGCAATTTAGACCTTTTCAGCTCTAAAAGAATCACAATTCCGAAAACCGTTTTAGCTACATTAGTCCTGATAAAGCCAAACAGGTTACAAACCAAAAACTATATTTTTAGTCAGAAAATGGTAACTAGTCTCTAACATAACATCCACTCAGTTTCCTGACTATGAAAAAAGGGGTATTTATAAGTTTTCAGTAGATACCAGTCATCCAGGTAAAACTGTTTCCAATATTTAGTTAAAGTACTCATTTAAATTGGAGAGCTGTAGACTGAAGCACTGGTTTGTGAGTTTAATCCTAGCATGTGACAATACTGGGATTGCTGCTTGGAAATTGTGGTGTTCCTTCAAGTAACATAAAAGTGAACTTCAAAAGGACATTAAGAAAGGTATTATTTCTGACTCACGTTTCTGAAACAGTTAACATGGTTTGATGCATAGAGGAGAGATAAGGATAGAGAATAGAACACATTCCCATTCAGATGGTAAAAAAAAATTGTAACTTCACATTTTCTCTAAACTATCTAAAGTACAAAGAAGCAAAGAAAGCACATATACAAATTAAGAAAGGAAATGCCACTGTAAAAACGCAACACAAATTTTAATTAAATTAGACCGCTAATTTAAACTAAACAAATACTCGTACTTTAAATAATCGTATAAGTAAAACTATGAAATTTCTAAAAAGTAATCCATCAGTTCCTATTTCTATTCTAAAAAGATGATGTACTTGAATGAAACCATTTGCTTTTCTTAAATAATAATTATTGTTACGGTTTTAAAGTTAATGCAAAAAAAAAAAACATATAGTGTTTCAAAACACAAATAAAATAAAAAAATATCTGCAAACCAAAATTCAAATCAAATAAACAGATATCAGGAGCGATCACTCACTTGCAATACATTAACAATATTAATCTTAAATAAGCTAATTGCATAATCTGTACACAAGAAACTAACAGCTTTTAGACATTTGGTACAACCTGTCCCCAGATGTACCAAGAACTTGTGGCGTCTATGCCCAGGCGAGTTGCAGCTGTTTTGCAGGCCAAAGGTGTCGCAATGCGTTATTGAGTAGGTGGTTATAATGTTTAGGCTCTTCAGTGTATAATAAACGTATTTATGATACTCAATGATGGGGATTTATGGATTGTAACCAGCTTTATTGATCCCCACACTGGTAACCCCAATGCGCTATCTATCGTTTATCTTTCCTCTAAGGTTTGATGCTATATTGGGATGATTAATCTGGGCTTTGCAAGATACCAGGCACGAACTTGGCATTAGTTCAAAATCAGAGTAGTCATCCAAAATGACTAAACAACTGTGTGGTCCAGCATTTAAGAATTTAAACTAAGCATAATTTATCATGATGAAGGACACGACACTAAAGAAATAGCAAGTATAAAAATCCACAAATAGCAGAATACTCACATCTCCACTATTTATATTATACACTTTCATTCTTCCAACGGAATTTCCAATATTGCCCGATGTTCCAATAAGAATTTTTGGACGAGGTTTGGATTCAACATTAAAATTCTAGAAAAAGGAATACACACATGATTCAAAATATGTAAACACAAAACTCTGTTGGAAATAGCCACTATAATAAAAATCAATTCCTTCTCATATCAAAGTAACAATAACCTTATAAATGAACTCGTAAAAACATATTTAAAAATAATATTTTCTGATTTTAAGAATGAATGGTAGATTAAAGCAGAAATGCTTCCAAGAAAGATCTGACAACATAACACGTTGGAGCTCGATTTGGAAGCCCTTAACACTGAATTTCAATTATTAAAAATAATTTCAATAAATTTTTGAATGTCTCAGGAAATAAACTAAAACTTGAGATAAAAATGAAACAAATATATTCATAATAGAAAAAAAAAAAATTTAGAGAAAAACAAAGACATTAAAACATTTTGGACTCAGAATTCAAAGAAAAAATTCATTTTGTAGAAAAATATTAAACATTGTTTTCTAACCAAAAAATTATACAAAATTAGATCAAAGAACTTGAAACATTTAATGTACAACTTTCTTCTAATAATGGATTGACACAAACAGTCTAGGAAAGCAAGTGTTCACAATAATAAACTGATGTAAATATTAAAAAAAACTGCTTTGGATTGAAGTAGCAGTTTGAGTATTAAAAATAACACTGCAAAAACATTATTGCAGTGTTATTTTATCAAAGGAGACACATTTAATGTAATTATGTTAGAATTAAAAAAAAAAAAAAACATTTTTTACTAAAAATAAATTTAATAGAAATGTTATTGTGAAAAATATAAGTTATTTTTCTTCTTGTCGACATTACAACAGTGATATCGATATTTAAGTTTCTACCAACACTGATGAATTATTTCATGTCTTAATCTCATCATTAATATTACTGTTGTATGTAGTTATTCACAAGTATACAGTTAATACACTTTTTAAAAATTATGAGCACTCATAGGTGGCAGAGTCAGAATCGAGAGAATTTTTACTGATGTGCTACAAACAAACAGTTTAAATCTAAAAAGTTAAGAAAAAATAAAAACTTTTACAAAAACATTGACGTTTTAATTTCTAATTCAAATGTATTTTAAGTTTTATAGTACTGTTGTATGTTTGTATGTGTTTAAACAAAATGTGTTCAAATGTATTTTAAGTTTTATAGTACTGCTGTATGTAGTTATTCACAAGTATATAGTTAATACACTTTTATAAAAATTATGAGCACTCATAGGCGTCAGAGTCAGAATCGAGAGAATTTTTACTGATGTGCTACAAACAAAAAGTTTAAATCTAAAAAGTTAAGAAAAATAAAAACTTTTACAAAAACATTGACGTTTTAATTTCTAATTCAAATGTATTTTAAGTTTTATAGTTCACCATAAAGTCATCTGGTAAATATTGTATAAATAAAAAATTTTGATTAAAAAAAAATAAAGTATTAATTAACTAATAATTATTACTGTATTAAATTAATTATTAATAGATATTAATTACATTAATATAATCTTCCCTTTTACTGGGGTACAATCCATACTTTTCGAGAGGACCCTCCATTAAACAACCCTAGCTACGCGTGCCTATGGTATATATTATGAAATGAGGTCACTACCATAAGATTAATAAAAACAAGCTTTTGTTTAGTTACAAAAATGCACTATTTCATATTTATTCGAAATTAGGTATGAAATGTTAAACATGAAACCAAGGAATACCTTTAAAGAACACAAGTAGAAACAATGCACACTTTAAATACACCACCTTTATGTATATGAACAAAAATATAAGTAGTTTTAAAGACTAGCTTACTTGAAATGAATTGCAAACATAATCGAATCGGCCGTCTTCATCTCGAAAAGATTTCACTAAGCGGAATCTGTGAATAAGTAAATCATTCATTGAGAATTTCAGTAGTACATATTTTTTAGAAAGCTCAAAGTCAGTTATTCGAGCATATTAAATTTGCAAGACGAAATTGAAAGCACCATATATGAATTTTTATTAAAATTAAATATTATAAAATAAGATAGTACTTGAAATCATTTGAAGTTCAAGCCAATATTGATCATCTTCAGGTGCATGGAAACTGACAAAAATATTCTTATACAATTGCAACCAAAAACACTGGGAACAGGAGTTGTGCATTCACAACATTATACATGCATAAATAGTTGCTCTAAAATATGGTAGTCTTAAAAAGTGCATGTATTTTTCAATGCAGAATTATGAAAAGAAATCATTAAATAAGTAACTTTTATCACATACTAAGTTGTCATAATATCTTACAATTAACTGCACACATTAGAATACAAAATAATTTGGAAGCAACACATAAAATAACAGAATAAATTAAAATATTTCATGATTAGTTCAAATTCCTGTTGTGCAAATACTTGTTTAAACAGTCAATTCTTTGTTTAAACATTGTCTGCCATAAGCAGATAATATATTCTAAACCGTTTTGTAAAAAAATAATTTGAAGTGAATTATTCTATAACAGAAAACTTCTTTTTAATCAATAGAATACATGGTAACACAACCACACCTTAAATTAAAAATTTAAATATTATGTATCGTTAGGAAGCACTTTAACCCTACAACCAAATCACAAAACTCTAAAATGAGATGTGAAGAGGCATGAGATGTGAAGAGAGATCTTAAAGCACATAAGCTAGCCTTGTATATAGTTATTAAAATTGCTCAACTCACTTGCTATAAATAAATTTTCGATCTAATGCAGCACCACCAAAGCCTCCATTCTGATCAGACATCTGAAGGGATAGTAAGCATAAATAATCAAATCAAGAAAATAATCAATTAGATAGAAAAAAAAATTACATGTAACTTGGATGGAGAAACATTTGCAATGTTATATTGTGCAGTATTACTATGCTGTACCAGTAAATAAAATCCAACAGGAATCATTGATTTTTCTAGTCACATATTAACTGAAGAACCTAAGATACTCAGTATTCAGTTAAGTAAATATTTAAAAGAAAAGTATTAATAAAAATGCTCAAAAATTTAGCAACTTCTACTCTTTAATTTTAGATATAAATCTTATTGACATTCTCATTCTTTTTGCTACTATGACCTGTGTATAATAGATGAAAATTATCGTTCAAAACTTAATTGAATTTTTGAAATGTATGCAAATTAGAGCATCAGAACCTTAACTACTGCATAATATCAGCTACGTTACTTTACATTTTTACAGATATGTAACAGCATGATTGATTCGGGTAAGTCATATGTCGTGTGTTTGTGATATCACTGAACTGTGGAAATAACAATGATAATAAAGTATATGGTTGGTTTTTGTTTTTAAAATTGGGACTTCAATGTGCACTTTTAGGACTACCTGTGTGACAATTTTTTCATGGTTGTATGTGCTACAGATTGGTCTGAAGACCAATCTGTAGCACAACTGTAATAGCCTATGTTTTCCAGTGTTTAAAAGTATAAGTGCAGATTTGTACAGAAAATATACACACTACATCTGTTCTTTGATAACAAAAAGCCTACCTGTTTCTTGTGAATCCTTAAAACACAATTTACTGGAGCATTTCTCTTGTGTTTTGGCTCAGGACATTTGTGAGGACTACATGAAAAATACAAAACTGCTTTATAGAAAGTAGACATGAAACGAATATAAAAATGGAATCACTCAAACTACCACAAATTTGATACTCACACAAATAAGTCAAAGGGAGGACAGGCCAGTACAGGATTTTTACACAATGCATGCTGTTTCCGCAGATACTCTGTAACAATAGAATCTAAGCTGATCGATGATTGTGGATCTCCAAAAAGATAACCGTTTGCACCTTGTCTTTTCATAGCAGGAGTTTGTACATAATTTCCAGAACATGTTTGCTGCTTCTGCAACCTACTTGGAGTTGTTGGTTTCTGATCTGAAATCTTAAAAAAAATACGTAATTATGTAGTTTAGAATATTTTGAATACATAATCCTACTTCATTATTTTGAAAACAAATTTGTTTTTGTTGAATTACCTCTGACTGATTCTCTCAATTTTCAGTTCATAAAAAACTTATTTAGTACCAGAAAATAAGAAAAATTGAAATATATCTGGACTGAAGAAATATATCCGACTCCTAAATAACTAAATTCATATAGACTGCTCCACGTCCACAACATTATCCTTAGTGAGTTTGTCTACTGCATTAGCAAACTGCGAGTTGAAGGTTGCATAGGTTTGATTTCACCACAGATGCATTTTTGTCTTTTGTGTCAGTAAAAGTTTTCTTGTGTGTGTTACGTCTATTCACTTGACTGTCTTGTGTTTGGTGTAACTGGGCCAAACATGGCCCTCATGCCATAAAACCAAACCAACAAAAACACTACTTCATACAGAAGAACAATGGGTTAATTACCCCTTTGGAATAATGAACTAGTCAAAGAAAATGTATGTATGGGCTGCAGAAGCATTCATCCAAACAGACAAGAGATAGTATCAATACCATCTCTTAGACAACCACCACCATGAAAGAAACAAATGGATTATTCAAAAGGACAATATAACAGAATGTTGCTATTAAAAGAAGTGTAATTTACTTCATAGAGCAAATGAACGCTTGGCTGAGTGTTAGAAGTTATTCATGGTCCAGATGATAAAAAATTACGAGTAGTTATCAAATTAAAACAACTTGAGGGATATTAACTAGCTCAATAGCTGAAATTTGTGTACTTCTTATCATGATGATCTTATACATTAATATAACATATTTAGCATTTGGTACAGATTAATTCTTTTAATGTTGTTCATATCAATGAAGTTCTTTGAATTGCAAATGTTTGTTTTACATAGATTTCGATGTTTGTTTTATATAGATGTAGTGTTAGGACATGTCAGTGCGAGGCGGCATGCTACATTTTAAGTCAGGCATTTTGTTAATGAAACCGTTTAGAGAATTTATATGTAATAGAATGGCAAAAATGAATGCAATATAAATAAAACTTGGGCATTTGTACAGTTCTCTCTACAAGCAATTAGAACTGTGTAATAGAATTTTGAGAAAGTTTGGTAATGCGAATATGACTAGTTTTACTTTCAAATGATAACAGAAGTCCTAATGTTCTTTTAATATAGATAACAGCTACATAGCATCCAGTTTTTGTAGTTTAACAACATGGGATGTTATGTTTGATGTGTATTTAATTGGTAACATTAACATTGACTAAAAGACATTGATTTGTGTAATGGTTGAAAGTAGCACTTGGTCTACCAACCAGATGTAACAACTACATAAGTACAAATATAAATAAATTTCACTGAAGCACAATTTCAGACGTATTTCATCCACACAAAGAATTATTTCATTATCAAACTTATTATACATTGTTTTTAAATATAATTTCTTTAACTAATGAACATTTCAAGAGCACTGGAATAAGATATGCATTTCAAGATTATATGAAAATGTACTCACTTGAACCTTTTTATTTACAACAATTTTTAGAGGAACAGACGGAGGTGGGATTGTATTTACAGACATTGCAGTATTTAGTGATGAAGGACTACTATACACATCATTATTTCGATAATTTCGCAACACAGAGGAAGACTGTAAAAGATAAAGATGAAATTCTATGCAAAATAATATAATGCAATACAAAATGAATAACAGTGAACAGATGTTTTATTAATCAATACAAAGTTTATTTAACTGACAGAATTTATGTGCTCATAAAATCCTGCCACAAACATCAATTCAATACCTTTTACCTAACTGAAACCTAACTATAAAATAGGTTGAGAAGTATTAAAAACCTTTGGCTTTTTGGAAGACTGATATTTTTAATACAGCATGATAAAAAGATATAAATAGAAATACATACCACATTAGGAGTAGGTTTAGAAGGAGTATAGAAACAATAAGTTGTTACAACAGGAGGAAGAAGAGATTTATCAGTCATTTCTTTTTGAAGACAAGCAACAGTTTCAGATAAACCTGAAAAACAAAAATGTATAGATTGATTTAAATGTAATGATAATAGAAAATTAAAACCAAGTCTTTCAATTCATATAATTGAGGCTTTGTCAAACTTGAAAGAAAGTAACATGTCAAGGTAGATGTGGTGCTCTAAGCCCATGTACAAGCATAATTTTGAGTCCTTTTTCAAACTAAGGCTTAAAAAGCTCCAGGAAAAAATAAATTATGGTAGCTTTGTACATTTGAATTTACACTTTTGAAATAGATGCAGCTAGTTTGAAGCAAACATTATTGATGTTGTGTCTTCGATTGTGAGTGCAATAATTTGTTTCATTGACTTCTACAATCATAAAAAGAAGTGTTTGTCTGTGTGTATGCATTGTACTGACGAATCTATGGCACAAACAGTAATCAAATTTGGCACACAGGTAGTCCGAATTTTTTGCAATTTTTGTGTTGAGCCCGAATTTTAAAATTGAATCTTGAACATTTTAAAATTATTATTGTTTTCTTTAGAATGGCAACAGCATAAAGATATGACAGATTTTAAATTTATTTTTTATGTTTCCGTTGGATTTTGCTGAGGAACGACTTCAGCCGACGAAAAAAAAGAGTTATGTAGTTCTTTTTCTATCTCCTAGATCGTTATAGATAGAGTAAAATTTTTAAAGGATTTGAAATCTGCAGAAAATTTCACATAAGATCGATACCTAAAAATACGATTTTCTTCAAATAAATAATTTTTAAATGGTAACTATTATATTTTTTCCCATACGAATTTGACCTTCGTTGTTGAGAAATTAAGATTCCATTTCCAGCGAAGGAAAGCAAAACAAATTTTTTTTTAATTGACTGGCATTGTTTAGTTTTTTTTTGTAAAATCAGCATTGTTCAAGATTAATAAAAATTTCAACGGATTTGAAATCTGTGGAAAATTTTACACCATATAGATAGATACCTTATCTGTTTGATCTTCTTTTAATAAATAATTTTTCAATTCAATATTTATATTGCAAGAGATTGTGACATAACGTGGAACGATTGGAACTCTTCGCCAATTCAAATTTGGCCGCATTTGACAATGACAATTCACCATCACAGCATTGCCCGTGGTGTTGATTTGCAAAACAAACCAAATGGGAATTCGTAGCAATCACTGATAGTTAGTGAGCAGTAGTCACGCCTGACCCTACGAACTGTCATGGGCAACGCCATGCTGGCCATGCAGTGGCTAGTATACCTGTAGTCTTCATTAACTATGTATTTTAAAATATGCTTACACATCTAGGAAAAAAAAATTAAGAATTAAATCTACAAATATTCGGATTTGACAGTGGCAACATGTTAAAAAAAATGCTTAATACGTAATGCAGCTGAAGTTAAGCATGGAATGTACCTTACATTTAAAATTTTTAGTAAAAAGCTCATGAAAATTTGAATTGTAGCTGTTAAAACATATTTTCTGCACAATAATAAAAAAATATAAAAAAACACACACACACGTTTGAAAAATTACAAATTAATAAACATAATATTTAAATTGGATTTGAATATAAAGTTTAAAATTAATGCCTTTGGTTGCTAGATGGTCTGAGAATAATTGAAGAAGCTGTGCAACATAGAAGACAACTTTAGTTTTGGCAACAATTTCACTCAAAAAAAAAATAATAATGTTTGAAAATGACAAATTTACAAACATAATAATTTAAATTGGATTCGAATATTAAGTTGAAAGTTAATACCTTTGGTTGATAGATGGTCTGAGATTAATTGAAGAAGCTGTGCATCATTGTAGACAACTTTAGTTTTGGCAACAATTTCAGACTAAAAGATAAAATTTCAAAAACATGTCTATAAAATAGGTCTAAAATAAAATTATGCTTAAATAATTAAATAAAAAAAGCTTGGAAATAATTTATTAACACAGAAAAGAATTTATACAACAGAGCACTACTTTAAAGTTAAGATCCATACAAGAAAATATTTAAAAATCATCTCTATGTCAAAGTCTTAAAATTTAGAAGTACTATTGATACCTTGTTTATATTAAGCATAGATGACTCTGAACCATCTGATACAGGTGCTCCAGTCACTCTTTCAAGTAATTCTAACCCAAATTTGCAGAACTGAACATGATCATGTCCTTTATCTTGAAGTACTGGTTCTTTCATCAAATCTGCAAAATTCAATAAAAGGCATAAGTAATAGCAATTTAAATTACAGCATATCAGCCAACCAACAAATAATTACGTTATCACCAACCTATACTCAAAACAAATAAATAGTAAAATTAAGAAGACTAGATAGAATTAACTAGAATGGAAGAAAGGAACAGATGAAGCAGTTGTAAAATATGCCTCAAAGGGGAAGAAAATATTTGTCACATCACAAAAAGTATAATTAAATAAAATATGTAAAACAGAAAAAATTTTTATACATACCAAAAAGCTGTCCTTCAGTAATTAAGGGCAATTTACTGATTATCTGTTTTACAGTTTCCGATCTTGCTAAGCCACACAGAGCTTGACATGCCAATGCTCTAATGGAATCAGCATCAGTTAAAGGAGTTTTAATAGAGAGAAGATTAATAAGGATCTGAAAAGAAAAATACATGAACCAGTGATACAATCTAGAGACATTACAGTTACATGCACAAGGGTTTAAGGAATGTTAATGATAAAATAAGATGCAATTCAAGTGCTCCTGTAACTTATATCCAAAACTCTGACTAGTCTAAAATTATTCATAATTAAAAATAAACAAGAGTTATTAAAAGATTAATCAACTTACTATAATTCCATTTTTAATCCTCACACTTTTCCATAGTTTATTTAAAGTGTCTTCTATACTTCGCTGAGCTTTTTTCCTGGGTGTAGAGGAATTTTTGGAACTACAATCAGCCTGAAAGAATATTTTAGTTTATATCAATCACACGGTTCAATTTTTTAATGATTAAAATATTTATAAGCAGAACTTTTCATAAACTAGAAGCAAAGGTAGACCAATATATATATATACTTACTTAAAAGATACTTTACTAAAATAAGGCAAGTAAACCATAGATAATTACTAGGTTTTCATTGCAGCATTTATTTTTCATAATAGAAATAAACATGAAAATGTAAGAATTTGCTCATGCAAACTGAAAAGATGAAATATTTATTATTTGGAACTTCAGCTTGACAAATATAAAGGCTTAGTAACTTTCTAACATAATTCCTTTGGTCAGATGGCCCATATAATTGGATTTGCCAATTTATGTAGTTTTTGCTCAATGCAGTAATCTGACAAGAAAACAAAGTTTAGTGTGCTAAATGATTATTTATAAGATGCATAAAAGGATTTATGTAGTGACTCAGTCATGACCATAAACAGACCCCAACAGATGTTAATGCGTTAAACATGCATACAAAGAAAGCTGCCTCTTACCCTTTATACGACCTGATTGCAATATTTCCCTGCTTGAATGATGTTTTGATCTTACATATAAGCCCCCAATTCATCACATTTTCCTCCAGTGCCACCAATATTTCGTTCAACGCACTACATTGTTTATTGTATTATGGCAGTGAAACAATTCAATCATTTATTATCATTGCATTACCAAAAATTATAATTCATTCAAAAAAATACTATAAAAAGGATGTTTTGTTTTAAAAATAATCGTACTCTGAGCATCCAATATATTTTATTTGTTACTATGTACAAAACCACGGTTGAACATGCATAGAAAAATGTCACATTATGTGTATTGATATCTGGATTCACTACACATTTTTCCCCTTTTGAACACAACCTTTTACAGGCAGAATTTTTGGAAGAAGTTGACGATACCATGTTGAGCAGTAAGGGATTGCCAGTATGCAATCATTTCTTGGAGTTTCATGACTTTCTTTATGAAATTTTTCTATGTTTTGCACCAAGTTGACGTAGAACTCATATTTATCCAAGATTTGGATTGTGCTTCTTTTCAATACAAAATTCCAAACTGCTATGAGAGCGTAAAAAAGCGTTTTTAAGAAACTTGTCTTGTACAAGTTTTTCCATAGCAGACTAATTCCAGTTAATGTTGACTCCATAGTTGTTGATTCCATTGAGATTGTAAAATTTTATTCAATAATTGATTTTAAACATTATTTTCTGTTTGAACAGTCCTTACAGAAAGTAGAGCAAAGAGAAAATTATTTACTGCAGCACCACCTCAAGTAATTTTTCTTTGCTGAAATGCAGTGATAAGGTTTTGAAATCTGCAAGCATTTAATGGTTGTCAGGAAATTTCACAAGATTGCACAGTTAGCTGAAGATTTGAATCTAAAGCTTATTGGACCAAAGGTCAGAGCACTAACCCCTTCAGTAGTCAGAGAAAATCTGTGAAAATTTAGGAGGCTAAACAGTGAAACAATTAGTTTGAGGTGTGCACCTATGTTTTCAATAAGTGAAAAGTAGTTTTCAATGTTTAAAACTGCTGGTGACTGTAGGAAATATTTTATGTTGTTTTGAATTCTAGAGTAATGAAATGAAAGTAAGGCAAAAATTGAATAATCTTGTAAGTATAAAATTCAATCTTTCAATTTTGACACAGTAACAATCAGAAAATGCAAGTTGCATTTGTGTAAATATATTTTTTGTTTTCTCTCATGGAGCCTATCTCTTTAATTAACAGAACAACGGATTTCAGTTTGACAGAGAAATTAACAAATTGCATGACATGGTGGGTGTCATGCTTTACATTCTTTTGTCAGGTTTTACAAACTTCTTCTTACAAAATGTTTTGCAAAAAATTAAATTTTTTTTTGTCACCTTTGCAATTTTTGTGGTCACATATGCAATTTTAGAGTACAAAATCATCACAGCATCAAAATCTTAATCCTGGTTGTTACAATTTGGCATCAAAATCTTAGCCTCGATTGTTACAAACCACTCTTTGAACTAAATATTTTGAAACATGTATTTGTGTAGCTATATACACAAATTAATAAAAACTTATGAGAAGTATTATCATAAACTAACTGAAATATATTGTTATATACCTTTGAATCATTGTTTCCTGTTTTCTCTTGAGACTAAAAAGAGAATTCCAAAATAAAATTAAGAAAAACCTACTATCCAGGTTATAGACTTAAAAATACTCAACACGTCAAATACGAAATCGTGAAGCAAATGTTTAAAATACTAACTCTATAACAGAAGCAAAATTTTTTTTCAATAGTTTGATACTTGGATTATGGAGAGCAAAGTTAATTGAAAGAGTTCAACATAGTTAAAAATTTACTGAACTATACTAATTATGAAATAAAGTTTTAGTAGAAATTTCACTAATTCTGTAAAGGGAAAAATATGTATACATATGAATAAACAAAAATTTTAACTGAATAGCTTTGACAAATTTTAATTAAATATTTTATTTACTATGCCACAAATAACAACTATTACATTATTTATATCAGCAATTTTCAAACTATATGCTCCAAAAAAGGCACTGCTGTGCTTAGAGAGGTTTACATTGTGACAGATTAATTTTATTTCAACTACAAAATTTTTAACTTTTGTAAAGTGTATTTTCGAGTTAATACAGTAAGAATAATTTATTTAAAGTAATAGTTATTGTATTATTTAATTAAATTATACAATTAAATTTCTTTTAAAAGGCCACTTGAAAACAAAAAAGGTACTATTATATACATAATTTTTTGTTAGATCAACAACAACAAAATTTTTTTTTGGCAGGTTGCAAAATTTTAGTAATTAGCTTGCATGAGGAAAAGGTTAAAATCCAGATGAAAAAGGTTGAAAATCACTGACACAACACTACTTACACACAAAAAGAGAAATCTAACAAATTAAATTACTTAACAGAAAAGATTTAGAGTATTATATGAAAAAATAACTTATTAATTGATATAAATAACATTATCTGTATAGTAAAAATGATCTCACTGGAATTCTTGTGCAAACACAATTAATAATAGTGTGCAATGCTGATCTCTGTATATCAGGCATTGGCATAAGCTCTCCATCAGCTGCTTGAAGCAAGACACTAGAAATTTGAACAACAAAGTAAAAACCTGATCAATGACTAGCCAAATCACATTCAAATTTATTAATGTAACTTATAATTTAAATTTGATACTTGTTATATATTTATTGTACATGTCAATTTAATTAAAAAAAAAACTGGATTTTTTTGTATTGAATTTGATTTGAGTAACTCAAAACTGATTGTCATCATGCACATTAAATCATTAACATTGAATTTATTTACCTTTTGGAAACACCTATTTGTACCAAAATGAGTTAAATGACCCATTTTTCATTTGGATGCAGGTAACAGAGCAAAAATCAGGAAAAACCTGCGGCCGTATGGTAATGGACTTCCATGCAATTCGGTACTGGGAGCAATTGTGAGATTGCTTAATGTTGCATGTTTGAAGTTGTTTCTCAAAAACTACTTAACGTAGACAAATATGTTTTACATTTTTATAATCTGTACAAAATTTTCTTTTTTTCACTTTGGCAACAACAATTTTAAACATCATATTTAATCTAAAATTCAGTTGCAAAAAATTGAAAATTGTCATTTTTGACAAAATTAAAAACATTTCTATGGGCTAAAACAATTTTATGACATTGTTGAAATTTATGCCAGTTACAGTACTAGGTATGAAAATACTACAAATAGAGTTTGGAAGTCGCGTTTTAATTCATTTATCTACAAAATAACTGATGAAAATAACAAAATGACAATTTTCTACTCTAAATAGGCATAAAAAATCAAACGAAGGAAAACTGATAAAACCGACATTTCACAGGAATACAGTTTAATATGTTTATTACTTGTAAAAAAAATTCAGGATTGTAATCCAAGTCTTAAAAGCAACAATAATAAAGAAAAAATCACAATATTTTCTTCCCAGTCTATTCATATTACGAGAACTTTCAATGATAACAGGGAAATTAAATACAGATAATGAAACCCTAAATCAACAAAGATATACCAAATCTTTTTTAACTCAAAAAGTGAATTACAAAAAGCAGAAAAAAAAAATCAGTGACAAAACAAGCTTAATAATTTCAACTTAGTGTCATAGTCTCGCAATGCATGACTTTGAACTAATTACTTTTTCAAATTCACTATGTGGTAAAACTCCCATGTTAAATTTTGCATCTTATATAATTGAAACAAAGTTTTCTTGTGCTGCCGAATTCTTTTTAAACTCTTTACTTCTTTCAGTGATTGCGATAAATATGAAACACATTTCTAACGTACAATTGGGAATAGGAATATAGCAATGATATTTACACGTTCACGTAATGGCAGCGGTCACTGAAGGAACACTTCTGGATTGCCACTAGAACATTCACTGGTGTTCGAAAGCTTTCGGTTCAGCAAAAAGTTATCAGTTTGGCAAACCATGCACATTTATAACCATAATTCATTCAATAGTGTTTATTTATTCGGTTATCTGTTCATCAATGTAATAGCATCTCTTTCAAACAGGGTACCCACTCTTTTTTTTCTAACTAAAAATAAGGAATTTCTAAGCACTTTCTAGGACAAAATAATGACTTTCTAAGGACTTATATAAAACAGTGAAGAAACCGTATTATACAATGCTACAATGCTATACCTGACTTTCGACCAAATGGGGATGTTCTTAGATTAGTTAATCTTGAACAGTAGTATGTAAAAAATTTAATATTCAAGTCTATTTTCTAAAAATTATACACAAATAGTGCCATACCAAAATGAGATTTTTCAAAATTCAGCAGTTATATATTCACATATTAGTAATATGTAAGTACAAAAACAAATTATAGAATGGAAACCGCAAGAAAAAAAAACATAGGATGTTTTTCTTTTATCTCTTGCATTTGCCTTTATAAAAAGAGAAAGAAAGAGTTAAGTTTGATGAGGACAGGGCTTGATGTTGCCGGTCTCCCAGCTGCTGTTGCGAGTTTGATTTTGTTTTCTTATACTTTTCATATTGTTTTGTTCTTACTTTTTAATGGTTTTTAGTTTAGTGCATGAGCAATTTTTTAGCATATTGCTGCTCCTGCGTAGGAAACACCATTTTGTGTTGTCTGCGTCAGGCTCCTTCCTGATCCACCAACACTTTCATTTTCAAACATTTCCCAAATATTTTTTATACTAAATTTTGTTTAGTTTTAGAAATTATATTGCTTACTTTGTTATGTCTGCAGAATCATTAAGCTTATGAAATGGAAATTACTCACCCCAGTAATTATTTTATAATACACCTTCATAAATTCATAATGAAAATAATTAGTAGATTTATTTGTTGGCACATCGGAGGTTTCAATAAAATAAAGTTAGTGGCAAACTATTCATTTACTAAAAGGATGGAAAAGGATTGCAAGTTGCATACATCACAGTCAAATTTGACTGGATAGGAGACCAAACAAGTTTAGAAGAAAGCATTTCTCGTGAACCGAAACAGATTACAAGAGCTATGCAAAAACTATCAGAAATTTATAAAATTTATGATATGGTTAAAAAAATATAATGCAATTTTATTGAATAGATATTCAACTAGTTACAACAGTCCCAGCCTATGCCATTCGGTGTATCACCACGTAATTTTGAACAACGGTCATATGACGAGGCAACATCTGAGCTGGCACCCCACTCTTCAAACTTCCACACCAACCGAAAGTGAGAACTTTCGGGTACAACAGGTTTAAAGTGCACCAGCTGCCTCTACACCATATGCTTACAATCATCCATGCCCTAACCCTTATTCGAACCAGAAAATTGAATAGATATATAGAGCAATTGAATAAAACAAAATTAATTTGAAAATAACTATCTAGGCTGACGATGGAAACGGATTGTGCATGGCATAACAAAAGCAAAGTAAAATTTAATCACAATCAGCCATTGAGTATTTGTCACCCTGATACAAAGAGAAAAAATTGTAAAGCATGGAAAAATTACTTTCATTTTCGGTCAGTGGCCAAATACGATGCAAGATCGAAATTTTCAGCCAAATCTTTATTCAACTTTACTGGGATAGTTTTTACAAAGAATTAAGAACGTAAAAAAGCAAGATTAAAAAAAAATTGCAATATATTGGGTTGCCACTCAGCTAGCAGTATTAATTAAAATAAATTATCTTTATATTGTTTTTAATTCACCAACAAACTTAAAAATTCCCTTCCCCATGATTACAAAAACTTTTTAAAACATTGCACTTGCAAACAAAATTAATTTACATTTGATGATCGTATTCAAGTTTGTCTAGTAGGGCAACTATTTTGCGATAGGCTCTTGCAATGCAAGTTAAAAACAGACCGATTTTCATGGGTTTTCAAGTTTTTAAAGTGTTTTACATGCTTATCAAGAGTCATCATACACCTAAGCAGTTTTATCGCTGATCGGCTGCTAAAGACGTCAGAAATATTGTGAAAAATTATCGTCATTTTACAATCACTAAATTATACCAAACTTTTAGTTGGGAGTACTTTGTAAAGAATACTTTTTGATACTGTCTTTCCCCATTTTTAGAGGTACTAGAGCAATTTGAAATTTGTATCAAATAGGCAAAATCTCTATTTTTGCTGATCCCTGAGAATGAGCAGTGACGGATATATAACTATATCATGTCATTTCCTAAAAGACCTTTTACCATGGTTCCCACATCTTTGTTCAAAAAAAATTCAAGGACTTTTCAAAACCAAAAATATATTTTTCAAGGACCTAAAAATTTTTTATAACGACCTAAAACAAAAGTTGTTGATAAAAAAAATGTAAAAAAAAAATACATAATTTTTTTTAAACTACTGAGTCAAAAAAAAGAAAGGTTATCATCAATTTTGGTAATAATTTGGATTATCTTTCTCACAGAACCTGTGATTTTTTTGTTGCAAAGTGGGCATCTCGTCTCAATGCTAACTATCAGGCTACTTGCACACCTATCGATTTTGGTGTGCGATAAAATATTATACGATAAATTCTTTGGGTGGCACAAAGAAAAGTATGAGAGCTTGCATCCTGTGTCCTTGCACAATCTCCATTTTGCTGACGTCCACTGCCACTACAACAGACGGCTGTCATGGTTTATTTTGTTTGAGAAACAAAACAAATCAAAAGTTTTGTCTGGTGATAGAAACTTACACTAGAGAATAAAAAAAGCCCTATTTTTGCAACCATTAAAGATAGATTAAAAATTTTAACGGATTTGAAACCTGCAAAATTTTTTTTACCTAAAGACTATCTTAAATATGATTTTCTTTAATTTTTTTTTGGCTTCCTTTCTTTGGACGCATGCCAGGTTTCCAGTGACGTCCTGACTGCTAAAGCTACGGTTTCCTAAGAAAGTGGTGCTGTTATCTAGCAACCGTGATACGTCATGATGCAGTGGGATAGCAAGGGGGCCATCTTAATGGAGACCAGAGGTGTCAATTTAGACAGACAGAATACGGTGGAGAATGGATTATCTAGATGTAGCATTATTAGTATATCATGTGGTGTCAAAGCGCAAAACACCGGTTTCATTCAGTATGACGCTCAAATGGCGCACCTAGTGCTAGTCTGAACAAAGGAGGAAACTAGTCTGGACAAGTTCCAATGCAAGATGAATTACGCAACTATGTACTAGTTAAAAAAATCAAGTACTTTCAAGGACTTTTCACCAAGTTCCATAATTTCCAAGGACTTTCAAGGGCCCCTAGTTAGGAAAAAAAAATTCAAGGACTTTTCAAGGACCATGGGAACCCTGTTTACTGAAGAACGTAACATAAAATTTTTTAATTTGTGTTAATAACTTATTGAAATATAGAGTCTCAAACTGATTACTATTAGTGCTAAAAAAATCTACATTTGTGTGACCTTAAACTTTAAATCAATAAAAAAATATCTATATATTTTGGACATCTAATATTTGGCAGTTCCACCTTACTATATGTGATCTATTTAAGAAATTTTCATTGAAATCAGTGATGTGTCAGCCACAGACGATTTGCTTATTTTGCGTGGAATAACCCAACAGTGGAATTAGTGCAAGTATAGCGATAAATAATCCATAAAAAATTCTTCTCCCTCAGCTGAACTCCACTACGTTTTCCTCTTTAAGAAATCAATCTTAATTAAAAGAAAAAATGACTTTGTGGACTTAACCAATCTAAAAATCATCATTCTGGTCTAGAAAAGATTAAAAGCCCTATATCTTGAAAATTTTGACAAGGTGACAATATAATCATTATGTTATGCTGAATATAAACATCTTCTCAAAGTTATATATTTAGGATATAAAACATCAATAAAAATTAAAATCAAATGCTTTAAATTTCATATATAAATAGAATTTACACTATCAGAAAATATTTATACTTACAGTATTCCAGTTATATTGAAATATTCTTGACTTGATACTCTTTCACAAAACATAAGTTGTGTCATTGATGTTAGAGAGCATATTTTTAAAACATCTAAAGCATTTTTCACAGTTTCAGCCCTGAAAAAATTTAAAACACAATTTTTAACTCTCGCAACAAGTAAACTAAACTGTTTTCCCGATTTTTTTATAGGGAGCAGCACAAATCATTACTAAGTTTTTGACTATTTGTACTAACTAAAATTGCACCATTATGGGATATAATCCACTTCAGTTAGTCAGAAGAGTTATGAGCAGGGCCACGATTTTGTTGACAAGTCCTTTAGCCCTTAGTAGACAATGCACATATAAATAGAAAAATTATACTTGAAATCTAATTTTGTATAGCATTTTTTATTTTTAGATCATTTTAGGTTGGTTATGTTTTAATAGAGCCAGGGTCATATTTGGCCATGCCTGTGCTAAACACAAAACAGGCATCAGATCATTTTTAGATTTCTCAGGCATAGATAAAATTTTTGGCACATTTTAATTTTGTTCTGTGTTTGAATCATGTTTTGTTGACATTCTCAAGTCGCAATTTTTTATTTTGTTATTACTACAAATACATTACAATTGACTTGTCTGCTTTTTATTGTAAATGACACCATACAACATTTGGTACAACCACAAATATTTTGTTTAACTATTTATTTTAGCTTAAAGATTTACAAAAATTATATATTCAGAAAACTAACCTGCCAGAGTAACTCAATTCAAAATATGATGTGATGAGATCCAATAAAAACATCACACCTTCCAAATTTAGGAATTCCTCAACAGGCTTCCAAGGATAATTAGGTAAAAGAATTTCCCGCCACATGTCCATGTAGCCTTCAATGCTTTCGTATGATAAATTTACAGCCTATAATGAAACAACAATTTTTAAAACTTTCATGTTCTCATACATTTCCATTTACATAGCAACCAAAGAATTATTAATAATTAAATGAACATATATTTGATGCAAGATGAGTTTCAAATCAAGCTTTCAATAGAAGGTAACTACTAGATTTGATCCTGAATATTTAAAATTTGACATAAACACAGCTGTTTTATAAAAGCACTAACCTTATAATGTTTACTTTGAGTTTTAGGATGATCCATCTTTCGTGTAGACGAAACTTGCTTATCGATCTCTGCAACTAAATGGCCTTCAAAGTACCTCTTCAGAGCTCCACAGACATGCCTTGTAGTTTGCCGGTTAGCAAAAATCTGGTCATCACTCAAAGTTCTTGAGTTATTTATATTTAATACAAAAATATCTAGTGTACTCATCTGAAAATTAAAAAAATAAAATAAAACATCATTAATATAGAGTTTTCAAGTATAGACTTGTCAATAAAAAAACAAACCAAATGCTTCAACATATATGCAAACCTGACAACTTCTAAGAAAACCTGTAGGGCTTTTTGCAGCATAAAACCAACGGCAAAGTTCAAAATGAGTACAACAAACTGAAGTTAGAAAAGAGATGGCTAACTAACAATTTAAAAATATTTCACAATATGCCTAAAACTTTGAATCCTAATGTTGATTCGCCCAAAGCAAATTTTCTGGCCATCTGCCTAGTTATTCCAATTTTGAAAATATAGTGCTTTTTAGCCTTTCTTTCACTATAAGTGTGAAATCTTGCTTCCCAAAGCCAATTTGCCTACAGCTTTTATTTATGTAACTTTTTATAGTGATCAACCCGACTCCATTTTTTATAGCATCCAATACTTTATGGATTGCCACAAAATGGTGCTAAATGATAAAATTGCAAATTTCTCACATCGAAAAGGAAAAGAAAAACAAAATAAATTTTTCTATCTGGAAGACCAAGAAAGAAATGGTTTTCCAGAAGAATTTCAGAAAATCCATTAGAGTTGATAGGTATACATAAGTATAAAACATAATCAACCTGATTTGCAAATTTCCTTTTTGCAATAGCTCACATTAAATAGGTAAACATCATCACCACAGAACCCTTTGAATTGACATTGACTATCAATTGCATATATTTCAGAATAATTATCATTTACACTGCAGGTTTTTACAAGACAGAGATAAAAAATACTATTCGAAACAGACTAAAATTTACTGGATTGAAAAAATCTCACTGACTTTTAAGAGCAAAACTAGGAGTACTAATTGTTGAACTAGAAATATTTAGAATATAAATTAACCAAATTGCTTGAATAATAAAATGGCATATTACTATGCCAAATTAATTGTTATTCAGTTTTTAGGATTAGCACAAAAATGCTATGAAGCAGTTTTTTCAGGCCAGTGCAGTAATTTGGTGCAATTAGAGTTGTCAGCAGAGAATATTATACAAGAAAGAATATTCTCCAAACATTAGAATGTCACAAATTTAATATTTAAACCTCCCTTTTCAGGAAATTGTAATTTATTGAATGCAAAAATGAATCTGGATCTTGTTCTGAATATCTCAACTTGTAAAAATGGACACTTTTTCTACCAAGGTACAGATATATAAGTTGATCGATATATCCTTGAAAGGTGATTAATCGCATCAATGGAAGTTTAAAAAGAACTTCTTCCCTCAAAATTCTGTATGTGAATGGCAAGTAAAGAAGTAATACCTGCATTATTAACAATACATCATAATTCCATTTCAATTAGCTATACAATCAATATCTTAGTTGAGCTACTCAAATCTGTGTAATTATCCTAAATACTTATGCTTTTCTGGTTGTAGGTTTCCAAACATACAAATTGTCCTTTACCAATGCTTCATTCATTGTACAAAATATATTTTTAATAATTCCAATAAATTTTACTTACAACATTGAACAGCTTTCGTAATCCATCTTGCATGTCAAAATGTTCTAGAATAATCCTAAACGCAAATGCATACCCAAAGAACATGGTTGCATGGCAACGGCTGGAATCATGGGAACATTCAAGAAGCCAAAGGGCATAACTTTGGAAACAAAAATATTTTATTAAACATTGAAATATATCAGAATTTAAATTATAAATATTATTTGCAGGGCTTATAACAGATTTTAAAGTGTAAAAAAAGTGACTAATCGAACAAAAAAGTGACAAATAACAATAATGCCAAATATATACAAGTATAAAGATAGAAAAGAAAAATATACTCTCCAGTCACCCCTATCTTTTTCTTTTTTGGAAGGATATTTATTTTCTTCATTTAAAAAGCATATTTTGAAACAATATATCTCTATATTAAAAAAAAAGTTACAGCAGCCGCTGCAGGATTGAAAACTGTGTTGTTTAGCTCAATTCTTAAGACTGTTTCCCTAAAATGTTCGGATCAGAAAAATACGAAATTGACATGGTTTGTTCATTGTGTTCTCTGGACAATCGTAAATATCTTTTTCCGATGCGGTTATTAGTTTAGGGTTTATTACGTGTCAAAGTTGATAAAGCGAAACTTCTTCCGCGAGTGAGCAAAACACATACAAATTTTCAGACCTAAGCCATGAGTGTTTTTTAGAAATTTTAACTTGGTTCTTGATAATATATATTTTTTTTAATTAGGGAAAAATAGAGATACTTTTGTTATTTTTTACAAATTGTCATTCTTATTACTATTAGTTTTCAATTTTAAAAATATCCCAGTAAACCTCAGAATGTACTCTTTCTTACAGTACAATTATTTTTGAAATTGGTTAATAAATAAATTTGATGCGATCAAAAGTTGGTCATACAAAATTTGGAATCTTTGGATATTTTCGTTACTCGTTTTGTTAAAACCATAATATCTACAGCTTAAAACTATTATTTTTTAAATTTGAGAACATCACTGAATACATTACATTATACTCTTTCTTATGGTACAATTATTTTTTAAATTGGATAGCCAATAAACTCGATGCAATCAAAAGTTGGTCATACAATTTTCGGAACTTTCAGATCATAATTTCCAATACAAAACTAAAATTGTCATATCTATATCTTATTACTATTAGTTTTTAATTTTGAATATATCGTAGTATACCTCAGAATGTACTCTTTCTTACGATAAAATTATTTTAAAAATTGGTTCATAAATAAATTTGATGCAATCAAAAGTTGGTCACACAAATTTCATATTTTTTAGTTCGCATGACAGGTTTTTCTCGCAGATGAGGGTTGTATTTTTGACTGTCGGGTTTGCCAGATATCAAATTTATCGTAGTAACAATTGCCATAAAAATTTTATTTTTATTTGGCGAGAAAAAAGGTTAACTTTTTTCACTATGTTCGCAGTAGGTTTATCAAGAAAGTACAAAGTACTGATCGTAAAGTTAGGAGATTAACACGTTTACTTGAAATTGCACATGGAACAAGATGCAAAAGGTTTTTTACTGATGCGGCTATTAGTTTAGAGTGCATTAAGTGTTAAAGTAAAAAGAGGGAAATCACTAGTGAAAGAAATGTTGTTTTGCAAATGGGATCTGTGAAAGGCGTGTTGGTTTGCTAAGCAAACCAAATGAGATTGCGTAGCAATCCCCGGGGGTTTTCGAGCATAAGCAAGCAGTGGGCGGAGCCCTCTAGTCATCAAAAAAATTAAATAATTTGTAATCATGATTTTTAAATATGTTGTTCCTTTTTGACATAGCTTGAAGAATTTTTTCCATTTCTTTGGAAGATTGTCTGAATTTTTTTTTGTAGAAAAAGTCTGAATTTAATTTTGTCTTTGAAGAGTTGAAATTAATTTAATCTTTTTCCTCTCAAGAGAAGGTGCATTTTTTTAAGTTTGTCTTTGCTGACCCGCATCATCTGAGACTTTTGTCACTCCTTCAATCATTGTCCGAGCAAGTACTGCTTCCTTAAAATCTTTATTTTTAATCGCCTTCTTAAGCCTATCATTGGTTTCCTTTAACAAATTTGAAGCACTGTCCAAAGCCTCACCCTCTTCCTTATGCATAATTTTAAGTTTACGTTCTTCTTCTATTAGCTTTCTTTTGTATGACAGCTGTTTTTTAAAAAATTTCTATTATTTTTTCTAATCTTATATCTAATATTTTTTAAACATTTAACATAGCAATGTAATGCATCTGAACCCTTATAAAAAGAAATTCCTTTTCTTCTCTTGCACATTCTGAAGCGCTTTAGAAATTTGATCTCCAATCACAATAGCAACCAGAGGCAAGTTTCTAAGGACATATATCTTCCATTTTATCAATCTACAAATCTAGAATAAATTTCTCTTTGTAGATCCTACCTAAAATTGTTTCTAATCAACAATTCAAGTTGAGAATGAAGGTTATGCATTAGGTGTACCTTTTTCTGAAGAAATTCGGTCACACGATTATATATACTTGCACTTGATACGACAAATATCACCTGAGCCTTCATGGTTTCTCATCTAAGTAAATGAATAATTTTCGTGTAGCCTGGTCTTTATATCACGTTTGGCTTCTTTATTGGAATGTAGTGAAGGAAATACTTTTGCACTGCAAATCACTGTTCAAGCAACCTTTCAGTAGTTGGCTTTAGGCTTAGCCGCCAGCTTGAACAATTCTTGGTGAAACAGTGAGTGAAAAGTTTCAAGTCTTATTGAATTTGTTTGTATGTTGACCAATGCTTAGGCCACTGATTAAAAAAATCTGTGACTAGAAAAACTTCCCGAAGCTTCAAAGCCGACTCTCTTCTTCCTATATCAATATTATAGCAACCGGTGCGCCAGTGCCATAGCATCACATTACGAACGCCTCAAAATAAATATAAAAAAGGTTTGGTTTTATTGGAAGCACAGGCATCATTAAGAAGGGGGAGGGGAATCCCCCCCCCTGAATGACGCATCTGCTGTGGAGGAAACTAGCGAGAAGAAGTTTCGATGCAAGGTGAAATTACACAATATGTACAGGATGACATTTGACTTTTTTTAGAGGAAAAAATGAACTGTTTTAATTGTGCACTAAAAATTGTTTTCTCCAAGTAAAATTTAAGAACTTAAACACCTGAAAAAGTGACAAAAATAAGTGACAACAAGTAATGTGTTATAAGCCCTGTATTTGTTTTTAAAAAATAGGATTTTTACTGTTCATTAATATAAAATTTCCATAAGTATTTTTTTATAAGTACGCTGAAGTCAACTTACTGTACAAGTTCAGAAATAACTGCAGATGGTAACAAACAAATCTAATAGAGAAGAGATTTAAAAATTAAATACAATAATGAATGTAGAAATATTAGTTTGTGGATATGAAATTATTACATTAAGAAAATTTGTTTAAGAATATGTAATGCAGTTGCAGCCATAGACAAATATAAATTCAGGAAATTAAAATATTTTTGCTTGTTATGAATAAAATATCCATTATATATTATATTCCAAACAAAAATATCCAAAACAATATTAATTTATTAGTGAAATAGATTTTATTATTTTTGAGAACAGATATTAATTTTTGAAATTGAAGTTTCACAATTAAATTTGTTTATATTTATTGAATCTTTGTTTGCTAGGTGCTAACGTAGAAAAACAAGACATAATTGATGTGTTTAACAAAGATTTTTATAAAACAAAAATATTTTAGTATAAATAAAAACTATTAACTTTATCACAAGATTTCTTCTTCAATTATCAAATTAAGGAAAGACAAACAAAAGTAATACATTGAATACAACTTTAGTGAAATCCACAAAAGAGAACTATCTCACAATCTCCACATGCCATGTTTTACAAGAAACTAAAAAATGCAATAATTTTCTTGAGAGGCACTGTAGCTAAAGGTTTTCGATAACCTTAAGCTTTCACAATAATTCATTACAAGATTTCAGCAGTGCAAATGAAAAGTCAGTACACATGCATGGTTCCCACACCTTTATACAAAAAAAATTCAAGGAGTTTTAAGGACTTTTCAAAACCAAAAAAATATTTTTCAAGGACCTAAAATTTTTTATAACAACCTAAAACAAGGCATACACAAAAGTTGTTAATTAAAAAGAAAAAAATGTGAAAAATATAAAAAAAAGACACAAATTTTAAAACTACTATATATAATAGTAAAAAAAAAAGTAAGGTTATCCAATTTGGTGAAATTTGGATTTTCTTCTCGCAGAACCTGTGATTTTTTTTTTTGCAAAGTGGGCTTCTTGTCTCAATTGCTACTATCGTACTACTTGCACACATATTGATTTCGGTCAAACGATAAAATATTGTACGATAAATTCTTTAGGTGGCACGAAGAAGAGTATGGAAGCTTTCACACGGTTCGATCTACAAGACACAATCTCCATTTTGCTGTCGTCCACTGCCTACAACAGACAGCTGTCATGGTTTATTTTGTTTGAGAAACAAAACAAATCAAAAGTTTTGACTAGTGTTAGGGCTTTTTTATTCTCTAGTCTAGGTTTCTATCTTTGCGATCGTTACAGATAGAGTAAAAATTTCAACGGATTTTAAATCTGCAGAAAATTTTACAACAAAAAGATATCTTAAATGTGATTTTCTTGAATTTTTTTTCAATTATAACTTTTACATTTTTGCAATAAGAATTTGGCTTTATTTCTTTGGATGCGCGCCAGGTTTCCAATGATGTACTAACTGCAAAAGCTAGTTTCCTAATAAAGCGGTTCTGTTATCTAACGGCCGTGATACGTCCTGATATGGCGGGCATAACAAGGCGTCCGTCTTTACAGAGACTATAGGTGTCAAATTAGACCGACAGAATACTGTGGAAAATGGACGATCTAGACATAGAATTGTTAATATATCAAGCAGTGTTAAGGGTCGAAATAATGGTTTCATTCAGAATGACGATCAAATGGCCTGCTGTGGAGGAAACTAGTCTGGGCAAGTTTCAATGCAAGACGAAATTACACAGCTATGTACTAGTTAAAAAAATCAAGTACTTTCAAGGACTTTTCACCAAGTTTTGTAATTTTCAAGGACTTTCAAGGGCCCCTAGTTAGGAAAAATAAATTCAAGGACTTTTAAGGACTTTTCAAGGACCGTGGGAACCCTGACATGAAAGAGTTAGCAACCTATATAAATTTAAGAACAGTAATGAATTACCTTTTCCATAGCTTCTTCTATATATGAAAGGTAATATAAGCAAATTGAGACACCAGTAGCAGCAATGGATGGAAAAGGCACTTTTAAAAGAAGCTGTAAGCCGCCAATATTAAGAAATTCAATCGTAATTTTTTTATGGCACAGCAGTGATGCAAGATACTGCAATAAAATAATTAAAATGCTGATTACAAATAGGATATATAGACAAAATAATGCAAACAAGAAAAACTTATTAAAAAAATCCAATTTTTAAAGGATTTTACAAAATAGAGCTTTTGAAAAATAAAGACAGTAAAACATTACAATGAAATAAGAAGCATATGAGCCTAAGCTTTATTTACACTAAAAGCAAATTTCCTTTTGCACATTTGGTAAACCCTATATTTGACAGTAAAATAATTATATTTTGAAAATTAAATCTCAGATCATGCACTAGTATGGGATGCAATATTTTTTGTTAAGGTTTCATGATGTATTGTTTCAAAATATATGTTAATTAAGAAAGAAAATACTAAAACAATAATATATAATATTGAAATGAAGAATTACAAGCCCAGAACTTCTTTAATGTTTTCAAAATAAAATAGAGTGAAAACAGGTTTATTCTGAAATTTAACATCCCAAGAATAAATTAAGAGTAGAATTTTATAACTTACCTTTAGAGCTTCAAAAGCAAGTCTAACATCAGGGTTTTGGCGTAGGTCTATGTATTGAAGAATTAAAGGAAGAGCATTTTCTTCAAAAATATGGCCTAAAAGCTAAGATTTCATTCACATGAGAGAGTAATCCAAAACATATTTTTGATACAATTAATAAAAAAATACATTTGAAGCTAAAAATTAGCATGCAATAAACAAAGTATCTGAGAGCTCACAAACAACTTTATAGTGTGATTAGGTTTTGTTGACAAAAAAAGATACACCAATGTGTCAACAAAATCCTTGAAAAAAAATTTTCCAGATTAAAAAATTCCCATAAGAAATATCGTGATCTGCAATTGGTATCGATATACAGTATGGATATAACAATATTAAAAAAAAAATTTGGTCAGATGTGGTTAAAATCAGTCAAGTCATAAATGGATGCTAATTACTCTTTGGTCAATTCTGAGTTGTAGATAAACACATTTCCAAATTCAGGTCTTAAGACTTTACAAAATTGTTTACTAACATAGGCCCTACTTTTATGAAAATAAAATTATCATGAGATTTTACCATAAGTAAGTTAAGACAAATTAACTATGTTTATGAAATACTTACATCTTGATATTCTCCCATCGGAGTGAGGTATTGAAGTATGTACCGCTGTTCAGCAGCAAGTGTCAATGGGTAAACTTGATTAGAGCCAATCACATAATGTTCTAACTCAGACCAATTAGAATTTGAGCCATCATTAAAATTCAGGCAATGTTTAGCTGGTGAATTCTGCAACAAGATTGGTGTGATATTGTAATGCATAGAAATACATATTTTCCATTCACTTAACTTAAAAAATATTTTAAGGTTAAAGCGAAACCTTTAATTGGTGAGCTAACAATTTAAAACAATGATGCATGTCAAACTTGAAATAAAAATTTTAGTTACTTCAATTTATTCTTGACAAAAAGCTGTAACAAGAGATTAAGATTATAGCAATTAGCTGACAATAGGATATACGTCACTGCATATAACAATTGTAACAGGAACTAGCAGTCATATGTATCAATTATTTCAAAAACAATATAAGTTTATTGATATTTTGTCATAAAAGAAATAAATTACAGTTACAGTTAAAGCCCAAAGAATTTTAATAAAGTTGCATTTCTTTAGTACTAGAAACAGCCTTTATTAGCAGGGTATGAGAAATTAACTCACTATTAAAAAAATCTTCTGTAAACGCCGCAGGATTGAAAAGTTTTTTTTTTAATTCTTAGACAGTTTCTTGAGAAAGTATGGATAAGAAAATTACGAAACTAACATGGTATGTTCAAAATTGTACAGGGAAGAAGACGAAAAAGATATTTTTCTGATGCGGGTATTAGTTTAGGGTGCATTAAGTGTTAAAGTCAAAATAGCGAAATTTCTAATGCGAGTGAGCAAAAGACGTACAAATTTTCAGTCTTCTGACGTGGTTTTTCTTTTCAGAATAACTCTAAAAGCACATTTTTGCACAGACGAGTTTTTTTTTTCGAAAATTTAATTTGGTTTCTGATCATTTTTTTTTAATTCGGGAAAAATCAGAGCATTTTTGTTTTTAAAACTGTCACATCTATATCTTATTACTATTAGTTTTCAAATTTGAAAACATTGCAGGAAACCTTTGAATGTATTCTTTCTTATTGTACAATTATTTTTGAAATTAGTTCATACAGGCTTCCCACTATTTCAGAAATAAAATTCCCTAACTGTTCCAGGTTTTCCAGGCAAATTATTACAAAATTCCAGGTTATACTTAAGCAATTCACGATATTTTTAAGGGGGAAAACCAAAAAATATTTTAGCATTCAACAGCCAATAATTAAAAACCAATTTAAAAATTATACATTGTAAAAATTAATACACAAAACCCAAGTAATTTTGTATTAAAATAACTTATTAAAAAAATTCAACATATTTGACTTAAATAAATTTGTTATTTAATGGATCATAAGGCATTAAATTCTACAATTGAGCCTGTGGATGAAACAAAATTTTTTACCTGTTAAATATTAGCTGTTTCTTTTAAAATCAGTTGAAAAATTATATTTATAAAACAAAGTGATACGAAACTGTGTACGAATCGTACTGGCTATTTTTCTCCCAAGCGTCTGTGAAGTCAAGATCAATTATCTTCCAGGCCATTGAGGCAATTTTCCAGATTTTAGACGAAAATGTGTAATTTTCCCCGATTTTTTTTGGACAAAATTAAATTTCCCGATCCGTTGGAACCCTGTTAATAAATAAATTCGATGAAAAATATATAGTGTACAAATTCTCCCTCGCACAGACACGCAGAGATCCGAAGTCAAATTCTTTTGTGAAACCGAGGCTCATGGGAAATGCAGCTCGCTGTAACGTCAATGAACAGATGATTTCGCTTTTTTTTTTTACTTTAACACTTAATGCACCCTGAACTAATAGCTGCATCAGTAAAAAAAACCATCTCCATCTTGTTCCCTGTACAATTTTGAATAAACCATGGTAATCTCATAATATTCTGATTTGTACTTAATCGGCAAACTGTCTGAGAAACGAGCATGATGTCACAGCGAGTTTCAAGGCCTCTGGCAAACCAGTTAGTCAGAATATGTAATCTTAACTGCCATGAATAAGAATGAACGTGTGTCGCTCTACGATCTAAAAAGTACAAAGTTTGTATGACCAACATTTGATCGCATCGAACTTATTTATTAACCAATTTCAAAAATAATTGCAGTGTAAGAAAGAGTACATTTTAAGGTATACTGCAATGCTTTTAAATTTAAAACCAATAGTAATAAGATATAGATATGACAGTTTTAACAAAAAAATAACAAAAATGTCCCGATTTTTCTCGAATTTCAAAACAATATTATCAGGAACCAAATTGAAATTTCTAAAAAAACTCAACGAGCTGCAAAAATGTACGTTTAGAGGTACTCTAAAAAAATCATTATTGAACACTCAAAATTTTTACGTTTTTTGCTCATTCGCGTTAGAAATTTCGATTCTTCAAATTTGACACTTCATAAAAATTAAACTAATAGCCGCTTCGGAAAAAATCTCCAAAATGGTCCAAGGAACACGATGAAGAACAAGCTAGGTTAATTTCGTAATTTTCTGACCCGTACTTTCTTGGTAAACTGTCAAAGAATCAAGCTAAACAACCCAGTTTCCAATCCTGTGACAGCGGCGGTAACTTTTTTTAATAGAGAGACTTTGTACAAAGAAAGAAACATGTATTCTGTACCAGGTTATTTCACCCTTAATACCATTATTAAATTTTAATTAGAAAAAAAGAAAATTAAAACTTTAATTTAAATCTTAATTTTTTTCAATAAGAAACACTTGATTTAACCTTCAGACTATGGCCAGTACAGCAGTTGTACCGTGATCGCGCCAAGAAGGAATTTTAACTATGGCCGGTATGGCAATTGTATCTTGAAAGTTATAAGAATTGCGCCAGTTATATCTATCTATAGCCATAGTCAAAAGGTTAAATTGGCACCTGATTCTAAGTAGTAAAGTTCTGACCAAACTTCTAAAGTAAAGCAAAATCTTAATGAGAAGCATTAGTCTTATTATCCAGGTGATGTGATTTTTACCTTTACATTTGATTTTCTCACACCAATTTTAGATTCGGCTGGAAAAGGACTGTATCTCAATGATCTAGCTCCATCCTGTATTAAAAAAAAAAAGAACTTAATGAACAATCAGGGAATCATGATTCATTTGAATAAGACTGATATATTTGTTACAAATAGCATAAACTGTGTCCATTTTCACTGTACTTAACTAATTTTTGACAAGAAATAGCATTGCGAACTGCTTCATTTTAATCTGAATAGATGAGAGCAGAGAATATTCTCGAAACAATACATTTTGAGAATGAGAATATTCTCCAAAGATTGAAATTTGGAGAATATTCTATTTAAAACCTAATTTTTCAGAAAATTGTAATCTATTTAATTTTATTAACTGCAGAAATGAACATGAAGCTTATTTTATGTATCATTTACAACATATAAGCACTGTGTTATAGAAATTAGTTATAACCGTTACTTTTTATTGAAAAACTTGCAAGATTTTTCTATTTTTATCATAAAATGAAATGAAAATCTGCAAATTATATCAAATGGAAATAAAGAAAAAGTTAACATGCTAATGCAACATTATACCATAATTTTTTCTGGTTTTTTTTAAATTTTATGTTTAATAATTCTACCTATGAGCTAAGTTACTTAAAACTAATTGTATTAATTTTGATTATTAATGCATACTTTCAAATTTTGGGGGATTTTTCATCTTTAGGAAAAGCATATTTAGAATTAGATTTGTAGTAGTTAAAAAGCTGTTGCAAAAGTAAAAATCGTGATTTTTTTCCATCTCACATATTCATTTTTAGACTTAAAAACTATGTGTCATATTTTAATTTTTATGCATTTAGAAAAGAAAATTATCGATTATTCTCCTGCTGGAGAATATTCTCTAAAAGATTATTACTAAGAATTTTACATCTCTACCTGTGAAGTTAAAAATGGTTGCTTTTTAAGGTCCAACCATTTTGGTCAATATGAACCAAACACAAGAAAGCCAATGTTTAGTAATGATCGTACATATAGACCCAGGGACGAATTAAACCTGTGCCACCAACAACTTTTCAGATTGTTAGCGCAGCAAGCAAACCAGATTAGCCTTATCAATCCCACACATTGTAATCTGATAAATATTCATTTGATATCCAAAGAATTTTTAGTAAAACTATATAATATTTGCAACACACTAAAGTTTTGAGAATAAAATTATATTTTGTACAGAGTACACATCTTTAACTTTTTACTTGTCTTAAAAAATCCGTTTCGAGTCAGTTAATTAAAAATACTTTTAATTTTTAATATTTTTAAAGCAAAAATATGTGGGCCTTAAACATTTTTGCACACAGATTGCATTTTTCAACTTGATATTTTAAGGCCTTTTTAGTTCAATTTAATATCTTTAAATTGCAATATACTCTAAAATTGTGTGCATTTTTACTGGATATTGCTGCAAGAGAGATGTCAGCAAAACCTTAAAGATGTGATTCTGTTGCTTAGCTGGCCTAAGTAGTGATCACTTACTTTTCGCTTTTTGGATGACTTTCGAGAATTGTTTCTGGAACTTTCATCTAAGGAATTTGTCGATTTTTCATCGTATGTCCCACCAAGAAATGCAAATGGTCTTTCAGGAATATGAGCTTCGTCTAATGAAGGAGGATTTTGCAAATATTTTTGGCTTAGGGTATGTAGTCTTCGCAGCATCAATGGTACCTAAAGTATAAGATTAGTTAGACACCTATAACAGTGTATAATTTTCATGCACAATACTGATTAGGCCTTTTTAATGGTAATTTTTAATTAACGTCGTACTAGAGCAACACAACAGGCTATTGACAACGGTCTGGGATCAAACCCCTAAGGGAAAGATCCAAGGACAACACCACGTAAATTTGAACCATGGTCAGATGATGAGGCAATACATGAGCTGGCACCCCACTCTCCAAACTTCTACATCAACCCAACGTGAGGACTTTTGGCCACAACAGATTTAAGGTGCACCAGCTGCCTCTACACCATAAACTTACAAACATCCATGCTCTGATCCAGGAACCTTCCGATCGAGATGCTAACACCTCAACAACCAGATCAGTTATTTGGCTTAGGCCTCGGATTCAAAGATTTTTAACTGTTCAGTTCTACACTCTATTTAAGACCTGTCAACACACTATCATTTGGGATGTCCTGAATAAAATATCAAATTTTCAAAGCACCTAAAAATACTTAATTTTGCATTTAGAACTTGTTAAAACTCAAAATGGCATTAATACATTAAAACGATTTGAAACCTATGAATTTTTAGATATTTCAACTTCAAATGCATTTTGTGTGATTTTATCCAAGATGAAGTGGTGTAAAAATGCCACAGTATGCTAACGGAAAACAATAAGGACAGGTTACTAAATAGGTACACTAAAACCATATTTTGTTTCCAATATTCATGAAAAGGTGATAGAAGATTAACTTAGTGTTTGAAAGTATATGTATTAAGAAAAACATTTTAGTTTGCTTCTGTATAAAATTTTCACGATCCACTTGATCAAGGGATTGAGTGCTCATGCACGTGATTGAGGCTCCTGAATTACATCAATCCTGCAGAGAAATGCAGGCTAAATGTAAATTTGATATTTTTTTATTGTCCTTAATCTTTGATGACTAATGTGACTGCTTTCATGGAAGAGATGATGGATTGCTTCATGCCTGTGAGCACAGTTGTGTCCAGTAAGTTAGAGGCTGTACTGGAAAGAAGGTTGATTGCTTTAAGGTTATATTCTGCTACATGAGTACTAATTAGACCAGACAAAAATTTAGGATCATAACGGAGTATGTGCATGAAGTTTGTTGTGGAAAAGAAATAACACTCGAGGGAAAGATTATGAAATTTCGACAATGAATTTTACTTTTTGGTAGCACGTGCTTTCTTCAGGACTAAGTCGTTCTTTTTAGAGACTGCAACATAGCTTTACGTTAGAGTATCTTTCTATGAATTTGATTATAAGCGAATTAAATTTTGTTTCCATAAAGTTCAACATTGCAAAAAAAAAAATTTCAACATTTCACCAATTTAGAAACAGAACAGGAGAAAATATGATGCAACGTTTACTAGTTCTGTAGAGAATTCTAAATACCTCTTCTAGTTATTGAACAAAGTTTTACTCTATTAAACTCGCCACTGCTGGTATTTGTCAAACCTTGCTTGTACTAAAACAAATTAACTGCTATCGAAAGATTTTCTGTATACATTTTATCTATTTGGTTAATTAACAAAACAAATTTTGACACCTGTTTTTTCATTATAACTCTCACAAATGCAAAATTTCTAATTTCTCGTAAAACCTGAAGTTTTATCAGCAAAATTGCAACTGTGATAGAAGCTTTGTATTGTGACAATGGTTGTTGGTTAAAAGTTGTATTTGATCTGGTGTGAACAATGCCACCTGGCACAATTGTGAGAAGTTCATCTGCATTGTAAGATAGCAAGTTCAAACAAGTTCCATTAATTTCCAGTTCAGTATAACATATGGACGTCTTTATTATTATTGCTCTGTCGATTGATTGCTTTAAGAAGGCTAACTATAAATAAAGCACATAAAAACCGAACTGCAATATAAAGAAATAATTTATAAATGGGCACCATTGTAATTTCAAACAGCACTGTATAATTGAATTAACTATTGCAGTAATAAAGATAATTCTGCAAATTATTGTAAATTTTTTTTTATAAACTTATTTGATAGTCTAAAGTGATATTTTTGTTAAACTTTCCTCGATATTCCAAGCTAACAAAATCCAAAAGATTTTTGCATCATAAAAAGCAATGCTGATGTTCAACATTGTCATGCATAAATCTTTTGCACAAAAAAATGTATGTAGTGCTATAAGAATGACCCCAAAGGAAATTCTTTTTCTTTTAAGTATACCCACAATGCTTTGAAGCATCTTTGCAAGCACTCTATTTCAATAACTGATTTAATTATTCATTAACCATTTTAAAAGCTAGCAATTTATTAGTCTAGAAATCATAACAATTGTCCTTCATAATTGTTTTCCATTCTTGTTCTTTTATAATTTCCTTTAAAAACGTTTCTGAAGTATGAAATATCTGATAAATGCCATGAAAGGTCATCTCTGACTTTAAGATTTGAAAATCTGTTTGGAAAAACTAAAAAACAATTATGATTAGAATATTAATGCTTTGAATCTATCTCAATGTAATCTCCTGCACAAAATTCCCCTTCAGAAAACTACAAAAAAGAAACAACTACAACTACAAAAAAGAAAGGGCAACCAAATTTTATGAATAATTAATCACAGCAATTAGTTATTCAAATATGAGGCCAATTGTTTATGAAAACTAATTTCTATCAGAAAAGGGAAAAAAATGCCCCCAAATAAAAAAAGAAAATATTCAAAGCCCCAAATTTATGATAATTGCACCAAAATGAGCTTTATGAAAGCAATTTAAAACTGAAAAAGCAACATAGCCTTCTACTGCTGTATGTTTGGCTGCAGTTTGATCTAGGTATAACCAACTCAGCAATATTTTAATGCAAAATGGTGCCAAATATATGCAAAATATTAGCAATTTAGTTTTATAGCATATTTTTTTTTGTAAAAAAAAAAAAACCTCGATTTTAATGACAATTGAACATATTTTTTCATGGTTTCATGGCTGGGCATCGAAGTCTAAAATTAATGCCTAAAAATATTTCTTTTCATAAAGATAAAATAAGTTTAATTTTCTAAAAATCTGACTTTTAGAATGATATTTCATAGTAGTAGGCAGATATGAAAGTGTGATAGATTAGCATAACCACCATAATCACAAAAACTACAGTATGTGCAGACTTGAATAATCAATAAAAGAGAAATTAAATCAAAATCAAAGATGTAATTTTTATGCTATTCTAAATTAAATATTGTCTTCTGTGTTTTTATCTATGCTGTCTATATTTTCATAATCAGTTAGTGGCAACATTCAAACCAGACTTTCTTTCGTAATTGACTGGTACAAAACTGTATCAAGATAAAAATAATTAGCACAACTAATGACAAATAAAATAGCATATAGCTAATTTAATTATCAGTTGTATTCACAAATTTTATTAATTACTTACAAAGTAAGCATTCTTCTCTCTATAATTGGTAGCAATTTCTGGAACATCCATTGCAGCAGCTAACAGACCTGTTGCATAAGACTGTAGAGGATTTGGAGCTTTCTCAGCCCAATGAAGTAGACGAGGAACAAAACCTTCCTAAAAGAGAATTTATATTAAATGTAAAGTATAGGGTATAATTTGTCAGCTACTAAAGAAATACTGTTGTTTATTAGAATTTAAACATGTAGGGTCAGGACACATGTGAAATGTCTCGATGCATGATGCTTCTGATATCAAATGTTGCTTGATAAGTTAAATATCCTCTGTATCATTTGTTATATCATTAGAATATAATTTGTAACCATTGTTTTTAATTTGTTTCTTTTAATCGGGTTAAATTGTTTCTGTTTGTTGTGTTTAAATTGTTCATGTTCATGCCAGTTTAAATTGTTCATGTTCTTTAAAACCAATCATAAAAATATAATTAGTTTATATTCATTAAAAGATGTGATTCTTTCCAGAATCCGCCCTCAGACTTATTACTTCTGCTGCCTGCTCCACGCCTATTGCTGCCCTAGAAATTCAAACTGGTTTGGAACCTATGAAAGTTAGAAGAGAGAAACAAGTTCTTAAACAATTTGAAAAATTTAAAACACTTCCCCTTCAGAACTGGCAGGAATTAATACCTGCAAGAAAGAGACTTAAAACATGTCAATCATTCTTTTGTAAATCCAAGGACCTACTGAATAAATACAATATTAAAAATGATACTCATCCATGGTTCCCACGCCTTTGTCCAAAAAAAATTCAAGGACTTTTAAGGTCTTTTCAAAATTATAAATATTTTTTTCAAGGACCTGAAATTTTTTTGCGACCTAAAACAAAGCATGTGCAAAAGTTGTCAATTAAAAAGAAAAATGTGAAAAATATTAAAAAAAAAAACACCAATTTTTTAAACTACTGACAGTCAAAAGAAAAGAGGAAAGGTTGTCATCAATTTTGGTTATAATTTGAATTTTCTTTTATCACAGAACCTGTGAATTTTTTTGCAAAGTGGGCTTCTCGTCTCAATGCTAACTATCAGGCTATTTGCGCACATATCAATTTCGGTCGTGCGGTAAAACAAATTCTTTGGTGGCACAAAGAAGAGTATGGGAGCTTGCACATGGGTTCGATCGACACACGACACAATCTCCGTTTTCGTTTTGCTCTCGTCCACGGCCATTACAGCAGACGGCTGTCGTGGTTTATTTTGAGAAACAAAACAAATCCAAAGTTTTGACTGCGGTGTTACGGCTTTTTTGTTCTCTTGTCCAAGTTTCTATCTTCAAAATCGCAGGGCTCCTAACAGGTTTCAAGGTCTAAAAAGGTGACAAAAGTGACAAATTTAACCAAAAAGGTGACAAAAAGTGACTAATCGAGTAGAAAAAGGTGACAAAAAGTGACTAATTGAGCAACAACAAAAAAAGTGACAAATAACAATAATGCTAAATATATTCAAGTATAAAGATAGAAAATAAAAAGTTCCTCCCCATCTACCCCTATATTTTCTTTTTCTTTCTTTAGAAGGATATTTTTATTTTCTTCATTTAAAAAGTACATCATTTTAAAATATTAACATTCAAAAAATCAGAATTCTGATTTTTGAATTTGTTTATTTTTGACACAGCTTGAAGCTTCCTTTCCTTTGAAAAATGTCTCATTTTTTTGTTGTTGGAAAAGTCTGAAATTAATTTTGCGTTTTTCTTCTCAACAGAAGAATGTGCATTTTTTAAAGTGTCTTTGCTGACCAGCATAATTTGAGACTTTTGCCGTTCCTTCAATCATTGCCTAAACAAATGCTGCTTCCTTAAAATCTGTATTTTTTATTGCCTTCTTGAGCCTATCGTTGGCTTCCTTTAATAGTTTTGAAGCACTGTCCAACGCCTCATTCTCTTCCTTACGCATAATTTAAGTTTTCGTTCTTCTTCTATCACCTTTCTTTTCTTTGCCAGCTGCTTTAAATATCTTCTAAATAGGCATTGTAGGCTAAATATTTGCAACCCTTCCCATATCCATGAGCTTTGATGTGATTGGCACCGAATAAGGTTAATTGTCAAAATTTGCCAAGCTACTTTTAACCGTCATCAATGCATTGAGTGTGCGTTCTGACATTGATACTCTGTATCCTGTCAAAGCTCTTCTTGAGGCTGAAAAGCCACGTTCAATGTCAGCACTACCATGAGAAAGTGACAGAGCAGCCTTCACTAGCTTTGACACAACTGGTTACTTAGGATCCACACCACTAATGTCTCGCAGTCTGAAGAATTGGTTCCAGTAAACATCAATAGGCTTCATTCTAGATCCTTCTTCCTCAAATTCTTTTTGGAGTAATTTCCACTCATCCAGTAGTATATCTGTCGAGACATCCCATGGAATTGCTCTTGCAACTTCTAATACTTGTTGAACACTCTCGCCACTGAGTCTCTCAAAAGGATCAAGACAGGATAAACTTTTAAGGAGAGAAGAACTGAAGGAGGACTTCTTCAAAAGATATTTAACACTGGTAATGTAATGCTTCTGAGCCTTTAGAAAAAAGAAATTCATTTCCTTCTGTTTCACATTCTGAAGCGCTCTAGAAATTTTATCTCCAACCACAATATCAAGCCAGAGGCGACAGTTTGTGAGGACATATATCTTCCGATTTATCCATTTTCAAATCTAGAATAAATTCCTCTTTGTAGATCCTATCCAAAATTGTTCTTGTCAACAATTCAAGTTGAGAATAAAGGTTATGTATTAGAGGTTCCTTTTTCTGAAGAAATTTGGTCACATGATTAAATATACTTGCACTTGATACGACAAATATCACCTCAGCCTTCATAGTTTCTCTTCTGAGTAAATGAACAATTTTTTTGTAGCCTGGTCTTTGTATCATGTTTGGCTTCTTTAGTGGTATGTAGTCAAGGAAATACTGTCGCACTGCAATCCACTGTTCAAGCAACCTTTCAGCAGCTGGCTTTAGGCTTAGCAACCTGCTTGAACAATGCTTGATGAAATAGTGAGTGGGAAGTTTCAAGTCTTCTTGAATTTGTTTGTATGCTGACCAATGCTAAGGCCACTGATTAAAAAATCTGTGAATAGTAAAAACTAGTTCAGATACATCTTCCCCTAACTCTTTTAGACCTTTAAGAAAAGCATTATGTATTGTGTGAATATTACATGTCCCAATGTTAATTAGTTCTTTTTTTCGGGTAGAAAGTAATGAGTCATTATTTTTTTTAAAAACTGACCTTCACTAATAAAACCTCAAGAATTTGTAATAATCAACTTCAATGATAACAGAGAATGATTTTCAGTATGTTCGCAATACTCCTTCAATATTTAACCCTCTGGAAACAGAGACGGACAAAATTTTTGCATTATCTGGTTACGGAAGGGTTTGGAATCTTTCAGATCTCAAACTCCTGAAGAAACGGCTGAAGGCCCTTAAGATTTCCATGCCACAAAGAGAACAGCGATTGAATAGCCTCCGTTCCGTAGACAGGGATGTCGGGATTCTTGATGGGGAGCTTCGAGCGCTTAGAATGTGTAAGGTTGATGATCTATTCCCTTAAAAACTTTGCCGAAGACACCTTCGAGTGTAAATTATCCTACGTATTGAAGATTCCACCATCCTTTCAGAGTTTGCCGTGACATATATATACCTTCTAGACACAATCAGACCCACAATAGAAACTGCAACATATGATGATAAAGGTACTAAACGCATTACCTCTCCTCCTGGGTTAACGTTGAGTTAATATCAGCTTGATCCGTCCGGTCTCTTGACCTCTCCATTCTCGTCTTATTCCAGAATCCGAAATAAAATGGATCTGTTGAGACCGCCCTCAGATCTGTGTATGGAGGATGTTATCCCCCTTTTTAAGTGACCACTGGCATCGATCATCATTTACGAGCTGTCAGCGTCTGACCTTCTAGAGGGTTCCTCCTTTTGTTCGACCCTGTCGAGGGGGTCAGACATGCAGATGGCCCTGCTTCCCTTCAACTTCGGCGCTTCGTTTTACTAATAGCCTTTTCCTGCGGGGAAAATTTCCAGAACTTGCTGCTAATACACCGCGGGGAACTTGAAGTATCCTTTTACAATTGAAACGGTACGTTTTTTAATCCATTCTTGCAGTGGAACGTAGTGCGCATTTCAAAATTGAATTCGTGCGAACCTTGTTTTTTTTTGAAGAAATGAATTTTTTTAACTGCGCAACAAAAATGTTTCTTCAAATATAATTTAAGAATTTAAAACCCCTGAAAAGGTGACAAAATGTCAAAAAGGTGACAAAAAATAAAAAGGTGACAAAAGGTGACGTGTTAGGAGCCCTGCAATCGTTAAAGATAGTACAAATTTCAGCGGATTTCAAATCTGTAGAAATTTTTACAAGGATACCTTAATGTGCTTTTCTGTAACTAAATAATTTTTCAATTGTAACTTTTATATTTTTGCAATACGAATTCGGCCACATTTGACGAAGATATTCATTACGAACACAAAAAATGTCTGTTAGAGGTTTTCTATCTTCGCGATCGTTAAAAATAGAGCAAACATTTTAACGGATTTGAAATCTGCGGAAAATTTTACACCAGATTGATACTTCAGGTAGTCCGAATTTCATGCGCCGACCAACCGGTATAGTGGTTAAGGTGTTAGCCTCTAGATCGGAAGGTTCCTGGTTCGAATCCGGGTACAGGCATGGATGTTTGTAAGCGTATGGTGTAGAGGCGGCTGGTGCACCTTAAATCTGTCGTGGCCGAAAGTCCTCACGTTGGGTTGGCGTGGCAGTTTGGAGAGTGGGGTGCCAGCTCAGGTGTTGCTTCGTCATCTGACCGTGGTTCAAAATTACGAGGTGTTGTCCTCAGATCTTTCCCTCAAGGGACTGATCCCGGACCGTCGTCAATAGCCCGTTGTGTTGCTCTAGTACGACGTTAACTGAAATTACCATTACCATTACCGAATTACATGCAAAGCCCGAATTGTGAGCGTGCTCGAAGAAACTTCTTCGTTTTACGAAAACGGTAATTGGTAATTTTTTAGTTAACGTCGTACTAGAGCAACACAACGGGCTATTGACGACGGTCCGAGATCAGTACCATAAGGGAAAGATTCGAGGACAACACCTCGTAATTTTGAACCACGGTCAAATGACGAAGTTACGAAAACGGATAATTCAGTATCCTAAACTGTTAAGTTTTCATTCCTTAACGTAAGACGTCAATTGTATTCTTTCTTTAATATTTTAAAAATGAAAAAAAAAAAAAAAACAGTGACCCCCCCTTCAAAAACCTTAATATTTTCTTTGTATTTCTTCATCAATCCCCGAGACAATTTTAAGAAATGTTCAAAGAGGCGGAACTCTTTCATGTTTGTATAGTTTATGCAAAAAAGCGATGGGACGACGCGTCAATGAAACATGGTGTATGACCTTGTGTGTTTATATATACATATCACTTGGTTCATGTATACATCACCCATTATGGTTGTTCATATATATAAAAACTGGTGTCAAAACACATAACACTTCAGATTGACGCTCAAATTGCGCACCTGCCGTGAAGGAAACTAGTTTGGACACAAGTTCCAACGCAATTATGTACTAGTCAAAAAATCAAGTACTTTCAAGGACTTTTTACCAAGTTTCGTAATTTTCAAGGACTTTCAAGGGCCCCTAGTTAGGAAAACAAAATTCAAGGACTTTCAAGGACCGTGGGAACCCTGTCATCAGCCTTTCTGCCTTAAAGGGAGTTTCCTGCCCTCCCTCAGTTTTTCCACCTTCAAACCTTTCAATTAATTTTCAAGAGAAAAAGAGTGATGCTCTTCCTGCTCTTCTCGGTACTCATGCCCTGGAAACATTGCAACTAGATATCCAAAGGATACCTTGCTTCATATATATACCATGGTTCTGCCCAGGAGGACTGTACAGCCGAAAACCGGTTATTATTGTGCAAGGCTTTTCAAAGGTTCATGTGCTGTAGGCTTGAATGCTGCGAACTTTGAGGCTGAAATTGAGGCCATTGGACAAGCAACATCTTATTTATCCAACAAATACTTCCTTCAAACACAGTGTTTTTCTTGTTGATTCACAGTCAGCGATTCTCTCCCTCTGCTCTTCCCACAATAGCGATTCGGAACGTGTAAGAGGCAAAACAAAAAAATTACGAACTCAACTGTGATAGTTGGACGGTTCTCTTCCAATGGATACCCAGCAATCGACATTCCCGGTAATGAGAAGGCAGACTCGCTGGCTAAAGTGGGTTGCAAAATTCCACAGCCTCTTTTTGCCTTACCATACCACCAGGCATTTTCCACCATTGTGAGATCAGTGGGTAGATACATACGCAAACCTCAAGAGACTGATGCTAAAGGTAAAATCTGGGAAAGCATATTATGTAATCCGGTCCCAATGGATCTCCCCAGACTAATTTTTGCGGCCAACTTCAGAATTTGAAACGGACATGACTATCTCCAAGGACATAACTTTTTAAACATTGTCAAGCAATATCTATATTTAAATCTACAACCTCTACACACATCTTTCACTAGTTGAAATACTGGAAGTTATAAAGCACATTTGAATTGGGTCCACTACACATTTTGATAAAATGTTAACCAGAGTAAACAAGGCTATAGAGAACTTTCAGAGCTCAATATCAGGTGTAAAAATTATAAACATTTTTGCAATTACATGCAAAAAATAACTTGTATAAAACATCCTGGTTCAATAGAAATATTTAAAAAATGTTTCAACAGAAATATGCTGCGATTAGCAGTGTTCCCTACGTTCTTTACATTGGGTTGGGTTGGTATAGTAGAAAAGTGAAATGGATTGGAATAATTATAAATATATATATTAAGATTTTGTTTCCATTTTCTGCTGAATAAAGTAGTTAGTGTTCATTATTTATACACTTGCCTCCTGGAATACCACACTTTCCAGGCCAGGTAATATATCCAAAAGAAGACGAAGTGAAGCAGTGTTGAGGTCCACCACATCACGCTGACAATATACCTTTACCATCTAGATGGAAAAATAATAAAACAAAATATTAATTATTTGCTAATAACAGAAAATATTAAAAATTCTATCACTATGAGCCAATCACACTCAATCATGTACAGGAAAATCTTTTTATAAAACCATAATTTCATCAATGCAATCTAGCTATGTAAAATATGATATGGACATATACTTGAATAAGTTAAAAATGGTAATATTGCAACTTAAAAAAAATATATATATATTTTTGTGAAATCAGATGCTCTTATTTGACTTGCCGAGGCTGGTTATGTCTCTATTACAATTTTAATGAGAAATCTAGTGAGAAAAATGTTATGCCTAATTATCTTATTATAAATTTTCAATGTGCAAGATGATGTATTACTTTTTTAAATTTCAGAAGTCATTTCACAAAGGTCAGATTTTTAAGCAGAATAAAGTAAAAATATGAAGAAAAAAAAATTATCTTGTCTCAAGACAACATAATTTGAGGATTTTAGCAAATTCAATGTTTATAAAAAAGTGTCACCCCAAAAAGCTTATTGGAATGTTCTGGAATGTGTTGACTGTTTGGGGGATAACTTTTAATGCAAGAAAGCAGTATAAGAAATTTATTCAGCTACAACGTTTACCTTTCTTCAGATTAGCTTCGCAAATTTATAGATTTAAATTCCCAACTTTTAACAAAAGTTGAAGTAGCTGATTTAGTTGCATCTAGAGAGAACAGTCAGAAAATAAAATTCAAGCATTTTTTAAGGATTTTGAAGTTCTGTTATGGGACAAAATTAGACCATATAACAATAACCTTAATTTTAAATTAGTGTAGAACTTGAATCTACTTATTGTGAAATATGAATACAAACATTACATGATCAACAATTCGTTCATTTCTGAAGACAGTTTTCAGCATATGACCAAATGTGCAATCGGGTTGAAGACGACCTGGAAGAAAAGTATTAGAAATAAATAAAATGGCTAGTACAATTTGTAATAAATTGTTTGACAATATATCATTACATAAAGAAAAAGTAAATTCAATTTCTGCATTCAAAATATACATGGTGAAATCCGAATTGGGTGTTTTAGATGGGATCAGACATATAAAGCATAACAAAAAGCGATACTGTCCTTAATTATTTATAATCCAACAATCTAAAATGCAGAATAATAACAATTTGTCATACCTAAAGCATGTCTAGGTTTAAAAAATGGAAAAAACTACGAATAACTTACTAGGATGGCGATCGTCAAATGGATCAGGATCCTTCTTTAGAAAAGCTTCAGTTTCATGTTCAAAAATGTCAGCCAACCTAATAGAATCAAAGAAGCAGTTAATCTCTATCACAGTGTGTGATCAATTAACAGAATGAATTTCTATAAAAAATTCAAATGTACTAACTAAACAAATAATAAACTTAGGAATAGCTTACTTTTAACAGTTTTATAAAATTTAATACCCTTTAATTTTTAGAAAGAGATCAAGCTTAAAATGTTTAATATACCAAGACATATTAAAAAAATTTAAAAATGTGCAATGCAAGACAAGTGAACTTAAAAAAAGCATTGATGACTTTGAATGTTACAGTAAACGATATGAAAAATAAATGAAAAATTCAGTTAACGAGACTTAAGCTTCAGCAGAAGATTTGTATATGTGTTCTAATGCCCCAAGTTAGTTCAGTCAAATATAATAATTAGCAGATCAAACAGTCATGTCAATAAATTATGATTTAACATAAACTTTACAAAAGATCATTTGCAATTCCAATAAAATATGTATTTTTTCATTTGATAAATTTTTTTCTGTAGTATCATTTTTGCAAGAATGGTTAACAAGAGTTGGTGTAATTATAGATGTACTGTACAACCATAACAAATAAATTTATAACTTTTACATTGTACTGTAGTAGGTTATAATTTTGCTAGTACCCAGGATCTCTGGAGCTTTGCTGGGGCAAAGCTCAAAAGTTCAACACACTCGGATTGAACCAGCACTCGGCACACTCAAGATTGAAATTTTATTTACTGCACGAGAAAAATGATACTTAAATTATATTTAAAATTTACTATATAATGTAAAAAAGAATACAATTTTCATACATTCAAATGTTTTCTTGAAGAAAACGAGTTAACCTTTTCTAAAATCAAAAATATTTCCTTTGAGCTTGTCATCAAATCTTGCTAAAAATCTAAACCAGGACTTAAAACTTGAAAAAAAATTTTTTGAATGTTTTAAAGGACTCACTGAATAAAGATGATTTTCAAAATAGAATTATCATTGAAAATTAAATACTTAAATGTAATTAAATAAGATAAGAAACACATACTTCATAAGAGTTGCTGTGACATCTTGATTAGCAGTATTCTGTTCTTCCCACTGCTGTAATAGCTTTGTAACCTCTTCAACACTTGACATTTTATGAACTGAAAAAATATAGGTAATAAGTATGTATGGAACTTTGTTAAACTGTACATGATAATATTTATTAGCAGATAAGTCTCTTAGCCATTAACTCAATAAATTCCCTTTTTCACACATAAATATTTGTTTTTGAAGCCTCATTCGCTATTATGCTTTGCTCTCATTGCTCCAGTGTCACCTGGTCCCTATTCTCAAAACATGTATAACACCACTTCAAGCTAAAATCTTGAACTTTCTAACCATGGTTTCATACAGAACTAATCACTCATGTTATGATTTTGTCCTTTTGAAACACCCTGAGCCATTCCACAACACAAGATGCATGAGCAAATTTAAGAGACATCTACTCTTTCTCTGTCAATTAATTGTCTTAATCACTCTGCTAATACAATAATCCTTCTCCAAATCCTTAAAACTCCCTAGCAGATTAAACATGAACAAACAAAAAACCACTGAAACTACCAGGATAAAAGTATGGCTATTCCTGACCATGTACTGTAATGTTTCGGGGTGTCAAGGCCATTTGTGACGATCTGACTCTTTTGGATATTTTTTGCAGGTTGGTCCTGAAAAAGGAACTAATTAAGAGAAATTGCTAAATTGGCAGAACCTTATTGATCCAATGGGATTAAAGCACCAGGGAATGCACAAAATTAACTTTTTAGACAAGATTCTCATAATCAAATCAAAAGTTAAATTTATAATTCCTCATTTCCTAGGAACTAGTGAAATTCTGTGTAAAAATAAGGTACCTATAGTTGAGGATATCTAAAGGCAGTACAATATATACGATAAAACATAAATATTCAAATTCTTTAAATTTAAAATATATACCGCCTCTTCCCGCCAAATCTTAAATATAGTTCAATCTAAACAGATGAAAAACCATGCAGATTTACAGTACCTTTCTGCAACACAACAAATACATTTAAAAATTTGTATTGAGTAGAAAATAATAGCCACTGCGTTGCCTGTGATAGTTCTTTTTGTGGTGGTCACATTGCTTGTGTGGTGGTTTGCTTTGCAAACCAAAAAATATAAATATTAAATTGAAAGATTATTTATTAAAAGAAAATTAAACGTATAAGGTATCTTGTCTGGTGTCAAATTTTCCATTTTTCAATCCATCTTTCACGGTCCCGATTTTACAAAAAAGAACTAAACAATGCCAGCCAAAAGGTTTTTATTTTCTTTGCTTTCTTTCGCTGAAATCGTAAGAGTGCAGGAAATGTAATCTGTTTATTTTTAAAACATGAATGTTAGCGTGACATCACATTATCTTGAAAAAATTAAATAAATCCAGAATCTGTCATATCTTTATGCTGTTGACATTCCAACAAAAAAATAAATAATAATTATATTTCATTAAATTCTTCTTAAAATGTTCTAGATTGAATTTTAAAATTCGCCGCTACCCAAAAATTGTAAAAAATTTGGACTACCTGTGTGCCAAATGACATTACTGTCAGTGCCATAGATTCGTCAAGACTTTGAGTGCAAGAAACAAACAAACACTTCCTTTTATAATATTAGAGAAGAACTTAGTCAAAGCAAATATATCATTACAATATAAATGGAACAGCAACAGCCAGACAATATGCGTTTCTTGTTATTTTAGGTGAGGAGTTTGTTTACATATTGTACAATACAAAGGTAAAGGAGGGAGAAACAGTTAAGGATCTTGGGGTGATAATTCACAGGGATTTTAAAATGGGTCACCAATGTTCAGCTGCGGGTAAAAAGGCTAATAGGTTATTGGGGTATATTAAAAAGACTGTAACTTCAAGGGATAAGAATATAATCTTGCCATTATATAAGGGTTTACTAAGACCACATCTAGAATATGCTGTACAATTCTGGGCTCCATATATCAGAAAGGACATAGAATCAATTGAAAGGGTTCAGCACAGAGCTACAAAAATAATTCTTCGAAATAATAAAGGGGCTAGCAAATTTCGACTATAATGAACGTTTAAGTAAGCTAAACATGTATACACTGGAAAGAAGAAGGAGGGGGGATTTGATTCAGCTTTTCAAGTTTGTAAAACAAGGGGGCTTACAGAGGGCACAGAGGGCTTAAATTTCAATAGGGATAACAGAACAAGGGGCCATGGGTATAAATTGAATAACACATTTTAATCGGGATTTAAGGAAAAACTACTACTTTAATAGGGTAATAGACAGTTGGAACGCGTTGCCAGAAAATATAGTTAATTCAAAGGGAGTGTACGAATTTAAGACACAATTGGATAGTCAGTGGGAATTGGAGAATTCATAAACAAAGGACCAGCCTTGTTGGGCTTGAGCCTGTAGCTGGTCGTCAATATTTGTATTTGTATAATAACTGCTGCATACTATAATTAGTTTAGACTGATGCAATAATTCAATGAAAACTCAACAAATATAATGTTGCAATAATTGTTTTCACTACTACCAATATAAGGAAGAAAAATAAAAACTTCAATCCAGCCAATTATCTTGCTTCAATCAATATTGTAACAAAAAATTGTAAGTTGTTCCAATCACTTAAAAAGGTCATTGCTTTACTTGATAGCTGAGCAGGACAAAAACAGAAAAATATAGGTCATAACCAAAACTATTTGGTTGGTTTTTGGGCTTTGTGAAAGGGCCATATTTGGCTATGCTGCACCACAAGCGCAAGACACACAATCTCAAGTAACAAGAACACACAATGAAAGATTTACTGACAAAGAGAGAAAAACAGAGAGGAATGCACCAGCTGGGAATCAAACATCCGCCACCTACAACTTGAGGGTTAGTGCAGTGGGCATACTGAGCTAACAATCCCCGAGTGGGACTAAGACACTAAAAACATTGGGTACATATGAAGATATTTGGCTCTTAAACCACTATTTTTGTTCATGTTTGCAAAATAAGACAATTTTCCAAAAGTTTAATCTGCAAACTTCAATACTGCAAAGACTTTCTAAATAAAAACAAAATTTTAAAAATATGCCTGAGATTCTCATTGATAATGTTTTCTTTGCCTCTCAAAAGCAACACATCTAAGACTAAATCTACCGAAGCAAGTTTTTAATACAAATATCTTGCGATCAGACTAAAATTTAGCGTTGCTTACCCCCCGCGAATGTCGCTAAAATAGCAACTTAACCGGCGATATAGCATCGAGAAGTCAGGTTACCGATATTTTGGTTTTACGAGGAACGACTGCATCGATTCCACTGACACCTAAAGAAATTAGCAACTTTCCATTCCTTGTTTTTGAGTTCAACTAAACAGGAATGTAATAACATGCAGCACATGGTTGAAAAGAACTTCAAATGTTACGTAACTGAGCAATATTGAGTTGATAGTAAAATTCCAGATATCTGAACACATAAAATAAAAATGAACTTAGCCATTCAAAAACTGAATACGTGGTCAAGAAAACGAAAATATGACTTTAATAGTGCAAATCACCTAAAAATGAAAGAAAAACTGCACGACACGAGCACTATTTTGAATATATCTGTTCGGTGGCCAAAAAACGATCATTCAGAAACATTTGCAACCCTCACAGAAGTATGATATATACAATAAAACATAAATATTCCAATTCTTTATTCTTTAAATTTAAAATATAGAGCCTCTTCCCGCCAAATCTTAAATATAGCTCAATCTAAACAGACGCAAAACCATGCAGATTTATAGTACCTTCCCGAAACACAACAAATACATTTTCAAATTACCTTTGAAAATTTGTAATGAGTAGAAAGTAAGAACTTAGTCAAAATAAATAAATCATTACAATATAAACGGAACAGCTACAGCCACCACCAAACAATCTGCTTCTCTTGTTTACTGGACGAATGGTTAAAAGAAGTATTTCTCTTCGAGCACTTAAAACGTAACCTCAGTTGTGATTGGTTTATGCAATGCTTGTGGTTCTACTATATCAAAAGTTTTATGAATTCAAAATTTTCCTTGGCGTTTTCTATTTTCTTAAAATGTAAATAATACATTTGTAAACAAATTTTTGAAATCAATTGCATTTTCATACCAACAAAATGTGATTTAGCAGTTATATTTTAAATATTTGTGACTCCGCCTATCACTACAAACTCCTCCTAAAAAGTACGATGTTTTCTGCCCTTAGTTGCTCATTTGCACCCAAACACGCTTCATAAAAAAAATTGAATGCACAGCTTAGAATACATATTATACTGAAGCGAATCCTGGTGGAAGATAAACTCGTCTCTCTATTGGGTAGGTTTCAAAATTACGAGGTGTCATCCTCGCCTCTTTCCCTTAAGGGACTGATCCCGGACCGTCGTCAATAGCCCGTTGTGTTGCTCTAGTACGACGTTAACTAAAATTACCAATTACTATTGGGTAGGTAACCGGTATAGTGGTTAAGGTGTTAGCCTCTAGATCGGAAGGTTCCTGGTTCGAATCCGGGCCCGGGCATGGATGCTTGTAAACGTATGGTGTAGAGGCGGCTGGTGCACCTTAAATCTGTCGTGGCCGAAAGTCCTCACGTTGGGTTGGCGTGGAAGTTTGGAGAGTGGGGTGCCAGCTCAGGTGTTGCTTCGTCATCTGACCGTGGTTCAAAATTACGAGGTGTTGTCCTCGAATCTTTCCCTTGAGGGACTGATTCCGGACCGTCGTCAATAGCCCGTTGTGTTGCTCTAGTACGACGTTAACTAAAATTACCATTACCATTACCTATTGGGTAGGTATATTAATTAACGTCCTACTGGTGCAATACTTTTGGCGAAAACAGATTTAAGGTGCACCAGCTGCCTCTACAACCTTACTCTTTAAACACCCAAGCACGAACCCGGATTCGAACCAGGAACCTTCCAATCTAGAGGCCTTCTCTAGAGACCACCTTAACCCCCAGACCGGTTGATCGGCTAGGGATCACTCCCGGAGGAAAAGATTCGAGGACATATCTCTTAATTTGGAGCCTGTTGGTGACAAGATCAGAAATTAAGCTGGCACCCCACTCTCCAAACTTACATACCACACTAACATGAGGACATTTGAGGTCACTACATATTTAACTGTTCATGTGTGGTGTTCCTCGTTATCTGATTACTGTTCAAAATTACTTAGTACTATCTTTTGATCTTTCCCTTCAGGTTTAATACGTGGTGTTGTCCTCGGATTTTTCCCTTGGGGACTGATCTTGGACCGTCGTCAATTGCTCGTCGTGTTACTCTAGTACGACGTTGATTAAAAAAATTACCAATTAATTATCCTTCAGGTTTAAATAGCTTCCTGCGAACTGGGCAACAACGGTCAGTTTCGATGAATTGAAACAAGAATCTCTTCATTTGGAATGACCTATCCAGTTTCGGTTTTTCTTATCGGACGGAGAGTGCACGCGATCGTCAGTAGAAACCAATTCTTACTCTGATAACACACAACCTCATCACGGAACTAAACTTTATCACATTACATCAGATCCTCATGTTAACTAGTGCCGTGGTATCCCAGTTAGAAGAGCACCTGATTAGCAACCGGAGGGCATGCGAGTTCGAAATTCGATTCAGCCAAAGACCGTCGTGTATACGGGGCTATTTGTGCACATTAAATCTGTCGTGGGCTCATATATCCACCGTCCGGGATCAATCTCGAAGGGAAGATTCAAGGACAACGTCTCGTAATTTTGAACCGTCAGATGGCAACACCTGAGCTGGCACCCCACTCTCCAAACTTCCACACCACGCCAACATGAGGACATTTTAGATGAAGACAGATTCAACGTGCACCATTGCACGTATACGTGATGGTCTAAATGAACCGAAATTCGAACTCACAATCCTCTTATTGCTAATTCTAAATGGGCTACCTCGACCCAGCAAAGAACTTGTGAAAACTTCGTTTTGGAAAATAAGTTTTCAACGAAATACGTTATACAAATAGAACTACTTAACCAACGCATCAAAAACAGATAAACAAAGGTAGAAAGAATTTATTTTCAAAATAATTAACCGATCTCGATTGAATTCCCATTTTCATATCATAGCTTAAGCCTATAAATTCATGATTGGAATAAAGCATATATAAGATTTTTTGTATTTCTTTTTTAAGGGGACCGGGAAAGCAAAATTCGACTAAAAAATCAATTTCTATTTTATTGCTCCTTTATATAGTTCAAAATCTCCTCTTTCCAATGATATATCACACTAGGTAATAGAATAAGAGGAAGTTTGAAAATTATGCACGTTTCCAATAAGCACTTCACATCTGACACGGCCTTTCAAATGTAAACAAACCGTTTGTGGACATTTCTAATCTTTGTTGCTCAACAATGTATATTATATTTTTTACTTTACTTTACTCAAATTATTTTCGATAATCTGGTAACAGTAGAGTTAACTGTAATCATTTAGTTTTTTTCTAACTATTTTTATTAATTTTACCATGGGATATAAGTTAGCTTTTCTGAGACATGACATTTGATCTGTTATGGACTAGCAATAAGGATAAATGTTGGTTTTCTGCACAATATGCAAAAATCTGTCTGGGCAGAATATTTTTATTTACTGTCAAGTAACTTAAATCCAAATCACGGTCTTTGTCCAGTTGGGAATGAAAGCTGGTGGAAATTTCAACGTGCTGTAGCTAAAAGAGTGATGTGTATTACCATGATAAACACACACATATTGCCTTGCCTTATACTGCCTACATTTTGAAGCCAATTAAATCAAATTTCAGAGACTTGGCGAATCCAGAATTGTTGAAAAAATGTGTTCACGGAAAGACTTAAAACCCAAATGAATCGGTGAACAATGTGATTTGGTCTCGCGTTCCAAAAAATGTGTTTGTAACCATCCAAACTTTAAAACTGGGAGTGTTTGATGCTGTTTCCTGCTGCAACAGTGGAAATATTATAAAGTGCTATACATTATCTAGAGTTAAAATCAATCCAGGCTGCCATTTTATACAAATTTTTGAGAAAACTGGACTAAGACCGTGTTATCGATGGAGAGCGAAAACTCTCCGAATACAGTAAAAAGGCCCGCCATAGAAAGAAAAGCATAAAAAAAAAAATTGAAGATACATGTATTAAAAATGAAAGAGATCACCCTTTATATAAATCAGGATTTCATTGAGGTTAGACGTAAAATTATTTATAAAAATTCATTTGAAATGTTTAAATCCATTTTTCTCAAAACTTAGATTTTTAAGATTCATGCCCCATTTTCTCAGAATCTACTGAACATAATGACTTAATATTTTTATGACATATTTGTGTTATATCTCTAAAGATTTTAACACGGGCATTTTTTGATTTTTTGAAAATTGGATTTTTTAGAAATTTAAATGTGTTAAAAAATGCTATCTAAAAAGTGATATTCAGTTAAAAATTTCTATAAAATTAAAAATTTTAAATAAAAAAAAAGTGAGCTGTTAAAGTTTGTATAAAATATCAGTCTAACCACCATAAAAATTTTGTGTTGATTACTATTATAGTTATTGAGAAAAAGGGTCTTGAATTTCGTGAATTTAACATGGAGGAGATAGGGCCTTCCCGGTCCCCTAAGGTAAGTTGTGTTTTGAATTAACAACGCACCGGAGCAACACACTGGGCCTTTATTTTCAAAAGAAAATTCATAAATATATGATGCAATAATAAATTTTAGAAAGATGATAAAAAGAAGTACATTTCTGAAAGGAAGTTCTATTTCAAATACGCTTTCGTCTTGTCTTAGAAGAGAAACATCTCTCAGATATTCATGGAATGAAAATTAAAATGGTACCATATAATTTGATGGTATGTTGTTTGGAAAAAAACAATTGTGAATTAAAGATTAAAAAATCGTTAAAACAATAAAATGTTAAAAATTCCTATCTGTAATATTATAAAACGAAGTGTTTGTCTGTTTGTTTGTTTGTTTCTTGCACGCAAAGTCCTGACGAATCTATGGCACTTACAGTAATGGGATTTGGCACACATGTAATCCAAAAATTTTTAATTTTAGAATCGCGGTGAATTTTAAAATTCAATCTAAAACATTTTAAAGTGAATTTAATGAAATTTAATCTTTATTGAATGCAACAGTATAGAAGGCATCACAGATTCTAAATTTATTGCTTTCGTTTCCGTTTTGATTTTGCGCGGAGGAATGATTTTCCAGACAGACGATAAAAAACAATCTTTTAACTGGAGTCACTTAGTTCTTTTTTTATCTCTCAGACCGTTAAAGATAGAGTACAAATTTCAACGAATTTGAAATCTGCGGAAAATTTCACTTTAGATCGGTACCTAAAAATATGATTTTCTTTAAATAAATAATTTTTAAATTGAATATATCTTTTATAATTTCCGCAAGAGCTTGTGACGTCACGTGAACTTCGCTTTCCGAAAATAAAGAGATTGCATCTTCTGCTCTTCGCGTTAAAAAAAAAAAGTAACAGGTTATATTTCATGCCATTTCAGGTTATATTCCATTTCAGCAAATGAAAGCAAAAAAAATAAAAAATATATTTTGCCTGGGATTATTAAGTTCTTTTTCGTAAAATCGGAATCGTTAAAGACAGATTAAAAATTTCAACGGATTTGAAATCTGCGGAAAATTTTACACCATATTATCCTTAATACCTTGCATCTCGGGCACGGACAACGCCGGGCTAGCCAGGCAATGGCTAGTATTAGATAATTAAGAATAGCTACGGCAATTCAGTTATATCCACTCGTATAGTGTGTAAAGCTAAAATTAGAGCACCATCTGTTAAAGCAATACCAACGACGTGTGCTTGTCATCAGCTAGAAAAAGCATTACAAAAATTCACTTAGTGCTAATGCGGAAATGTTGGTTTGCATGTCAAAAAGATCTGCCAAAAAATTCAGCAATATACAAAACTACAAAACGATCTAACCGGACCCTTTGATTTAGAAAAAAATCCAAAATTATTATAAAAACGTTGTTTTGTGAGAATAATGTTTTTTAAATATAATTTAATTAGAAATAGTGCGAAACAATGCTATGTAAAAAGTTTCAAAGATTTACAAAAATACATTCGCTTTGAAGCAATCATTGGTGACTAGAAAAGTTTTTGACCACATAGGTGTCAAGGTATTATCTATCTCTTACTAGAAAAGTATCAAGGTATCATCTATCTTTTACTAAAAAAAATTCTGCTATCTACAACAATATATTGCAGTGCTCCTTGTAGTTTGGATCAAAGAAAATTGAAAATTCCACTCAAGTATATATATAACTTTTCAATTACAGAATCATCGTTGTGTTTTGTGATATATATATATATATATATATATATATATATATATATATATATATATATATATATATATATATATATATATACAGGATGTTTCGAAACTCATGTACAAAAATTTAAGGGGTGATAGAAAACATCTAAACAAGCAATTTTCAAAACACAATGCATGGGCGGAGAGCAAGCGGTGAGCAGCTAGACGGCGTTGTAATGTAAAGCATAAAACGCGAGTTTTCGAACTCATCGTCATTTCTACGGTGGATTTCAGAAGGCATGGCGACGTATAGTCATCAGGAAAAGGCAGACATGCATTTTATGTATGATGCTCTGGAAGCCGAAAGACTGTACAGGCAGCGTTTCTCAAGAAGACATGTGTCAGACCGAGAAATGTTCGAGCAATTGCAACGGTGAATGTGCGAAACGGGATTCTTTGTCACCGGCATGCACGATACATGGCGTGGCAGGAGTGTGCGGACCTCACAAGTTGTTAAGGACATTCTGCAAAGAAAGGAAGATCGTCCGAATATTAGCATGCGAAAGGTTTCCCGTGCCGTAAATGTGCCCCACTCGATTGTTTGGCGAGTACTACGGGACAAAGGATTACACCCCTACCCATGCACAGAAAGTTCAAGCCTTGATACCTGCAGATCATGCGCCACGTGTGGAGTTTGCAAGTTGGTTTTTGCAACAGCTAGCAACGCAGCCTGATTTTAGTGCACATGAGTTATTCACGGAAGAATGCACCTTTACTCGTAAAGGCATCTCTAATACGCACAACCTTCATGTGTGGGCATCTAATAATCCGTACGACACACGTCCTCATGCGTATCAGAAGCGTTTCAGCGTAAATGTTTGGACTGGAATTGTGGGTGACCATTTGATCGGCCCATACCTTCTGCCATTCCGACTGGACGGCAGAACATACCTCACATTTTTACAACAGGTATTGCAGGACTTACTTCAACCTGTTGCAGTCAACATTCAAGCACGTATGTGGTTCCAGCATGACGGAGCACCACCCCATTTCAGCTTGGATGTGCGGAACGCCTCAGACGCTAAATTCCCAGGGTGATGGATTGGTCGTGTTGGGCCCACACCTTGGCACGTACGCTCACCCGATCTCTCCTATCTGGAATTTTTCCTGTGGGGTCATTTGAAAAGACTCGTCTACGAAAGCCCCATCGACTTCAACGAGGACATGGTTGCCAGAATTTCTGTTGCTGTCGGTGCCGTCCGAGACATTTCGGTTGTGTTTGCAAAAGTGCGCCGCTCGCTACGTCGCAGGCGTAACGCCTGCATTACCGCAGGCGGTTGCTCTTTTGAGCAGTTTCTGTAATTTTGCCACACATGCTGTTAATAAAATTATGTTGTACCTCCTCTATCCTTTTGGTGTTTCGTTCTTTGATGTGACAGTAACGGCGGATACCTCCTAGCGATTCACCGCTTGCTCTCCACTCGTGCATTGTATGGTGAAAATTGTTTGTTTAGATGTATTCTATCACCCCTTACATATTTGCCCATGAGTTTCGAAACACCCTGTATATAAAGGACTTACAATACCTAACACAAAAATAAGAAATACCTCACCGAAAAAATTATCTGATGTTGTTGTTGTCGTGCGGGCCATATATGGTCCAATCGGGGGTGCCATTGCCCCAGAGGGTTGGACTTCTTCATACATGACACAACCGTTTTACAGGAAGGTCCCTTTCACACATCCATTCACTCACACATATCGTAATTTAGATCCCAATCAGAGGCCGATAACACCCTGATCAGGTACCCTTAGAGGTATTGATTTGGTATGGGAACATGGGGGACTTTGTGACCACGACCTATTTAACGTGCCCCAGCCACCATTAGCGAACACGACTGTCTTTAGCCAGGTTCAAGCGCCGATCTCGTAACCATCAGAATTGCAGGCTCCGCTGAGGAGAGAACCCACAACCCTTCTGATGCGAGCCCGACGCTCTACTGACTGAGCTACCGCGGTTCAATTACCTGATTATTGAATTGTATTGAACCTTACTGTTTAAAGACTACAAATCTTTTTTCCTTCTGACTTTGCTCCCCGCCTACTAAAACGTGCCGTGTTTCCGCAAACTTTAACTGCTGGTCATTTGTAACCACTTTAATACACACATTAGTTGCTTACGGAATTATCACACTGGTTCAAAATTACGTCGTATATTTCTCGGATCTTCCCTTCGGGTTTGATCCCGGGCCGTCGCCAATAACCTATTGTGTTGCTCGAGTGCGACGCTAATTAAATACCTACCTCTTGAATATGTCAGGGTAATTGGTAATTTTTTATTAACGTCGTACTAGAGCAACACAACGGGCCATTAACGAAGGTCCGGGATCAATCGCCTAAGGAAAAGATCCAAGAATGAGTAAGTCAGGCAAAAGTTTCAAAATTTAACTTGGGCACTTCCTTTTGTTTCAGCACTTGATAAAACTATTCGGTCGACCATATGGACGGGTTAAAGGTACAGTTGTGTAGGTCACTTTTTCGAAAAGAAGGCAGAACTTCCACAGCCATCAGTTGGCACAGTTGAAGGAATATCTGACTTACTTCACGTTTTCTTAGCACATTGACTTTTCTAGATCTGGTTTCAGTGGCTAACTAATTATCTTTAGTTAAATTTGGTTATATTATATCTAGTATCTGTCCAAGTCTTTTTTTTTTTTTTTTGGAAAAATTGATCTACGCCACTTTATTTTTAACCCGTCCATATCCTTGTGAGAGGTGGTTCGGTGACGGATCAATTTTCTCAATTGAATAAAAATTTAAAGTAGGCAATTTGAATTAAATTTTCTATTCTTTTCTGTATTCTTGCATCAAAAATTCTGATTCATGCTTTGCTGTCGAGGGTCATTAAAACTACTAGAGTTAGTCTGGACGTGTGAAGTTGAGCTCCTCGTTAATTGCAGTGTAAATTACATCTTTCATATGATCTGATAACTAATTGCCTTAAAAGTGTTATCATTTTCCATAGATGTAAGTTGTCAATACAGTATCGAAGTATTTGCATTAAATTATGCGTTTACAAGGAGAGACATGCATGTTTTCCAGAGATGGTAAAGCAAATGTATATCAAATCCTTTCTTGATCATTTGTGAATGTTTCAAAGCCAGAAGTGCCGCTATATGTTTATGAATATAGTTAAAATTATTTATGAGACGTACGGGTACTAGTCGTGAACTGTTCCACACTGCCACACTAGCTATTTCTAATAAAATATGTAATATGCAATGCATGCAATTTTAAAAGTGTATTTGAAACACTGTTTATCAGTAATTCTTTTATACTTTGAAGGCCAAAGGGTAACGGCTAGATATTGTTTGCACATTGCTGAAATTCTTTGTCAGCTCTTTGACACACTAGATAATTTTTTCACATTAAGTGGGAATAGGTAGTTAATAAACATCTCACTGGAGCATCAACGGGCCATGGATCAAGTCCATTTTTCCATTTTATAAGTGTATTTAATCCTTCAAACTACATACAAAATTCGAGCATTTTATTTTCTAAAAGGACGTGTTCCACTTATCTATTCTTAATTCATTAAAAATATGGTTTAACAGGGAAAGCATTTAGCTCTATATTGATTTCCGATAATAACAGAAACACTGTTTTCTTTTTAAATCTATATCATCCTGCTGTCTTAGGTTCCAAAAAATTTCCTTTTATGAGCTCCAAATTTTTAATATAGATATGGTATTCCAGAGTGTTGAGTTCCAGTGCTGTGCTATAATAAGGTCATATTAAATATATCAGTCGGTTTCGACTATTTATTTAAATTTCTTTCACTCTTTTTGGACAGTTCAAATTTAACATAGAACAGAAGTTTCTGAGAAACATTTTTTAGGAAAGAAATCATCAACATAGCATTAAATAAAATTGTTATTACTAGTCCTATACTGTAATGAGGAATTTACTGTCCCAATTATAGGGAGAAATATAAGTTATGTATTATCATTTAAGAGTAAAATGTCTAAATTAAAAAAAATAGCAAACTAAATGTTGTCATGAAGTTAATGATATGAGTATATATTCTGATACATTTCTTTCTGTTACATCTAGTTCTTGTGGTACTACACCATTGTTAACTTGTATCTGGAGTTTGCCATGGTGACTTAAAAAAACTTTTTGTTCTGATAAAAGACAGTTTTGCGTGCTGTTTACTTACACCCGTCTTCTTTTAGAATACGATACTGTCAAATGTGTTTCATTTTTTTTTTGCCTTTGTCTAGCAGATATAGTAACTGGTAGTTTTTCGCGTGTGTTACCATCGATTGGAAAATGTATCGTCAGATGTAGCGACACGGTGGGTTTCCCGGAAACAAACCTGACGTGAGCTAATTTCCCAGCAGAGCCCCCAGAGTTAAGAAATAATACTTTATGAATTGTGTGTTCAAACTTACGTAGAGTAGCAAGTTTATATATAGTTTGACTTATGGTAGATGATAGTGGGAATTTTTGTTTTCAAATAATGCCAAAATTTAAAAAACAATTCTGCTTTTTGGAAGAAAATGGGCCAAATATCCAAATCCGCTGATTAATATAAGGTTTTTGTCTTTGCACTAGTTTACATTAACAGTTCGCCGTTAAATTATCATCCATAAGGTCCTAGGTTCAAATCTCGGTTTGTAAGATATGGATGTTGGTGATTGTCAATGTTAGAAGTAGCAGCGGTTCGTCCATTGGGTGTTCCTTCGCAAGTACGGGTTAGTTAGCTCCTTGTAGTGCCGAAGACTAAACAGGTCAATGGACGGATATCATACAAATAAAATAAAATCTACTAGGGGGCCTGCCCCCTGCTCGCTAACGCTCGCCAACCCCCGGAGGATTGCTTCGCAATCCTCATTGGTTCGCTGCGCGAACCTATGCTCGCTTCGCTCGCCTCAATGAAGACATGTGTCCGAGCATAAGGGATTTTTTACAAAATATGTTACCAAAAAAATGTTTTTCAAATCTAAATTTGCTATATTACAGAAAATATATATACAGTATCTCTAAAATCAGAATTCAAATGAAAACTTTGTGCAAATTTTGACTCGAAATGTGAGCGTTGCTTTGGAAATTGAATACCCAGCATGTTGTTTGTGTGTACATTTTCCCAGCACTCAAACGACCCATACTTTTTCATTGAGTTTGTTGCCGAAAGTTGTAGTGCAAGCGTCTTGTTGAAGTATAATTGTTGGCCCTGAAAAGGACCGTTTTTTAAATGGCCCTGAAAAGATCCTCCGCTTTCTTTGATTTCTATTAAACTAACTGCAACAGCTCATTAAAATTTCCTTTTTTTTTTTTTTTCAATAAAATTTCATCCGATAACGCTATAAATTCAATCGATGCGCGAGACTTCACGATAAACAAACAAACCGTACAGTGTTGCCAAAACGCGATTACAAATAACGTCTTTTTTGCGTGCCACGTAAGAGAATTATATATATAGATAGTAGGAACACAGTTTAATTAACGTCAGATTGAAGCAACGCAATGACCTATTGCGTCATCAGACCCGAAGGGAGCTGAGGACAACTCCTCGTAATTTTGAACCGCGTTCGGACGACGGAGGTCAACACATGAGTTGGCATCTCACTCTCCGAATTTCAACACCACTCCAATGTTAGGACATTTGAGGTCATGAAAGATTTAACGTTCACCAGCGCCCGATTTGTTCGGATAAAGCCTCCTTGTTCGGATAATGTTTCGAATTCATAACCCTCCTGTTGCTAATCTAACAACTGTGCTACAGCGGCCCAAAATAAATAGTATACAGTCAAGTCAACTATAACGCGATTAATTGATACCGCGTTTGATGGAAACCGTGTAATAAGAAACGCTGAATTAATCGAAATGAGGAAATGCGTTCTATGGAAACCGCGTTATGAGAAACACAGAAATAGGACAAATCAGATTTATTTATACCGCGTTATATATGCGTTATGAGAAACTCATAATTAATACAAATTAAATGAATTCGTACCGCGTTATATGGAATCTCAGAAATAAATAAATTGCACATAAATCAGACCTATATAAAAACTGTTTTCTCAAAGTATCAAGTTGTGATTGATACGGTTAATAAATTAAATTTTAAATAGAAATGGTAATGAATATGTAGATTACTCAACTTTATACACATTAGATTGTTTCATCGTCACTGTCAAATATTTGCATTTTAACCCCTTTTTTTAATTGGACCAAAAGTCCTCCTCACTTTGAAAAATTTTCATCTTGGTTTTCAAATACTGTTTTAAGTTGTAGTTCTTCCAAAACCTCTTTATATGTAGCCAAGCAATTTTGAAATTCTCTTTTAAATTTTGCACTACGGATCGTTGAAGGATCATTTTGAGATAAGTGACGTTCTAATTCTTATGCGAAATCGAACCCTTTTTTTTACATCATAACTGAAGTTTGAAACGAATTCGTTATCCGTGTTTCCTTCAACAAATGCATTTGAGAGAGAGAGAGAGAGGTAGACTCATCAATTAATTCCACCAATTTCTCCTCATTTAAACTCTCTCCCGAAGTAGTTCTATATCTTCATGGTTTATATCTGCACATCCTTCGCTGCTCCAAGCAGAAGCAATGTTTACTATTTCTGTAAGTGGAGCTGAAATATCCTTTCCCTTTAGAACCATTTGAGGTAAAAGAGGCCCCCGACATGCATTAAGTGTTGACGGTTTAATTTCTGCAAAAAGCAAATGAGAAAGTTCGAATACTATCTAAGGTCGGGTGCACACATCCGGTTTTACAACGTGAGGCGCCGCTGCGGCACCGAAGCCCAACTATGCACACATAACCATGAAATGACGCAAGTACACATGTCGCGCCATTTGCAATGGATATTCTATCGAAGAAACGTGTTTATTTCGCAAACTTGGTGTAAAAAAAAGTATATTTTGAAACAAAATAGACGTTACTGGATACAACCATTTATTAACTATTATTTATATTCCATTTATTTATGAAAACAAGGTACTTGAGACCGGAGAAGCGTGTACGGCGAGCTGCGGTACAAATTGCTCGCAAGTTGGACGTGCGTCCCCACAGCGGCGCCGGAGGCATTTGTGCACTTCTCCAGTGGATCTAACGTATCTTGTGTTGCGGCCGCGGCGCCGCGCGTTGAAAAACGGGATAAAATAGAAATAGTAGCACCGGGCCTAAAATAGAAAATTCTTTCCAAACTTGAAGAAGTTTCAACTTCATCATTTTTTAATCTGTTGAAAATGACTTGAAAAAATTGGCGTTGTTGTTCATTTTGAAAGTTTGGTTGACTCCTTGGTCCAGCGGCTGTATCAATGAAGTGCAGTTAGGAGGAAGATAAACAATTTTCACATTTGGGTGATTCAGTTCCCTACTATGACTACAAACGTTATCAAGAATCAACAAAACTTTGAAACTAAATTTTTTTTCAATCATATAGTGTTCCACTTGCGGGATAAAGCAATTATAAAACCAATCCTTGAATAATTCTTGAGTCATCCAAGCTTTTTATTAGCTCGCCAAAATACAGACAACTCAGACTTCTTAATATTATTGAAAGCTCACGAAGTTGAAGAACAATTTATTACCATAGGTTTTATCAACAAACCTCCTGATAGATTGCTACACATATGGAGAGTGATACGTTGTTTAGAAGCTTTAAGCCCTGAAGTCTGTCTTTCATTTGCTAAAATGTAGGTCCGAGATGGAAGTTTTTTCCTGTATAATGCTGTCTCATCAGCATTAAAAACCTGATCTGGTGCATATCCCCCTTTATCGATAATCTTCGGGAGCTCCATTTTAAAATTTTCCGCAGCCTCATTGTGGCTCCACACCAACGGCGACAAAACAAAACATTTATTTCCACTTCTGACTCTGCAAGATGGCTGATAGATCGTGTCTGCGTTTAATAAAACTCCTTTTTGTTGTAACTAGTTATTCTACATGTTAACGTCTTTTTATTATTTCTGCAACTTCTTTCTATTAGTCTTATCTGAACTCGACAAGAAGCTCGAGTTTTTTTTTTACAAATTAATCATGTTTTCTGTTTTTTACTGTTTTTTATTTATAAGGTTAACCTAAAGTAACGTTAGATTATCTCTACGAAACAACGTCATTTAAAGAATTATTCACACACTTTTACAGCGAAGACGATTGCTTTTAAAGCTTCTGGATGTTGATGAAAGAAAGCCGTGGGTGAAAGACATCAACCGATATCGGATTAGGCAAGGTGTTCAGGAATCTGATTGGCTGTCGGCATGGCGACAGGGACAAAAGTTGAACTTTCTCCAAGACTTGAAAGCATAACGACAGCGACAGAGACAAACCAGGAGAAATAAAATTTGTTTGTAATACGCATGCGCAATAGTGAAGATACATGTTTTTTGTCGCTGTCGCCGTTGGTGTGAAGCCACCATCAGTATCAGCTGAGGCTTGTTCTCATTGAAATTTGATGCTGTGCTAGGAGTTCCTTTTCTTTAGCTTTTGTAACCATCCTGTGCTTGAAGTAAATGTATGGCTGTGTCTCTCTGGAGAAGAAAGGTCAATCACTTTAAAATGCTCATAGATGTTAAGTGCTTTCTGTTTGATAAGATTTCCGCACACAGGTATCTTTTTGGATGTAGAGTCTTCCATCCAGATCATCAGAGCTCGTTCCATTTTAACCATATTAACGGGTCATATACGTTTACATTGTGCAATGAACAAAAATAAGATACGAAATAAATGAAGCATCACCTGAAATTCCATACATAAAAAATAATTTCTTTTTCAGCAGTACCTGTAAAGAAATCCAAGTAATCGTAATTTTCATTATACATTCCAGTTTTTCAAAACCTATCAAATTATGGTTGATTTAAATATACTTACTCAGGTGTTTTAGCATGAAACTTATCTAAATATAAAAATAAAGAAAGGTTTAATATTGCATTCACTAAACTTATATAGGATGTATAAAATAAAGCAATGATAACTGGAATTGATAAACAAACCCCCCCCCAATGTCAATTACATACAAATATTTAACACATCGAATAAGTACTGCCATAGATAAATTTTTCAGTTCATTTGAGTCGTTGGAATGTTATTGTACGGAAAACGCCTTGTAAGGAGATCGCTTTTCGCAATTTTCGCTCCGCGTTATATGGTAATCGCGTTATAAAAACACCGCGTTATGGGGACTTGACGGTACAGGGTGTCTCAAAATTTCCTGTAAAACTTTATGAGGAGATAGAAACAGAAAACTAACCGAATTCGCGACATGAAAGGGTTGTATGCTTAGGATACACAAAAGGGCAAAAAGGTTGACCACAATTATGTCAACAAACGTTTTTAGTAGCGCTCGTTTTACAGTTTGAAAGTTTTTTTTTTTTACATTCCATGGAATTTTATAGTTTCACTCTAAATCTGTTATAAACTTGCAAATGTTCCACGATTTGGCCAGCGTCTGACGACACAATCTTACCGCGGCCTCGGCATTTGTGAAATGATACATGTTATAAGTACGAATCCACAAGTATTTTTATACCCAAAATATATCCTTAAATTTTGACAAATTAAATGTGATTCCATAATTTCGAAAAGTTTATTTATGATAATTTGTATTTTAAATTGGAGAGAAACTCGAATGTCTCTTTCGGCCTCTCATTTTTTAATTCCAAAGCGTCGCTAGTTGCAGTGGCATTCCCAGTACACAACTCAGGAACGGCCATGTCTATAGATTGCCTTAGGAATTCAATTTTTTTTTGAATACATGGCAGTGGATTTTTTCCATCTGTTTGTCCATTGATTTTCATCCAACGCGAACGCCGCAAGTAGTGGCGTCCACTTCTTCCACAGTCATTGAATAAGAGTTTTGGGTCTAGAAGAAAATAATGCAAATTGGGACAATGTTAAAATTATGAAATGATTCAACTTAGCCTTCAATAATTTTGATCTAATCGTGCACTTTTCAATCTTTTCCCTTTTCCATTCTTGAAAATGTAAATCTTACATCAAGTAATAACGTTTTAATCACTCTAAAACCCTTGGAAGTCACAAGATTTCTGAGACGAGACCACTACACGCCAATAACTAAAACCCCACATGATGAAGAAGGTCAAAACTGGCTAGAAGTGTCCTGAAGAGATAACTGTAGTGTGCCGAACGGATATATATGTGTGAACCCTACAGCGGGTTAAAGAGTTTTACAGCAATAAGAAAAGGGAAAATATTTACCCTGTAAAAGTTTTTCACATTTCTATTAGGAGCCATGGAAACCCAGTTGGTAGAGCCACAGATTAGTAAACACATGATTCCGAGTTAGAACCTCTATGCAACTAAAGACCGTGTTGTTGTTCGTGGGATTTGTTGAACGTTATCTCTGTCGTGTCCTCAAATGTTTTCAAGTTGGCGTGATGGGGAAGTTTAGAGAGTGGGGGTTCTCCAGTTGAGGTGTTGAACTCATCATCTGACTGTGGTTCAAAATTACGAGGTGTTTGTTGCCCTAGAATCTTTCCCTACGGGATTGATCCCGGACCGTAGCAAATAGCCCATTGCGTTGAACCATTGAGCGACGTAAATTAAACTACCATCTATACTCTGTTTCACCTTAACTTGTCAGTATTGGGAAAGTCAGAAATGATGTTCATCCGCATGAAAAATAATTCCAACTTGATTTGGAATTTAAAATAAAGAAAATGCATATAAACGTGTAAAAATTGTCCTACAATGAAGGAGTGATTTTTGAACCTTTATAATCGGTTATTTATTTGTAAAAAGCATTTTTTTTTGACCGAAGCGAATGAATATATCCGAAACGGAATTCTAAACCGGTTTCCATGGTAACATTTCTGGCGAGCTAAATACGCTTTCCGGCCAAGTCTGCGCCATTTCGCTCTGCGTCTTTGCTAGCGTGTGTATTTACGTTCATATATCTCTTGTGCTATTTTATTGGAGTGTGTTTGATACTCTGAACATGGCTGAAAAAGGAACGTCACCATCCAAGCTGTATACGCCATCAAAGCAAGGAAAATCAATTGGTAGTGGAGCTCGCAGGAACATATTGAATGTTTATTCTAGACTTCGAGAAGAAAACCATAGTGATTCCATTAACTAAATCGTCGGAAAGGTGTCTCAACTAACTGGTGTTTCCAAAAGAACTGTTTTTCGTTTGAAAAAAGAAAAGAAGACGACAAGTCCTTTGAGTACTCCAGGAAAAAAACGACCTTATGCCGTTGGAAAAAGAACAAGAATGATGAAATATGACAACTTTACTTTATCGTGCATCCGACGAAAAATTCATGATTGTTTTCGTCGAAATGAAATTCCTACATTGGACAAAGTTCTAAATGAAATTAACAATGATAAGGATATTTTTTCGACAAACATTAGCCGAAGTACACTGTACAGGATACTGAAAGATTTGGGATTTTCCTTTGAAAAGCGAAAAAGGCAGGCTATGCTTTTAGAAAGACACGACATAATTTTATGGCGAAGAAATTATTTACGAAAAATTAGAGAACTGAAGAATGAAAATGCTTCAATCTATTATTTAGATGAAACATGGGTGAATGAAGGACACTCACAAAGTCGAGTATGGCAAGACAAAAACATCAAAAGCACCAATGAAGCTTCCTCTTCAAGTTTGACAACAGGCTTGGCTGCACCAAAAGGAAAAGGAAGAAGACTCATCATTACCCATATCGGAAGTGATGAAGGATTTGTACCTGATGCGGCTGACATTTTTGTAGGAAAAAAATCCGGTGACTACCACGAAGAAATGGATGGTAACCATTTTGAGAAGTGGTTTGAAGATATCATGCCTAAATTGAAACGAAACAGCTTTGTAGTGATGGACAATGCCCCCTATCACTCGGTGAAGAAAGAAAAAATTCCGACGACATCTTGGAAAAAAAGTGCAATTCAAGAATGGCTATCGTTGAAAAACATTACGTGGAACCAGGACATGATCAAGATTGAACTGTTGAAAAAAGTTAGCGAAATCAAACATATGTTTGATAAATACAGAGTTGAAGAAATTGCCGAAAAATTTGGACATAAGGTTTTGAGACTTCCCCCGTATCACTGTGAGCTTAATCCCATTGAAATGATATGGAGTCAAGTAAAAGGACACGTTGCCAGGGAAAACAAGACTTTTAAACTGAACGATGTGAAGGATTTAGTCATCCAAGGGATTGAAAAGGTCTCTGTACAAAATTGGAAAAACTGCATAAACCATGTTACTGAAAAAGAGAAATACATGTGGGAAGTAGATGGACTTGTGGATGATATTTGGGAAAGTAAGAACTTGGTAATTTCTTTTAATAGTGAGTCTGATAGCGATTCGGAAATGTTAAGTGATGATGATGTGTAAATTCATGTGATGAATAAGTATATTATAATGTAAATAGATTTGTTATGATGTTTGCTATGTTTTACATATATTGATGATGTATAAATGCATGTGATGAATAAGTAAAACGTAAATATAGTTTTCTCATTGTAACTACTATTCATGAAAGAGATTGGTTTCTTCTGTACACTTTCTTGTAAATTATTTTAAATTATTCATAAAATTAATAATTTACTACTAATCAACCCGACACCGTTCCGCGAGTTTCAGAATATGTTTCACACATATAAGGTTTATTTTTTTTAACTCTAATTTTTAAAATGGTTTCATTTTTTTTATTATTGTATGTGTATTCACTATATTTGTATTTTTTATATTCTATTTATTTATTGTGAATGTATTTTATATCCTCTATGTTATATGTATTTTTATTTGTTATTTACTTTCTTTAATATCAGAATAAATTTGATTTAATTTGGAGACTATATTTTGCTGTTAAGAAAAACACATATTTTAGCAGACGACGCACTCTCCCCTACCTTGTCCAACCAAATGTAAGACCAAAGGAGTAATTAAATTGGATTAATTTCCTTTAATAAAATTATTAAAATTGAAAAAAGAAGTATTAATCAAGGTGTTTAGCTTTCAGGTAAGTAAATTCAAAAAATGAATTTTATGGTTCATCACATCTTTAAATAGACTGTTTTTTTAAACAACATTTATTGTAAAAAAATTTTAAATATATATATTTTTAAATAACTAAAAATAATACTCATTTAGAAAAATCAAAACGCATTTATATTAACATAGAGTAGCTTTTTGTTTAATTAACAAATGTAATGCAAGAGCCATTAGAAATTAAAGATCTGTGAAACGTATAGAATTTCCACGTGCATTTTATCTCTCCTTGCCAAAAAGGGCGAATTTCCTCGCTTATAGCTGACTTCTTCTGACATTGTAACCCTAGTTTCTACGACAACGGCTGTGATGCGGTCAACGTAGCCTTTACTCTACTGACAAGTTAAGGTGAAACAGAGTATACTCATTTTCTTTTAAATGACTAAAAGAGATTTCACCAAAATCGCGTCACTTTTGAATTCGAGGTGTAATACGTATTTCATCAGTTGCAATTGTTTTGTTCGTTCCCACGGTTCTTTGTTAAAAATAGATCTAGTTATTTTTATGTCGTATTAATATGACATGTCTAACCTAGTTTTTCAAGTTTTACATATTAATTGGTTATTTCACCGATACAACCAAATTCCCCAGTGAGGGTTTAAAGTAAAAAATTTTTGCGACTAATTTAAGAAACGACGTTTTGTTCGTGTCACGCAATCAGTAAACGAAGTACACTCCCTAATGGATTTTAATGATCTTACTTCATTACCTTTCGGAAATTTCAACTGTGTCTGCAATCTAGCGTGATTGATAACAGCAATTTAATGACTCCGTGATATAATTAACAGTCGAACATGAATATAGCTCTACGAAAAAAGTTAATTGTTTAAAATACTTCTAGTTACAAATTGAAAAAAGTATTTGAATACTTGTCTTTTTAAAAATGAGAGAATCTGAATCTATGTGAATATTTTTACGGTTATCGATTATTACAAAAAATGCCCCCAAATTTCCTTTAACAATTGCATTTAACAGATTTTCTATACATGGTTGCGAAGTTAAGCTTGAATCCCAAAATGTTTCGTATGCGCCCTGAATCGGTTTTTAGAGTACTTGTTTGAATGCACATATGGGTTTCGCTCTAATTGATTTTTCTTGTGGAATTAATTACAGGTAGGTAGTTAATTAACTGTAGTTAATAGCAAACAAGAAATTGGCAACGGTCCGGGATCAATCCCAGAGCGAAAGATCAAAGGAGGCCTCGTAATTTTGAACATCCATCGGATGACGAGAACGACACCTGAGCTAACAACACACTCTCCACAATTTCAATACCACGCCAACATGAGGACATTTGAGACCACGAAGGATTTAACGTGCACCAGCCCCGTGAATACGACTGTTTTGGATGGATCGAGTTTCGAACTCGCAACGCAACTGTTGCTTTTCCAACTAGGTACGTTGGGTTGGCGTGGAAACTTGGCGAGCGGGGTGCCAGCTCAGGTGTTGCTTCGTCATCTGACAGTGGTTCAAAATTACGAAGTGTTGTCCTCGGATCTTTCCCTTAAGGGACTGATCCCGGACCGTCGTCAATAGCCCGCTGTGTTGCTCTAGTACGACGTTAACTAAAATTACCAATTACCAATTACCGAGGACAACACCTCGTAATTTTGAACCACTGTCAGATGACGAAGCAACACCTGAGCTGGCACCCCACTCTCCAAACTTCCACGCCAACCCAACGTGAGGACTTTCGGCCACGACAGATTTAAGGTGCACCAGCCGCCTATACACCATACGTTTACAAACATCCATGCCCGGAACCCGGATTCGAACCAGGAACCTTCCGATCTAGAGGCTAACACCTTAACCACTATACCGGTTGGTCGGCCAAGCTCATTAAAGTAACTATAGGTTAAGTAGGAAGATAGTAGAATCAACGTCGCACAAGAGCAACACGACGGGCTATTGTCGAAAGTCCGGAATTAATCTTGAAAGAAGAGATCCATGGAAATTATTGTACCACGGTTAGATGACAAGGTCAACATCTAAGCTGGCATCTCACTGTCCAAACTTCCACACCACGCCATTGTGCAACTAGAGGTAAAGATTCAAAAAAGTTGATTTATCGAGGCAAAATAAAACGACATTATGAACATGAATTACGAATAGCGTAAAGTGGATCTAAGGATGAGACGTTCGAGCAGCATGAACATGAAAGTTTGTTGGAATGGGGTTTTGTGGCTGAACGGCTATATTTGGCCATTATACACCAAACATAAGACACAGCATTGATTGATGAATTTACACACACAAGGAAAGTTTTACTAACGCAGGAGAGATAAATACACCCAGAGAGGAATCGTACCTGCGACGCCTACGACTCGCAGATTGCTAGCGAAGTGGATTTCAACGCCTTTGTGAAACTAATGATAAGGATTTAAAACCTATTGGGCCATGACGGTCCGCCGAAAGTCAGTAGACAAACATCGACCTTTCTTTGAAATAGAACAATATGAGGAATCTCTGTCGTGAGATAGTACGTTTGTCACGGGGGTCGGGAATCAACTTTAGCAGATTTGGATAACTTGTGCACACTGGCGTTTTAAAATACTCGATTTTTTCATTAACCAGTCAACAAGGAGTCCAACTTTACATTCAGAGCTATCTTCCAATACCATGTGGTCCTCACGTTGGGTTGGTGTGGAAGTTTGGAGAGTGGGATGCCAGCTCAGGTGCTGCTTCGTCATCTGGCCGTGGTTTAAAATTACGAGGTGTTGTCTTCATATCTTTCCCTTAAGGGATAGATCCCGGACCGTCGTAAATAGCCCGTTGTGTTGCTCTAGTACGACCCGTTAACTAATAATTACCAATTCCAATTCCATGTGACTGATCTTCAAACTGAGCGATAGAGAGAAAAACATTAAGCTGTGGCCACATTTCATTAGAAGGTCGGTAATTGGTAATTTTTGGAAATTTTTAATTAACGTCGTACTAGAGCAACACAACGGGCAATTGAAAACGGTCCGGGATCTATCACCTAAGGAATCCGAGGACAAAACCACGTAATTTTGAACCATGGTTAGAAGGTCGATGAAGAGAAAGTCTTTGGTAGACGGTAAGAGTATATAAAAAGTGTAGAATCATATTTAGAGTTTGGATCACAGAACTAAATGGATATAATCCGGCCAAGGACCTTTGTGATTACAGTTTGTTAAAGAAAAGTATTTCGGAATTTTTCCCCTTCCCTTCCATTCCGAAAAATACAGTTGTAATTTCTTTGGACTGATTGTTCTTTGAAAGTGTGAACCATTGCATTGCTATGTGTTATGGTATAATTTAAATTGATAATTACTATATTTATTGGTTTGAGATAAAATAGCTACGGAACTTTTCAATATCGTGTGTCCTGGGAATACCCACTGTGCTCTTAAGGAACTGATCCCGGAACTGATAAGGAACTGATCGTCAATAGCCGGTTGTGTTGCTCTAGTACGACGTTAACTAAAATTGCCATTGCCTTTAACCTTTATCCAAGGCCGACCAACCGGTCTGGTGGTTATGGTGTTAGCCTCTAGATCGGAAGGTTGGTTCCTGGTTCGAATCCGGGTCAGTGCATGGATTTTTGTAAGCGTACGGTGTAGAGGCGACTGGTGCACCTTAAATCTGTCGTGGCCGAAAGTCCTCACGTTGGGTTGGTGTGGAAGTTTGGAGAATGGGGTGCCAACTCAGTTGTTGCCTCGACATTTGACCGTGGTTCAAAAATTATGTGGTGTTCACGGATCTTTCCCCTAGGGGATTGATCCCGGACCGTTGTCAATAGCCCGTTGTGTTGATCTAGAACGACGTTAATTAAAATTACCAATTACCGTTATCCAGGGGGCCGCAGTAGCCCAGTTGGAAGAGTTACGGATTAGTAATCAGTGGGTTGTGAGTTCAAAACTAGGTTCAACCAAAGACCGTCGCGGAGTTGGTGCAATTTTAATTTGACGTGGTCTCCTCACGTTGGCGTGGTGTGGAAGTTTCGAGAGGTGAGTACGGTTTTCGACATCTCATCATGGTTCAAAATTACGAGGCGTTGACCTCGGATCTTTCTCGTGAAGATTGATCCCGGACCGTCATCAAATCCGCTGTATTGCTCCAGTGCGACATTGATAAACTACCAACTACCTACCTATCGTGTAGATCAGAAGGTTCCTGGTTCGTATCCTGGTCATAGCATCGATGTTTGTAAGCGTATGGTGTAGAGACGGATGATGCACCTTAAATACGTCGTGGTCAAAACTCCTCACGTTGGGTTGGTGTGGAAGTTTGGAGAGTTGGGTGCTAGCTTAGGTGTTGCCTCGTCATGACCTTGGTTCAAAAATTACGTGGTGTTATCCTCGGGTCTTTCCCTTAGGGGATTGTTCCCGGATCGTCGTCAATAGCCTCTTGTGTTGCTCTATTACGACGTTAATTACAAAAATTACCAACCTATCGTGTATCCAATTTATTAAATGTTCTATGAGTGTCGGAATTTTATAAAAAATGATACTTGGTACTGTATAAAATTTCATTGCATTATTATGACGATTTTTGTACGTAATTAGCCTAAGAATGTCGTTTGTTTAAAACCAAAAACTACCCCCAAAACTCTATTCCATTCACAATCTTTTAAAGTTGTGGACAAAACCCATCTATTGACATTTCTATCATGACAGAGTTTTCCTTGGTCCGCTAGATGTGTAACTGCGGTAAAAATGATCCCCCCCTTTTATTTACCCATTGTTCAAATTAGAGCAAATTCAACATCGGCATCACACCATTTGTAAATGTTATGAAACGATGCCTTCTTAGTTGTGTGAAAACAACTTAACTAGAAAAGATAATTTATGTTTGGATTTATTTATTCTTTGCATTCACAGAGGGGTTTGAATTTGTTATACATTTCTATATTTAACCTTTTTCAGTATTGTACTATGTAAAGATTTTTAATTTTGGTTTATTTTGTTGAATATTACTTAAAACATTGTTGATATACACTTTTATATACACTTTTAAATTTAACTTTTATCCGTGATTTATTATTTTTATTTATTTCGTTGGATATATAGAGCTATTTATATCATTCACTTAGAGCGCACGGATACTTTTGTTTATCCGCTGTTATATAAAATTAAGCAACTGTGTGTAAAATATTAAGCACGATTAATTCTGTGAGTTCTTTTTAATTACATACGCTAAAAGAACCTTTTCGACTCAATTAATTCATTCGATCTCTTTGGGACTGGAATAAAATCACGTTCTTTATTCCTCAGAGGGCGTAGACGGACGAGCATCTCTAATGTTTTTGACCTGGCCTGGAGAAGTTCGTCTGGTATGACGTCAGTCCACCTGTTCTGTTGATATAACAATAGACCGTGAGATCCTATCTGAGTGAGGGAGGAGTATTATTCCAATTTTTTTTTATTTGCGTTTAAGAAAACAAACAAGAACGATTGAAAACGCTGCTTGTAAAAAAGTTCCTTGGGGTTACGGACGAGCTTTATCATTTGGATCCTGGCCTGTTTTCTTTAACCGTTTGAGGGCCAGTGCCAAGCTGTACTGCTACTTACTTGATATATTTTAAAAAAACTTAAATTCCAGTAATTTTATTTTAAATCAGTAAAAAGACGACAATTTCTTATTTATTTACTAGTAATTTTTATTTTTATCAATAGAGGGTAGGAAAGGTTTTTATAAATTAACTCTCCGAGGTTCTTCCAACCGGCAGAAAGTATAAGTATAAAAGTAGAGTGAGCAATGGTAACTTTTTAGTGACCAGGATTCTGTGACTAAAACTAGTAGTGGCCCTTAGACTACTTTCGTCTGCCGAGAGGAAATGAACATTCATCATCTTATTGGTTAACGTTGCAGTAGAAGACACCCATTCATTTAACATCTGATCTGTCCTCGAGACACAGGAGTAAACTTTAGCGATTTCGCCATTTTTTGTCGCCACTCTATAGAAGTTCACACACTCACACTGTCATAAGATGTCATTTTCCCAAACGAGGCGATAAGATGCCAAATCGGCAAACGAAGTCAGTTTTCAGCCTTGTCACGTGACTGCTAGTCGACATGTTGGTTGCACCTTTTGTAGCTCCTTTCAATAGGAATGCTCACTTATATTTCACGTCTATGGACTTCCCTGCATGGCTTTTAACCAGTTTCCACCTCGTAGATACAATGTTCCTACTATTCTTTCAATGAATCGATGTGGTTGTTATCACGTGTGCTGTGGGGTGAATATAAGTAATACTAAACAACTCGAAAATCCTGTGACGCTGAACGTATTATAAATCATTCATTAATTGTTATTCGAAACGTGGGTATAAAAACAATTTTCTTATTTTCCTGCAAATTTTACTTTTATATTCCAAAAAGCTACAGTCCTTTTCCCATTGTGATTTAAAGTAATTGTTAATGTATTGAAACTAAGTTTTTAACATTTTTTCGATGATTGATAGTTGAATTTACGTCACACTGGAGCAACACAACGAGCTTTTGTCCACGACCTGGGATCAATCTTGACAGAAAATATCCGAGGACAACACCTCATAATTTTGACCCATAGTTAGATGACTAGTTCTACATAGCAGTTGGAACTCCACTCTTCAAACTTCCACAGTACGCCAATACGAGAGCATTTGAGACCATGACAGATTTAGTGTGCACCAGCTCCACGAATAATACGGTCTTAGGTTGGATCGGTTGAATAAACCGCGAATCTATAAACTGGGTTACTACAGCCCGAAATTTTTATTTTTATAGTACTGAGTGGTAAATATATAAGGGCCTGTTCACATTAGGCGTTTTCTAACGCGCGTTTTCGAGGTCAGTTTTCCGTAAGCATTGAATAATGTTTTTTATTCCTCTAATTCAAGTTTCCGTCTTTGAGATCGTTGAAGATAGAGTGAAAATTTCAACGGATTTTAAAATTCTACGCCAGATCGATACAAAAACAGATTTATTGTTTATTTTTTACCATTTGATTATTTAATTAATTAATAAATAATAATTATTTAATAAATGATTAAATAATCAAATGGTGAATAATTAAGTAATAAATATGTTTTGGGTATCGATCTGGCGTAGAATTTTACACTGATTTGAAATCCGTTGAAATTTTTCCTCTATCTTCGTTGGCGAGCGTAAGCGAGCATTGGGAGGAGCCCCCTAGTTACCTTAAAATATAGCTTATCGCCGTTTTTGAGACATTTGGTTTTTAATCGAATTGGCTTCGACCAATCAAAGCAATCACATGAATTCGTAGTTCACATTTTGCAATTTCTTAGGCGATGTTCTGAGATCATAGTTAAAAATAAGCTGAGTTATACGTCAAGTTCGGAATACGGTACAGGAAACACATCCATTTAACTTGACGGAGAAAGTTTTTCGTTCAGATATTTTTGTAAATTCATTCCGTCTTGAAATTTGAAGAGTTACTAAATTACAATCTTTCATCTGTGAGCGACATTTTCCATCGAGCTAAATTTAGGTTGTGGCTGTGAGACTGCGGTGAAAGTTGTTTCTTGTAGGAATTCCGAACTTTACGGCACATGGATTGTTTTCGTGCATATCTCCAAAAGAAATTCCAATGAATGAATGCCGTATTGATATATGGTAATTTATTGGTCAACAAAAATTAGATAAAATGCCAAACGTTGGAAAAAAGCCATAAAATACATTTTAAGATAACCTCGATATGTATCATGCAAGAATAATTTTCATAGCGGAAATAAAATCGGGAGTTCCGTTGTTGTTTGTTGTTGTTTCTTATGCCTACACTGGCAGACCAGAGGAGTGGCAGACCAGAGGAGTGCCAGGCCCGTCGAAGGGGAAGAGGCGAGTGCGCCTTCCATGTTATTGAGCCCCATTGGGAGGAAGTCCGACTTTGCTCGATATACATGACACATCCGTTTTACAGGAAGGTCCCTTTCATACATCCATTCACTCACACATATCGTAATTTAGATTCCAATCAGAGGCCGATAACCCCCTGATCAGGTACCCCCAGAGGTATTGATTTGGTATGGGAACATGGGGGACATTGTGACCACGACCTATTTAACGTGCCCCAGTCACCATTAGTGAACACGACGGTCTTTAGCCAGGTCGAAGCGCCGATCTCGAAATCATCAGAACTGTAGGCTCCGCCGAGGACAGAACCCACAACCCTTCTGATGCGAACCCGACACTCTACCGACACTCTCTGACTGAGCTACCGCGGCTCATGGAGTTCCGTTTGATTTGTTTGTTGATACTGAAAAGGTATACCTCATACAGCCGAATCAAATGAATATTGCGCAATAAATTTTTATTTAATTCTTGATAAGTTGAAAGTGGCAAAGGTACTCCAGAATATTCCTGAAATCTAAGTTTCTATTGTTTTGGTGACATAGAGAACGAATCTTCTAAAGTAGCCTATAAAATAATACTGCTACCCTACAACTTTCAGTAAAATAGAAAATTTTAACAAAAATAATAAGAAGAATTTTAAAATCTAAAGAGAAACCGGCATTGGGTGATTCCGTAATAAAAGGGCAATTAGAAGTAATATATTTAGGTGATAAATAAATGCATAAGTATTTGCAAGCTAAGATATCAAATATGCATATTTTTTCGCAATTCCAAATGTCTGTTATAAACAGAATTAACAATAGTACATTTTTTAAATGTGATGTCTATTTTCAGGATTCAATTTTAAACTATTTTCCAATTAAGATGCTTTTTTGAAAGAATTTGTTTAAATTTACGAATTTTATAATACTTTAAAAAAAGTTATACACAATACTTTAGTATAAAATTCTATCTAAATTTTTCGCAAAGCTTGAGTCATTTAAATTTACCTTTGGTTTGTGCTATACGTGGCGTAAGAAGGCTTACATTCACTTTATTCCTTAAAACAACTTCATCTATTATATTCTAACTAGGGGGCCCGCCCCCTGCTCGCTAACGCTCGCCAACCCTCGAAGGATTGCTTTGCAAATGTCTCAGCTCTATCAATTTTTTGATGTTATGGCGAAATATTTCCTTTTCCGAGGAAAGCCCAGTTCAAAGATTCGTGGATAAGCAACTGAAAGGTTGAGAGTTCGAAACTCCATCCAACTAAAGACCTTTGTATACGTAAGGGATTGGTGCATATTAAATCTATCGTGGACCCAAAAGTTCTCACGGTGGTGTAGTGAGGAATTGTGCAGAGTGGGGTGTTATCTCAGGAGTTGACCTCGGCGTCTGACTGTGGTTCAAAATTACGAGTTGTCATCAGATCTGTCTCATCGGGATTGATTCCCGACATTCGCCTATAACAGTGGTTTTGCTTCAGTGTGAAGTTAATTACTTCAGCTGCCTACCTATTCAATATCGTTTTTATAATAATCATTCTTACAATGTTCTTTGATTTCATCACTTATAGGATTTTTGGATTATTTGAATAGGTTCTCTCAAGATTAAAAGACACCAAATAATATATTCCTCAAAATTTCGGTTAGCATATGACAAGATTTTTATCAGACAGCACGCACACTTAAAAATATGAATCTTAAAAAAAATCCCCCAAGCTATGGATGATTTATTGGCAACGTTTGTTTTTACTTCAAATTAAAGACAATTAAAAAGCACAACTTCAAATGCTTTTATTTAATGATATTTTTCTTCATACTCTGCCTACGTTGGAATTCGACGAAATTGTTTCTTAAGTTTTATACGATTTTTAGCGATACATTATTTTGATCGTTCTTTTAAAATTTCCTGCTTTTTCTTCCGTCAATTTTTTTCCTGTCACTTCCTGAATACTTTTTGGTCAAGCCAAACGATTTCTTCCGAGAACTCACGACGCATGAAAGATGCTATCACAACAAAAGCATTCTCTTAACCCCAACTGCGCTCTTTTTCTTTTTGCGAATTCGGTAAACTACCCATAGGACAGCGTGCGGCCGATGACATCACCGTTTTTGAACCAATGAGAGGCGCTCCTCTTTCCCCTCAGATTAAAACCAACGTGCAACATTCGCGGATCGTGAATTTTGATTCTCGCTGTCGACTGCATAACAAGTCAAATCGGTGAGAGATTCGATCATCTCAACTCTATCAACCTCACTTTGCTTAAAAGTTCAGAGCGTCAATTGTTCAACAATGGTAAGCAAAATGTATAATTTAATTGGCCATTTGGTAATGCCCCAATAACTAAAACACTATTTTAGCAATTGTAAGTTTTTGAATTTCGGGACTTCCGTCTCCGTGAATATGATTTAAACGAAATTCATTATTTAACTTCTCATTTGGTTTATGTTCTAATAAATAATTTTTTTTTTGATAATTCGTATCAATAAACGACATGTAATTTTTTCGAATTTTGAGATTGTTTTGTCTTATAGAGCAAACGAAAACAATTTCGTTTGAATTTAAGACTATTTAACTTTGATATTACGTTATACCCAGCTTTTGAATTGTATTATTTTTCTTGTTTCATTTTTGTGTTTACAGATTTTTTAAAATTTATTCTTTCCTTTGGTTCGTTAGTATATTGACTTCATTCTTTCTCATCTAGTACCGCCGGCAATGGATGAAGTGGGCCAGAAAATGTTTTCTTATTTTGTGTTCGGCATAAACTGTCTTTTTAAACACTGCTAATTTAGAATGCATATTTTTATTTTATGATGATCCTGGGCCGAGAATGTAAATGCGGGATATATACAATAGATAAATTTGCAAAACAGACTTTAACTAACTAGAGGCTCAATTGCATTATTAAGTTTATATTTTATTTTGTTTGTATTTTTTTTCGTTGATAAAAATCATAGAGAGTGACGACCAACCGGTATAGTGGTTAAGATGTTAGTCTCTGGATCGGAAGGTTCCTGGTTCGAATATGGGTTAGGGCATGGTTGTTTGTAAGCGTAGGGTGTAGAGGCAGCTGATGCATCTTAAATCTATCGTGGCGGAAAGTCCTCACGTTGGGATTTGAGTGGAAGTTTGGAGAGCGGGATGCCAGCTCAGGTGTTGCCTCGTCATCTGACCGTGGTTCAAAGTTACGTGGCGATACACCGAATGGCTTAGACTGTTACGGTGATAACTAGTTGAATAATCATAGAGAGGAACGCGTCTTAGCAATATAATTTTTCAAGGTATGTATAAAATTTTCATTGCAACATGAAGATACCATTGTATTCTAGTAATTGCCATCATCAGCTTGTCCATACTGGACTAAACGTTTTCAGTTTTTGCTGTATTTTGCAATTATACTTCAGTGTCATCTTTTAATAGAACCGTTTGTTCAATAAATTCTAAGAAATCGATTAAAATCCGTAATCATTGCAAAATCGACACTTATAAAAAATAAATTATTTAGAGCCAACGCTTAATAACGCCAACTGAGCAAAAGGAATCAAATACACAATGTTGAATTGCTCCACTATTGTTCAGCAAAAAGTAGTGTTTTATTTTAGGTGGGATGGTTGGCTTAGGGTTTTATGACGCAAGGCCAAATTTAGCCAAGCTTCGCCAAACACAAGACAAATTAACGTCAAGTAAAAAATTCCTTAAAGGGTGGGGGAGTGAACTGGGAATAGCGTAGGTAGAATGAAAGTGGAAAAAGATCGCTTGGGCACCTAAGGAGTATAACCCCCCCCCCCTCTTGTTTACTAAAGACAGTAATGAAAAAAATCACTAGAGTGCCTTGGGTACGTGAAGCCCGTACACGACTAAATGAAATGTGCTCTTTAGGGTTATTATAAGTGGGTTGGTTTATGGGTTTAATGGGAGCGAGGACCATATTTGGCCATTCTGCACCAGACACAATATCAAGTAATAGACATACACGCTGAATGTCAGTTTTACTGACAGATAAGAGAGAAATACACCCAGGGAAGAATCCACCTGGCAGGACTCGAACCTCCACCGCCTGCAACTCGAAGGTTGCTAGTGCAGTGGGCATACACACTGAGCTACGACAGCAACTATTTTAGGAGGGTATGTAGGTATTTCATTAACGTCACACTGGAGCTGGCTGTTTGTGACTGTCCGGGATCAACCCCCGAAGGGAAACTTCCGAAGACAACGCCACGCAATTTTGAACCACGGTCAGATGACGAGGTCACACCTGAGTTCACACCCCACTCTCCCAAACTTCCACACCACTCCAACGTGAGGACATTTAAGGCCACGACAGATTTAACGTGCACGATCCTTCTTTGTACCAGACGGTCTTAGGTTGGAATCGAACTTGCAACCCTCCGGTTGCTAATCCGCTGCTCTACCAAAACGGGCTACCGCGGCCGTATTTTGAGAGAGAGAAGTTAAGAAAGTTCTTCTTTCTCTTAAGGATGGAAGAGAAGTATTATCGTACACATGTTTAATCTACCGTCATCATTAATTTTAGCAATTAGCTTTTACTAAATTATCTATTTTGAATATTACAAACCTTTAAACATCTTGATTTTATTTCTGTGGCTTTGTTTACTAATTTGATTTGACATATAATGTCATGAAAATTAGTATATGATTTCATAAAAATTCAACATTTCGAATTGCAGGTAATGTGCACCAGTTGCTCATGTTTGTTGGCTAAGATGAAATTTTATTAAACTGTGGGCACTATTTTCCTATTCTTTACAGTCCATGGAAATGATTTTTCTTCTCGATTTCGATTGTATAAATTATATATGTACCAAGCAAACGATTAAAGAGGAGATTTGAAACAATTTTATGTTTTTGTTTGATTCAATATTTTACTTAATCCTTGATGACGAAATATTTTTGAAAACATACGTATGTCAAATATTTTATTCATGCTAAAGAAATATATCGATATTTTATTAGGTAGAAACATCATTGTTATGGAAATCAACGGCATTACATGAAATTTATTTTTAATTTTTAAGATAGGAATAGAATTTCCCATGCTGAATGTATAAATTCAGATTGATTCTTACATCTCCCAAACTAATTTTACATTATATTTAATAACTGTATTTTATGTTCTTAGGAAAATAATTTTTAAAAATTTTCCAGATGCTGTATTTTATAATTGTTTCCATGCAATATTTATAGTACTTTCAACCTATTTTAAATCTAATTATTTAACAAAAAAATATGTATTTGTTTTTTGGATTTGATTACTCGTACGAAGATAAACTTTTTAAGTTTAAAAAGAGACTTATTAAATATTATAGTGTTTTGGTTATCTTCAATTTGTATATAACCATACCTTAAGATTTAATTTTTAAAACACATACTTCGTGTTATTTTGGAAAGTCCACAGTCTCGTTTTATAGTCTTAACAAAAAATAATAGCTGTATTAAATTTCTGAGAAATGAAAATTTATCGAAAAACTTGATTAAAAATATCTATTGAGTTTGAGTGAAATGTCGAAAAAGTCACATTTTATTCGATTTAAATGTTTTGATTAATTTAGAATTCGATGATAACTGGTCTCGAGTAGCTGATTTAAATTAAATAAGTGATTGATCTTTCAAAAATGCTTTTATTAATTCAATCAGCCTGGATTAAAAAATGAAAAGTTTTTGATTGGGGTTTGGAATTTGCATTATTTGATGAGCAAGCTTGTTAAATGCAGATTTTCTCCATTACATTAGTTGTTATTTGTGGATAAAAAGCTTTAAATTGCAAATTCATTTTTATGGAAACGTTTAAAAATTAGAGAACATTTAGTTATTTTCATTGAGTTAAAAAATAGAATGAGCGTATCAATTCTTAATTTTTAATGTGGCATAGTCTTAAAATATAAATTTTGATTAATAGAGCACAATACTTTCTCTTAAAATACTCTTCAAACTCTGAAAATTTGATGATACATACTAAATTAAGGGCCGTAACAAAACTTAAATGATATATTTGTCTCAGAAAGAATGCTTCTTATATGCATTTTCAAAACCAAATGTCTGAGATTGCTTGCTCCCGAGTAATTCAGGATCCACTTTAACCTCCAGTCCTAGTCCCTTTACTCTTTTAAAAAAGAAAGCAAAAATGACCGCAGAGTGATAAATTAAACGGAAAAGGAATCTCGTATAACTATCGTATTCACAAAATCAAAGCGTCATGAATAAGAAATTAAAAATATTTACATTGCTATTGCAACAAATTGTGATCATTGACATTTCGCACCCTGGCAAGAAAAGTGACACAACTCAAAATTGCAGGATTTGAGAAAAAAAAACATCTACCTAAAGGATACTATAAAACTTAAATAGAAATAGTATAAGCTTTTTTTAATTTTACGTAATTACGGTGGTAACTTCTATTATATTCTATAGAATTGTAATATAACACGCTCGGGCACCTCATTCATATTTTTCAATGACATAGCATTAAATTTTTTATTTTTTTGACTTGTGTCACCTTTTTTGCCGGGGTGCGATTTTTAAACAGATTAAACTCAATTAATTACTGCCATGAGTAATTTTATATTTGAAGTATTATTAAAAGAGTGATATCATTGTAAGGGTATACGTGAAAAGGATGTTTTGATAGACAAAGCTATAAACAATCTGAACAGGTTACTCAAAATCCTAAATCTACAGAATAAAAGACAGAAAGTTTGTTAGTGGAATTTATACTTTTGTGCAAGGATAATGTGTTCAGAAAGGAGGACATGCAATCCCATTCTGCGAAATTAAAATTGTTTTGGTTTAAATATAAAACTAAAATAACTGCAGAAAAAGAGCGAGATCCCAGAATCATTCACTTAAAACTGATTAAAAGATAAACCAAGATTTTCTGTAGTTTCTTTTACAAACAAAAATATTACTCTGTAAAATTTTTTAAATTTTCTTTTGACAATTTTTTGAAAATTTCCACAAACATTTGAAATATTTTTCGAAGTTTCGGTATGTGCAATCGCATATCAAGCATATTAAATCGATACAGACTTCGATGCATCTCCTACGGTGACCTAGTTTGTATGCGAAACAACAAAATAGCACATGGAAACCATCGATTCTGGATTCAGGATACCAATTTTATTTCATCATTTCCTTTTTTTTTTTACTTCAGCAGCACAAAGATGGTACATGCCATTTGATTGAACTTTCCAGCTCATGTTATTATTCAGTACTTCGAGACTTCTAGGAAGTAATTTGAGGAAGTTTCTTTTAACGAGTTGGCACAACTTCATGAACATAGTAGGTACATCCTAAGAAATTGGGCAGAATCATATCGTATAAAATATAGCATGTATCTCTTGTCGGAATTGAATTTCTTTCGACTTAAAGAATGCATTCTTATCTAGGAATATGTTTTATTCGTAATTACTTGACATAATGATTCGAGGCATGATATGGAATTCTAATCCAATTCGGTTTTAGCTGATTGAAGATTATTTCCCTCCGATGTATATCCACGTTTTTTTGTTGAAAATAAGATTGAAGCGTCTTGCTTCCATTTTAGTTTACATTAATGTAATCAAGAAAGTATTTTTTGATTAGCGGCTAGGAAGTTTGGAGGCCAACGCCCCTGCTATGAAAACCCCAAAGGAAAACTTCACAAGATCAGGAATCGGAATTTCCGTGACTTTTATTAATTTTATCTCCTGACACCGATTAATTTTATCGTTCCCAAAATATCTACATTAGCTAATGCTGGCTATCTTTATAGCTATTATTTATCCAAAAATTTTGCTTCTATGCTTCATGGGTTTATTTTTCATGAATGTTTCAAAAATAATGTATAACAAAGGGACCAATGGATATACAAATTCAATGAAAACTATCTCATCGGGAGGAGAAAATACTTTTAATATTTTGGTGTTCGGTTAAATGATATTTTAAATGAGAAATGAACTTACCTTCCTCTTGAAAATACAAATACAGTTTAATGACGATAGATCGGTTACTTTTTGTGAATATTTCTGTTAACCCGATAAAGATTTACGGCTTAATTTTAATAAATTTAAAATCCATACATCATGCTTCTAAATCTCTCCGAACTTATCTAAATAATCTATAATCGATACTTCAGTACTAAATTATTCGATCCTGTAACGTAGAGAATAAACAATAGAGAAGATTGTACCTACCATATATTTCTTTGACTCATTTTGAATCATCATAAGTCCGCTGCCTCTTTAGTGTTTTTTTTTATTACTATTGATTTTTATTCTGCTTGATCGATCCACACTACAGTTTTGGGTGCAATCATTAGTTTCTAAATTACTCTAAATTTTAAGTTTTTGTATGGTTTAAAAATGATGAGCTTTTAAATTGGATTGTAATTCAACTTTTTGGAATATCTTGGTACATGAGATAGTGGATTATTGGTTAGAAATACAGTGAAAGTGATTTATGCAATCGCTACAGTAGATGAATTTTACCTGATCTGCTGTATATCAAACTGAACAAAAAATCCACAAAATTGTGATGAATTTTCGTACCTGTATCACATACAATGCAGCATATATTACAAATAAATAATCGAATTTTGTACGAAATGTTTTCCCCTTTCCCTCTTACGGAAATTGGAACTCTTTCTGTTCATAATACTTTATGCTAATAAGTAAGCTTTTACTCACGGTGAATGAACTCTGATATTCAATACTCGTCCTAAGAATGCAGAATGTTACTCAAAACAAAGGTACAATATTTGATACTCATTGAGTTCGATAAAAGTATGAATATTTATTCAAAAATATATGTATAAATATTTATGGATTTGGATTGGTTTGTCATTTTGCGTTCATTTTCTGCTCCAAGCAGGCGAATTCGAAAAAAATATATATATAGTAAATAATACAGAATAAGGTTCTCTTTTTTTTTTTTTTAAAGTTAAGAATTAATAATTACAAAATGTTCATCAAAATTTCAAAAATGATTTTTGATAATGCTTCAATAGTGAATTAATTTTTTGATAAACATACAACAATGAATATTATAAATATATAATTAATAATATATAATATATAATTAAATAATATATAATTAAGTAATAAATTAAAGTGTGACACATTCACTGAAATACTATTTTCAAAACTAGTTTATAAATCAGAACCTTCAATTGAATAAATTACTTTTTTTAAAATTAATTAAATAAAGTTTTAAAAATGTACTTATCTTAAATTAATGTTAATGTTTTAAAAGTAATATTAAATGAAACCTTATGCGTTGTTTTAATTGTATGACTACTTAAATTTTATTTAATAATTATCGAAGGACCACACGCTCATGAAAAAATCTTTTCTCACTGCTACGTACGTTTTTACTACAGAAATCTAAACATCTTTATTTTAAGACATCATTGAAATTCCGTCAGTTAAACGTTAGAAATAAATCAAAAAGGGAACATTATTTTACTGTTGAGAAGTTTCCTTTATAACAAGAATGAATTTACTGTGTGTTGCTACATAAATGGTTTGTCCCAACATGTGCATAATACGGATATGAGAATAAATACCATTATTGTGATAAAAAAAATACAAAAAAAAAAAAAGAATTTGCATTCATAGAGACAGCATTCTATCTATGCTCCACTTGCACGAAACGGAAGCGAACACCTGCGATGGGATTGCAAAAAGAGAAGAGAAAGTAAACGTTATTCATACACACAACACCATTACCTTTACATATTAAATTATTTACTTGCTTATTGAAATTAGCTTTGTGTTTGCATATGGAATTGCAAAGCTAATTCTATATTGTTCTGATTTGTTGTTTTCCCAGTAGCGCTATACTAGAACTGTCATATATTACACCCGAAATGAGAAATTTCATCGTTTCTTTTAAAGAGTGTTATCTTGTCAAATCCTATTAAATAGACGTCATAGGTCGTCACTCAAAGTACAAAAGGTCGTAAGTAAAAAATTTCGTTTTTTTTTCGTTGTGATTTACACCTGGTGGCAAAATCTCTTATGTCATCAGCTGATCCAATAAAAAGTTACAACCAAATGTATAAAGCAAAATAAAATAAAATCATAAGGGAAACGATTAGTTTTTTTGCTCTCCTGAAAAATGCAGATTTTAGACTTACGACCTTTTGCACTTGAGTGACGATATGACTTTGTTTTATTTTATCTTTAAAGCTTTTATTTGCACTACTGCGATTCATTATACAGTTTTCGAATTACGAAAGATTTTTATAACACTCATACACTGTTCATAATGAGAAACTAAAATCGTATTCGAGGTGAATGTCAAAGATACTATTAATAAGCCACTGAGTGCTTTTGCATCACATTGAATTTTAGCTTGATTGAATAGAAATTTCGATTGATCATCTTTAGTATTATGTGAAAGGAATGCTTGCGATAAAATGCAATAAAGGCTCATAGAATAGTGAGTAGGAAATATACTTACGTAATGGAAACTGAAAATTGCTTAACCAAAATTTATGAAGTTAATGTAGGAAGTTTTGTTTGTTCGAATCTATGTTGTATTTAACAACTTACATCATGATAATTACTTTCTTCATGAATGCTTAAGTAGCTAATGAATTTCATGGTTGCTTTACTGCTTGGGAGAATTGTCTCCAAATTATATAAATGCAACAATACCTATCTTTAGACAATTTATGTAATATATGTATAAAATCGTTTTTCAATATCAGATGTATCGCAAGGCAAAAAAAAAAAAAAAGAATTAAAACTTGTTTTTAAACCAGCCTTTCAAGAAGTATTCACTTAACATACTATAGTGTTAAGAAAATATTCAAGACTCCCCACTTGTGTAAATCTATCATACGCCTATATACCTTTTAAAGGTGACTCACTGTCCACGGTGTGATTAATTACTTCGGTTGTATAAATAATTTATAATAATGTATTGGTATTCCTTTACATGTTGTAATCCTATTATGTAGAACTACAATTCTATAAGTAACTCAATTTAGTACGAAACCATAAGGATTACAGGGTGGTTGAGATGAAATTTTTTCAAGTTCTGAACTAACTTTGAACTATTCGAAGAACATTAAAGTTGTTTACCTCGTAATTTTGATTGTATCTCATAATTCATATCCACTGAAATTGAATCGCTTATCCAGCTAAAACAAAACCTTCCGGAAGGATAAAAAGAACTTTTGTTTTCTTTTCTTGTTGAAATTTGCGTGAGACAGAATATCCGAAAAAGAACCTCTCATTGTTAACGAAATCTCGTAAGACTATCATTTTCACTTATCATTCAAGAGATGCTCTATCATTTCCGCTGTCCTCTAATTGGATTAATCGAATGTAGAATATTTAGAATACTCAGCTAGCTCATTTTGAATTTTAGTCTGTGAAGCCTATTGTGTCTCATTTCGCTTAATTTTCTTTTTGTAATGCACGTCTGAGACACAATGCTAACACCTACTTTGCTAACAACCTCAACAGATGTTTTCTGATCTCGCAATAACCTGTATGTCTGTTCCATTACATTGAAAAGGACAGGTTTCTAACTGAACAAACCTTGTAAGTAACTACAAGGCTTAAACGATAAAAACTATGTGTATAACTAAAGAACCTTATTTGTTGAATCTCGTAGCTTTTCACGAATGTAACATATTGTATTAAATATACTACCTTTGAAAGAGAACGTATCTGTTTACAGTTTTAAGTTAGAGAAGCTTATGAGTCAAAATATTTTAACATTATAATCTACATAAACAGAAATTATGTTGTTAACATAATATTATATCTACATAAATAGAAATTATATTGTTAAAATAATATTATAAACTACATAAATAGAAATTATATTGTTAACATAATATTATAATCTACATAAATAGAAATTATATTGTTAGCATAATATTATAATCTACATAAATAGAAATTATATAGTTAACATAATATTATATAATCTACATAAATAGAAATTATATTGTTAACATAATATTATAATTTACATAAATAGAAATGGAGTGTTTTTTTGTACATTGAATATTTTCGATGCATTTCACGTTTTCAATCCATTTTGTTACCATTTTTTTTTTAATAAATAGATTTGTTTCAATAGTTTTTTAAAGAAAATTATTGTTTCCCAATAAATTTTTAATATATATATAATAAGTTGTTTAATTGTAGCTTCAACTCGTAAAATAATCCACCTTGATATTGACCTGTCATTGCGACAAAGAATTTTTTGATGTTTCAAAAGTTCAAGTTCGGAACTTTTTAACATTATTCTTTCTATAACGGCGAAATACCACTTAAAATTTGTATTATTCTGACCTTCCTGCCACTTTAAATAGAATATTTTGTAGTTGTGTTGCGTGTGATGAAAATAAAATGGAATCTATATTAAAATAATAAACATTTAAAACAAAAAATAAAAGAAAACAAAAGAAAAATTGTTATAAAGATATTAATTCGTGGTTTATTATTATGTCTTGATCGCGCACAGTTGCCATAACTTACAACTAAAAAGTGCACAAAATTTAGAAATGAGAAATTAAATCAGACGAAAGAAATAGAAAACATCACTGCACTTGATCAACCACAACACGAGTTTCCGCTTCGTTCTCGTTCGTAATGAACAAAAATAAGACTTGTAATAAATAAAATATCAAAATATAAATTCCAATAAGAAAATTTTTTTTTGGAAAATCATTGTTTTTTGAGCATTACTGATAAAACAATCCAATTAATTGTAATTCTCAATATACATCCGAGATTTTCCAAAATTAACAAATTACGTTTGATTTAAGTATACTTACTAAGATATTTTACCATGAAACTTATCTAAATATGTAAACAAAGAAAAGTTTTCATATTGCGATTAACTGAATTAAAATACAAAGTAGGAAATAAAGAACTTGGTATTCAAGTATTTGAATAAAATTTATGTGATACCTGTATCATACAAACAGAAAATCAGACATAGAACGGGAAGACGGACAGACAGACTATGGCTATGCATTCTGGGTAGCATGGCACACTCTATAGATATTTTTCTTACTCAAATTTTAAATTCTACAAAAATGCAAAGTGTTAAATATGACATCTATATGCAATTGTGTGAATTTGTGTATTTAACAATTTTGTATCTTTATTAGAGTGTGGTTGTTGTTACATGTGATAAATAGGAATTACAATTTATTAATAAAGGTGGAAGTTAGTTAACCAATTCAACCCGAGTAACGCCGGGTAATTATACTCTATAGTGTTATATATTATTTATTTTAAATTAGTTCCCCCACAAAGAAAATTATAAAATATATATAAAAAACACATGATTTGAGAATCAAATGACTAAAGGTGAGGATATTTGTTTTATACTTTAAGATTTTTTTCATTTCAAATTGTCTGTCTTTATTTACTGTTATTTACTTCGAAAAAGTACATAACTTAATAATACAAATATATTGGGTGTATAAGTTTTCTTGTGCAATATACAAAAGGCCTTATATCGGATGCTCGTTAATTGTCCTTATAACAGGTCAGGAATACATTATTTCTTATACCTAATGCCAATCGGTTTATTCAAAACTCGAGAACCAATTCCTGGTTTTGAGCTTCAAACCTCATTAGCTTTTAAGTACTAGCACAAAGTTTGCTAATCTCTCAGAAACCGATTTCTTCGCACTCAAGAGAACATCTTTAAGGGAATCTAAAATAGTGTTCGGTAGAATTCCTCCGACTTCTGGAAAAAAAAGTATTTTAGGGACCCCCGTTCGCAGTCATTTTTTCTAACCTCAACTGTGAGTCAGTGAAGCCGTAAAAGTCAAAGGAAGGACGGCACACGGAAATACCAAAGGAGGGAGAACTATGCGGTTTCTTTGCCGGGGAGAGATAGGGTTTAGTCATGTTTTCTTTTCTTCTCTCTACCATTGCTTTAAAGACTATTAACAAGAAAAAATCGCTTAATGTCGTTTCTGTTTTTAAAATTTAGATATGAATAATAATGGAAATTGTGTCAATTGTTTTTGATCCGAATTCCATTTTAAACAAAAAGATCAGAAAAACCTCATTAATAACTTAAATATTAAAACTACAAAATCTGGAACACATTAAGTTGGAAACGAGGCGTCCCCATATTCAGTGTTCTAATCACGCTAAACTGCTTCGACAACCCCACATGATGGAGTGCGAGCATCGTTATGCCGGACGTGACTGGTATAGGAATCGGATTCAGCCTTTCTTGATCACGCGGCGTATTTCCAGGAGGCTTGGGGGACGGAAGCGTGCATCTACGTCACGCAAGCACTGAGGGACAACGACACCAAGATTTTTTTCATTCATCAGTTTTTCTTTTTTCCAAAACTTCGATACGGTTGTCTGATTTAGAATTATGCGGATTTTAGGTTCACAATTTGTAAAATTTGATCGAGGAACCTGTCCTGTCTGTTGTGGCTACCGTGTTATGATCAGGAGAGTTTGAAAACTTGACTGGAAGATTGTTGCGTGGAGGGAATTTAGAGCAAATCTAAAATTTAAGTTATCAGTAACGTCTTGGTTTGCTGAACTTTGTTGAATATAGGTGGTGGTAGTACAGGTATTCTGAGGTTCCTGCATGCATTCTGGCTTGTTTTTCACATACGATTTTAGCACTTCGCCAGTAACAATTCCAAAGAAGGAATTAGGAAATGCTTTTGATAGCTGATTTGGTATACATCAATTAGATTAAACGACAAGCGTCACTAAGACGGCGATAAACAACATTTTAAGGTTTCCCTGGTATGAATCATGGAAGAGCATTTGGGTAGCGGAAGTAAAATCTATGGTCTGGTCTCCGTCTGGTTTATTTGCGCATTGAATATCTCTCATATAATCAAAAGGAAAATTTGTTGTATGTGTAAAGTATTTAAACATTAACTTCTACTTTAACTTCGACTTCCCCGACTTTCCCCGAATCTACGTTATTCAGTTTCTACTAGATTCAGATCGATTCGGAGTGTGATGTTAATACAAAAAATACCAAAATACCAGATTGATTTGGATTGACCCAGACTCTTTTGTTGTGAAGTGACCCTTTTAGTTGTTTATTTAATTTTTGTGTCTTTTAAAAGGTATTTTTATTTATTCAAGAAAACGGGAGATGACCATTTTATCTTTAGAATGCACACATCTCATCTAAATTAATTAGATCAACGTGTTGTCAGAATACACATACATAATGTTAGAAAATTGAAAACGTTTCTACTTTGTAACACAGCCAGCTATTAGGACGAAATATATTATTCCTTAGGCTGTTCAATATGAAGATTCTGAAAAACAGAATTTAAATCTGACCTTTCTGTCAGAAATTATAATAGGTATAAAGAGTCGAAGGCCAGAGTAGAGTGATATTTGACGTGCATGAATGTCATCGTATTTAAATTTATTTCTCAGTATACTGTCTCGAAGCATTAACAAGTTAAAAACAATTACTGACTAACTTAAATATTTGTTAAAACACAAATTTTTAATCACAGGTTGTTAATGTTCACGAAATTTTTATGGACAGTGATACTAGTGGTCAGAAACTTACAATTAACAGACAAATACTTTTATTATGCAGAAAACTTACAACTCGGCTATGTCACCGGCGTTACCGTCCATTTTACCTAGATAAAAGGGAATCCAAAAATATCCATTCCCTTAGGATATGAATAATATTTAAAAAGCATTTTGTTGTGCTATTTAGGAGATGGAATACATGGTAAATAAGTGGGTGGAACACCAGATTCAAAGGCGTTTCCTTTTACTTCTAATGACCGTTGAGCTAAGTTCAGAAGTATTTTTGGCGACTTTTGGTCAAAATTCTCAATTACACGTCAATTGTTAGTAAAAATTAATGTTGGTTTGAAGAAACGTGCCAGGTTTAATAATGTTGATAGTGTTCATCCGCTTATTCCGATGGGACAATACGTTGGGGTCGATGCCCCATTGACACGAACGTCGAAGTCTGAGCAACGGATGTGTGCCTTAACACAGTAGAACTATGTCAATAATAAAATGAGCTGATAGAAATTATTACTACAAAATTCTAGTGAAAATTATTTTTGGATATTTAAATAAGAAGTATTCTTAAAAGGAGTCATTCTGACATCTCGGTTTTGTTTAACGTTGTACTCATGACTATGAAATGTCTACTTTTTATGTAATCAAAAGTCTATTAAATATTCCTTAAGAAGAAAATTAAAAAATATTTTTATTGAACATTACAGAACACATGAAAAAAGCATTTTTGCATTATACAATATTTTTTTAACCCGATATGGCTTTAGCAATTTGCAAGAGTATCGGTAAAAATTATTTTAGGAAGTCTTTCTTTAAATCTGAGTGATTAGAAGTCAACAACTCTTCAGAGAAACAAATAGTTCTACGCGAAAGAATAAGTAGACAAACTACAAATAATGAACATCAGAATGTTCAGAAACACTTCTGTAACTTTTTTTAGAATACAATCACTGAAAATGTGTCAATTTGGGTTAATTTTTAAAATCACTTAAGAGTTCTTTTCCCATGAGTATATATGGCAACAGCTTTAGGAAGCCCACTTATAAAAACTCTAATTACTTTATACCCGACTAATCCAAATGTTTTACTTTTATTACTAATTAGTTTGACCTACGTTATCACAAACTGCTTTTGAAAAACTAATTGCTTTTGATCCTAAAGTATCTATAGTTTCCACAACCAATCAATTGATTCCAGTGTGCGTGCATATGACAATTAAGTGCATTACAAGAACGAAGTGGCTCGTTAATTTTTCAAATCACGTGTTGTCAATGACGCTTTTTAAATCCAGCACTTTTTAAACAGTCTCCGCGCTCAATTGTAAGCATCAAGTGTTAATTAGAAGGTGACTATAAAAAATAAAGACGAGATTTATATAGAATGTTCTTTCCCTTTTCTTTTCCATTACAGAGGACAAAGACGAATCGTCTATTCTTTTCAATTCTTAGAACAACTTAGAAACTTGTTCTTTTTTATCGTCTGTTTCCCACCAGCGTGCTTCCTTTTTTGTACGGTTGTTCAGCTACCGTTCACTGACCATGAATAACACTGCGCAGAGTCACATCTCGTCTCAGACAATTTTTTGGATATTATTTCGCTGTAAAGAGTAATGACTTGAAAGAAATTGACTCTAGCCCTTCTGGAAAACGAAATGCTTAGAGTAGTTTGATATGTTTATTAAGATCTTCGTCTACCATCAAGACAGGACATAAAAAAAGATTTATAGAAGGATTACAAGTTTAGTATTGAATTTAAGATTTGAACTAAATGATATGGGGTGCTTGAAATTACTAATCTGAATTTACTTTTTTTTAACCTAATATCGTAAGTTTACAGTGATATTATCAATTTGTATTTACAGCAGACTTTTGATTACCTTTTGCGATTAACAGAGTGTTCGTACTATCCGTGTCGAATTTGAACCGAGTCTTTTTTTTTTAAAGCATTGAATAAAGCTTCGAGTTCGAGTGTACGCACTTTGTCCTTGACTGATCTGGTTTAAAGGGAAGATGGTTGGGTTTCATGGCACAATATCCAAAAATAAACAAACTGCTCCAAACGCAAGACAGTAAAAATAAAGTTCATCAAAATTAGATTTAAAAATTATAGATTAACAACCCTACCAACAAATAAAAAGCAAGGTATATGCTATGAAAACAAAATAAACACTTCAAAAAGGTGACAGAGTAAATTGACTAAAAAGACCTCATCAACATGAAAAAGTAAAATGCAGTTTAAGATGCCTTTTTTGAAAAAAAAATTGCTATTTTGTATGTAAGTGGCAGATATGCGAAACATAAGAGAGCTTAGAACTTTACAAGAGATCTTAAGTGGTACGAAATTCATGTCCGGATTGATTGTAAAAATATTATCACAATACTTACTGTGATACACCTATAGATTATTCTTATTCTTCTTTTGCGAATTTTTCAATTGCAGCAGTAGTAACATGTAATACAGTGCATTTTATCTGTATTTCATTGCGACTGTTTTGTGTTACCACGACCGTATTATCCGAATTTCTAGTTCTCCTAGGTGGTTTCCACTACCGCGGAGAATCGAGGTTCTACTGTGCTAAATTTTCCAATTTGTAACTTTTATGACTCTTCTTCAATACCATATATTTTTCTATGTTAAAAAAGTGGTTACAAAATAATTTGAAGAATTGGGATGGGGGCATGGCACACAAAGCTTAGAAACAACTAGCACAGATATTCAGAATATTTTTGTACTTAATCATACATAAATGAATGGACGCGTACGTTATATTCAATATCTAAATCTCATTTATTTGAACAGAGGGAATGTATCAGTGTTCATGTCGGACAAGCAGGCGTGCAGATTGGCAATGCATGCTGGGAGCTGTACTGTTTGGAGCACGGCATCCAACCGGACGGTCAGATGCCAAGCGACAAGACGTTGGGAGGCGGAGATGACTCTTTCAACACTTTCTTCAGTGAAACTGGAGCTGGAAAGCATGTTCCACGAGCTGTATTCGTTGACTTAGAGCCTACAGTAGTAGGTAGGTGACAATTTGCCTTTACACCAGAGAGTTTTAATGTAAATGTAAGGGGTTCCGAAACTCATTTTTATTTATTTGTAAAGCGTTAATTATTTAGTTGAAAAATATAATTAGAAAATCATATTTACTAAGATGGATGGATCTCTTTCAAGATGAAATAAAATACTTGCTTATCTCAGTAAATCTTAAATGAATTATTTTACGATAAACATGGTAATTAATAATTTTACGAAGCATGTAAAAGACAGTTTGTGTAATATATTTTCTCACCCCCCCCTATCCATTCAATTCATGTTATGTAATGCAAAAGCACAAAATATAATACAATGTTGGAAGCATCTCACCAATTGAAGTACATACTGTATAATTCTTATGCTACCCGATGCGCAGAAACTCTAAGCGCGACTCTAAAAAAGCTCGATTTACCCTGGTCCCCCTTTGTATATTATTTCAGAATTTCAGTAGGTATTTCCTCGAAAACATTAGAGATTAAAAAATCATTTAAAACGACGTTCAGAGAAAAACTAAGTTTAATCTTCAGGTACACATCGATAATGACTTGCCTTTCCCTGTTCATTCAACTAGTTGACCATTTTGAAGGTTCCTCAAAACGAAAGTGGCTGCTTCAATTTTCCAGATGAGGTTCGCACTGGTACCTACCGGCAGCTCTTTCACCCAGAACAGTTGATCACGGGCAAAGAGGACGCGGCCAACAACTACGCCAGGGGACACTACACAATCGGCAAGGAGATAGTGGACCTGGTGTTGGACAGGATTCGAAAGCTTGCAGACCAGTGTACCGGTCTCCAGGGGTTCCTAATCTTCCACAGCTTCGGTGGCGGGACTGGATCCGGATTCACTTCGTTGTTGATGGAAAGGCTGTCGGTGGATTATGGCAAAAAGTCCAAGTTAGAATTCTCTATTTATCCAGCACCTCAGGTAAAAAGAGTGGCTGAAATATGAATGTATCTTTATTTTTACTCACAAATTAATAAATTTTATCTTAGTAATAACATGAATACTGCCGTGCAAGTCATTTGGTAATTAAGTTTTGGGTAGTTTGGTCATTTAGAACTGGTGTTTGTTACACAATATTTGGTTTATAAATATAATAACAATTTGTTTACAAAAATATATTAATATTTTTTTTTTATAAATACACACGCAATAACAATTTGTTTAAAAATATTTGACACTCAACTGCAATATGTAACAGTATGATTTCTCAACCAACTAATGATTGAGTACTGTTTTCAAGCATTATGAGGCAGTTTAACAATATATACTTTTGTATACGAAGTATTTTAACAACCTTCAACCTATATATATTGCTATATTTTTAAATAACAGAATAGGTATTAGTTTTCTAAAATTTTTGCTTTTTAGGTTTCAACAGCTGTTGTAGAACCTTATAATTCTGTCCTTACAACACACACAACTTTGGAGCACTCTGACTGTGCCTTTATGGTCGACAATGAAGCTATATACGATATCTGCAGAAGAAACTTGGATATCGAAAGACCCACCTACACTAATCTCAATCGTCTTATAGGGCAGATTGTATCCTCCATTACAGCTTCATTGAGATTCGACGGGGCCCTGAATGTCGATTTAACTGAGTTTCAAACAAACTTAGTACCATATCCTAGGTAAGAATATGATATATCTCTGTTGATTAGGCACCCAGTTAAAGATCTTACTCAACATTGAGATAATACTACGTAGCCGATAGGAGAAATAGGATAAGTTGCCGTGCCCATATTAATTATTAATACCAGAGTTTTTGGGAAAACACTATATTATTACTAACTATCTATGGGAAGATACTATCACCATGTCTTTTCCTGAATATGTGTCCCAGGTGACGATTTGCTTTCTCTGTTTTTATAACACGTAGGATTGTGTCAAATCATGAGATATGGCTGAGTAGATGGAACACTTGTTTGAAGAGCGCAAGACTAAAGTGTTAGTTTAAGTTCGATCCTTGTATGTGCTGAAATCGGACTAGTTGCAGTCCAGTTTCTTCCAAAGTTTACATAGAAAGGTACTCGGACCTTTTGTGCTTGAAAACTCAGTTCGATTTGTAGTTCTTCAGTTTCATCCACCCTGGTGTCACTAATATGATGGTGCTTATGTGAAATTGAGGATTTTAATAAGGAGACTAGAAGGTTGGCTCTGACCTCGCGACTTTTGACATAAGGACTGTAGGGTAGGTACTTTCAAAGCACGTCTGTTCAAATGGTTAAATTATTATGCTCACAAGGTACCTGGATGTGCGTTGGCCTTAATTGCCATACGGTCTTCAATTAAGAAACTGATATTACTTGAAAAAGGGTTTTATTTGTTATTTTTCTTAGTGTTTTGCTTGCTCAATTTCAGAATTCATTTCCCACTCGCCACATATGCGCCTGTCATTTCTGCCGAGAAAGCGTATCACGAGCAGTTAACCGTCTCCGAAATCACGAACGCCTGCTTTGAGCCAGCTAATCAGATGGTGAAGTGTGATCCTCGCCACGGAAAGTACATGGCTGTCTGCCTTTTGTATCGAGGGGATGTCGTGCCCAAGGACGTCAATGCAGCCATCGCCACGATCAAGACAAAAAGGACTATCCAGTTTGTGGATTGGTGCCCTACCGGATTTAAAGTAAGAATTACGCTAAGACTTTTAATCTTTTTCAGGAATGACTATAAAATTACAGAATATGCAGTAGTCGATAGTGAAATAGTAAAACCATCGACCCTCTAATTAAATCGACACAGCATGTGGACGGAGTCGCTGTCGTAAGATCTCAGAAGGGTAAGTCACATGGGATTACGAATCGGCTTGAGCCTATTGGCTTTCGAAGCGCAGACTAGTGTTTTTTACCACGCTGGATTATCAATTTAACCAATCATCAATTTGTCTAGCATAACGATTCTTGCTTATTACCCCAACCACGTGACAGATCATCAAACCGAGCGGAAGAAACAACATGAAGCTGCGTGCACATATTCTGTTTATTTCATTAAAAGGTGGATGCATTAAACGATGTAATGTTGATCATTGATTATTCTGCATTTCCCTAGATATTACTCTGATCGTAGTAAGTTGTAATGGGCAATTATTATTTTATTAAATTTTATCTATTCTGATGGATCGACTATTTACTGGATGTACTTATTAATTTCTTTAAAATATGTATCTAGCAGTTACTCAGTTTTCTAAAACTAGCATGAATGGATATTTTATTATGACCATTATTCTTAAATCTTAAGCAATCAACATTTTGGAATATGCATTCTAAGAAATCAACAACTAAATGATTATTTAATTTTAGGTTGATTAACTACACAAATGATTATTAAGTAAATTTTAATCCTATCAAACCTATAAATATGCATTTGCATCTTCCTAACTTCAAAACAAACCTTTCTAAATGCGAATTTGGCAATTGCAATCGCTTTATTAACTTCAAAAATATGGCCCAGTGCAATCTGGACATCTTAACTCTGCATCCTTGATCATGAACCCAGTGTGGCTTTTGGCAGGATAGGGATGTTTACATTTTCTATAAATTAAAGGTTTTATGAGTACTATTACTTCGAATATTCTAAATCGAAATTATTTTAAAATTTGCAAATACATTATACGAGAGGTAATGAAAGGTGGTTATGAACAGGAGATTAAAAATATATTTTTACAATTACTAAGAAAAATAAGATCTACAACAATTACTACAAATCAAATCATTCATAAAACTATTACTTATTTCATTCTTTTCGCAGGTTGGTATCAACTATCAACCACCTACAGTGGTTCCTGGAGGCGATCTAGCCAAGGTCCAACGAGCAGTCTGCATGCTCAGCAACACAACAGCCATTGCTGAAGCCTGGGCCAGACTGGACCACAAATTTGATCTCATGTACGCCAAGAGAGCGTTCGTCCATTGGTACGTCGGTGAAGGTATGGAGGAAGGTGAGTTTGCTGAAGCCCGTGAGGATTTGGCTGCTCTAGAGAAGGATTACGAGGAAGTCGGTGTCGATTCCATGGAAGGAGACGAGGATTTGGCTGGTGACGAATATTAGATTAAAGTGAAAAAACGATGATTTCGAAACTTATTTGTTCACACTCATCAACTGATCTACTGAGCTTTTTTTTATATCATCGCTTTTGTTCTTTGCTACTTTACAATTTTTTCTTTGTAAATTTAGAACTTCAGAAGAATTGAACTTATATGATGATGGGCCATTTCAACGAAACCTTCTTTGTGTTTTTACAAACCTTACAATGGTAAAGGATTATCTTTGTATTATGTTATCTTTACTTAAGGAGATGTAGTATTATTTTTCTAAATCTTTGTTAGCATCGATTTTTTGAACTCCAGTTAAGATGTGATGTAGTTTCCTTTGTCTTATCATTCATTCTTTACTCAATAGTTGATTTTCTTAAAGCATACTGTGTTTTATTCTATATATAAATAAATTCATTGTCCCCTCTGTACTTAAACAATAAAAATAGGTTTATTTGAAATGCACATTTATGTATCTTAATATATACCAGGGTATAATTAAATCCAAACCTGTCACCGTTTCATATGAAAAGCACTTTTTTATCTTCAGTAGTATGCATAATAATACATGTACGTAGATTTATATGTAATGAAGATGAAAGAAGTCAAGAGAAGCTTTTTTAACTGGGATTATATACATATAAAAATAGGCATAAATTTGTGATTATTTTTAGTTCTAATCTTGTCTAGTGTTACTTTATCCTTTTTCTGAACACTGATGGTTTGCAGATAAAGTTCAAAAGTTGTCAGGTGAAAGAAAGTTTTTGAAGTACCTAACGTAACTATAATCATAAAACAGTAAACTGTAATTTTATATGTTTAATAAAATCCTAAAATTTTTCAACAGTTTGAAATATTGTGTAAACTATAGAATTTTTATAAATCATTCAAAGATAAATACCAAATATAATGAATTACTGAAATTCATTTTAAGTTTAAAATTTTCAACCTTACTTTTTATAAGAGTTAAAATGTGTTTTGGAAGTGTTAATTTTATTTAACTTTGAGGTTTAAATTTTCAAACAACACAAATAGAACAATACACAAATAAAATACTTGAAAACGTTCATTTACTTATTTAAGTTTTGTGTAGAAATATTCTACGTGTGATATCTTTTTACCATTTTTCTAGCTTATTTGTCCACGAATAGTTTTGTTTAAAAATAAGAAATGCTGAAGAACCATTATAGAACTGACCAGGAAGATTTTTCAAAATAAAAGTTCTTTGAAAATGTGTGATTTTCTTGTTTTATTTGTGTCTTTCTTATAATTTAATGCTGTACATGTATGAAGACTAAGTAAACAAAAATATAATATACATCACAGGTGAAAAATGTTTGTTAATTTTTAGATTATTAAATTAAAATACATTAAAATGTTTGTGCTATTTATTTTAAAACAGGAAAAATAATTGAATTGACGAAAAGAGTTCAAGGACGTTCAAAAAGGATCCCACAAATAATTTTTTTATATTACATGTTTTTATTATCACAGTTTATAAATTAAATTACATCAAAAATCAAAAATTAATTTTAAAAAGATATTTAAGGGAACTTAAAAATTTCATTTATAGGATGAGGTGGGAAAGTGCGAAATCAAATCTTTTAAAGTTCATACTGTACCTATTACTATTCTGTCCCAGTTAGTTGAAAAAAAATTTAATATTTTTTTTCATGCATCTGTAGACTCTTAACATATATGTTTACACTTTGCAAACCTACTATCGATACAATTTAAATACCTTCCAGTGCTACATCACGAGGTTGCACTTGCACAAGATGATGGAACAAGTACATACCATAGACTGTTTTTGTTTGCAACGTAATAGATTGTGAGCTGAGCAAAAGATAGCATATCATTATATTCATGTCCTTCTTCAATCTATGCAACTTCCGTACCAAAATTCGAAGCGCCCTAGCAGTGAAACTAATCAATAGGATTCCATCACGTATTTCCAGCAAGCGGAAACTCTTACTTTTATCATAGACACATTTTGTATTCAGGGGACACACTGTCCCCGCAAAAGCATTTGCTCTAACTCACCCTACAACATAAATCACAAAAACATATCAATCAAATGTAGCTTTTGTAGGGAAAATATAACAATATCAACAGCCCTTTTTGAAAAATAAGTTATTCATATATTTATTGCACCTCTAATTCTTTTTAAAACACCAATGAGCAAAATGAATAGCGAAAATGACTTTTCGAATATCAATTCTAAACCTTCTCCTAGATTAATACTATGACTACGATTTTATCGTAACAGTCAAGAAATAATTGATTGATTCGTTGACGTCTTAAATCTTTTGATCAATAATTATTTTTTAAAGAATTACAGGAAAGATACGCGATTTTAAAACATGGTCATTATGAAATGTACTAATTTTAAAATTCCAAAAATATAATAAGGAATCGAATAAAGTTATCTTTTAAAAAGATTTCAGATTTTACTAGTTCTATTTATTCATAGACTTTGAGAGTGGACTGGCGGTATCCAACCGCTCTCTTAAGGAAGACCAATCCCACAGACCTTTTTGGAATCAATTCTTATGTTTTATCGTAGTTTGAATGACTATCGGCAACCTTAAAGGAATACTTCAACACTTTTTGGTTAAAACGAATGAGATGAATGTATAAACTACATAAAAAGCGAATGCTAAGATGTGTCTGAAATGAGGTCCACCGGAACTTGTTGGCGGTAGAAGTCCTGAAGTTTGGCGATCTGTTTCTTTTCTTTGGAAAGGTCCTCAGCCACGCTTCTCATCTTCTCCGCCAACTCAGTTTTTGATCCTTCGTCGTAATTCTGAGAGGTTTTCATGAAATGGTAAATGTCCAAGGCCACGAAAACAGCCCCAAGTCCCACCGAGATCACTTGAGTGGTCAGAGAAGCCACTTGAGCATTGCTGGCGACTGTGCTTTGCAGGGCAGCACCGCTTATACTCTTCAAAGTCTCAGGACCTAAAGTAGCGAGTTCTTTCATTGCCTGAAACAAATGTACAAATAACATTTTTCAATTTCATACAAATGAGCTTGTTTACAATGTATTGAGATCTATTTTATAAATAATAATGGGTAGGCACCCTAAAACACAAAAATACAATGTAATATCAATTCAGTTAATTATTTTATTTAATTATTTCAAGTTAATTATTTTAGAACATAATTTAGAACATTTTTAGAGAATATATTTTTATTACAATAGGGTATGGTTTAATAATTATATTTAAATAATATAATTTTATTACAATAGGGTATAGTTTTAAATGGTAAAATGTAACTGAATTTGTGACGTTTTTTAAACTTTTCATAGAAAATATCCGTATTGTGAATCGTGATTGTTGTGTGAGTGAATACATATAGTGGAATTTATTTTTAGAAATTAATACAATAATTTTTTTAATTTTGCATTGAATCAAATACAACAATTTAAGTTTCCCGGAACCTACGTGAATTTAATACCTCCCCATTTTGAAAACTGTTTGGTCCATGTGATGCAAAATTATAATTTATGCAAGCTCATAGTTTAGCACGACTTACATAGTTAAGACGTATAAACATCTATAATCAACTTCTAAACATATTTTGGCATTACCTTAACACAATACCTTTCCAACACATTTACTCTAACGTTGAATACTTTTGAAGTTTTTTTTATTATTAATAGCGTGATTTTATAAGAGAAAGATATCGTGTGGGAAAAATTATTTGTTGTTTCAGAACTGTTTTGAGCATCAAAAACAGTTACAGAAAACAAGATTTAACCCTTATTTGCATGATTTTTTCTTTATTGGTGAAATAAATCAAGGTGATATAATTCATGTTCAAAATTGAAGGAAAAATGGTTAAAAAAATCTTAGTATATATTTATAGTATAAATTTAGCAAAAAACAACATGATGGTATCATGTGGTATTTTTTAAATTAAACGCAAACTTTTTCAGAAATTGCTCTAAAAATGACAGAAACACATGTTACAAACCTTTCTTCCACTCATTTTCACTTTTTTAGCAATAGAAACTCAAATATAATAAAACAAAATTAAAAACGAAATTATACGTTTATTGCAACTACAACAAACAGCGGAATGACAACTTCAAGCTCGTTTCACTGATAGTGACACTTGCTTATTTTTGACAGCAATGTTTTTTTTTATGCAATGGACATTAAAAAGGTATCCAGACACGATCAACTTAAAGTGAACTTGTTCTTTTATGTAATTTTTGGGCATTCAATGTTATGATGGAAATTTTCACCATTATGCAAAGAAGTGTTAAGCTTTTTTTAAATTGTTTCTTTATTTTCAATTCATAAATTTCTCTTAGATAAATCATATGTTTTAAATGTTTATATCTCGTATGATCTCATATGTACGCATATCTCTCATATGTTTTAAATTTTAAAAAATTTAATTCTTTTTTATGTCATGTCAAAATGGCAACACACAATTGAAGATACGTTCCTTTTCTGAAAATTTTAATATTATAAATAATTCTAGCGATTTCTTACATTTTCAATATTACAAAAGATTACATTATAATATAACAACGAAAAGAACTTGGAAGAAGAATTTATACCTTTGATAAAAGCAACTCCCAACACAAGCAGCGTAAAATAGAAAATAAGAATCATTTAAGAGAGATACAACATTAACTCTGCCATTAGAAACGGTTTCAAGCACCTCATCATAATTACCTGAAAGAACTCTGAAGAAGACGAGAGGGTGGATGACAAAGTTGGCGCTTGGCCGAACAGGTTGTCAGTTTTGTTCAACTCATGCAAGAATTCATGGTCCTCTGGGTACAGGCTCTTGACCAGCAGCAGGATATCTTCCAAAGAGTTCGCACCGTCTTTCAGATGGGAAAAACGTTTTTTGACTTCGTCACAGCAAGGTGACGATCTTAATACCTTCTCTAGGTCTTCGAGCAACACTTCGTTTTTGAGTTCCGCCAAAATGACAAGGACGTCTTGTTCATGCAGAACTATTTCTCGGAAGGAAGAGCTCAGTGCTTTTGTGTAAAAAGCATCTGTTTCGAGAACTTTCGAGGCACGTTCTGTGAGGTCTTTCGTGAGGTATACTTCGGCGATGTTGGCTCCAAGTGTTGTTGCTGAACCAGCCACAGTCCCTACTAAACCACCTGCAGACAGTGCAAGCGATAATCCTCCTAAATACAATTATAATTGAAAATAAATAACTTAGCAATGCTGATTAAAAGATAAAAAGCTATATGCTATAGATAAAAAGTTTATGTTGATCAATTTAAATAAAACAAAAAAATAATTCTTAAATATAAAAAATAGCTTTTAAACTGAATAACAAACTTATATATTGTGAAACTCTAAATTTTTACGTAATTTTTTATCCCACTTTTTGTGTTGGGAAAAGTTTAATGAATTTACCTAGTAAATATTCTTTAACTGTGAAATTATTATAAGAAAAAATAGATTTTGAAATTCCATTACATACATACTTTAAGAATCATCTTAACCTAAAAATAATCCTAAGGATTATTTTTGAAAAACATTGAAAACTTGACGATAAATTTAATTTGATAAATAACATTATCATGACAATACATAATATAAATATTTATACAAAATATTTGTTTTTCTTCTTGAATGTCTGGAAACACAACTAGTTAAAATTTAAATTAATAAACATATGTTGAAATTTAGTCAAATTCTTCATTGTTTTAAGGGGGTCCGTGACACAAAAATCGTCAAATTTTCGAAATGTTTTTTTATTATTTTAAGAAATTATCTGTGTTTGTCTGCTTAAAATGACGTCTAAATCATGTTTCTATCTTAATTAGAACTAGAGGTATAATAACTTTTGTGGTGCGTTGTTTTGAAAATCTAACACTCTTGACAGTTGTTGTCATAGCAACAACCTCTCTGTCCTTAAAACTTTAAATTCGTTTTTCTCCATGATACATTTTTTTCAAGATTTCCTGTATTCAAATTGCTATAAGTCGAAAACCGATAAAGTTTAAGGATTGAAATTTGGAATATATATTTTTCAAACATTATACTTTAATTTTGATTCAGAAAATTTGAAACAAATATTTACTTTTAAAAATATGACTTTTTTTTTTTAAAAAGTACCTTAAAATTTTCATTCAAACATTTTTTTATTTTTTATTAAATTGATATTTTTTTAAATTGCTGAATCTAAATTAAAGTTAATAAATTTGTGAATAATTTACTGCAAGAATTTTGAAAATTGATCAAAAATATTTTGAGCCTTAGCAATTTAAAATTACCCCTCTTTTTTTCAAAAAATTTTAATTTAAAATTTTTAAAGAACTTTTGGAAAAAATTTGTGTTGTGATTTTGCTTATTAGTTAGATGGGTAATCAGTAATAAAAATTCAAAATTCTAAATTAATTGATACAAAAAAAAATTTTAATGTGTCCCGGACCCCCTTAAGAATAACTAATGACAATAACTGCATAGAAAAAGGGAACATAATGTAATTTTAAAATTAAAATATTCACAAATACAGTAGAACTTGGATATTCGGAAATAATGTGGACCGAGGCCAACGGATAACCGTAAACTTGAATAATATAAACGTAGTAACACAAAACAGTTTTTATTAAATATCTAAACAATTCGCTTTACTAAGTGTTACTACTACTGCGACTGAACGATTCATAACGCAAGGAAACATTTTTGACTAAATATCTAAACAATTTGCTTTACTAAGTGTTACTACTACTGCTACTGAACGATTCATAACGCAAGGAAACATTTTTGACTAAATAACGAAAAATTTACTTTACTAAGTGTTACTACTACTGCTATGAACGATTCATAACGCAAGGATTAAGGATCTATTCTTTGATTAGTTCCATAGTATATTTTTATTCAGATAATTTTACAATAAATTTGGAATTGAGTATAATACTTTTGAAAACTCATGCAAAAAGTCCTAAACGGTCTTCTGTTTAGAAACATCATCAGAGCAACAATTTTTTGCTTGAAGTTTTATTTAAAGCTCAAAAAGAACTCTGTTACAAATTCGACTCAGATAGCCCTTGCAGTCGGTCAATCAGAACTCGGGTAATCAAGGTTCTATTGTACGCTGTATTTTGTTAATAAAACACCCAATCCTTCTGCTCATAATTTTAATTTAAAAATGCATAATCTAATCCCACTTAATTTTGTAAATTTGAAGTGTTTTTTGCTAATTTTCTTTAGTTTTTACTATAACCTCTCTCTTGCCCAAGATTTTGTATTTAATCAAATAGAATTATTTAAAATTCGGGTCTCTTGTACTATAAAAATAAAACCAACCTATTCAATGTTGTTAATAAGCTTTCAAAAAAGTCCATAACAATATAATTCTTCACAAATAATGAGAGGAATGCTTTATTTGGAAAAAGAAAAATTATCGTGTTAAAACGTGTATTTTAACGTTTTTATTTAATTTAAAAATATGATATATCAGAAAATGACAAGCACCCACTATTTTTGTTGCAAACATGTTTAGAATGTTCATAATACAACTACAAGTTTTGGACATTTCATTGTTAATATCTATAGGTTAATTCCCAAGTATACTCTGACCTTCCAGTTTGAGAACTGACATGGAAAATGTTTCAAAGTAAATTGGTCTTACATAAGTGAAAAAATTGATAAATGTGAATAATCACATACCACTAAAGGGTGATAGAATTAGCCCTCCGATACCTGCTGCCCCTCCAGCTATACTGGATGATATACCAGTAAGACTAGCTAAGTTGACATTATGATGATGTCTGTCAATCTGATGAGCAACTGAACACAGGGTAACCAAGACTTCCTGTCGGCTGTTCGTCCACAAATCAGTCAAAGTTATGAATGTTTTCTTTGCCTGATGGCACCCTATAAGAGCAGTTTGTAGACGTCCATTGAATTCTTGAATATGTATTTTCAGATCATCTTTTGTTTTCTGTTTGCTCTTGGTGGATCCCATATTTTCTACAAGGAAGACAATTCAATATTTATGTTTCATAGTAAGGAACTTCTGGGTTGAAATTCTGAATTGTAAATTAAGTTGTGAAATTTTTCATACTTGTATGTACACTCACTATAACAGACTTCAAACTAACTGTCAAATTAGCATGAAGTTTTCTTAGTTAAGCATGTAAGTTAATGTACATTTTACAACGATTTATCAAAGTACATGAATAAAATAAAATTACAAAAATAGTTTTCATTTTATTTTTTATATGGTGACGTATTATCATTTGTTATAGATTTTAACAAAATTATAGATTCCAATAACAAGTCATAATTATATATATTAGATCCTTATGGTATTCATTCAAAGAACAGCTCTTGCAAAACAATTTACTCCAGTTCGAAAATTTTAAAACTTTGCCTTGTTTTGCTATGAAACATGTTAACGCGTTTTTGCTCTAATATTATTCTCAAATAATATTCTGATAGTGATTTAATGTTACTCTTTTTGTTCTTACATTAATTAGCTAGATAGATATCTCTTTTGAGATACCAAAGTGTGCAAACAAACAATTAAATTGCATTATCCTTCAGAGAATGTAATTTAATAATGTAATGTGTGAATGGGTAGTAACTAATTTGTGTGTATTGTATTTATAGAAACTAAAGTTTACTTTCCATCTGTTTAAATCATCTGATCTATTGTTTTGGAAAGTTCAAACTTTGTAAGCACAGTACACTTCCAATGAAAGAAAATAAACAATACATGGAGGGAAGTCCAATTCTTTCTGTTGTATTCCTAAACGTTCATTGACTTCCCAACACTAGTCCCATTTACATAATTCACCTAAGCGTTCATCGAAATGTCAGCATTTCCTGTCTATACATTTCAATACATACTCAATATATAGCATTTCCTGTCTATATATTGAGTCTGATATGGTCTCTATCAGAAATGCCTACCTAAAAGACGAGGCGATATCACGACTTCCGCTATCGAGGGAAAGCAAAGTAAATAAATAAAACAACTCTGATGCTAATATTGATTTTGTTATTAGCGTTAATTATGCATGTGGAATTAAATGTGCCTTATTTTGATGCTAAAAAAAGCATCCGTTTCTGTCACGCTCGACATTAGAGACACTCAACACATCACGAAATCAAACATTTTTGTGTGACAAGAATAAGGAGTAAACCTTATAATATGCCAGCACAACTTATCTGGGGTTGCGTAGAGCTAATACACCACCAATGCATATACCAGGTGTCTTAATTTATTTATTCTAATTTTTAGTTCTTACTTGTCTCCTCCAAATGTAGAACGAATTTGAAGTTCCTTAAATAGAAAAATCCATTTTAAACATCTTGAAGGCGACATTTGAGGAAAGTGACTTTGATGTAATCATAGGTAATGGCTATAAATTTTCTTATAATAAACGCAAAAATATGTATATAGAATCAACAAACCTTGATTTATTTTTGACTGAATAAATATTTTTGGTGTTTTTCAGGAAAGTAACACGTTGATTGGAAAATACGACTGTCACAGACGTGGGGGTACAATATTATGTTTATGCATGATGAAAAATAAAAGATTTTGTCCAGTTAGTGTTGACAGTTTTGTATTCTATTGAGTGAAAAATATAATTGCAGCGTGATACTAAGGGGCCACGTGTATCGTGATACCACACAAAGTAAAATAAAAATATCACATATTAAATAATAACCATTCGATTAAAAAATTAAGTGTGTTTTATTTATAAATACGAAAATTTTACTATCCGTAACTGGTGGTATTCAGTATGCGTACAAATGAAAAGGTATAAAAACAATAATGTTAATGTTGTTATTTTTCTGCTTTCTTATTATTTTTCTGCTTTTTATAGAAGTGTGAAATTTTTCTTCGATGTGATCGTGTCAAATCGATGTGAAAAATGAAAAGTTAAATAATCAAAAACAAAGTAAATATGTACAGCTGATAAAAATTATTTGTTCATATTCGAAACATTTTAAGTACTTTAGATTACTACTCATATTTTCCAGTTGATGAATAGTTTTTTCCAATCTTTTCCCTATCAAGCGAATTAAAAAATTTCAATCAAATCTATGCATGCATTGGTTTAAATGACTTACAGGTTTATTCACCTTGCAACAAACAACACACATTAGTAATGTCACTGAATATATTAAACTGATACTGAATCGATAAACTGTTCCTTTTTAAAGTTGTCTACTATTTCATCATGTCACTTATAACGGATATTGATTTTGTGCTCAATTTTCGAGTTGACTTTAAGAATAAAAATTTATTGCAACCTAAGATGGGCATAAATGCTTGATTTTTAAAGAAAATAAAGTTTCTCGAGTTTCTTTTAACCTTTTCTCTTTCTTGTACAGTTGAGTTAACGGAAATCCAGACAAGCCATTCATATATAGAAAAGGGCATGTGGAGGCGTAACGAAAGTTGAAATCAACACAACCTGTCAGTATTCTATTATCGAGCACAAATTAGAATTTGAAAAGAGAATTAAGAATTTCTACCTGGCGATCAGCTTGCATCCATGCAAAATAACGATATGTTAAGCTTCTAAGTGATCACTTTCTTGAAGAATGAAGGCAGTTTCTTCACATTTTGGCAGCTCGCAGATGTTGTCTTCGCCTTGGCCAATCCAACCGAAGACTTGCTTGCCTACCAGCTCATTCTAATTTTAACGCTATGTTTAGAAGACGTCGAAACACATGACTGTGAAGTAACTGTACGTCACGATTCTGACTTGGAAGATTTCTGGACTAAGTCAACTGTCATGAAGAATGATTTAGCATCATTTCTTTTTCAGCGATTGTTGTATTGTACCTTCAGTTCGTATAACTTACATTGAGACAACCAAAAGCCACAACCTCAAAATGCGACTAGAAAATTATTTAAATTTCCTTAACATTACTTTAATTCTCAGGAAGTTTGCATTGTAACGCGTTTCAGACAATGCTGTTTTTAAGTCTGTTTAAATGCCAAATTAATTTGATTAAAAATTAAATTGATTTTGTGTCATGTTTCGGTGTTTAGCTAATTGATAATTTCCGAATATTAAACCTAACTTAAGGTTTTTATTTTTCCATGTCCAAGTACACTACACCATTTCCGCTAAATAATAGATTTAAAAAAATAGAAATGGTAGTGGGTTCAGTTTGAATGACTAACGATAAATTTCGCACACATTTGCAAAGCAAGTTATCATTTTTATACGTAATGTCATATTCTAAGAATATTTCACATTTTTATGCTATTATTTTATTTTATACCGATGAGTACATCATTGTTAAAATTAATATAGACAAATGGAATCTGCTATATGACTATCCCAATTTAGGATTAGCTAGTTTGATTGGTCTTCATTTTTAAATGTACTTCACTACATGTAAAGTCACATTCCAAAAGAAACATCCCGCTCTTTAATTTTTTTCCCGAGAGAAAAAAAAATCGATATATTTCTTACATCTTCTTGTTAAATGCAGCCTCGAGTTAAGACAGGCTATACGACAAAACCATGCCGTATGTGTGAATTTGCATGTGTGCTTTTAAAATATAGTAATTTTTATACATCGTTTTTTTTTTGTAAATTACTCTACACATTGTAATTGAATTTTGACAGCATGGAAAAATAATTTCTGAATCATATACACACAGTTTTGTACAAGAAAGAAATAAAGGGAAAAAAACGTGAAATAGCAAAGCAACTTTAAAACTTACGAAGGAATTTTAATTTTTAATTTAAACAAATGAGCAGAGAAAATTTCCCCTTTTGCATTCCTAATTTTATGTCACGAAAATTAATATTTTATCAATCTATATTTCCGAGGACAACAGACTTGTCTCACTCTGCCTGTAAACTAGCTATTTATCCATTAGTCATTACATTCTTGTGTCTTTAGTCGAAGGAATACGAATGCGGCGTGATATTTACGACGCATTGTCTACAGGTCATTGCTTTAAATATATCGTCTCACTCTTAGTCATACAATCTGAAATACAAGGTTCGAAAAGATTTCTTTAATAACTGGATCTACTCGCAATCACGAATTAGTTAAAGTAAACATAGATGCTTTTGGTGAGTAGGCAATACATTCATTTTTGAAGTCGAAACGTATCTAAGGAGAGAATCGACAAACTACCCCCCAGAATGGAACTATAACCTTTTTTGCATAATTGGTAACACATATTGTGACTAACAAAGTTCTTAAATTTCAGTCTTAGTGTAAAAAGAAACAATCATTCCAGAAATCTGATTTTTTTTAACGTCTTCTACAATTACGTTTTATTAAATCTTCCTAACAGCTCCTTATAACAACACAGCATTTCACATTGTTGTTCTACTTAATAAACTCGGATTTTTTCATCTTTCAAGAGTATTGCTCTTTTAGAGTAAAGATATCCTACATCACTTTCTTGGTGAAATTAATTTATTTAACCTACCTTCAATAATCTATATGGATCTCAGAAATATGGATATATTTTTGGTATACTTAATTCGTATCTCAAATAAATATTAACGTATAAATGTTCCAAGGTCTGATTTAAAAGCAAAATTCAAAGTGGTTGTTTCCAATAAGAATCCAGCACACGTCTTAGCAAGAGACTGAAATTTATTAAAAAAATAAATAAATTAGTTATATAATTTCAATAAGCTGAAAATTTTATAAGTAATTAGGCAAGGTATTTTTAATTCTTTTACTAGATGAAAAAAAAGTTCTCAATCTCTCAATAGAATGATTAAGATGTTATAATTGATGTCCCATCGATTTAATTAGTACTTTAAATTCGAGATTAAGTGGTTTTGGTAACTAGTCACAAATTAAGTTATAGTATTTAAAAAAGCAATTAAAGCATGGTCATTAGATTTTATTTATTGCAAAACATATAAAGATAAGCTTGCAGAACTTAAACACAAAAACTTCATATTAATGTTTTTGTCATTGCTCGTTAAGGACTATGATTTAAAATTTTTGACGATAAATCTCTGTAATTTATTTTTTTCTGGTTTTATTCACATTGCTATTTTCTTCGCGTTCTGGTATATCCACATTATCAGGTAAACAGTTGTGCTGTCTGGCAAAATTTTGTCCTGGTATATTGTTATCTAGTCTTTGTGTACACTGTCTGGATGATTTATCTATAAATAAAAAGAAAAATTTATAAATTTAATTATGTATATATATATATATATATATATATATATATATATATATATTCTGCTATAATGTTTGCATTTTATAATCAACTCTAAATTATTTAAATCTATTTTGCAGATTGAATTTTTTTAATGTTCTTACATGGCACAAGAGTATTACATTTTTTATTTGATTTTGAATTGTTCTCCTTTATTACAGCAGCAATACATGAAAACTCAAACATTTCCTTTGTATAAGGCAATGAAAGTATTTTTATTTTTAAATCACACCTTATATAATAAATAAGGATACGTTTGACGACATTTCCAACATTAACTCTTAATATGATTTATTTAGTTTAACATTTAAAAAATATTTTTATGTCATTGGAGGGTTTCTACAAATTTAAGTGGCCTCTGTTAGAACCCCGGCTTTCAGACACTATTCTAAGCTAAACCCGATAATTTATTTGATGAAAATATTATCTCAGAATTTATTTCTTTATAATGGGCATATCTCGTCTATCCTGGATATAAACGCGTGTGACAATGCTATGCTAATCACTTTTCAATTACATAGTAAACGAATATTTTGGTCGTCACGTATAAGTCAATAATGAAAAAGCAGCGAATAGAGATTTGTGTGTATTGAATAATGGTAAATCATATTTTAATTGGTTCTTGTTAACGTTTCATTGATCCATACCTTTTCTATTGCTCTTGGCTTGAATATTTACAATCAACTGGTTACCACTTTCATCTGATCTCACTTTTCGGGTGGAATGGGATTTTACAAACTTTTTTAGAGGCTCAGATTTTTGTTCTAATACTCTTTCACATTTAGAAACACCAATTTCACCCGTTGGAGTATTAGTTTTGACTTTCTTAGAGGTATTTTTAGTGATGCTAGTCTTTTTTATGTTAAATCCCAGTTCTTCAAAATCAGGATGCCCAGCTTCCTTCAATCCAGACGAAGAAAACAAACCACTCGTCAAATTCATTTCAGCAAGTTCATCGCATTTATATGGATCCAGATTTTTTCCAACGTTTCTAGAGGTCGGTTGAAAACCCGAATTATTGGTATAAGATAACCAGTTCTCTTCGCAATCTGGTGTGTAAGTGACAAAGACATTTTTGGCAGGTTGTTTGCCTTTATCGCGCGATGCAAAAAATTTGACAAGCTCCGACACTTTTTCAGGGGGTTTCTCATCAGCACCCTTCTCTGATGGCTTGCGAACTTGTGCTTTAGCTTTGCTTGAACGACGATTGAAGCGATTCTTAGAAGGGGTATTGGAATGTGAGAGCTTCTTCGATGATTTGCGAGCTTGTGTTCCAGGCTTACTTGATCGACGAACGGAAATGTTCTTAACTGGGGTTTTCGAATGCGTGGGGTTTTTTGAATACTGTTTGGAACTTGGGTTTGGAGGAAGATCGTAATTGTTAATCTGAATAGAGTACTCCTTCGGAGGTAAGCTGTAGTAATCAGATATTTCAGATGGAAGCATGTTGCTGGAAATCGGTGTGGTATCTCTCTTGTTATCGGTTCTAGTGTTTTGATATGTATGATCTCTGCCAATGTTTTCGCCAAATTCAGTAGGTGGTTCATCGTAGATATGGGTTTCCTATATAACAAAACAATATCATGTGTTTAAGCATACTTTAAATCTAAATACTAATTGCATTTGTTGCTTGGGTATAGATTTATTTTGCTCTTGATGATCGTTACACTCTTTTTTTTTGGTTGCATTGTGATGAAGAAGATATATTACTATTACACATAATGATTATGTTTCAGTTCAGTTTATTATTTCCCCATAAATAATGTGATCACGGTTTGTCAGTGATTAATTTTATTTGAAAATATCGAGAATGTTTGAAAACAGCAAGAGAGAAATGAAAAATTAGAATATGTGAATTGTGTGTGTGTGTGTGTGTGAGTTCCTATATAAAAGTAAAATATCTTAAAATATCTCTAATAAATAAAGCTTTTTACCAAACACAGCGGTATTCAACGAAAATTATTATCACAAGAGGACACAAAATAGTCATTCAGATAAAAGTAATCATTTTAATTCTTTTAATAATACACTCATGTCTAAAAGCTAAGCATTTGTGAAATGCGAAAAATCGGAGTACATATGGATACAATGGTTCAAAATCACTTGTGGAGAATCGTGGAACGAAAGTAAAACATTGTGATTGTTCGAAATAGTTCCGACATGCGTAAAGCACGGGCGCCCGACGGAACGAGTATAAAACGGCCTCGAATGTCATGGCCAGTTTAGACAGAAATTTCGCAATTGCTGAGGTACGGAACGTTGTTAACAATCAATAAGGAAGAAAGATGTCGTAAAGATGCCAACTGGACATATTTGTGAAGGGACGAATTATTGGAATGCTGGAATCCGGTCGATCCCAAACCGAAGCTTCTTTAAATCTGAATGTGCCTCAGTGTGGCCAGACTGTGGTAGAGGTTTCAAACCACTGGAGATGTTATCCTACGACCAGTAAAAGGTCGATCAAGGATAACAACCGCTCGGCAAGACGGATATTTGGAGATAACTGCAAGACGTCAGAGGAACCGTTCTGACAGACGACTGGGTTCAGCCATGACAGCCACCACAGGATTCATAGTTTCGAGACAAACTTTTTACAGGAGACTCAGACATGTTGGTCTCTAGGCCAGACGACCAGCAGTTTGCATCCCCTGATATTTGCACGGAAATGCGCGCCTTACAGTAGAGTGGAACATCGGCAGTGGAGTCGACAACAGTGAGGCAATGTCATGTTCAGTGTGGAGTTCAGATTTAGTCTGCAAACTGATTCTCGTCGTACCACGATCTGGAGAGTACGTCGAACGCGTTTTCACCCGGGAAATATCATGGCAAGACATCGTTTTTCTACAGGGGGAGTCAGGGTTTTGGCAGCTGCTGCATGCTGGACGGCCGCACAGACCTCCGTATCTTTGGCACGTGGTCTGTTACCGGTCAAAGATACGGAGATGAAGTCCTTGAGTCTACCGTTTGCCTGTTTTCTAGGTGCCGTAGGTCGTGGTTTCATATACATGGATGATGACGCCGTGCAGCCTTGGTCGACACCTTCCTTCAAAGTGAAGATATCTAGCGCATGCAGTGGCCTGCCAACTTTACTGATCTCAATCCTATAAAGCATGTGTGGGATATACTTGAGAGATGTACTGCAGCCATCCGGCACCCATTAAGCTCCGTTCCAGAATTGAAAACTGCTCTCACGCTTGGAACTCTGAGCACACAACTCATCCATACCCTCATCGAAAGTATGGGAAGTCGTTGTGCAGTATGCGTGGCTTCCAGAGGTCCCCACACTCCGTATTAAACATCAACGTTACATTGTTTTAATTATTCTGTTTCATTAAAGTTGACTCTCGTATTGTGAACCTCTTTCTTTCAACCTTTTTTCTTTGGATGATAAAAGCCATTACTATCCTTGTTTTGCATTATTTCATCTTCCACAACCCTGTTACACCTGCATACCGCGTATTCTCTGAAATATTCACATAAACAACAATTATGCTTAGCTTTTGGACATGAGTGAGCATTTACATTAAAATGTGAATGTGGAATTTTTAGTTTAGAAACTATATTTGTCAAACTATTAAGCTTGCGGATTTATCTGTCATTCAACCCTCCAAGTGGTTTCGATGAGGTATCTAGTCTATCAAGACCAGGTCAATTTGACTAATGGAGAAATATCTCGTCAACAGCATACTGTCAATTTTTTATGATTACGAGATCAGACCTGGTCAGTTTTCTTCTAAAGATGAGGTATCTCGTCCATAAAGATCTGGGTCATCTATGCTAATGACGAGATACCGCATCGAAACAACCGCCAAGAGGAAATAAAAAAGTATACTTCGATGCACATGGTAAAAAAAAAAAAAAAAAAACACGCGTAGGGCTAGGCTGAAGATGTGAAATTCTTCAAGGAACAATCACGTGACTTTAGATGTAAGCAAGCTTTTTTAACCAACATTTGGGAAGCAGTACAATAGTAAGTAGTGTCATAAACTAAGTAATACTTTCATCAAAAAGCTCTGTGCAATTTCGAAGTAAAACTTAATACCTAAACCTTTTTACAAATATGTATATTTTTTATACTATGAGAATATTCTGAACTTTTTACAGATTAGATATCATTTAATCAGGGTATGTGGTAATGGAGCCACTTTAATGGGACGTAACAGATCAAATCGTATTTATACACACCTGTCTCTTCGTAGGAATCTCATACAAATCTTCGCTCGTTACTTTAGGAATTTTATTCTCATTCGGTTTAATGGGCTCTTCATAGATATCCTCATACCTCACTACTTCTTCGTAGAGGTGGTCGTTGCTACCTTTATCCGAAATACTTTCATACTCATGGAACTCGGCACTCGGGGATGATGCAGCGAAAGTATTCTCTTTGTTTAGTTTAATAGGCTCTTCATAACCATCCTCTTCATCGGTATCAAAGTCACTGTCGTCATAAGGGACAGTACCATATCCTTTTTCGAGCTACACAATACATAAACAACTGATTTAAAAGTGATACAACGAATCGTGTTTGCACTATCCATCTAGTATATATGTGCGGAATTCGTGCGTTAGTGAAATATATATATTTGGTACAGAATACGCACTTGATACAGAAAATGGCGTTTTGTTTGTATTTCAACTCATAGAAATAAATGGTCATATTAAATAATATAAAATAATCGCTGTAAGATTAATCCCCTAATTTAGCAGCGAAGTTTAAATACGTTTAATTTGAGCTAGGAGCTTCAAAATATTACTTCAGCTGCATGGGAGAGCTCTCTAATGAAATTCTTCATCAGTCTGAGTACTAAAGGCAGTGAGAAATTTAAAAGATAGAAATTAGCAACAACAAAAAAAAATGAAAATCTGAGTAGACCCGAAAAAAACTTTGACGTAAAAAAAAAACGAATTATTCTCTATTATTGGTATGTGGGTATTTAATTAACGTTGCACTGGATAAACATAATGTGGGTTATTTCTTTATTATTGGAAATACAAATAAAGACCATTAAGAATACATTTGAAAAAACATATTCAAGCACTCTCTGCAACAATTTGAGTTGCGTAATACGTAAAAGTAGTGACTTGGACAATAAGGGACGAACTCACTCTCTTTAGCTTAATGTTTCTTAAGGTTCCTTGCGTATTCATTAATATTTTATAACGAACAATAAACTAAGAAATTAAGTTCATGCCCCCGGGAGCAGAAAGTGCTTAAAACTGCGACGTACGTCACAGAACAAAGTCTTTTCAGAACAATTTTTCCTTAATTTTATTAACATTTTGGCCGATTTTTTTTAAATCATAAATTACGATGTTCTGTAGTGCAAAGAGCGCTCCTTGCCACACCTTCTTTTATTTTCGAGCTACGGAACAACCTCCCTACACCGCCCAAACTACCACAAACACTTTATAAATAACACATCTTCTATGTCAATGACAAAATATTTAACTTCAAAAGTTATAGACAGAATTTTAAATTCTGAAAGTATGCCTTGGTTTTAAATAAAGTAAGTTAATTAATCTTGATGTGAGTGTGTGTTTATAATAAATATATGATACCTATTTAGCCAATAATTGTGTTTACATCTGTTTTTGATTTTACTGCAATTTTCAAACTTCGGACAAAATGGCTTCGAGTTGTGTTGCAGAACACTGAATGTAATTCTGCACCTGGGTTTATACCAATTAATACATTTATAGTATAAGGAAGGTTTAAGGGTTCATCGCCTCTGAGTGGTAAACTACCCCTCAGTTAATTGGACATGCTATATATACGAGTGAACCCCCTCTGAGTTTGGTAGTTTAACATATGAGGTTTAACCTCTAAGGTGTTCACACGTCTACTTCAGCTGTGTAACTAGCAGTCTACCCTACATGACTCTTATAACTGGTTTTGACTTTCTTTTTTCTAATATAGTATCATTCCTAATATTCTTTTTACCAATCAATGTTATTTATCAATTATGTGTGTTGTATGAGAAAAAGTAATATGGCACCACTCGTAAGTATCTTGAGGCTCAGAGGGATAATAAGACATTAACTTAACTTCACTTTGTAGTGCTAGTGAACGAGATGAAACACAAGCCTCATACGAGGCATTTCGAAAACTATTTTACAGAAGTTTGCAATGCCTAAGGCAAAGCGCTATTATAATCAAAACTTGAACGAAATATTTCTCTTTCTAGTTAAAATATGCAGGTAACGCGTTGGCATTTCTTTGTATTATATTTTCACCCGTATACAGTTCTTAGCGGCTTCAAACTGGATTTATGTTATGAATTAGAGTTGTAATAAATTTCATTTAACTGTTTAATTTTTTATTGTTATTATCATGTTATACGTATCTTGTTTATATTACTGTAACACAACAAAAGTACCTTAATATCTCATATTTGTAACGAGTATATATTTTGAATCCATATTTGACTTTAAAATTTACGAGTTCATTTAACGATTAAAGGGGTAGTCCAAGAATTATCAAAATAAATATATTTTTCACGATGTATGCCTATTCATAACAAGTTTCATGCTTTTAAGTTATTTCACTTTTAAAACTATTTATCATGGTTCAACGGATATCATTGTGATCATCGGTAGAATAATTTCACTATTTTAGGTAAAAGGTGTGGAACAATGTGATACGAGACTTCTACATCTTTTTTGAATGACTCAATTAATAGTCTTCTGGAAATTTGTATAAAGGCGGCGTCTGGGACAAAACCCTGAACTTCACTCGTCACTTTCACCAGTTTCGTGCAAAAACCATAAAGTTGGGAATGGCTCTTAGAAAAGAGGCAGCAAAAAATGTATGCGTGCAGGTCCTGGTTACTTAAGAGAATATACTTTGGAGTTATTGAACCCTCAGTACTCTTCGATATTGGAGCTTGGGGTAATCGTTTCGAAAAAATGTGCAGAGACCAACTCGTACTCATCCAGCGTGCAGCTCTTCTCCCAATGACTAGATACTTCCGTACTACATCCACTAGGGCCATGCAGATCTTGGCCGGAACGCAACCTGAAAGCTAAGCTACTCTATTCCCAATTTCTTCTCACTAAGATCAACTCTGATGTAACCGTTAATGGCGAAACCTTCGATCCTCTTCTGCTGGAACAAAATGTTAATGGCTGGAATGTTCACCCCGCTGATCGCATTACAATTCTGTATGACAGCAAGTTGCCAAACTGTTCAGAGATTGATATTTTCACAGATGGATCTGGACTGGAAGGTATATATGGAGCCGCCTTCGTCATTGCGTACTTCGCGAGCATTGTTGAAGAATACAAGTACCGTATCACGGATAACGCAACAGTTTATCTTACGGAACAGTTTATCTTTCTGAAGTAGAGTGAAAGTGACGAAGCGTTGACCGCTGGCTTTAGAAGGTTTCCACACTGGCCCCGCGAAGAAACGTGCTGCATTTATGTGCGGTACTCGTACCACTGCCGTAAAAGTCAAAACATCTTAGCCTAAAGATGTACGCGCTGTGGCTCAGTTGGTGGAGACAGACGCGGGTTACTATTTTTTAGGGTGTGGTTACCCCTAACTAATAGCTAACCGTCCTATGGGATGAGATTGAAGATGAAACCTTCAAAATGGGGAGCGTGTCTCCCAAAGCATTCCGAAGGACATACTTGTCCTCTTTCACCCTAGAACCGACCACGTTCACATCCCTGCTTAGCTTTAGGTAGAGTGCCTATATAATAAGAGTGACGACAAGGGACCAAATTTGGCCCAATGCGCATGCGCGGCAGCCATTTTTCTACCAGAATCGTCTCAAAGAAGACAGTTAGGCGAATTAATATATCATTTCAAGGAGAACAAAAAGCATATGATTGTTACAATATGGATACATTCGGTATAAATGAATCAAATAAACGCTCAATTACATGCGTAATTGATGAGATGGATTGCACAACGCGTTAACTTAGATTGCGTATAACACCATGTTGTTCAAAAAAAGGTATTTACTTAAAAAGTCTTCAAATTTATACTGACAAAACACTAATATATTAATAAATAAACATTCTAGAACACGAAATGGAACATGAATAAGTTATATTTTCTTTTTAATTTAATATACACACGTTTTTCTCGAACACAGAAAAAGTTCCTATGTTAAGTCTACGGGAGCTTGGAAAAGACCGCCTCGGGTGGTAGAAAAGGTCTCTAAGCCAATCAGAAAGTGTTTCCCGTATGTCGCCACTCTTATTATATAGGCACTCTGGCTGTAGGCATGTTCCTCTCTGTTTTCCTATTCGGGGAGCTTTCTTGCTCTTGTAGCAAATCTGAAATATTCCCTAACCGGGGTGACACGGAGGGAAGTGCGCCCCCAAATAACTGGAACTGGAACTGCATGGCTATGGTCTTCGAACTCTTACGATTCTCTTAATTACAGTTCCCAATTTACACAGTATAGTTTATACAAACTAAGTTCAATTAGATGAAAATGCATACCTCTATCATGACATTCAATGGATACAACGTTTGCATTTTCTGTACCCGAGGTTATTTGTTCATTTTTTACATTCATAAATAAAAATATTCCACTTTTATCGCATTCCTTCGATCGTGTTCAAATAAACACAATGAAGCTGAACGTGTTTTACTTATGAAATTTAATAAGCAACTTACGTTATCTGATTTGGCGTCAATATTACTGTAACCTGCATTCCGATTCCACCATAGCAATAGGAAAATGAGCCTAATATTCCAAAAAATATGAACATATATTGGAGTCAAACATATACAAACTAATATTAAACAAGTAGGTTAATAATTTGTTCGAGACAAGCATGAACGAGGAAATAAACTTAAGGTTTAATAAAACATCTTGCAGAACAACATAATCTATTCCATGAAATAGCATGTTGAATCTATTGTAAGTGTGAAGCATCTTAAGAAGCTCAACATTACAGGTATCGATAATAAATAAACATATTTTTGTTTTACGCTTTTGTTTAATTAGTTTTGTCGTCATTCTCAATTTTATCGCCTTTCATTCTTCCATTGGGTTCGAGCCTTGAAATGAATTTATGTAGGTGTTTACAATCTACTTCCAACCACAACCTAGTTTGCCTTGTGTTTTTCCTTTTGTTAAAAGAAAAAAAATCACTTTTTCATGATATTGTTTATTATTCTTTTAGAAAACCTCACGCATATGTTAGTCTGCTTTTTTTTTTTTTTTTGGATTGTCAAAAACAAATTTAATAACTTTCATAAAAGTATTGCTTTAAAAATAAAAAGTTGCTACCAAAATTATTCTTTAAATTAATTTAATGTTCCGAAAACTACATCTTCATACTGTGTGGGGCATCTTCCACATGAGAGATTTTGTTAGGATACACCCTATTTCAACCAATTGCTATATTTCGTTTTGCATTAACATTATAAATAAGATGGAAAATCAGAAGAGTTTAAAAAAACTTAGTTTTGGAACACTCAAAGGTTTTTCTTATTCGTGATCTAAAAATTGATTCGAATTTTCATATGTCTAATTTCATTGTGTGCGCTGAAGTGGTAAAAAATCCGGTACAGACGAGCCTATGAAAACACACACCAACATCACCTATGCTCGTCATTGACTGCGTTTGACAGTGCAAATATCAAGCGATAGACATTCGTGGAAGTATCAAAATCTGTTTCCACCATGCTAATAGCAAGTTATTATTTCAAAACGTTTTAATATATGGACCCAGCATTTCGGAGATGAGAAGTTTGGATTTTCACGTACCACAATTTCAAGTGTACCGTGACTACACTATAAATCTGGCAAAATCTGTATCTTACAACATGAGTTTCACCGTAAAAATACTCAGGGTGAACGTAACAAACATCGGCTGAAAAAATAATTTCACGCGATAAGAGTACCACATGGCTTTAAATAACTTGCGCATTCAATGCTGGGCCCTCCACTGTGGTGACTGTGCAACGTTTACTGAAAGATATGGACTTTAGGATCCAACTGCTTAGTTCAAGTACCCTTTATGGATACTCGACACACAGCTATCCGTCTCACCTGGGCTCCGGAACACAACCACTAGACACTTGATGACTGGAAATGATTGACCTGGTCTGACAAGTCATGCATCCAAATGTTTCGGGCAGATGGAAGGATAAAACACAAAGAGTGAGAAACCATGAATCCCGCATTTCAACAGAATTCAGTCTGGTTTCATTGGAACCTTTGGTACGTCTACAAATGTATCTGACAGGTGAACTCAATCTGTGTATCTTTCTGACGAGTTAAACATGTTCATGTTCTGCGTTCAAACTGATGAGTTTGGTATATTCCAACAAGACAATGCGCAGACACAGAAGTCTAGACACGCCGAATTATGGTTAGAACACATATATGAGTTTGGGATCTTGACATTCTCATGTAAGTCATCAGATGACGTTATCAAACACATCTGGGATGGTATGCACCCCTCTGTGGAACACCGAAATCCTACACCTCGTAATACAACATAGTTGTGGTCAGCTCTACAGGAAATATGGTGTTAGATGGCTAAATAATAGTTCAACAAGCTTGTGGTCTATGACCCGCAGTATTTGTGCAGTTCTATGCTCTCGTAGAAGGCCTTCCAAGTTGTTCCTGGTGCATCAGTTTTTCTAGCACTTCAGTGTACGCAATTTCATAAGAATTACAGGATTTTTTTTTTAAGTTTTCAAACCTTTTGTTTATGTTTATTTTCAATAGTGCTTTTACTGTTTTTCTAAGCATTATTATTCTAATGTTCACGTTATTAACACACGTGTAGAATTTTTAAAACTGTGTTGTTTCATAATTTCTTTGAAAATTAATCACCCAAGAAGTAAATGCAATACATTTTATAGAATATTTTTCCCTTCGTAAACTGTAGATGCAATGTCAATCTATATTACTGATTCTTTCTGTAAATTTTCAAATTTAACTATCAGCATTTTGCTTAGCATATTTTTTTAATTGAACTTACCATACGGACAAAATTACTATCAAGATGCAAACTATAGCTACGATCCAAGTTGTAGGTACTGCAGATGGTCGAGGTCTACCACTGCTGTCCGCATCTAAATAACCACAAATAAAAGACAAAATAAGAAAAATGGCTAGTAATTACCTTTATTAATAAAATTCACGTTCTTTGAATTTAATAGCTGATACGTCTATGGAAAATTTAAATAGGAAGTATCAATCGATTTTTTTTCGTCATATTTGACCTGTGTTTAGTTTTTAAAGGTCTTTAGTTCCTACTCGACAACTCTGAATATTGAGCAACTATTTCAGATCAATAGCCCGTGGTGTTGCTCCAATGCAACGTTTATTAACTACCTCCTTAAAACAGATGGATAGAGGGTAATGGTAATTTTAGTTAACGTCGTACTAGAGCATCGCAACGGGCTATTGACGACGGTCCGGGATCAGTCCCTTAAGGGAAAGATCCGAGGACAAAACCTCGTAATTTTGAACCTCGGTCAGATGACGAAGCAACACCTGAGCTGGCACCCCACTCTCCAAACTTCCACTCCAACCCAACGTGAGGATTTTCGGCTGCGACAGATTTAAGGTGCACCAGCCGCCTCTACACCATACGCTCACAAACATCCATGCCCGGACCCGGATTCGAACCAGGAACCTTCCGATCTAGAGGCTAACACCTTAACCACTATACCGGTTGGTCGGCGATGGATAGAGGGCTTTTAAATAATAATTGAAACTATAAATTTGAATATTTAAAATTGGAACAAGTTGGGAAATTGAGAGTGGATGAATATGTATTTTAAGCACTATACTTGATATTTCCACCATATGACACTTTTTATCCTTTTATTTAAGTAATGCCCGGCTAATTTGAGAACATTTATTATGGCATTATCAAGGCCCATTCGAGTCAAGTTGGTATGGTGTGGAAATTTGAATAGGAGGAATGCCAGCTCAGGTGCTACTTCGTCGTCTGAACGTGGTTCAAAATTACGAGGTGTCCTCGGATCGTTCCTTTTGGAATTGAAACTGTATAGTTGACAATGACCCGTTGGTTCCGATACAACGTAAAATATCAATATAAACAACCAAAACCGATTTGTAAATCATTTTGCATTATACCGATGCAACAAAGGCAGTGATTGAAATCTTTCATTCCAAAGGGCGAAAATTCATGCCTCACAGCGGATTCGAACCATGGCATTCGATTCAGAAGGCATACCATGGAATAAGTACAAAAGTAGAATGAGCAGTGGTGACCTTTTCATGTGACCAGGATCATGTGACTGAAACTAGTACCACTGTGACTTTTAGACTACTTCGTTTGCTAGGTGGAACCTAACATTCATCATCTGATTTGCCCACGGCAGAGGGCGGGAGAAAACGCCATTGAATTGATTCACCACCTGATTGGTCCATTGATTGATTATCTGATAATAGTAGACGTTAGCAATTTCATCACTTTTACAGCCATTCTAATAGAATTGCATATCTATACACATATCATCTCATAAGATGGTATATGGCAAAACCATTTGATAAGATACCAAATTGGCCACCCAGGTTCCTCTTTCACCGATCAGTCACGTGACTACTAGTCGACATGTTGATCATACGTTTTGAAGTTCTTCTCAATTAACAATGCTCGATCTACTTACATTTCACGTCTATGGCCACCACCTTGATCACTAGACTGATTGGGCTCTTTTCTTTTTTACAGAAATCTACTCGTTTTGAATGGTAAACAAAAAGGTTAAGCTCTTTCAACAACAAGCGTAAGTTGAGGGAAAAATGTTACTCACCTACGCACAAGTCCTCGGAATTAGCACCTTCTCCAGAAGTTATTTTTCCTTCCGGACAAGGCCAACAAGAGTCAGCAGCTTGGGTTCCGATGTAAAAATTCTTCGGGCATAAATTGCACTCAGTCTCCTGGCCACTCGTGTAACTGCCCGGAAAGCATGGAACTGGGAACAAGCGAGTCATTTTACACAAACGCACATATATCGGAGATGTGACATGTGTGACATACTATTATGTTTCTGCACAGAAAACATGACTGTACGCTTGCATATTTCAGTCGATTTTGTGTTCACAGAAGATAGAAGTACTTCTAAGGAGGAATCGAATCTGAGCTACTTACAACTCGCAGGTGCAGTGGGAAAATCTACTGAACCACGGCGCCTCGTGTTATATGTCGTATAGCAGTGCTCCCCAAACTTTTTATCGCCGCGGACCGGATCAACGTTTGATAACTTTAATGCGGCCCGCTGGGGGGGGGATACGTTGATTGTTTATATTTTAGATTGTTTTGATTTAATAATTTTAATTTAATTGGATTTAAACATACTCTTTTAAAAGCAAAGACAGGTGATCGTGCACCAACTAGGAGAATGAATGTTTAGGCTCAGTCTCACTTAAAATCACCGCTAATATCTGAAACATGTCCAAAATGCCTCTGTTCACGCGCCGTCCCCACAACTTCAGTTTGGATTTAAATACAGCTACTTTGTATGCCAACTTGAAAACAGTTGTCACATTTGTCAAAATTAGAAAATAGAGACATACAGAATTCAGAAATAATAATTGAAGCTCAAGTAACAGAACAAATTTCAAGTTCTGATTTACCGCCTCCTAATTTGAGTGGACATTTCATACATAAGAACCGCACAAACCTGAGATAAATACACCAAAGTAAATAAAATGGAAATAATTTAATATTTCTTGGACGGCCCGGTACCATTTGATCCACGGACCGGTACCTGTCCGCGGCCCGGGGGTTAGGGACTACTGTCGTATAGGACCTAAGTGAGTCTTGTTTTTGTTGTTTGTTCTGTATTATTTCTTGTTTAAATGGTAACATATTGAAGCAATTCAGGACGCAACATTTTATCTGTCATAAACGTATCTCAGATTATTAAAAAACTTAGGCGCGTTTTATTGGCGAATAGACACTGAAAAAAGTTTCTATTTTTTATGAATAAAAGTACTGAATTTGGCATGTACCTTTCCCCTTATTTGGGCATTATTGTTATACAAAATTATGAATGTATTGGACTAAATTTCAATTTTGATATTCCACTTCGTCAAACTCAGTGGATATAGTGGAGAGATTTACGGGCTACAACCATACTGTGACATTAAGTACCAATTGAAATAGCTGTATCGTTAAAATACTTGCTGAACAGCAATCGTATTAGCATATTTGTAAATAGCATGGAGTCCAATTCGCATACTACACAGTGAGCGGGACTCTTCCCTCCTTCTCCATGGGTAGGAAAACGAGTATAATATAGTATTTGAGTTTACCGCTCCGTTTGAATCAATCTATATGGGTAACCAAGAGCGCAACACGAATATTTGGTATCGTTTTAAGGCTCTCAAACTCTATTTAACTATCTAAAGATCGTTTCGCCATTGTTTGAACTAAAAATTTTCACATTTTTTTTCTTGTGACGCAGTGAATGCTTTGTAACAACACTTAGTTGGTTCCTTTCAACTTCCGTTCTGCATGTTATAGTCTAACGCTCCAATATAACGGCTCAATCAGAACCTAGCCTATTTGTTTCTATTAATATCTGAATCCTTAAAATTAAAAATTAAAGCATACTCTTTGAGCCTATGAGAACATTTTGAGGCGGGTTGGCGATATATAAGACCTAAATTGGAGATAAAAGTTTATTTACTTACAACATCTATCTTGGTTCATACGGTACCCGGGTCGACAGCTGCCAGATTCCGCTGGGAGTGATTCTAAGAAAAATGTAAAACAAAATACTGAATAAAAGATTAATTTCTAATGAAGAAAATAAAAAAATTGTAGAGAAAAACAAAATGGTTTGCTAGAAAAACTTGACGCGGTTTGATATTTTAGCTTTTGTCAAAAATTTGTTTATTTCTGAAACATTTGAAGATTTCTTTAGTAAATTTTATGAGAGCTGAATTTGAAGAAAAAATCAAGCTAAGTGTTAGAGATAGAAAAATAATTGTGGATAATGAAACATGAGGAGTATTAAAGATCGAGAGATGCAGTATGAGTAATAAAGTGGGATCTAATTCTTGCCAAGGACATAGAATTTGCCTAGCTTTGTAGTCAAGTAATTACCCTCTGCATTTTCGGTTCAACATTCTCTGTGTTCAAATTCCAATATGGACATAGATGTTTTAAATTATTTGGAATCTGTTTTAGGGCCAAAGGTTCAGGTCTAGCGAGTCCTCGATGTAGCAAAAATGTGCCTAGAGACAAGCTAAATCAACCAATACTTGTTACTTGAAAAGCTGTCAGGTAATTGGCCTCCTACGGAAAAATAACATGGTGAATTGAAAACTGAAGGGTAGGAAAATTGTAATCGATCTATTGAATCATTCTTTGAATGTGAGAACTCATGAACCATTTTAGCTGACATCAACTACAAAATAACCGCTGTTAACTCGTCAACCTTTTCTTTCATCTGTACATATCGTCAATATCTTTCAACATGCACCTACGGGCAGAAACCAAGCCAATTATTTAATCAAACAGCCATTTATGTCTTTTACTATAGTTTTACTGGACTTGCTCTTAACCTTTTGACTACGACTATAGATATAAGTGGAGAGATTCTTTCTAGGCGCGATTCTTCTAATTCTGTCAATGTACAACTGCTGTACCGTAGTCTAAGGGTTAATTTCTCACATGAATACTCTCATTAGCAAATCCTTTCGCGAATAAGTACGTCTAATACCTAGAGCTATGCATTATTGAACTAGTATCAGAGGTATTTTCCGTCGAGCTAAATATAGGTGGCAATTGTGTTTCTACGGCGAAGCAGGTTTCCTGCATGTATTCTGAACAGGATATCAATTTGCTTGTTTTTCGAATACAATTTCAGCACTTTGCCAAAAAAGTTCTAAAAAATAAATTCTGAATTGAAAAATGACAGTTAATTGGTCAACATCAATTAGATAAAACGCCGAATGTTGCCAAAACGGCGATGAACAACATTTTAAGGTAACTCCGATTTGTATCAAAATGAGAGTATTTGGACAGCTGAAGTAAAATCTTAGACCTACTTGTTCTCTTGTTCACACTGAAAATCACTCTCATAGTTCCAGCTCAATGGTCACGCGAGAAGTTACAGGAGAACTGAATATATTTGTTGCTTGTCATATAAACATGTGAACAAGCTATTGCCTTTTTAATAACTTATCATAACGGCTGTATAGTATATATACAAGTCTAATGAACTCTTATTTAAGGCTCAGTGTAATTCGACATGAGACAGTCAACTTCTCGTTTTATCATCTACCTACATTTTTTCTATCACAATTCTTACTCTGTGTGTCATTTGTTATGCAACTATTAAAGAATACAAACAAAATCTATGCACCATTTCTTTTTAAGTTGAAATTTGGTATTCATTGTAATATTAATTGCAGAATCAACAGTAAAAAACTTAATCGCAACCTTAATAAACTATAGAGGATATCGGTTTAGGATTTTTTTTATGATTACAAAAGTTATCTCTCGCCTTCTGGTTAGTCACTTTGTCGTTGAAAAAATGTAAAAAGCGAATTTTTTTGCTCAAAGAAATGTTAAACTTTTACTGTGAGGAAAGAGCTGAAGTGTTACATTAAAAGCTGCACTCAGTTCATGTATTCCTTGGTAAAGAAAAGTGAATAATAAGTTGCAATTTCCAGTCGAATCCCTCGCTTTCATCTACCGCAAACGTTTAATGTAAATCCTACCTGTTAATTCTCGATGAACTCTCTTTCTGAGCTGTTTGGCATCAACTAGTGAATTCGATTGAAGTAAGAAACATCTATAGTGCTCAGACGAATTGACCTTGATGTCAGGCATCAAGATATTATGTGTCTGGTTCTCAGGATTTTCAAATTTTGCCTGATTATTGTTCAATTCTGGGTTCTCCACTAATTGCTCACACATCAATTTTACTCTTGTTTTCGTGCCTGAATTATCATAGATGTTGATATCAAGGCGTATTCCTCGGCTTGAAGACAAAAATATCAACAGATATACACTGAAAAATGTAGCGTCAAACATTTAGGAATATTGAGGAATTTACATATGAGGTGTGTAATAGTTGTATTAAAAACGCCGGTTGGGTGTGTCTGAAGAAATGAAGTGTTTTATGCCTGATTTTCGTTAATAAAACAAGAATTGGCGTCTGTGTGTTACACAATACTTTTGAATTATTGTTACAGTTGTATTTGGGCATTGTTGAGGACTTAGATATCATTGTTAATTGCTGTATTGTTTAGAAACAAACAGTATTTTTAGGGAGATAAACAAACCTAAATTTGTATTACAAAAACATTAATAGATATTAAATAGAATAATTATTTCCAAGTGGTAATGGTATAATACATAATTTTCCAAGTTATAAACCTTTATTTGATAGATTAATTTGAATTCAGTTAAATATGTTTGGAATTTTACATGAAACGTACATTTTGCTCATAACATAGATATCTTTGTATCGAATATTAGTATACTTGTCTTTTGAATCTGTATAGCTTCATGTACACAATTTATAAACTTATTTTAAAATACTAAGGGAACTTGCTGGTTATGTCATAAGAAATGCAGTGCTTTTTCATAATCATGCAGATACTAGACCGTTGCCAAGAAAATCTACATAAAGCTACGTACAAGTAATTTACAACAGATTTTGCTGTTGCAAATCATTGCTTCTGTCATTCGACACCATTTAAGCTGCTTCATAGAATTCGACTATTGTCGAAAGGTAATTGAAATTAATTAAGGTCAATCAGCAACTATTTTTTGGCATCACCCCAAAGGATACATATCTGGTTAAAAATGGCAAAGAAGCAACAGAAAGGTTCAGGAAAATGAACTCAAAATTTCTGCTTTGCATCACACAAAATATATTTATTTCCTTTTCTCATTTGGTCATCTTTTACGTTATGGGACATTTTGTTTACCGTAAACCCAATCGTAAGGTCGGTATCCTATAATGGAGTTAAGTTTCAACCCCAAGCCCTCTTTTATGTGTATATAAAAGAGGGCTTGGGGCTGAAACTTAACTCCATCATAGGATACCGACCTTACGATTGGGTTCACGGTAAACAAAATGTCCCATAACGTAAAAGATGACCAAATGAGAAAAGGAAATAAATATATTTTGTGTGATGCGAAGCAGAAATTTTGAGTTAAGAAATGTACACGCAGGTGTTGCTTCAAAAAAAAGTTTTTTCTATGAGATTAAAGAGGAAATTAAAGTGTTGTAGTTAAAAAGTGAACTTAAACCGCCTGCTTGAGTTCCAACTCCATGGAGGCCACAAATCGCACGACCTGTTTTATTTTCCCTTGTAGCAAGGGATGATCATCCAGGCATTGAATCCAGACGTCGTAGAATTTAGTTGCTGGTTCCTTGATGTGTAGATGAGATGTGATAGTACAGGTAACATAGTGGTCCGGGTCTGCTTCCATGCCACAGATTCAGAGGTTACTATAATGGATATTTATCCGAAATAGATATTGTAGTAACGGGCCATGACCAGTGTAAAAATGTGTACGCTTTGGGGTGATGAGGCGCTTTTTGTAGACCTTGGGAAAAAACACGAATGTTCTCCTACCTTTGATGGAGTTTTATCCATCTCTCTTGCCAACTTTTAACTGATGCAAGTTTGAGGGACCTCTTCAGATGAGACGCCGGGAGAGGGAGGGGATGCAAGCGGATGGATACATTACCGGTGGCACTTCTTGCAAGATGATATGCTGCTTCGTTTCCTTCAACACCGGAATGTCCTGTGACCCAAGATATATAAATGCACATCGATGGAGTTGCCGCTTCAATGATGGAATTTATTCGTGGTGCCATCGGGTTAATAGTGAGAAGGTTGGTCAAAAGAGTCACTCCGAACAGACTGTCCGAGAAAATACATGTGTTTTCTGAGCAATTTCGGAGTGCTCAATGATCTTTCTTATGTCCAGGAACACACAAAAGGCAGTGGCGGTTCCATCCTGGGTTTTAGAACCGTTTGTATAGATTTGATAGCGTGTTACTGGGGGACTTGGTGTAACGAATGATGTTGCAATAATTGTGAACGCAAATCTGAACAGAAAGGATATTAAGACAAAAGTTTTAAGCTTTTCACTGAATTAGGCCTTGAAGTATACATATCTTCAAGGTTGTTACGAGTATTTTTACAACACTCTGTGGATTATTCTGTTTTTTTCAACCACAACTTATGCGTTTCTGTGATAACGTGCACTTGATAAATTAATTTACTTTTTGATTAAAATAAAATGACGGGAATTTTGCATTCTGAAGTCACACGACCGGACTTTCTCTAAAATGCACCCTCTCCAGCACTTACGGGCCGTTGTAGAGTTGGCAGAGTTGCGGATTCGCAACAGGATAGTTGCAAGTTTAAAACTCGATCCAACCAACTTGTACAAAGGGGGCTGGTGAATGTTAAATATTTCGTGGTCATAAATGACCTCACGTCGGCGTGGTGTGGATGTTTTGAGAGGGGGAAAGGGGAGTTCAGGTGTGACCTCGTCATCTGACTGTGGTTCAAAATTGCAAGGCCTTGTCCTTGGAATGATCCCGGATCGTCACAATGGCCCGTTATGTTGCGTCAGTGCAACGTTAATTAAAATACCTACCTACCTATTAATACAGTATAATTAATAATTCCGATTAATTTAAAATAAAATAGTAAATTGTATAAATGCCTGGGAATTAACACGCATTCAGTAAAAAATATTATTTATATCAATTCCCACTTATTGACTTATTAAAAAAGTCACATTGTTCATGGAGAAGTTGGTTACAAAATAGTTTTATTGATACATTCTATTAATTAAATTCAACAGTTGTAGAAAAGGGTGATTCGAAATGATCCGCGTAACTAATATGACATAAAGTGAGTCATTTTTATATCTGATGTTATTCTTTAAAATTCGAAACTACTGGTGTTGAAAAGGTAGATCATTCTGGAAGATGTAACAGCACGACTTCAACGTGACAGCGTGGTGATTCTGTAAGACTATGCTCCAGACAAGATGTTGGTTCCGTAACAGAATAGCTGCCGACAGGAGAAACTGGGTGATACCCCAGAGTAAACTTCGTCTTGATTTCCACGTTTCCTGCTTCTGTTCGTTCTGGTCCTATTGTTACCCTAACATCGCCATTTCCTGGGATACCGCGGGATTTCTTTGGGTGCGATAATGAAGAAAAATTACCTGGTAGTAAACCTATAAGAAGTGAGAATAAAATGTTACACTGTTAATAAAAAATAAGCTATATCAAAGAAAACCAAAAAAATACATATACACAAAGTAATTTTCCTGACAGTTCCTTGAAAGTTTACTCATGAAAGCAATTTAATTGAATGTATTTGGTTGGATTTAGTGTGTATTTCGTCGGTCTAGAATTACAATGCACAGGACAAGAAACATGCGCATATTTTCAAAAGAGAATGATTTTCTATGATCAGACAACAAGGTTCTAAACATTAAAAAGCTCCTTTTCACTTCTATTGAACACAGGAGCACACTTTAGATAAAACATCCCTTTCTTCAGTCTCCTGATAATTCACAAATAGAAAAGTTTTGGCGTATCACAGGTGAAAAGTAGAATTGTAGGGAAATTAATCCGAAAATGGCCTTTCTCTGTAAAACTCTTAAATATGCAAAGTAATTATTAAAAAATAGCATAAAAATGACAGAAAACGGGAAGAAAAAGGTTTTCTTGACAAAAATCACAAAACTGCTCTATTAAAGGCATGTAAATCAAGTTTTTATGGATGACTATTCTGTCGAATAATGTTTTAGTCTTGCCCCTCAAAAAATATAAAACCATCATTAAATCCCAGCCGACCATACAAGTACCTGCGGTAAAAAAGTTATAAATGTGCCTGTTCAAACTTTCTTACTCTTACCATGTAGATTTAAAAATTAAAGTAAGAATTAAATATCACCTAACAATCTGATTATTGTGATATAATAATTTTAATAATTTCCGTTATTCAAGCTGATTGATATTAATCATCTAATAATATTTTTTAGTCTTACGAGAGAGTACGCTATATAAAACGTCACACCAAATTTTGAATAGTCCAGTATTTATGTAAAACATGAATTGAATAAAAAATGCAATTAAAAGTTTCAGTCAGTCAGCAAAGCTCATACCATTTTATAACTTCTAAGGACTAAATAAATTACTTGGATTACATTGTTCCAATTAAGGATGCGGGTCACGGTAGTCCTTTTGGAAGATTAGCAACCGTCTTGCGAGTTCGAATCCAACGAAAGACCGACGTGAATAAAAGCGGCTGGTGCATGTTAAATCCGTTGGGGCCTCAAACGTCCTCACGTCGGCCTAGTGTGGACGTTTGGAGAGTGGGATGCCAGCTCAGGTGTGACCTCGTCTTCTGACCGTGGTTCAAAATTACGTGGTATTGTCTTGGATCTTTCTCTTGGGGAAGGGGGGGGGTCATCAAACCCGGACCGTCGCCAATAGCCCGTTTATTTTTTTTCTCCAGTGCTACGTTAATTAAATGCCTATCTACCAATTACGAATGCGGTAATACTCAGGAACACTGTACTGGTTTCTCATCAAATTAGAGGCTAAATTTTGTTTTCTTTTTCAAACGGCTATTTGGATGTTACGACGAGTTTTATACGCTGATATTAATAAATTAACAGTCATATCCAGTATACAAATTTGTCGACGCGAAAGTTGATCTTTCGTGGCAAAAAATCACTGACATGGTGTCGCGAACACACCAACTGGACTGACTAGCATTGGGCCAACGAATGACCAATGCATCTGGCGAGAACCCCGGACTGCCTATTCTTTCATCAACATCCTGGAAGTTGACCATTACAGAGGTGGTGGAGTGGTCCGAAGCGGTATCATTATTAAATGTTATTATAACTATCGTACGCAATTTTTGTGGTGATGTTGGAAATTCCCTTATCTTTATGGGTGATAATGCCCGTTGTCATCATTCGAACTATGTTGATGACCTGCTAAATACCGAAGGAATTAATCCAATGGAGTGACTGCATTCTCCCCTGACCTCAATTCCATAGCACATGCATGGGATGCTCTTGGAAAGGTGCATGGCAGAACAAAATCTGTCTCATACTCAAAATTTAGTGCACAATATTGTAAAGAGTATGCTCAACCGAAGCCATTCGAACATTGCAGTGAGGGGTGGACTTATACACTATTAAACTTATACAAGGGACAGTATCCGAAGCGTTAATGACATTTTGCTTCTGCTTAGCCAAAGACCAAAAATGGAACGTTTTGTTTAATTTGTAGAATTTAAATTACCATTACTTTCCCTTTAAGTCTGTTTCTTTTTGCGCATAAATCTATGAGAGTCTATATCTAATTATGATTGTTATCATCATCCTCCTTTCAAAATTTCTATTTTTTTCCCTAAAACTTTTTTTAGACCCTTAGGTTATGGTCACCAATGTATCTATATTATCGCTCGTCAGTTTATTAATGTCAATTGGCAACAGTACCATGTTTTGGAGTTCAATAAAAAAACTTCTAAGGTTTATGTAATTTAGAAATTAATTTCAATCAGAAAACAATTCTACTTGTGAATAGAACTGTATGAGTTCACTTTTCTGGGGAAAAAAATTATCTTAAATAATTAGTATTTCTTCATCACACGTAACAAAAATGTAGTTCATGAAATTTTTTTCTTACCTGGATGTATAGTCCAAAGTATCGAATTATTAAACGGTTGAACGCTTTCATTGGAACATAGGGAATAAATTTGAGGTCTATGGAAGTCATGTGGTTGTTGTTGGACCTGAATTTCAGATTTGACGATTGATAGCTGCTTCTCATTTCCAATACTTAACCCTGAATTTTTTGGATTACTATATTCAATGGACAAATCATCCTTTTTGAAAGCACTCTGTGTAATTTCATTCCTTCTGGTAAAATCATTTGAAATTACGGTGTCCTTTGAAAAATCGTTTGAAGTGGCACTGTCTTCTGAAAAGTTGTTCGATAACATGCTGTCTTTTAAAGATTTCGTTGAAATCATGTTGTCTTTCGAATAGTTCTTTGAAATCGTGTTCCCTTTTGAACTGTTCTTTGAAATCATGCTGTCATTTGAAGAATCTGTTGACGTAATTCTACTATTTGAAGGATTGCTTGAAGTTTCGCTAACTTTAAAAACACCCAATGAAGAGATGCTTTTATTCGAAGGATTCAATAGTGGATCATCGTCTTTAAAAACGTTGTCTGGTGATGCGATTAGATGTTTGTCGTTATCTGTTGGTTGGTTTGGAAATTCATTGCCTTTGGGATAAGTTTTAAAATTTGTTTCATTTTTTAAAATACTGCCCGACCTGTTTCTTTGCAATACATTCGAAACAACATTATTTTTATGAGGAAGCATGGAATCACGTCCAGGTTTTACTTCGTCGTTATTTCCGAATGATTTCTTAAGAGTGACAGAAGATTCTAAGTCTGGTATCTCTGTCTGACTTTTCAATACACCTTGTTCACCATCACGATTATTCTTAACTTTTTCTTTATTCGAGAGTTCCCTTAAAGTTTCATCGTTTAAAAATTCTTGTTTGATAGCAGTATCTTGAATACTATTGTGAGGATCAGAATGAGACTGTGCTAAAAGTTTGTCCTTGCTACAATCAGCTGCAAAAAGTAAAATTTCAGATTCAGATACTTTAATCGTGTGAGGTAATTTACTCATGGATTTTGCAGACCTAGACTTGTGAATGGGTTTTATTGAACTCTCCTTTTTACCTCCTTCATTTGTAGATCCATCTTTAATTTCTATCAGTGATGACCTTTTTTCTGTAAGAGTGGCTGAACCTTTAATATCAACATCAAATTTCAAATGCCGCGTTTTCGGTTGGTCTTGATTCACATGTTTTTCACTACATTTTCTTGAACTTCTTTCATACACACTTTCCTTACTGTTGCGTCCAATTTTAGTTTGAATTCTACTTTTACTTGATTTTACCAGTGCGCTATCATCAATCTAAAAAATGAACAAAGGATCATTCATACTTTTGACAAATAACAAAACTCACATTACTTAATAGCAACATTTTTATTGTATCGACTTCAATTATGTGTGTGGTGAAATTTAGAAATTAAAGTTCAGAAAATAAATGTCAGTAAATTTGATAAGGCATTTAATCATTAGAAGAATTTAAAGGACAATAATGTTCGTTTCAATAAGACAAAGTGGCAAAAAAAAATTAAAGTACAAGCTGTTTTTAAACAGCACATAAACGTATCCTTAATAAAAATGTACTATCTTTCGAAGAGTCTTGACGTCCTGTTATTCGTCGAAGGATTTTTCGATGTTACACTAGCTTAAAAATATTTTCTTGACTTGGTACTCTGAACTAAAACATCACGTAAAAAAAAAAAAAAAAATACTTTTATAACCCAACTCACATTCAAATAATTAAAAAAAAAATAGCGTTCCATTGAAATATATCAAGTGACCTAAATTTGTGTCACAAATTATAAGTTATGAGCCCCGTATGATATGAACGTTGGATTCCCTTTCAACTCTTTACCTTTGGCATAATAAAACTTCATTAATGACACTTAGACAGAAACTACCAGGATATGTTCGAGACAGTCTCAGAAAAACATATCAATGTATGAAAAACAATTTACACATCATAATTTAAGATACTTTCAAAGAGAGATATATATTTAAATCTTTCACTAAAATCACCAGTTCAAAAGTCTCAATTTGTTGATTAATCGTAATTAATTTTAAAAGCTTAAAATTAATGACATGAGTTTGCGTAGTTCTGAAAAAAATGTAATGCTTACGACCCTGAATAATTTATGACATACGCCTTTAGGTTAATGTTTTTTTTTAATGTGAACTTAATTTATTGTTCCTTATTGAAAATGCAAGTAATGTATCTGGAAAATGTTTTAACTTAACTATGCAAAAAATAGCATTCATAGTTGTAGAAAATTTAAATGGTGGTTCCATTTAAATAATTTTCTCCTCTCTCAATCACCATTTTCCTATTTTATAATTTTTTTTTTGTGGCTGCTATTTTCCTACACATGTCGATTCCAACATAAAAATAATCAGAGATTCCAGTTATTTTAATAAATATTCACCACTATAAACAATGGCTTGAAAATAAAAAAATCATGTGGATATACCCCTGTATAATATTAAAATTAAATTATAATCTATTTTCCTATTTCGTTATGTATAAATGAATGTTGTATTCCTATAGTTTCATTTGTTCAAACCTACGGTTTTTCTATTAAAACTTAATTTTCTAATATGTAGAATACTAAGAAAATGATATTAGAATGCCATTAGTCATTTGGTGTGAAATTGTAGCTACAAACAGAACTAAATATAACCAAACTATACAATATCATCGATTGGAAATAAGCACTTAATTACAAATAGCCTTTTAATTTTACACCCTTTACACATATAAATTCCAATCAATTAACCTTGGGGTAATATTCGATATCTTACCAAACTCCTTTTAGATTTTCTAAGACGCAGCAGTCGAATCAGAAGAATGTAAATGAGTATCCTAGAATTAAAAAAAAGCATTATTTGAAGCATAACCATGATATAAATTTGAGAAGTTAAAATCTTTGTTCACTTTATTCGTAGAAACGCATAAGATATTCTGCAAATATTTAAACCTCGTAATTCCATTTGTGTGTATGGGGTCAGTCACATTCCTAAGTGTAATGACTTTAAGGAAGAAACCCGATTATAAAATAACATGGTTGCAGAGCTTTGTCGGAAATCGAACCCTAGGCATTTTATTATACTCAGAGGGGAACCTGGCCAATTCAAGTATGAGTGTACTGTATTATATGCGTTAGTAAAAAATAGGGATAGATAGGAAAATTTAGGATACACATATTTTTGAAATATATATCCTAAAAACTTATTAAAGCCGCTGAATACTATGAGATATTAATAAAATTGATAATATTAACGTCGCGCGCACGCACTGGAGCAATTGAAGCATTATAGGTGACGCTACGGGATCATTCATCAAGGGAAAGATCGGAGGACTACACCTCGTAATTTTGAACCACGGTCAGATGACGAGGTCAACACCTGAGCTGGCACCCCACTCTCCAAACTTCAATAACACGCCAACGTGAGGACATTCGATTCCACGGCAGATTTAACGTGCACTAGACCCTGTTTACACGACGGTATTTGGCTGGACCTAACTTCACACTCGCAACCCTCCTATTGCTAATCCGTTCCTTTTTATAATCAGTATACCGCGGCCCTAATACACTCTCTAGTCACATTAATGTGACCACCACCTACTTTCGACGTCAAATTGAAATAACCAATCACAAAAGGCATGTGGCAGCACATTGCAGTGGAGTGTATATAAAGGATGTCCTAGGGCATCGGAAAGCATTTCAATCGTTGGCGTAATGCAGAAACGTAGCTATTTATCCAACGTCCAAAAGGTCATGATTATTGGCTTTCGGGCCAAGTGTGGAAGTATTTCGGAAACGGCTAATTTTGTGAACTGCTCGCGTGCCGCCGTGGTAAAAGTATACCGTGCACGGCAAAATGGCACTATCCAAAATCAGCGGCGTAGCACATGTGGTGCACCACGGGCTATAGATGACAGAGGCGAACGAAGGCTACGGAGATGCGTTCGGGCGAATAGACATGCAACTGTTGAGCAACTGACCGCTCAGATGAACCAATGGGCTACCAAGAGTGTATCCTCAACAACGGTTCAGCGAACGTTGCTGCGCATGGGCCTCCGCAGCAGACGCCTGGTTAATGCACCTATGCTGACTGCTGTTCATCGGCGACAAAGGCTGGAATTTGCACGCCAGTACCGCAACTGGACGTCCACAGAGTGGTGACAGGTTGCTTTTTCCGATGAATCACGTTTTATGCTCCATTGGACAGATGGACGTTGGCGTATACGGCGTGAAAAGTCTGAAAGCAAACACCCTGCAACAATTGCCGGAAGGATCCAGGCTGGAGGAGGGAGCATTATGGTTTGGGTAATGTTTTCCTGGCATTCACTGGGTGCACTCATCATTGTGGAAGGCACGATGGATCAGCACAAGTACGCCTCTGTCATTGAGGACCATGTCCACCTCTACATGCGAATTATTTTCCCTCAGAATGATGGCATCTACCAGCAGGACAATGCGAGGTGTCATACAGATCGCAGTGTATGTGCGTGATTCGAAGATCACCAGGATGAGTTTACCGTACTCCCCTGGCCAGCAAACTCACCGGATTTAAACCCAATCGAGAATCTGTGGGACAACCTCGATCGGGTTGTTCGCGCCACGGATCCTCAACCGCGTAATCTAGCGCAGCTGGCCGCGGCACTGGAGTCGGCATGGCTCAACATCCCAGTGAACACCTTCAGAAACCTAATTGACTCTCTTCCTGCACGTCTCGCAGCGGTCCGCTCTACCAAAGGTGGTTATTCTGGCTTTTGATAGGTGGTCACATTAATGTCACTGGACTGTGTATTATGAAAGGATGATTAAAGTTAAATCTAAATATTGTTTATTGATAAAAACAAAATACATCGGAATTCGTTGCAGCGTATCTTGGTCAAAAGAAATCCTGATATATACTAAGTGGCAAAATTAATAGAGACACCCTCCTACCTATAACTTGGATGGGTGTGAAAGTGTAGCGTATAAAGGCATGAAGTGTATCTATAGAACTGTTTATCGATACAGTTAAGTCGAACATGGATAAGACAAAAGATGAAAACTTCGAAAGTTTAATAGAAATGCTATTGTTTTTTTTGAGTAATTCACTTTCCTCGAGAAAGTGCAGTAGAAATCTAAATATGGGTTAGTCCATCTGTTCAGTAATTCGTGTGATGAATAACTTACCAAGAAAAAGCGAGGAAAAGTATTAATAAAATTCCGAGGATCAGCCACTTCATTGCAAGACCGGATGAGAAGACACCAGAGTTGTTAGGATCTAAAGAAATTAATTATACATTTACGAAAGAATAAGTAAAAAATAATAATATATTAATTTCAAACACTCTTATGAAATTAAAAGTTGATGCTGCTTTGATCAATGCTAAATAAGTATAATATGTAAAAATCTAAGATTCTTCATGAAACCACAAATTTCATAATTTTATAAAAATATTGGAACATTTCGTACGTAACATTATCTTATATTACGATGCAAAAATAAATAATAATTTGATTACTTTTTTCAATGCATATCTGTATTTAGGAAGACTGAGTAAACCTTATTTCCTGGATAAAAGAAATCTAACGTATTCAATTTCCTATTAAATCATCTATATTTTTACAGTACTTTAAGAGCTAGTTATTGAATTCCTAGTTATTGAATGCCTTTATGTGAGTTGGCTGGTAGGGTTTTGTGGCGAAAGGGCCATTTTTGGTTATGCTGCACCAAACACGGCAGACAACGTCAAGTAATGGACATACATAAACAAGGAAATATATGCTATCTTAGATAGGAAAAATAAAACTAGGATGAGTTACAGTAATCGAACCTGCGAGGCCTACAAATCACAGGTTGCTACCGTATTGGACAAAGTCACTCATCCACGACGTCCCCACATTAACTAGAGAGAGGTAGTTAGTTGAATGTACCTCATACTAAAAAACTATAACAAATCCAGTGCGGTAACATTGACGCCGCAGACGGACTTCAACGTATCCTAGAGTGGACTAATGAACCAAACGTCGGTGTATTAAGTATTCTATTCTAAGTAAGTGTCTTCTCTTAATCAGAGATGTAAAATAACGAGAGTAGGAATTGATATGGGCCACTTCTGACTTTAAATAATATCACTATTCCAAGAAATAGTAGTCAGCATTGGATTTTCATACGACAAAATGTCATTACACGTATTCATGTCTTTCAACAATGACATCCTCCTGGTTATGACAAAGCTACTCATCAGTTGACAAGTGAAGTTGTTTCCCCTAAATAATAGTCTCAAAGTGTAGTATACCGACACTTGTGGCCGCTGAAGGAATCACGGGGGTATTGTTAGCTCCAGGTGAAATTGCGAGGCGTTGAGGAACAAGAGTGCTAACAAGAGGTTGCAAAAGTAGAGGTACATTGCAGTCTACGTTTATAGCGGTAGCAACAGCCTTGGTGCTTTTTTTGGCGCTCTTCTAAAGTCGCCAAGGAAAGAATTATTTCAAAAATCTATTTCTTTCAAAAAAAAATTTTCTTTTAAAACAGAAAATTATTTGTTTTAGAAACACATTTGTGAACGTTTTAAAATATTTATTAATCAAACGACAGTTGAAAGGATTTTGAAAGAACTTTCTAGAATATTCAAAATAAAAATTCAAACTTTCCGCTTGCCGAAGTTGCCATAAAAACCGCAATAACCGTACTATAGATGGGTTGCCTTAATCTAGCATAACTCGCTACTAGCAGTGCGCAAAAAAAAAGCGCTAAGGCCGCTGCCACCCCTGTAAACGTAGACTGCAGCTGTAACTAAGTAGATACCCACACTATATTCTGGACTGAGCCACGTCAAGAAAATTTGTTATTCCATTTCCGTTCCTATTTAGTTTGATACAAACGTGTTTTGACGTGAATTTAGTGTGATAACAAATCTTAATTAAAGAGAGGAACGAACTGAAAGTTGTTGTAGACTTAAGAATGCTGATGACGGAAATGGAGTCTAATACAAACAGACTGGTGAGTACCAGGCTCATCCTTCCCATTAGGGATTATTTTTTGTTTTCAGTGATTTTATTGATATTAATGACTAATAATAGTCTAGTGTGTTTAGGTGCAAAAAAATTTTTGTTATTTCATTTTAACAAATTGCTTTATAATTGTAGTTTCAAGTTGTTTTATTTTCAAACTAGCCTTTTTAGAATTATGAACTTGCACACACAGCTACAAAAATGGTTTGACGAAATTTAAAAATTATAAGCTCAGCCATACTTGCAATTTATTAATAGTAGAGATAGAGTTTACCAGAACGGAATGGGGAGCAACGAAAAAAATTGCCTTTGAAAAGGAGGTGTTGAGCAAAAAAGTTTGAGAACTCCTTCCAATTATTTTTATTCTTCGGAATTATCTCAGGTCTTAGCTCTTACCGATGCAATCATCTTCAGAATCTGCTCCCTCGGATACTGTTATTTTCCCACTTGGACAGGGCCAACATGAATCTGCCCCTTCTTTGCTGTTGTAGAAATCTTTGGGGCATAGGAAGCATTCTGTTCCTTGACCGCTGGTATAGCTTCCAGGAAAACATGGAACTAAAAAGCAAGAATTTACACTCCAACTAAACCAGAGATCACAAAACTAATTACAATAAAGCTAAGATAGAAGCAAAACACTCATACAGGACAGTTTATTTCAACAGGTTAGGAATATTTTTTAAACTTGGAGCATGTGTGCGTAAGTATTCCAAAACTTTATTTTGTTAGTTGGTCGTTATGGAGTAAAATCATACTTCTATCCATTACCATCAAAAACCTTTAAATTTACGTGTTCGTGTATTAAGGTAAAGTTCAAGTAATTTAATGTTTAATTTAAATTTAATCCATGCGTGATGAGAACTTACAGCATTTATCTTGATTAATACGGTATCCAGGGGGGCAATTTCCGACTTCAACTTGATGGGTGCCTAAAAAAAGAATGAAAATAAGTTCGTTTTTCTAAGACACCTAGGACGATTATTTTCTAGCTAATAAATTCTAAGAAGAAACTTTAAAATGGTATTTTTCTGTTGCAGGGTGTTACTCTAAAACTTACACTAATCAGCTTTATGAAAATCAAAGTAGATCTTTAAGTAAAATTCAACTTTAAAGTTATTGGCTATTCTCATACGAAAAACTTGGCAATTCATTCAAAAATGTATTACAATTTAGTTTCCTGTCAAATGCTTTTCCCATTTATATCATTTATAAACGTAGATTAGTAATACATACGAGTGCTCGACTGCTTTTGTTAAAATTGAAAAACTGAACTGCGAATTAACAATTTTTCAAACAGACACTTTCAAAGGTCTCTCAAATATAAATTTCATTCATTTGTTCTTTGTTAGAAGTATGCAGAGGATCTAAGAAGCTTTTAATTACCTTCCGTTTGAGCCATCATTAAGGCCAAGTGCTCAAGTTTAACTTTATGAATCTTTTTTCCCACGCCAGTTACGGCCATCTGGTACTGACTGAGGAACATATACGGACTCTGCTGTACTCCTTCTCCTAACAAAAAATTAGGTGGAGAAGTTAGACATACTATCTCGAAAACCATAACAGTTAATTTTCTTGAGATTTAATAATAATAACATCAAATATGCTTTTACTGCCTCGTTAAACGAAAATAACGAATGTGAATATTTTTCAGTCTTGTTTCCCCTTACAAAACTTCTTGCATTTCGAAAGACGTAGAATGAGTGGTTTTGCTTTTATCTGAAATGACGGGGGTCAAGTTACTTTTTTCGCATATAAAAATAATGTCGACGGTTATTTTTAATAGAATTACTTACGATGTGGTGAAACTTGTAAATTTAGTTCTACTCAAAGGCATCTATTTTGAAACGATGTGTACAAATGATCCATCAATTTTCAGTAGGGAAAAAGGCTTATTCATTTTGTACAATTAAGTAGAATCGTGCTGTATCAAGTACATTGAACTTTAAGTGTAGCAATCAGTACCAGATGACGTGAGAAATAAAGAAATACAAAAATGTAAGTAGCGTCCAAAGTAGTAGTCTTAACCTTTTCATTTCATTACATATGTTATTTTTTTTTACATCTAATAGAACTCTCTGCAAGCTGGAAACGCCTTTTTTCTTGTTTTGTAGCTTTCGGTGTTCCAACCCCTTGGAATTGTTGACAATAATGACTGCGAGATATGGGACTGTTTTAGTTTGGTACTAGCTGAATAATCCGGTATTGCTCGGGTTTCAAGTATGACCACGACAGCTAAAATATGACCGCGACATTTCCCTGTCTTAACTGAAATACACAAACCCTGTGGAACATGTTTCTTTGTCCATGTCCATTTATTGTAGGAAAACAAACTTAAGATTTTAAATTTGGGGCTTCAAGAGCACTTTTAGGACCACTAGTGTGCCATTTTCATGGTTACAGATTGGTCTGAAGACAGGAAAGAAATAGCCTATGTTTTCCGCAGTGTTCTAAAGTATAAGTGTGCCAAATGTGTGGATTGGTCAAAGGCGTAGATTTGTATAGATAATACACACGCATCCTTTAAAAAAAAGAGATTAAGAAATCTCGTTATGTGTGTGTGTGTGTAACGCAACAAATATTTAATTGTTGGTGATCAGAATAGGATATATCAATACAAATAAGCACAAATTAATTTAATGATGTTGACCTGAGAAAAGAACTGCAATACAAGGAAGGATTTCACTAATTCTGTGAATGCAATTTTATTATTTGTTACTATGCCACTCTGAATGGATAGTGTGCTTATACTTTTATGATTTTGCCTCATTTAATACTTTTGTTAGTTCAACGTAAGAAGTAACAGAAAGGTATTTACGAGTAAATTTGGTAAGATCAGGATCTCGTTTTATTATTTTTTTTAAACAATTTATCGGGTCATGGTCTCACAAAGTTAGAGAACCACTGACCAAAGAAGGGATTTAGTTTCCTTGTTTAAAAGAAGTACTACGTAAAAGGATGCATATTTTATAGAAATATGATAGTACCTGCCAATTCCCGAGGAATCCGAGACTTCTTCTGTGGCTGATCAACAACTCTACTCTTTGATGATGACTCAAAAAAACATTTGACACTATTGTCGCTTGATATTATCTCAGACATTGATGAATGGTTCTTGGACGTTATCGCATTTGCCCGCAAAGAACCAATTTTCAAAGCCTCTTGCAAATGGTTCCCCAGTTCTTGTAGCGGAATTTGTTTCCCTAGAATACATACCAATTTCATATTCTTTGAATCAGGACTTGATTTTCTATGGTTAAACTCCGCTTGCATTCCATAACATTTCTGAAGAATTGTAATCATTGCGTAGGCTCTTAAAGTTGCTATTATTTGCATTCTACACTTAGATATAGACAACGGCTTGAAAACGGATGTAACTAGTGCAAGATCGTTAAACAATTTGGTAGGTTTCAGTCAACTAACAATGGCTTCAACAATTATTGGATTGATAAATAATTGTATGAACGTTATTTTCAACTGTTTATTGTTGAAAGTATTGTTTACCTCGGTAATATGTTTTGGTTTGTTTCAAATTAACTTGTTGTACATTCTGGCCAAACTATTAACCAACAATTACATTTATTATGTATTTCATAGTTAAGCTACAGATACAATAAAGCATACAATTATGGACATGGTCCTCACACCATCTGCACTTCTCGTCCCAGTATCACCGGGCCCCTCACGAAATAAAAATATGTATCCCACGCACTCCATATTTAACTTGCACAAATTCTTCTTTATTTTCCCATGTACGATTAATTGTACATCTTAATTATTTATAAATACAATGGCAAAATGTATAACTTTTTTTTTTAATCTAAAAACAGACTGCACATCACAAAAATCTTTTACATTTATCGCTGAGGTGCCATAGTACCATAGACATCTTCTATGGAGCCCTGGTCATGGAAGATAGCTAACTATTCAAGGAAATATACATCTTTCTTACTGAAATTAAGATAATTGCTTTATTGTATTTCTTTATCTCGGTTCCATTGCTTTAAATGTCTTATTTTAAAAATTCTGGTGACAGCCATGCAGATCAGTACATTTTTTCACTCGAATACGAACCAATTACTTGAGGTAACCTAGTACTGTCTACTTATCACTAGAAGTACTCCAGGTAGAATGTCTGCCCCTGTCTATTGCCGTAGAAGCGGACCATATCCTGTTTTCCCATTGGGATGCTTGTAAAAATGTATTGAGGTTTGTCATATTGACGCATTCGATGGCAAATTGGAAAAATATTAATTGAGATTTTTACTTGTCATCGGGAAAAAAATAGTAAACAACCTCTTACCACCGTCAACATTAACAAAAACCAAAATAAAATTAAATAAACCTCGAGAGTCACTCCTACTTAAATTTAAATAATCATGTTTCTATAGCGACCGTCACCACTCAGACTTGATGTTGAGAGCAATTGTCGTGGTAAATAGAGAGCTGGTAGTTCAAAACTACGAATTGTTGTCCTCGGTTCTTTCTATTCGGGACTGCTCCCGGACCATCGTCAATAGCCTAATTGTGTAGCTGCTGTGCGATGCAAATTCTATTACCTACCAGACAATAGAAAGGCGCACTGATATCTAAGGTTAGGGGAACTTGAATTCGATACCGAGAACAGATCACTGATATATCCTCCTGTATACGATGAATATGAGCAAGTTGAATCCGCGTGATAAGTCGTTCCAATCGGTGTGTTTGGGGGTGACACTCAAGAAGGATACGAGTCCATGGAGCTCACTGATGTGCACCTCACGATCAAAATTAGGTAAGTATTTCTGGCCACATTTCTGCAAATTGGTAAAACAACAGTATGAGTCAATTATTGGGGCGTGTGCTGATATAAAGTAATGAACTAAGTTTAAACAATTTGGTTGAAGGGAAAACGCTATTTTGAGATAGTGTTTCTACTTACTGATGTCACTTAAGGATCAATTGAAAGAGGAAGATGACGATTACTGGAATTGCATCTTGATTAAGCAGAAAAAATACTTTGCCTTTTTTAAGTTGTGTAATCTAATTTATACTATGCACAACCATTTTCATAATGAAACAAAAAAATTTATTTACAACTTGACAGTTACACATCTGCACAGAGGAATATCTAACTTTCAAAATTCTGTTCGCTTCTTCTTACCCGTAGAATTGTTCTCTAACAGCTAACGACTTTATCCTCTGCTCTTTTGTCGGAGTCACTGAGGGAACCTAGTTGCGATTACGGGGCCTATAGACAGCCCCTCCCCCCCCCCCGCATTCCAAGCCCATCACCAACAACAGCGAGATTATAGATGTACCGTGAATTAAAACGTACTCTCTGGCATGAACGTGTAATTCAAGGCAAATTTCAGAAGCCCAATGGTTTTATAGAAATGCAGACACTTAAGATAAGAAGCTCTTAATGTCCGTTCAATTAAAACCTACATACCCAGAACCTACAGCAATAACCAGAAATGCTCGAAATAGACACATAATTCTACCCTTCCTCAAAATAAAAGCAGACCCAGAAAAACCCTTTTCCTGGAAAACTGAGAAATCCTGCAACATTTCTTTATGCTCAAATATATCTTAAAGCATAAATAATTTTACTATTTATAATTAAGACACTCTCATGTTTTGTATATAATCATGCAATATTTCAAAAAAATTATATTACTTTCATGGTAATTTCCAATTTATAGACTCACTAATTATGTCATCAACGAAGGTTAAGGCCCATTCGGTGCCAGGTGCTCCAGTATCATTTCAATATCATCATGAAGTGTAGTCCTTTCAGGATTCAGTTGGTCAAATCTTGCGACAGGTGAAGAAGCTCAGGTTTGCTTGCTGGAATTGTAGAGGATTCCAAATTTTTTTTCTCGGGTAATGTAAGCAGCTGGCAACCTATCAATGCTCAGTTATTTGTTTACCCAGAAACAAAATCTTGAAGGTTACACTGCAATCGATGACTTTGAAAGGTAATGGTAATTTTAGTTGATGTCGTACTAGAGCAACACAACGGGCTATTGACGACTGTCTGGGATCAATCCCTTAAGGGAAAGATCCGAGGACAACACCTCGTAATTTTGAACCACGGTCAGATGACGAAGCAACACCTGAGCTGGCACTCCACTCTCCTAACTTCCACACCAACCCAACGTGAGGCCTTTCGGCTACGACAGATTTAAGATGCATCAGTCGCCTCTACACCATATGCTTACAATCATCCATGCCCTAACCCAGATGCGAAACAGAAAATTGAATAGATATATAGCGCAATTTAATAAAACAAAATTAATTTGAAAATAATCATTTAGGCTGACGATGCTTTCCCAGCTACTTTTAAATAGTTTTATTCAATCAAAGACCAGGCCGGGGTAGCCTAGTTTGAAAAGCAATAGATGCGTTGCGAGTTCGAAACTCGATCCATCCAACGGGCTGGTGGACGTTAAATCTTTCGTGGCCTCAAATGTTCTCATGTTGGCGTGGTTTGGAAGTTGTGGAGAGTGTGTTGTTAGCTCAGGTGTCGTTCTCGTCATCCGATCGTTGTTCAAAATTACGAGGCCTCCTTTGATCTGGGAGGATGGAGACTTAACTGCATCGGTCTTCAGAAAAACGTGACTGCATTTACCTAAATCTTGGCCGACAGTCTGTTGACCATGTGGTCTGGTCACAGAAGATAGGCCTTGCATGGTTTTTCAAAGTCTCCCGTAAGTTTCACAGAAATAATAAATTTCAATTCTTGTGCTGCCAATAGAATTGCGATCGAAATATTTTAACGAACGATACCATATTTGTGCAGTGCATAAAACATACTTCATGAACTATACTTGGTGTGTATCTCAGCTGGTGTAGACTAGACATACTTTATGTTACTGCTTACTATAAGGTTTAATATGCATACATTGATATTTTAAAAAGAAATGTGGGCACTTATGGCGGTACATTTGAATTAGATTTTTGTCCACGATGATAGCAATCTAAAACGTAAAGCTTTTCCCACAAAGGTGTGGTTGGCGTGTAAAAGATTCAAACCGTTTAAACTCACTCTGCCTGTCTTACTCATTTGTGTATCCTATTATAATCTTTATGAATAAATCGTACATTTTTTTTTATCATAAAATAAAGAAATCCACTGAAAATCTATCTTCGAGCAGAATAAAATAACATAGGTTCCAGATTGATCAAGTGCAAACAATAATATTTAGATTAAAACAATCGGAGACAGGTGGTCCTCTCAACAAAGTATGAAAGGTCCACTGAAAATATTCAATAATGACAGCGACATTTCCTTTCTTTAACTCAAATACACAAACCCTGTAGAACGTGTTTCCGTGTACATTTATTGCAGGTAAACAAACTCCAGATTTTAAATTTGGGGCTTCGAGGGGCACTTTTAGGACTGCTTGTGTGCCAATTTTCATGGCTACCAATTGGCCTGAAGACAGGGAAGAACTAGCCTATGTTTTCCGCAGTGTTCTAAAGTATAAGTGTACCAAATTTGGTGTGGATTAGTCTAACGGTGTAGATTTCTCTATAGAGAATATACACACCACCCACATTCTTATATACACTCATTGCCATAAAAATTTGTGCACCAAGAAATAACTGTGGGATCGTAACGAAACTTGACATGAAGGTACATGTCTGCCAGATATGCAAATGATTAGAAATGCAGCGTGATTGCGCATTGAGTAATGCCACTAGAGGGCGTTGCACTTCGTTCTCCTTGGAGTATAAAACAGGTAAGCAGGGCTTGTTTGTGTGTACTTAATATTTTGCAAAGGAAACGCTGAGGTAGACATGGCGCTACGCCGCCATCGAAGGCAATATGAGCAGCTGTCAGAGTTCGAGAGGGGAAGAATCATAGGGATGATGGAAGCTGGGCGGTCAGCTCGGTGAGTAGCTCGTCAAGTAGGCCGTTTTGATTTTACTGTGAGGAGGTGTTGGGACCAGTGGACAGAAGAGACGTCATTTACACGGCGACCAGGCTCAGGACGCCCTCGACAGACCAGTCGTTGAGAAGACCGTCACATCATACGAAACGCACGCGTAGAGCCAACTGCCTCATTGGCCGCTATCCAGACACAGGCAGCACCTTCACTACGGGCCCCTGTGTCTTCCCGAACCATCGTAAGGCGCCTGGCTGTGGGACATTACGTGTGCTGCCAATGACACCCACCCACCGACGCCTCCGTTTGGAATGGTGTCGCGCACGACGGGATTGGACTGCAACGGAATGGAATCAGGTCGTCTCCAGCGACGAATCTAGATTCAATTTGAGCAGTGATGACAATCGTGTTCGTGTGTGGAGGCCCCGTGGTAAACGCCTCAATCCTGTCTTCGCTTTACAGCGACACATCGCTCCCACAGCTGGTGTGATGGTATGGGGTGCCATTGCTTAGGATACACGGTCACCCCTAATATTGATCCATGGCATAATGACAGCCCAGCGGTACGTTCATGACATCCTTCAGCCACACGCGATGCCACTCGTGGCGGGGTTCCCAGGAGCCATTTTTCAACAAAATGCTCGGCCACACACAGTAAGGATGTCACAAGACTGCCTCCGTCACATTACCACCCTTCCCTCGCCTGCTCAATCCCCATATTTGTCTCCAATACAGCAAGTCTGGGATCATTTGGGACGGCAAGTTGGACACCCTAAAAGTTTGGTCGAACTAGAGGCGCGTTTGCAGCAACTGTTGAACAAGGTGTCTCAGGAAATCATACGGAACTTGTATGTCTCAATGCCCGCTCGTATCGCATCGTGCATTCGCGCTGGAGGGGGTCCAACAGAGTACTAAAACTTCCGTACATTTGTACTTTTTTTCTGCAATAAATGATCCCTTTTCTTTGATTTTCTAATCACTTACTGATATCAAAGTAGTACTTACATGCGTAAAATTTCGTTTCATTTTGACGACTTTTTCTTGGTGCGCAAATTTTTATGGCAATGTGAGTGTATATAGATTTTAAGTTAAAGTTGTGGAACTTCCCGGAAAAATGAAACTTTTCATATTTTTACCAATTTTTTTTGTCTCTTTGAGACAATAGTTCCCAAAGGGTGGTCCTCGAATTCCCAACAAAGTTTCACAGTGTCCACAGAAAATGTTCAATATTTTACTATTCAAAAGAGTGAACTTTCATGAAAAATACAACGTTCCACGATTTTCGGTTCTTTTGTCCTGAAAAATGCTGTTCTAAAAAAAGAATTACAAATGTCTGTACTAACAGCAATTGCATATAAGGAATAACCTGTCCCTGATGGAAGTTTGGATCACGTTAATTATACTCTATATCCTACACAAAACTAAAAATTAATTTCGCAATCTGACCGGTTCAAAATTACGGTGTGTTTAATTACTAACGCACTGGAGCAACACAAAGGGCTATTGGTGACAATCCGGGATCAATTCCGAACGAAAATATCCGAGGATACAACATAATTTTGAACCACGATCAGATGACGAGGGTACCTTACTGTCCAAACTTCCCCATCACGCCAACGAGGACATTTAATATGCACCAGCCCCCTTGTTGGATTTGAACTATACTCTGTTTCACCTTAACTTGTCAGTATTGGGAAAGGCAGAAATGATGTTCATCCGCATGAAAAATAATTCCAACTTGATTTGGAATTTAAAATAAAGAAAATGCATATAAACGTGTAAAAATTGTCCTACAATGAAGGAGTGATTTTTGAACCTTTATAATCGGTTATTTATTTGTAAAAAGCATTTTTTTTTGACCGAAGCGAATGAATATATCCGAAACGGAATTCTAAACCGGTTTCCATGGTAACATTTCTGGCGAGCTAAATACGCTTTCCGGCCAAGTCTGCGCCATTTCGCTCTGCGTCTTTGCTAGCGTGTGTATTTACGTTCATATCTCTCTTGTGCTATTTTATTGGAGTGTGTTTGATACTCTGAACATGGCTGAAAAAGGAACGTCACCATCCAAGCTGTATACGCCATCAAAGCAAGGAAAATCAATTGGTAGTGGAGCTCGCAGGAACATATTGAATGTTTATTCTAGACTTCGAGAAGAAAACCATAGTGATTCCATTAACCAAATCGTCGGAAAGGTGTCTCAACTAACTGGTGTTTCCAAAAGAACTGTTTTTCGTTTGAAAAAAGAAAAGAAGACGACAAGTCCTTTGAGTACTCCAGGAAAAAAACGACCTTATGCCGTTGGAAAAAGAACAAGAATGATGAAATATGACAACTTTACTTTATCGTGCATCCGACGAAAAATTCATGATTGTTTTCGTCGAAATGAAATTCCTACATTGGACAAAGTTCTAAATGAAATTAACAATGATAAGGATATTTTTTCGACAAACATTAGCCGAAGTACACTGTACAGGATACTGAAAGATTTGGGATTTTCCTTTGAAAAGCGAAAAAGGCAGGCTATGCTTTTAGAAAGACACGACATAATTTTATGGCGAAGAAATTATTTACGAAAAATTAGAGAACTGAAGAATGAAAATGCTTCAATCTATTATTTAGATGAAACATGGGTGAATGAAGGACACTCACAAAGTCGAGTATGGCAAGACAAAAACATCAAAAGCACCAATGAAGCTTCCTCTTCAAGTTTGACAACAGGCTTGGCTGCACCAAAAGGAAAAGGAAGAAGACTCATCATTACCCATATCGGAAGTGATGAAGGATTTGTACCTGATGCGGCTGACATTTTTGTAGGAAAAAAATCCGGTGACTACCACGAAGAAATGGATGGTAACCATTTTGAGAAGTGGTTTGAAGATATCATGCCTAAATTGAAACGAAACAGCTTTGTAGTGATGGACAATGCCCCCTATCACTCGGTGAAGAAAGAAAAAATTCCGACGACATCTTGGAAAAAAAGTGCAATTCAAGAATGGCTATCGTTGAAAAACATTACGTGGAACCAGGACATGATCAAGATTGAACTGTTGAAAAAAGTTAGCGAAATCAAACATATGTTTGATAAATACAGAGTTGAAGAAATTGCCGAAAAGTTTGGACATAAGGTTTTGAGACTTCCCCCGTATCACTGTGAGCTTAATCCCATTGAAATGATATGGAGTCAAGTAAAAGGACACGTTGCCAGGGAAAACAAGACTTTTAAACTGAACGATGTGAAGGATTTAGTCATCCAAGGGATTGAAAAGGTCTCTGTACAAAATTGGAAAAACTGCATAAACCATGTTACTGAAAAAGAGAAATACATGTGGGAAGTAGATGGACTTGTGGATGATATTTGGGAAAGTAAGAACTTGGTAATTTCTTTTAATAGTGAGTCTGATAGCGATTCGGAAATGTTAAGTGATGATGATGTGTAAATTCATGTGATGAATAAGTATATTATAATGTAAATAGATTTGTTACGATGTTTGCTATGTTTTACATATATTGATGATGTATAAATGCATGTGATGAATAAGTAAAACGTAAATATAGTTTTCTCATTGTAACTACTATTCATGAAAGAGATTGGTTTCTTCTGTACACTTTCTTGTAAACTATTTTAAATTATTCATAAAATTAATAATTTACTACTAATCAACCCGACACCGTTCCGCGAGTTTCAGAATATGTTTCACACATATAAGGTTTATTTTTTTTAACTCTAATTTTTAAAATGGTTTCATTTTTTTTATTATTGTATGTGTATTCACTATATTTGTATTTTTTATATTCTATTTATTTATTGTGAATGTATTTTATATCCTCTATGTTATATGTATTTTTATTTGTTATTTACTTTCTTTAATATCAGAATAAATTTGATTTAATTTGGAGACTATATTTTGCTGTTAAGAAAAACACATATTTTAGCAGACGACGCACTCTCCCCTACCTTGTCCAACCAAATGTAAGACCAAAGGAGTAATTAAATTGGATTAATTTCCTTTAATAAAATTATTAAAATTGAAAAAAGAAGTATTAATCAAGGTGTTTAGCTTTCAGGTAAGTAAATTCAAAAAATGAATTTTATGGTTCATCACATCTTTAAATAGACTGTTTTTTTAAACAACATTTATTGTAAAAAAATTTTAAATATATATATTTTTAAATAACTAAAAATAATACTCATTTAGAAAATCAAAACGCATTTATATTAACATAGAGTAGCTTTTTGTTTAATTAACAAATGTAATGCAAGAGCCATTAGAAATTAAAGATCTGTGAAACGTATAGAATTTCCACGTGCATTTTATCTCTCCTTGCCAAAAAGGGCGAATTTCCTCGCTTATAGCTGACTTCTTCTGACATTGTAACCCTAGTTTCTACGACAACGGCTGTGATGCGGTCAACGTAGCCTTTACTCTACTGACAAGTTAAGGTGAAACAGAGTATAGCTATCTCCCGGTTGCTAAACCGTTACTCTTCCAACCGGGCTGCGATACTAGCGCGTCTTTTTAGTAATGGCTCTTCGTTACGTGGACGATTCTATTTAGGACCGTAGGGAGGTCGGTAGATATTAAACTCGTGATAAGTGAATCGATTCTTCAGTTTGATTCTTTCGAAACTTGTTTTGATCATTTGATCTACAGTGAGCTATGATTATTTACTTGTCTGGTAGTCTTTTTTTGTGTGTCTTCTATGATTTTTTGAAGCAGATTGATGGAATGTATGATTGATGGAAGGGTACTTATACTTTAAAGAGCTTCTTTTCGTGAAGCAACGATCGCCTAATGGCTAAAGTCACCCACCTTCAGATTAGCGTCGGCAGCGGAGGATGACTTCCCGAGTTCGAACCCAGCTGGCGGAAAATTTTTTAGATCCTCCAAATAATTTTTAAAAAATTCCAATTTAATTCCTTTTCATTCAAATTTACTTTTCCTAATTTTTAATACCCTTTTCATATTTTTCCAAGCTTCCGTTTATTTTACATAAATAATCTAAGAACCACTCCTGAACTCACTACCAGCTGATATTTTTCCGCCCCTCTGCCGTCCCCTTTGCTTTAGGATGATGGTGTCGTATCCACCGCTGGCTTAGGACCATTCTGATGTAACAAAAAGCATACATAAAACACTAACTTATATAATTATTAACTTATATAATAAAAGGATACAATTTTCGGCTCCCACCTCTACCCACCCATAGCCATGGATCTGAAAAGAAAAGAAGAAAGCAGAAAGGAAGAGATAAATCGCCAACTATAAACCTTGATGACATACGTATCTAGGTCATGTGATACGATTAGCTGATCAAGTTGGACTTGCGTAAAGTACTATCATGGGATTGAGGCGCCTGTCCTCCCCACGGTCCTAAATAGAATCGTCCACGTAACGAAGAGCCATTACTAGAAAGACGCGCTAGTGGGCTGCGATATTCCACATTGACTAACTCCCGGGCACTCGCTTCGCCAAGGATTTCGCAACTATGCCAATCCCTGATGCCAACCTCGCGCTTTCTCGCGTTTCATGAGATTATTCGCGAACCGCAGTGATCGCGCGCTGTTTGTTTACGTTTACGATGAATTTAATGTTTTACTGTAACATTTTGTCAAGAGCTCAGCCGATGTGTATTTTAAACCCGTTTTTGTGCAACACCACTTCAACTTAATATTTGTTTTGAATTCCATAAACAGTCATATCTTTTCTGGCTTAATGCCTGTAATTAACTAAGTTTTTATGGAGACTAATTTACGAATCGCACCCCGGCAAGAAAAGTGACAGTAGTCAAATAATAAAAATTTTGTTGTTATATCATTGAAACATATATATGAGGTGACCCAGCGTGTTATATTAATATTCTATGGAATATGATAGAAGAGACCACCATAAATACTTACCTAAAAGTTAAAAGAAACTTATACTATTTCAATACAAGTTTTATAGTACCCTTTAAGTTGATGTTTCTCAAATTCTGCTATTTTGAGTTGTGTCACTTTTCTTGTCGGGTGCGTATTTGTCTTTAAACCTTACAATGCTGTTACGTGTTATAAAATTTACTACAAGTTTTGCAATTTGAAATGTAACATATTAGTGAATGTTTTAATCATTTCTTATATCTAAAGAACTAGCTAATACTACTTTTGCACACAATATTCTCAAGATTACGTCTATTAGGTTTGCTGTCTCTACAAAATTTTCTGAATCTACTTGTGAATAACCTTCGACTCGTATATTTTTTTTATTGGTTCCATGAATAAGGAATAGAAAAGTGTTTGACAGAAGAGAACTTGATTCAGAACAATAATACCCCTTACAATATATATGTTTACTATTGAAACTGCATGTTTTCCCATTTGTTGCAGTTTAATCTTGTGACAGAACGTAGCACTCATTTCAAAAGTGAAATTGAGAAGTGTTACATTTAAATTTGAAGTTTTAAAGATACCTCTAAGAAAAATTCTTATTAAAAAGTACATCAATCCTGATACGCATTGTCTGTAATAAGACCCGACATATTTTTAAAAAGGAAAGTTTTTATTTCATTTAGTCATCATGAAAATTCTACTTTTATCCAGGGGGGGGCACTTGCTCCCCCTATCATAATTTCATGCTTATGCAAAATGACACATGAACAAATCTAAATCAAATTTTCAGTATTTAGTCTACTCAATTTTGAAATTACCTTTTTCACAACCTATGTACCCATTTTTTTTTACTTGTAATAAATTTTTGAAAAATGACTTTGTGCATCCCCCTTGCCTTATTCATTTCAGATCTGCCACTGCCTAGATGTGTCATGAAATCTACTCATACTACACTATTGAAATTTATTCATAAAAAATTAAAGCATTCTGATAAAGGATGCAACTGAGACATATTATTGAAACAAACCCAATTTGTAACCCATGGGTATAAATTGAATAAGACATTTTAATCAGGATTTAAGGAAAAAGCTACTACTTTAATAGGGTAATAGACAAATGGAATGTGTTGTCAGAAAATATAGTTAATTCAAAGGGAGTGTACGAATTTGAGATACAATTGGATAGTCTGTGGGAATTGGGAAATTCATAAACAAAGGACCAGCCTTGTTGGGCTTGAGCCTGTAGCTGGTCGTCAATATTTGTATTTGTAAGCTTTTACGAAGGAATGTTAATACAAATATTGACGACCAGCTACAGGCTCAAGCCCAACAAGGCTGGTCCTTTGTTTATGAATTCTCCAATTCCCACCGACTATCCAATTGTGTCTTAAATTCGTACACTCCCTTTGAATTAACTATATTTTCTGGCAACGCGTTCCAACTGTCTATTACCCTATTAAAGTAGTAGTTTTTCCTTAAATCCCGATTAAAATGTGTCTTATTCAATTTATACCCATGGCCCCTTGTTCTGTTATCCCTATTGAAATTTAAGCCCTCTGTGTCCCCTTGTTTTACAAACTTGAAAAGCTGAATCAAATCCCCCCTCCTTCTTCTTTCCAGTGTATACATGTTTAGCTTACTTAAACGTTCATTATAGTCGAAATTTGCTAGCCCCTTTATTATTTTTGTAGCTCTGTGCTGAACCCTTTCAATTGATTCTATGTCCTTTCTGATATATGGAGCCCAGAATTGTACAGCATATTCTAGATGTGGTCTTAGTAAACCCTTATATAATGGCAAGATTATATTCTTATCCCTTGAAGTTACAGTCTTTAATATACCCCAATAACCTATTAGCCTTTTTACCCGCAGCTGAACATTGGTGACCCATTTTAAAATCCCTGTGAATTATCACCCCAAGATCCTTGACTGTTTCTCCCTCCTTTACCTTTACTCCCTGCAGACAGTACTCGGCTCCACTGTTCCTGTAACCCATATGCAGAACTTGACATTTCCCTATATTAAATGACATACCCCATTTTACAGCCCATTCGGATATCTTATCAAAATCCCCTTGTAAATTTTCTATCTGTAACTTGGTATCCACTGTCCTCCATATTTTTAAGTCATCTGAAAATATACTAATTCTATTCTTGATCCCCTGACCTATATCATCTATGAAAATTATAAATAAAATTGGTCCCAAAACTGATCCCTGAGGCACCCCACTTATAACTTCTGTCCACTGTGAATAATTTCCTTTTACCTGCACTCTCTGCTTTCTACCCAATAACCAATTCTTTATCCATATTAATGTTTTTCCCTGAATCCCCAGCCTTTCCAATTTAAACAGTAATGCCTCATGAGGTACTTTATCAAAAGCCTTTTGAAAATCTATGTACATGATATCTACACTGCTCTTATTATCCAGCTCCTCAGTAATTTTTTCGTAGAACTTCAAAAGGTTTGTAGAGCAGGATCTGCCCTTCCTAAACCCATACTGATTCTCTGATAACAGTCCCCCTTCCTCCAAGTATAACATTATATGCTTTTTTAACAGAGATTCAAATATTTTGCAAATTACTGATGTTAGACTTACTGGTCTATAGTTGCCAAGGATGCATATAAAATTTAGCTTTAAAATTTGTGCAATATCAAATTATATTTGAGTAATTATAAGCAAGAACAAAATGCAACACTAGTAAGTAGTTGAAAACATTTTATACAAAATAGTGAGGAGGAAATCCTGGATTATACTGATAAAAAAAAATTTGAGTTAATATTTCTCTGTGCAAACCGCTGAGCATACTGGCTAATATGGTATAAAATCCAATAAAAATGACCCCAGAAATCTTGTATGATCAATGCAGCCCAAAAAAACAAACACTGCTTTGAAAATGACTGAAATTAAAAAATTAACTAGATTAAGTTTTCATGCATTTATCTAAATTATTATTTTTTGCTACTTCAACTGACTGCTTTATATATTAAAAATAAGGTTTTCCCAATGTTATCTTATAAAAAATAGTACACAAAAATTCTTAACTAACTAGCACAAAAACTTATGTATGTATTAAGAATTTTTCTTATTCTTAGACATAGCCATTTCATCTTGATTTGACATGCAACATTGATGCACTATTTTTCTACTTTCATGAGGTGATAACAGATTTTGTTATAGAAAAGCTAAGTTGAATGGGGAAAAAAACCTTTGTTCACTTTTTGAAACAACATAAACATGCTGTTAAAAAGAAACTAATAAAAGAAGGTAGTAAAGCAAAAAATACTCTTTATTATCAGTAATAAATAATCTTATATATAGTAGTCAAACACACAGTTTTGTGTCTTTTGTTTTATATCTTCTAAGTAAGCATTGTAGTTTTATATGCAACCCTTGCCACATCCATTAGCTTTGATGTGATCAGCATAAAATAAGGTTGATTGTCAAAATTTGTCAAGCTACTTTTGACCAACATCAATACACTGAGTGTGCGTTCTGATATTAATGCTCTGTCTCCTGTCAAAGTTCTTCCTGAGGCCGATAATTCAATTCTCCATTTTACCACGTGGAAATGGCAGAGCATGTAGCACAGATGAAGGATAAATTTCTTCCAAGGCTTTTTTTTCTTCTGCTATTGAATCATCCGTCATAAAGAAAGCTGGTGCCTGAAAATTAAAAGGGGACAATTGATGAATTTCAATTTCTTCAGGTATAAATAACATCCAATTATTAGTGTAAAAATTGAACAATAAATTTCCTGGTCAATCTCTACATCTTTTGTGTTTTTTTTTCTTAATAACAAGAATGCTTTATTGTTTGCAGATACATTTCTTGTCATCCATTTGCCCTTCATTAATTCAGACTTACTGATTCAGATTTGTAGAAAATTTAAAACCGAGTTGAATCTTAGAAATCACTTATGTTATACTAATTCATAATTTTTTATTCATTAAATATTGCAAAAATATTAATGTAACATTTTATTTTTAATTAAAAGTTGTGTAAGTTCTTAACTGTACACTTAACTGATTTCATTCAAAATTTAGAATGTTTAGTGTTTACTTTCAGGCTTTGTTTACATTTAGACAGTGAATTCTTAGTCCTCTGTAGTACTGAATTTCAACATAAATGAAATTGCGTTTAAGTAATGTTATATCTTGATATCGAAACTACATTCAAATGTATAGAAAGTGTTTCTAGTCTTTGTTTACATTTAGATTGAGGTATATTTTCTAAACTTCAACATGGATTAAATTATAACAATTATGATTCAACAATTATATATCATTTATTGAGAGAGCTGTACAAATGAATGTTAACAATTAGATTTGAGAATGTCTCCTTACAGGTTTTGTTTATATTTATAATAGTTTTTATACAAGGTCTTGTAATGTTAAATGATAGTATAATTGTTAACCTTTGTTAAATTATTTTACAAGGGAATTAAAAAAATGTCTATTACATAGATTACCACTTAAAATTATTTTGCCATGTTCACAAAAGATGCAATTAATGTTCTATAGCTAGCTATGTGGCTATTCTCTATCTGTGGGGACTCAAGAAATAACTTCAATGTTGGGATAAAGATTGTGTAAAATTGAGAAATATAAATAATTCCCTGCACGCCTAAGAGTTTGCAAACCACCCATTGGAAACACACCATACAATGATAAGATTTTAAGCAGTTCTTTATTTTGCTTTTACCGAAGCATTTGCAAGCAGTCTAACATTGTGAAAATGCGAATATTGAATTTTTTTTAAAACTAACCTTAATTAAATACTCTAAGTAATGTAATAAATAATTTATTTACATACATATTCCCATTAATTCAATGCTGCTGGTCTTGACTATGTATCACCTTTGGGTGTTTTGCCTTAACCTATCTGCTTAAGTAATTTTTTACACAAGTTTCTGACTGAAAAAAAATAGGAAATGTATTTTACCTCTCTATATTCAAAGCACAAAGGAAATTCAGTTAAATAACTTTGGGGTGTTTGATTTTCATGGATGACTGCAGTTATTGAAACAGCTCCTACTTTTGCTGCTGGAAAGTATTGTGAGGAGCCTGTACTTTCACAGCTGGCAGTAGAATCCACAAAAATGATTTCCGAAGAACACTGAAGCTTGTGTGCCCTTTTCATTACAGCCGTAACTATAAGCACAGCCCATGTCCCATCAAGAGTGAACAACAGCAGCCCCTAGAATGTTTTCAGTTCATTAGTTCAAGTAAGCAATTTTAAAATGAATCCTAAATCATTTACTTTTGAATAATTTCTTAAAGTCAGTAAACACCCTTTTCTTTATACAGTTTTAATTTTTCATCAATTTTTTCAAAAGGGACTGTTGAAGGACCCAAATAAATTTCTCGACATGAGCAGGGTTGGGGGGTAACGCATTACTTGTAATAATTTCCTTCTTACAGTAATCTTATAGATAATTCATTAAATTTCAAAACCAGTAATTTTACAGGTAATTCGTTACAGAATTTTTGATAAAGTAATTTTAGTTGCAGTAACGCGTTACAAAACTGAAAGGACTCCTTAAAGTATTGTAAACCACTTAATATTTCTTTAACACAAGGTGTTAAAAATATATTAAAAATTTTTTTACTGATAAAAATGTAGTGAATGGCAGTGTTCTTCGTCGAAAGTTTAAACTCTGTACTTGGCTTGATCCTGTCATAACTGATTCTGATACTGTCAACGCATTTCTTCAAAGAGAAAATATCAAACGAATCGTAGAACAGAAATATTGTGCTCTCATAATTGAAGCCTTTCCTACTGATGATGACCAACATTCATCTAGCAGTGACAAATTTTTTGAGACAGTGAAAACTACACATCCTTCTGCTGATTTTGAGTTATCGACTTATTTTCAAAACAAAGATTGTAGTTTGTCTGCATTCTGGTCTCTACCTGCAGTAAAAAGCATGTCTGCAAAATACGATACTCTCTGCCAGCCAGTGCGGCTGTTGAAAGGTTGTTTAGTTCTGTCGGTTTGTGTCTTCCACCCAATCGCAGCCACGTAAGTGACAAAAATTCTGAGATGCAGCTTTTGCTGTATCACTATAAATAGATTTTCTTTTTACGATATATTAAAGTTGATAAAATATCTTTCCTTTATTGATTCCTGCATTATTTTTAAAACATTTGTAAATATGGAATTTTGTCGTAAAAAGTAATCTTAAAGTAATTGTAACAAGTTAATTTAAACAAGTAATGGCCCAACTCCAGTCATGAGACATGAAAGTGTAAAATTTGCTGTTGAGTGGGATTTTTGGCTGAATTAGAAACATTGTCCACAAACTTATCATTGGCTATTATCATGAAACCGCTTGGCTGCCATTGGAGTCAAAACATCATTAAAATACTCAAAAAACTGTAGTTTGATCTAAATATTAAAACAAACGTTTAATATAGTTGCATTAAGAAAAAAATATTTTTTTCAAAAGATACATTATTCCACATTTTTTTATAATAATCTGTCCTAAAAATTGGAACATTTCCTATTAAAAATATTATCTTAAGGTGAAAAACTGCATAGTAAAAATAAGCTTAATTGTGGTTCTATTTTATATATCACCGTATGTTAGATTTGAAACCAGAAAACTGAACAGTGAGGCAAAATATTGAAACTGTTTCTACCATCACTAGTTTAAAATAAGTCAATCAATTGTTAAAGATTTCCTAGCTTTAAGTTTTAAAATATTTAAAGTTCAAAAAAGACAAAAACCAGGAGATTCCAAATGTGGGTAGATGATAAAATAAAAATGATTGAAGTAATATCTTTCAAGTATACAATCATAATTGTATAGAATTAAATCCTTTGTTTTTAAAATAGCACCTCTTGCTCAATTTATTAAGAAAATTCATGAAAGAAATAGTTTTGCATGTTTTCCTTACAGTATACCGAAGGCTATCTTTTCTTGACAAAAGAAATTCTTATGAACTGATATGCATGATTCCATTTTTTTTTTTTTTTACTATGTACTAAAGGAATATTTTCTGGAATGAAAACAATTTCAAAATGAAACTCACCTGTTCAAATTCTTGCGACGAAGCACTCTATCCAACACGTGTTGGTTAGTGAGCTGAGGCTTTCCAAAAATCTTCATTTCCTTCTCGGTTTGGATTGCACATCAAAAACGATTTTTTTCGACGTTGCAACTATCCTCGTCTGATGCAAGAAAGAATTCCTTCTTCGCCTAAATATTTGTCTTTGAACGTGTCCATCTTCGATGATAATTGTTAATCAAGCCTCTGGATAACAAACAAACAATAGACGCGCTAGTGTCGACGGTACGAGATGGGCGCGAGGACGTGGGTTGCCAACTAAGAGGGAGGGATTACCGCGAAACGACAGACAGCTTAAAAATTCGAATGGTTTAGCAAGCTTGGCAATGCGAGTGCCCGGGAGTTAGTCGATGTGGAATATCGCAACCGGGCTACCGTGGCCCTTTACAATTTTGAAAACACAATCGAAAGGAACGCAAAAATATTTACTTTTAAAATACAATATATTCATTCGAAACCTTATTCCAGTTGTTGATTTGACGCATAAAAATTACCAGTATAACCGAAAGATCTACTTTTTAAAAATTAGTCTCATTTCATTAAAATATTGGTCAAGGTAATGGTAATTTTAGTTAACGTCGTACTAGAGCAACACAGCGGGCTATTGACGACGGTCCGGGATCAGTCCCTTAAGGGAAAGATCCGAGGACAACACCTCGTAATTTTGAACCAAGGTCAGATGACGAAGCAACACCCGAGTTGGCACCCCACTCTCCAAACTTCAACACCAACCCAACGTGAAACATTGGTCAAGGAAACTGCTTTTATGATCCGAACACTAAACTAGAAGAAAAAGTGAACCACAATGAAATTTAGTTCTTATCGATCCTTTGGCTTACCAAAATACCATGAAACAAAATTTACTTTTACAATAAACTGTATTTTATTTTCGCCAAGAATTATTTTATTTTCGCAAGATGCAATTTTTTTTCCAGCCTATCTTTAATGAGGTTCTAAAAGGACCATAAGTTATTTCCATCCATATTAGTTTCAGATATTTATAGAATTTATTTCCATTAGAATTCGAGTAGAAACATGAATAAAATATTTTTAACATTTATCCTGCAATATTATTCAGAGAATGCATGTTCAACAAATTATACTTTCTGTTGAACCAACCTTTTTGAAAATTTCTTTTAGAGATTATTCTTTGCTGTTTCTCAGGATTTTAATTCAGATAATTGCAAATGTGTCAAAAAAAATCACAAAAAGTCAAATTTTAAAAAATAGATCATTATGATAATTATTTTTACAAGAAAATTTAAAAATTACTTTCAAAATTTTAAGCGTTAAATAGGTACTGTTAAAAAATAAATCACCAATCAAAGAATAATTCATTTATTTCTCTTTTGGCATAAATGGTTTAATTTTAAAATCGATTTCCTTTTCCTTTAACAAAGATTGGAGCTTCTTCAGTCTGTTTATTCGTCGAGTTTTGCTTTTTTCCAAACTTGCATCAGTTTTGGGCATGTTATGCTTAATTCGTTGCTTGTCGCTGCTCACAAAGGTTTTACTTTTCCAGCCTTTGAATGCAGTGGGGCTCAATTTATCAGATGGAATAAATTCACATTTCAATAGTTTTTCAAAAAACAAATAATTGTTCATACTTTCAGCAACAATTTTTGCAACTTCCTCAGATTGAAATTCAATGAAAGCAAAGCCTTTGGAATTCCCAGTCTTTCGACTTCTAGCCAGGCGCAAGCGATGGATTTTGCCAAACTGAGAAAAAAAATTTTTCATTTCGGATTCATAAAATCCATGTGGTATGTGACCCAAATAAACTGTGCCTGGAACCAAATTAGTATGTTCTGATACTGCTTTCTTCTTATTTTTCTTGTCTTTTTTTGGTCCACCTTTGGTTTGGGTCTTTCCAAGCTTCCTCTTGACATTTTCAACAAAAGCATTCATCATCTTGAAAGATTTAAGGTATGAAACTAAAAAGAAATAACAAGCAGAATTATAAACAAGACATTAAATTCATCACACACAAAAGCAGGGTGTAAAAAAAATCATGATTAAAAAAAAAATCAAGTGATCAGATTTTTTTTAAATTTCTGTAGGCTTTATACATTGCTTTTATAGTAATTATATATAAATTTGTCAAATAAAAAATTGAGTTTTTGACATGACATGTAAATCGATATTTATTTTACTAAAAATCATAGTTTGTTACATAGTAATACATTTAAAAATGAATTTTAAAAATAAAAGCTAAAGGTAAAACTTTTGTTTAACTTTAAAATGCAAGTTGACATCCTACATAGTTTTTCTTGAGTAAATTACATCATAATGTTAACAAATTTATCAGTAAGTGAGAGACCTAAATTAGTCTGATTAGATAAATATTTGTTATAGGTATCTGTTTCAGGGTACATTTTGCAAAATGAAAGATGTACAGTGTTTAAACTTACATCCATTTAAATAGAAAGCTCTAAAAGGGTAACAAAGTAGTATAGGCCTACTAGCGTTTTTCTTTGGCTGTCTTGACATTTAGAAGTAGGCCTACTGGTCATGGACAATATAAATTAACTAGACTTTTTTAAGTATAACATTAATGTACAATATTTTTCCATGCTTCCCACACTTGAATGAATGAATGTTTATTGTTTGTAACATAAAATATGAAACATATTGCATAAAATATGTAACATATTGCATGAACATTGTCAAAACTTTCAAATAGAAGTCAACTTGTTTTTTACTTTACTGTTTGGCAGAATCCCTGACTCAACATATCACCATGAGTGCAGAAAGTTTAAAGCATTTAACAAGTTCTGTGATTTTCCTAGGGTGTATTTACTTAGTTAGAAAAATGCAAGATTGGTTGTGATTTAAATCAATGATTTTTAAAACAAAATAATTTGATTAAAATCATGATTTCAATCTTTGATTTAAATCTTGCATCCTGCATAAGAGTATATTAATTTTAGAAAATATCATGACTTTTAATAGGATGATTTGACACAGACACAGCTGGAAAAATACACTATTGTCCAAAATAATCTTTACGTACCCACAACTAATTATATTCCATGAAATACCCAATCGATGTAATCCATTTTCGCGGGGAATATGTGAAAGACAAGTCTAATTAGAATTATCCAATCAAAAGTGTACAAACTGTTTCTGATATGCAAATCAAGGTGTTACGTCATCCAAAGGTGAATACAGCGCTTTGAGCAAAGTGAATTTCTGCAATAAAGATTTGATTTCAGTGTGTTATGGACTGACAGTTTGTAATGGCTCCGAAGTATCATTTGGAAGAATCTGTGAAGTGGCGCATTATCAAGGCATACAATCTTAGAAGCAGCAAGACGCATGAATAGTTCAAGACATACATCCCTGAGCTATGGAAACAATTTCAGAACTCTGGAACTGCTGTAAGGAGGTCTGAACCTCTTAAACGTATAACAACTGCTCCTCAAAATCGATATAAGGCAATAACTGCATGTCGTAATAGGAGGTCTACTGCTCGGCAGTTAAGTTCAGAGCTTGCAGCCGCCACAGAAACTGTTGTATCACAGCAAACTGTATACGGAAGGCTTAGTGAAAAAAGCCTTTATGCCAGAAAGCCAAGGGTATGTGTTTCACTTTCTTCACAACACAAGAGATTGCTTTAATTGGTGCAAAGAACATCAGAACTGGAGTCAACAACAATGAACCCATGTTCTCTTTACTGATGAGTCGAGGTTTAGTTTAACATCTGATTCTAAGCGTTTTTAGATCTGGAGGAATGCGAAATCTTCCTTTGAACATTATGGAATTTAACTGTTTTGGTACTGCAGGTGCTATGATGTGTGGTGGAATGGACGTACGCCTCTAAACGTTTTAAACAGAGGATCTGTTACCGGCCAGAGTATCGGGATGAAGTCTTAGAACGTTATGTAAGACTTTTCAGAGGTACATATGGATATGATTTTTTATTTATGGACAATGATGCTAGTCCACATGAATGTATACCTTGAAAATGAAGCCATTGAGCGAATACAGTGGCCAGCAAAATCTCCTGACCTGAACCCAATAGAGAATTTATGGGACTACCTTCAAAAAGCAGTTGCACAGAAAAATCCTCGTCCTAGAGATATAAATGCCAAGACTGCATTGTGGAGGAGTGGAACTTAATTTCCAAAACTGTAGATGCAACATGCTTTGCCATGCTAGCCTAGGACTAAAATCATCTACACAGTTCATATGAAAATTAAAGTAAGCGCACACTACAGGGTTCCCACTCTTTTTTTCTAACTAAAAATAAGGACTTTCTAAGCACTTTCTAGGACAAAATAAGGACTTTATAAGGACTAAAATAAAACATTGAAGAAACCGTATTATACAATGTAACACCCGACTTTCGACCAAATGGGAATGCTCATACAGATTAGTTAATCTTATAAGATCAGTAGTATGTAAAAAATTTAATATTAAAGTATTTTCTAAAAATTATACATAAATAATGCCACAAAAAAAATGAGATTTTTCAAAATAAGCTGTCTGATTTTTTACAAAATTCAGCAGTTAATACGTGTACACGTATTAGTAATATGTGTAAGTACATAAACAAATTATAAAATGGAGACCTCAAGAAAAAAACTTTGAAAGTTTTTCTTTTATCTCTTCGCCAATGCATTTGCTTTTATAAAAAGGGAAAGAAAGAGTTAAGTTTGATGAGGACCGGACTTTGTGTTGTCGGTCTCCCAGCTGCTGTTGAGAGTTTGATATCGTATTCTTATTCTTTTCATATTGTTTTGTTTCTACTTTTTAATGGTCTTTAGGAGAGGAGAGTATGAGCAATTTTTGCAATATTCATGGGTAGGAAACACCCTTTTGTGTTGTCTGGGTCAGTCTCCTCCCTGATCCACCTACACTTTCATTTTCAAAAAATTCCTAATTTTTTTATTTATAATTTTTTTTTTGGAAATTATAGTGCTTACCTTGTTATATATGCAGCTTCAGCCTGCTTATGAAATGGAAATGACTCGCCTCAGTAATTATTTTATAATACACTTTCATAAATTCATAATGAAAATAAGAAGTAAATTCATTTATTGGTTCATCGGAGGTTTAAATAAAATAAAATTAGTGGCAAACTATTAATTTACTAAAAGTATGTATAAGGATTGCAAGTTGCATACGCCAGAGTCAAATTCGGAGACCGAACGAGTTTCGAAGAAATATTTTCCCGTGAACCAAAACGGATAAGAGTTATGCAAAAACTATGATAAATTTATCTAAAGGTTAAAAAAAATAAAATGCAATTTTATTGAATAGATATTCAACTAGTTGTCACCGTCCAAGTCTAATCCATTCGGTGTACATAATTTTGAACCATGATCAGATGACGAGAGATCTGAGCTGGCGCCCCACTCTCCAAACTTCCACACCAACCCAACACGAGGACTTTCGGCCACGACAGATTTAAGGTCCACCAGCCGCCTCTACACGATACCCTTATAAACATCATTTTAATGAAACAAAATTGGAAAATAATCATCTAAGCTGCCGATGGAAACAGATTGCGCATGGCGTAACAAAAGCAAAGTGAAATTCAAGCACAGTCGGCCATTGAGTATTTATCACCCGGACACAAAGAGAGAAAAATTATAAAGCACTAGCCACTGCGTTGCTAGCCCTACATTGCCCGTGATGCAAGGTATTAATATGGTGACAAATTTTGCGCAGATTTCAAATCCACTGAAAATATATTCAATTTAAAAATTATTTAAAGAAAATCATATTTTTAGGTATTAATCTAAAGTGAAATTTTCAGCAGATTTCAAATCGTTGAAATTTTTAATCTATCTTTAGCGATTAATATTGTGGAAAAAATATTATCATTTGAAAACTGAATTTGGAAAATAAGCACTTTCTAAGGACTATTGATGCAAAATAAGCACTTGTAATGGCTCTTACAAATAAAAGGTCAAAATAAGCACTTATAAGTACTTTCTAAGCACCCGTGGGAACCCTGCACCAGTCTGCATTGTACGGACAGCATGCATCAGAAGTGTGTTACACACTGCATTCCTAGCACAGGTATTTCAGAAAGGCCAGATCTAGTAGGCTTTTCAGGTCATTGTGTATCTTATGTGAAAATTGGTTGTGAAAACAAATTTTACCGAGTTCATTCAATGTTATGAACATTGAGGAAGATGGTTGGTATTGGCTTGAGTTTAACGGCACATGGTCCAGCAACAGACAAGCAGTACCAAACACGTCCAAATCAAAGTTAAAACATTTTTTAAATATATAACAGATAGACAACCAAACCAAATAGGTTTTAATAACATTTATTTTCAAAATGTATTAAAGATAAGACAGTGAGGAAGTAGTTGTCATTTGCTTAATAGTAGAAGAGGAACAAAAATGGAACTTGTGGGTAAACAATACAAATAAGGGGTCCGAGTATTGAGAGTATCATGTTATTCCGATTTAATTGACAATGATGTCAAGTTTTTCATTACTTTCACATGACCCAGGCTACATTTGCAGCACATCTTAGCATCTTGAGATCACATCAATTAGGGAGTCAGTAGGACCTCAAGAAAGACTGGCACAGTGTATAAAGCATGGATGTGCCACACGCATTGTACGGATATATTTTATTCTCCCTTTGGAATTTTCATCAGGATTGTCGATACCTGATGTGGACTTACGAGTGCAGTTGCATTTAAAACATAAATAATTCTGAAATTTGATAGGATATACAGTAAACTCCTGATTATCTGCGAGCGGATTATCCATTTTGCAGATTATTCGCTGTCACTTTCTAACAAATATTTTTCAAAAATAATTTAATCTCAAATAAAAAAGGTGTTTTTACACAAAAAACAACTAACTTATTTTAGTTGATAAGTAAATAAACAAACTTTTAAGTTCAGAAATCTAATGTTTTTAATTCATAACTGTTTACATAGACACACTACTGTAAATAAAAAATGTTAAAAACATGGTTCCCACACCATTATCCAAAAAAAAATTCAAGGACTTTTCAAAACCAAAAATAAAATTTTCAAGGACCTAAAATTTTTATAACGATTTAAAACAAGGCATACACAAAAGTTGTCAATCAAAAATAAAAATTTGAAAAATATATAGAAAGGTCATCAATTTTGGTTATAATTTGAATTTTATTTTCTCACAGAACCTGTGATTTTTTTTTGTGCCAAGTAGGCTTCTTGTCTCTATGCTAACCATCAGGCTACTTGCACACATATCGATTTCGGGAATACGATAAAATATTGTACGATAAATTCTTTTGGTGGCACAAAGAAGAGTATGGGAGCATGCACAGACGGCTGTCATGATTTATTTTGTTTCAGAAAAAAAACAAATGTTTTAATTGGTGTTAGAAACTAAGACTAGAGAATAAGAAAGCCCTATCTTTGCAATCGTTAAAGATAGAGTAAAAATTTCAACGAATTTGAAACCTGCAGAAAATTTTACAACAAATAAATATCTTAAATGTGATTTTCTTAAATTTTTTTTTTCTAATTGTAATTTTTATATTTTGGCAATACGAATTTGGCTTTATTTCTTTGGATGCATGCCAGGTTTCCAATGACATCCTGACTGCTAAAGCTATGGTTTTCTAAGAAAGTGGTGCTGTTATCTAGCGGCCGTGTTACGTCATGATGTGGCAGGCATAACAAGGCAGCCGTCTTAACTGAGACCAGAGGTATCAACTTAGACGGACAGCATAGCATTATAAGTATATCACATAGTGTCAAAGCGTGAAACGCCGGTTTCATTCAGAATGACGCTCGAATGGCACACCTGCTGTGGAGGAAACTAGTCTGGACAAGTTCCATTGCAAGACGAGATTACATAATTATGTACTAGTTAAAAAAAAATCAAATACTTTCAAGGATTTTTCACAAAGTTTCTTAATTTTCAAGAACTTTCAAGGGCTCCTAGTTAGGAAAAAAAATTTCAAGGACTTTTAATGGACTGTGGGAACCTTAAAAATATATTTTCGTGTTAATTTTGCCCATTTAGCGGAATAACAGTGCCACTCAATTCCGCAAATAATCTAGTTTACTGTGTTTTAAATTCTTCCCAATGTGAGATCCTTTGATAGTAAAACATCACAGCAATATTTACAGGCGAGTTAATGTACAAAATGAACCTCACATGTTTATAGGACCCATATGAGCTTCAAAAAGTAAAATTAAAAATATGCAGCACTGTGTTACTTCTGAAACCCATCTTTACACAAGAAATGGGCATTGAAACAAAATTAAAACAATAAAATGGCAAAATGATGGAAATATAATTTATTCTTCTAAATTGAACAAATCTAAACCATTTTTAATTCAATTGGTAACATTATTTATTTGACTTATTGTAGTTCAATAGGAATAAAGTTAAATGGATAGTAATTAAGAACGACAAATGAAAATTTAATTAGATTCAATTTCATTTCTCCATAATCCGACAGTGCGTCTTAACCAAAATTATTTTGTCAGAATGAAAGAAAACTTAGACAAAATTTACTGACGAAACAAGATTGTAACTTCATGTTATAAACCATTTCCGCAGAAAAACATCTCGTCACAAAACTGTTGATAGTAAATCAGGATTTATTTTCTTTTAGGATTTAGAAATAAGCATGGCTGTAACAAATACGCAGTTATGTGAAATTTATTGGCAAGACAAGTAAACTAAATTTCCAGAAAAAGAAAAAAGAATTACTCACCTTTTTTGTGGGAACTAATCTTTGGAAAACAAGCAACAATTTAAACGTAAAATTGCTTGCGATTAGTGATTATATTATAATAGTTAACTTAAATTTTTAACATGCACATGTTTGTAACGGATGCAGTCACAGTTAAATTTAAATATAAACTTCGTGGCAAAAATTATGTAGGTAGGTTGCTGAATTAACGTCATACTAGAGCAATACCGTAGTGAAAGATCATAATTAGATTTTCTGAAATATAAATTCATGACTAAAGTAACAAAGCGGATGAATAAAATGAAACGTATGTAATGGGGGGGGGGGGGGGGTCGTTGATACACGCGAAATAGATAAAAAGTTTTTTTGGCGTGGTTTCTGGTAGAGGTTTGGCACCAACTTCCTATTTCAAATGTAAACAAGCGAGAACGAAAGGAGGTGTTTCAGTGTATACTTCATGGTATCACGAAAACTATTGGGTATTATTGGAACATCTTAACATGTTTTTAAACAAAAAACACATTCGCTTATTCTCAAGTCTTTGCATTTTGTTTTTCATATTTTTGATATTGTTTACAGCATAGTATGGGAAATGTCTGCTGTCAAAATTTCCCGCGTTCCACTATTGAGCTTCAATTTCTTATTTTATTTTAGATTTCTTCTGGAGTCCCAAAAACTTTTACCAACCTCTACTACATGATTTAAAACAATGGTGATGGAAGCAGTTGTCTTAGCGGCTATAACTGTATTGAGCATTGTTTTCATTGGATCACTCTTCGCTCTGATTGTAGTTTGTCGACATAAGTATTGTCGCCCCCTAGATTTGCTGTCTCACCAATTCAAAGATCACAGGTTGACAAAGTTTTTTTTTTCTCTGAAAATTGTTAACCACAGTATGTTATTGCAATTATAGCTGTTAAAATTCAGATTAAGCCTTCAGATTTGTTCTTTTGGTAAGATTTTAAAAGAATCTTAGTTTGAAGGATGATAAACTCATTTTTTTTTGTTTTCAGACAGGAAAATGAAATGTTCATACTTTTTAGATTACATTATTTCTTTTGTATAGGCCTGAAATACATTTGATTTCAAATGAAGATGGAGCAGACATGGAACTCGATGACGTAAGGCTTCACCCAAATATTGAGAAGATCTTAACTGATGAACAGTGGGTGGATGATGCTACGTAAGTGCTATTATATTTCTGTCACTTAACGTTTCCTTATATTTTAGATTGCTCGATATTTATTGTTTAACATGTGATATATTATGTTCATAAAAACAGAATCCTAATTGAAAACAATAATTTGGTTTTAAGCTCTTATGTCGTTTGAGAATTCAAACATGCCATTATAAATTACTGTTGGGTTGATTCAAAAGTTTGTCCCATTTTTGGCTCTAGATGGTATTGCATCGCAAAATCAAAGTGTCATCTACTTCATACGTGTAAAGTTTGATGTTTGACAGAAGGAATTTCAGTAAGAACTTGGGAAAAAACTTTTGTAATTTATTTGTGCTTTTAAAATTTTACTAAGCATTTAAAATGTCAGAAAACAAGAAGCATTTTTGACAAATTATGGTTTTTTATTTCTGAAAAGGTTAAGAATGCAAAAGAAGATGTGTGGTGAGGGTGTGTTCACGATTCCACGTGACGTAAGTGGTTCAGTAAGTTTCATCATCAATTTCGTCAGAAACCTAAGAACTATATTTGCAGAATTATGCAGCTACTGGAGAGATAGAGAAAAGTCATCGAACAAAACTGCACATACTACATTGATTAAATGTAATTTTTAGTAAATAACAATTTTCTTCAATTATTTTCAACAGGATTAACTTTTGCATCAATCCAAAAATATAAAAATAACAATTGATTTGTGAAAATATCTCTTGTAAACTAGAAAGTTTTTTTAATTACATAAATCCTGGAAAAAGTACATTTTGAACTCTATATTTTTTTTCATGGGAAGCTCCCAAAATAATTGCAATTGTATTGCTTGCATTTGTGTTCATTATAAAAATGAACTGACAGCAATGCCGACAAAAGTAGAGAAATACACCCAGGAAGGATTCAAACATGTATCACCTACTTACAGACTGCTAGTGCAGTGGTGAAACCTATTGAATCTTTATGAATTGTTGCCAGGACTAATTTATTCATTAAATTTGCCATTTAGAAATTGCACATAATCAAAAGAGGAAGCTCTCAAATACCTTGCACATATTACTACAGAAATATGAAACTATTATGTAAGGTATTTTCACTTTTTATCCACACTGCTACAATTTTGCCATTCAATTGTCCCATATTGTAAAATAAAACTTCAACATTCTCAAGTTAAATTTAACTTATAATGTTAAGCAGTTTCTCATTGTTCAGAGCTTTACATGCAATTTGAATACTTGTCTCTTTGAGTAAGTTGAAATGTGTCTCAAAATAGTTTTTAATTTTCTTTAGGGGTCTCATTCCTCATTGTCTTGCTATCTTAAAAAAGTGTCACCACCTGACCGAAAGATTAGTAGCTATGATGATGACGCACGTACCCCAACAATCGAATCAAGATCTTACAGAGATTATTGAAGTAGCCAAGAAAATAAGTCCTCGGGTAGATGATGTAGTGAGAGCTATGTATCCACCATTGGATCCAAGATTATTGGAAGCTAGGTAAATATGCAAATTTATATTGTCTTTTAAATTTGATTTATAGATTAGTCCATTTTTTTGAGAATTTTGCTTTTAAAAGTGATTAACCATTAAAATATTTTTAATCAATATCTGAAACAATTTAATTCCAAATTCATGATGTTAAGAATAACCTTGAAAGTGAATTATTGGACTTCCCAGTACTGCTTTTAGCTGTTCAATGCTAAAATTTTAAAAGCAACATCACATGACCTATCTGAAAATTTTAATTATTTTTAATAATAAATAAAATAATTTGTTTGTGAAAAATCTTTCTTACCCTTTAATAAATTAAACTTCCTTGTCTATTTCTGAACGTAAGAAAACCAGTGGTAAGCCAGAAAATAAGTGGTGGGGTGCATTATTTTGCAGTACTGCCTTCTTATTGAAAATTTTTGACTTGCTTGTTTAAAATTTTTGAAGATAAAAACCACTTTGCTTTCTGTGTGTGATTGGTAACAGTTTTTCAGACCGATTTCAAATTTACAGTTGCATTTTAAAAGGAATTTTGTTATGTTCCATGATATGGTTTTACACTCAATAGTTATAGTATTTCATATTTCCTTGAGCGATCGTCATCCTAGCATCTGATTAATAATCCAATCATACTATACAATAAGCAATTTTTTCTGCTATAGTTTAATTCACTTCCCTAAAACATTATTATAATAAATCTACAAACCTTCTTATGTTATTGCGACTATTTTTACAAAATGTGTTAAAATAATTTTACTCTTTTCTCTGATTATATTTTCTTTTATTAAGATGTATGGCCCTAATTTTATCTGTGAATCACATGGCTCTTGTGATTCGATCTCTCTGTCAGTTGAGGAATTTTGGTTGGGTTGAAGCAGCTTTAATTGACATGGAACAAAACTTACAAGTAAGTGTGTATTGAATAATATACTTTTCCATTTCAAAACTTGGGTGTTTTCTCCTATTCAAATTAAAAGTTCTAACTGTTATATAAATAGAGCTCATTTTCATAAAACAACTTAATTGAAGTGCATTGGATTCAGATATTAAATTTAAATAAATCAAGTTACACGCAGTTTAGAAATAATTACGACTTCGTGGTTTGTTCTACTAATGTAACTAAGTCACATGAAAAAAATGGTAAAACCTGAATAGGATATTTGCACTTTTGGCAGTATCTCAAATGTTCATTAAAACTTTCTCAGTGTTTAGTGAAGTAATAAAAGCAATGAATGCTCATAAAATAATATGGAGAATACTTTATTATGGGAGTTGACAGTCATAAATTGTCTGATTACTTATTAAAGACAGCCAAATTATGTCTAAAATAATGTTTTTGCAAATTAAAGCAAATAGATCACCTACAAATGTATGCATTTAAAAAAAATTAAGTTGAGTTGAAAAATATTGAAAGTTCAAAATTTACTCCATACATCAGGGCTCGAAATACCCGGGTGCACATAAAAATAAAATTGTGCACCTAATTCTTTCCCGCTAGGTACACGCAATGCACCTAACGTTTAAAAAAGATTGGGGGGGGGGGGAACGTGTTAAAATTTTATTTTTATGTTTGAACAAAATATTAGTATTGACTTCTCTCGCTCTAAACGAACGTAATTAAAATTCCTAAATACACAATGTGCAAAAACAAAGTCTCTGAGCCGTAACTGGTTTATACATTAGGAAGGTTTACTTGTTTCACTGCCACCAGAACTTTCCGATGATCGAAACATTTTCCAGACGGCTCTGTTTAAGCAGGCCGACTGAACGCCGACGACTACATGAATATTTTGGACAACCAGGCTTTTCCTACGCTCTGGCAATTTTATGGATTCTCAATTCTCTCTGTGCGCTGGAGAGAATTGAGAATTTAGATGTTTAAATATTTTTATTTACTATCTACTACTAACCTATATAAACATAGACAACTAATAAAGTAGTTCACATTACATTAATGCTCTAATATTACTTTTTTTTTTTTTTTAAATGTGTGCCTAAAATATAACCAGTGCACCTAATTATAAAACTTAGGTGCACCTGTAGTAAAAAAAGTATTTCGAGGCCTGCCATACATGATCAACATCTATTTTAAAAACACCTAGCTCCATAAAGGTGCATTGGTTTACCTACAAATTATTGAAAACAAAATACTGTTATGAATAGGGCAATCTAAAACAGACTACCAAATTACTTTTTAACTAACTTCATTAGTAATCAATCCTTTTCCTGTCAATTTAGTGCTGTGTCTGTCATGGCTCGGTGGTTATGCCCACTGCTTTAGCAACATTCGAGTTGTTGGCAATGCAAGTTCGATTTTTGTCAGGTACATTCCTTACTGGGTGTATTTCTCTCTTCTGTCAGTAAAACTTTCGTTGTGTTTGTGTCTATTACTTGATATTGTATGTCTTATATATGGTGGTCATCAGCATGGCTAAATGTGGCCCTTGTGGTATAACACCTGCCATTTAGCGCCAGTAAAAAGTATCATGATCGATTAAATTAATATTAAACATTTATGTTTTCTGTTATGTTCTAGGTTTTAAGAGAAGCAGGAGTGGCCTTGGAAAGCATTTCTTCTCAACAAAAAGCTGGAATATCTTCATTAGGCTGTAATGAAATCATGCCAAACTCTGACTTCATACCAAATAACAGTGCATCTCGAAATTCTGTCCCTATAAACCCATGTTAGAGTTTATTCTCAGCTGTGCTGAATCCCTTGTATTGCATTCCTTATACAATTGTTTTGTTATAAGCATTTATTATACTATTGTTTTTAAATACACATTAGGTGTTATACTAGTTATCTATGTATATATAGAAACTTGAGTTTTTTGAAGTGGTATTTTAAAAATTGTTTATGAATCTTGAGAGGGCTCTTATTCATCAATATTAAAAGTTTGAAAGTGTCAAAATTATTATTTTCTGGACATTTGACAGAAAAGAGTTATTGTGCAAATATAATGTAAGCCAAATATATAAGGTGAAGGACATTAAACATAAGAAACTCGAGATTACCCAAGTATTGTTTTAAATTATATAGTTAAAGCTAGAATATATATTCAGTAAAAAGCTGTCATGGTAAAATTTAAATTTTTTTTTATAACAAATCATTTAAAGTAGTTATTTTACTTCATTAGCTTGTTAACTCACTGTTCTGAACACTGTTTTAGTGTTTATATTATAACTAAATTTATATTATTTTTATAAGTAAATATCTATGACACAAGAGCTACGACAAACATCAGCCCTGACCATATTAGTATTTTTACTGTACTACTATATGTATATATACCTATTTATGTTCTGCATTACTTGTTGTACAAGTAGATTTCTGCACTTTGTTATACCTGTTGGATCTAACTGAAACTGATATTTTTTGTAATTTAATCTGAGGACCATATTTGGATTTTACGCTAACTATTTGGGACTATTTTTCAGTATCCCATCGATTTTTTATTGCAATTGACTGTGATGAAATAATACAGAAAAATTATTTTCAAAGAATGTACACAAACAATCCAAAAGAAAAAAAAATATTTTTATCAGACTAGTATTAAAAGATAATCGGTAGATTTACATTGTTATGAATCTCATGAAAGACCTTATATATTAATGTTATTTTTGATAACATTTACTCTTCATGTGTTAATTCAAATACTTGCAACTGTTATAAATGCTACACATAACTAAATGAGTTAAGTGCATAAGAATTTAAATTATATTTGTGCCTGGAGGTATAATTAAAAAAAAAATTTAAGCACACAAATTGTTGATAATTTTTTTAATTTAAAAATATAATACAATTTCATAAATTAAACCAAAAAAGAAACAGTTCAATAAATCGAAGAATCATTAATATAAATTACTGGAATTATTCTTTATACTACTATAGTAAAAAAATGGTAATTCAATTTAGAGTGAACAATTTAAAATTTAATTCTAGGTCTGAATATATGTAATCTGATATTTTGTGACAAATTAATGAGATGCAATTTAAATTTTATGCCAAATTATGTACATTAAAAAAATGAATATGCAGTAAAAATTAATTTAATTTTAGTGGAATATATTGTTATCAATATTTAGATAATAAATCCAACTATAAATGAGTTAAGAGTATTATTACTCAAAAATGTTCTATTGTTTTCTACATTCAAAATTTTTAAAATTCGGAATTGCCCAAGTTGTATTGAATATAAAAAGTTCACAAGCTATATGAAAATATTTTTCTGAGCTGTTTATGCATTAGCAATTTCTATAAATCTACTTTGCTATCATATTTAAAATTTGTTAACCTGTTTCATTTCCACCAAAGTGAAATATTTGTTAAAGTTATGTTTATAAAATCAAAGTATACACATGTAATGTTTTGTTATACAATAAAACTTCATAAAAATTGTAATTTTCTTTTTCAGATATAAGTATAATATACCCCTAACTGTTATAGTTTGTTGTATGAGGACAAATTGCACCAGGGCTTACTAAATGTAGGTGTAATAAAGTGATGAAATATAAGTTGATACATTCAGCAATAATATAAAAATAAGTACTTTTGTTGGAAAGTTACATTATGCAATAAATTTATACATATCTTAATGCTTTTTTAAAAAATTGCAGCTCTACTTTTGATAGAAAACTGGTAATGTTTTAAAATAAGCTCGACTAGACCATAGTGCAAAAATAATTTATATTTTTTATTAAAATACAATTTATACATAGTGCTTCAAAAATAGTCAACATAAGTACTCAATATATAAAATTCAGTGGTGAACTACATTTAATTTTGATGTTGGGAAAACTTGCTTCCAAATTTGGTAGGGCTTCTTTTATTGAAGTATCACAATAAGACACATCTAACAATTTCAATTTCTTGCAAGTCTGCAATAAACTATAAAATTTTTTCAATATTTTATAATATAGGAACTTAAATATTTGTTTTCCTTTCTGTATTATCAAATCATTCACAATTCCAGTGCTTAAAATGAGTTTTCTCATCCTTACATCAGCATAATTTTATTTTAAACCCCATCAGCAGTGAGAGGGCACATTACTATTCCCATACAAATGACTGGCCATTCATATGGAAACCATATTTCAATAAATATATTTATAGTTGTGTGATTTCAAAAATTATTACACTGCTCATACTTTTGACTGTCCAGAAATTTCTTTGTTCTAAACATGTTATCTCTTCAGTGTTAAACAGTGTCCTAAAAGTTTCTGTACTCCAACTAAAAAAAAAATTATTATTGCCTGTGATTTGTTTTAGTGAATTTTATTTGTCTGCTTATAGTTTTATCAAGTCTTTAATGTTTATTGTTTGGCTTTCTTCGCGCTCAAGTTGTGCAATAAAGTTCCACATCATTTTTATCTTCATTGAAAGATGTTTATCACGCATTAAGAGAATTGCACTGTTTGAGGCTTATTTTGAATATAAATTATACGAAAGATGTAAAGAATTTTGGCGACATAAATATCCAAATGATGCAATACCGAGTAATGATTCACCAAATTAACTTGTTCGTCGATTTCGTTAGACTGGTTCGATGGAACACAAAACACAGGAGTGGAAGACCAAAAGTCGTTACACCAGACCTTGCAAGAAACTCAATGGAGGATATTGTAATCCCCTCAGGTGTTTGTCGAAACAAATGGGCACATCACAGAGATCGATACATAAGGCTTTAAGAGCTTTGCATTTTCGTGCTTATCGTGTAAAAATGTTACTGGACCTAAAGCCACTAGACAATGAGAAGCAGCTTTATTATTGCCGATGGTATTGCGATTGACTTATCTCAAGAAACCTTTGGCCACCTCGTTTGAACATCCCTGAATTTTTTCTGTGGGGATATTTAAATAACAAAGTTAATGAAGATAATCATCAAACAATAGTCGATCTGAAAATTGCCATTACTCAAAGGATACAACAAGTCACTCCCAGCATCTTGAAAGGCATTTAAAAATATGCGCAAACGACTTCAGCTTTGCCTCCAAGAAAAGGCCGGAAATTTTGAACATTTACTATAAATGTAAGTTCAATTTTTTCCCCTTTGTTAGGTTAAAAGTGCTTTTTATGATTAGCATAAAAATAATTATTTTACAGTTTGTTGTTTTTGTATAATAAATTCATGTATCGTCAGTACAGAAACTTTTAGGACACTATAATATTTTGTATAAAGAGGACTAATGATCTCAAACAGTTTGATTGTTCAACATGTACTTCACATTTACTGCTATAAAATGGCAATAATTTTTGGACCTAATTTTTTCAGCAGGTGAGATATTTGTCAGGTTATTGTAAACTTGGAACATCACCTATACCAATCCTGGATTTCAAATCATAGCTTATTCTTGAAAACTGTTTCAAACACTATTATCGAGGCTTAGAAAAATGGAAACTAGATATATCCAACTATACATTACAGCATAATGAACACACAGTTGAAATTTGATTTTTGACTGGTAAAAAATGTTGACATTGCTTGAAATACATTTTTTTTTCTTTCCTTTCATTCAAAATTTTCAATAATGTTCACAGATGCTACACTTTACAATGTATGAGAGGTAGGAACCCATCTGAGTGCCTATGCTTTCTAGAGTACGCAGATTGCATATTATATTACAAATAATCATCAATTATTCAAAAAGGTATAGAAGATAATTTGCCAAATTTTCCTTCTGGGTTTAGAATTAATATTTAAGTGAAAATTGACTAAAGAGCTTGCAAGTTTCAAACAATATTTATTGCATAATATTCATTAAATAAAACCTGAATTTTTAAAGGATATTTTGTGACAAATTAATGAGAACTTGTATCTCTAGCTATAACACGAAATATCAGACATGGGCAATGAGTTAAGTGATATTTTTATGAAACTACTAAAAGATATTTTACCAAGTGTTACCACTGAAATCTAAACTTTAAAAAATACCTTCATTTTTGAACTATATTTAAAGAATATGTTATAATATTGAATAAAGTGAAACTACCTCAAACCAATATAACAAAGCAGAAAAGGAAGTTTTAAAATTTGATAACATACTTTTTTACAGCCACCACACTGACATCATTTGTGCCAAGGATATCTAACTGTTCTATATCTGGGCAATCACTGGATATTGCATTTAATTCGCTACTAGAGATTGTCCTGAAATTTAAATGAAAATATCCATGTTTAGAAAGCACTTAATGATACAAAAATCATCTTTTGTATATTAAGGTTAAATTGCTTAAGATCCCTCATAAAGTTTAATAAGGAGTGTGAATATCTATATTTAAATTAGATAATGCTAAACGAAAAGAACTAAATAAGAATTATCTTTCAGTGTAATCAGAGCAGCGACTAGTCACTAGAGTACAGTACATGTTACGTTTTCTTTAATGGAATTGCGAGCAAAATACTGCTGTGAACAGAAATTGGTTATGACTATTAAGCATGAGATTACTAATATTGATATAGGTTGCCACACTTTGCATTGCATAATTAAATTTTACTTGGGGACACAGCACCCTTAAAACAATTTTTGATTTTATAATTACAATAAAAAAATATTTAAGCACAAACAATAGTTAAAAATTCAATTGTTTTCAATGCAGTATCAAGAAGTTCAAATCTCTATTAATTTTTGTTCAGAATTTTAAATACATCATAGTGATGAAAAAAGAAAGCTGAGAAAAAGGACTTAATAGTTTAGGAGTTAGTTTCATACCAGACATTCAATGGAAAACTTGATTACCTTGCAAATCAATGTAGCTCTCTAGAGTAATGAAATTCAGCATACATATTCTTTCAAAGCGTACAGTTAATTTTAGACCGTATGTCCCTTTAAATGTATACATGTGAAACTGCACAAAATATTTTAACATTATGAAAGCAAATATTTTGTTCAGTACATTGACCACCAGGCTGTCTCCAACTCTCCAGATGGTGTATTCTGTAGCAGTCACATTACTTTTAAGTTCAGCAGAGCATTTCATCTGGTATATGTAGGGACAAGCTGATGAAAAAGGATGCAACCAATAAAGATCTTTTTAAGCTATAGATTGGATGTTAGGTAGGCATACCATCTCAGTGGGCTTTAAGAAGCCAGTTTTGGAATGGAGTTTACTCAGTGGCTAGGAAGATTAAGATGTTCTAAGGTTTTATAATCATAGAACAGATAAGATTTAATTAGAAATCTGTGTATGCAATTATTTTTAGATTTTCAAAGTATAACGGAAGTTAAGCGGTAATGGTTTTTCCAAAAACTTCCTTTAGTTTGAGAACACTAAAGACTTCTTATTTTTCTGTTCCTGTAATTCTAAGAGTTGTCCATAATAATTTGGAGGGTAGAATTTTGGAAGAGATTCAAATTTATTGATGTGGTTGCACAAGGGCCCACACACACACACACACACACACACACACACACACACACACACACATACTATATTATAAAAAACTTTCAAACTTATTATTTAAACTAAATTGAAAATAACTCTCAAGCTAATTACTGTTTTAATTGAATATGAATCTCCACACCTCCTGCTGATTCAGCAACTGACTGGTTAGCATTTTGATAGTTGCCTTAATTTCAAATCCTGATTTGGGCACACATTTTTGTAGCTTTTTTAAGTCCACTTTAACCTTTAGACAGAAGTTGTACCTTGATCTCGCCAAAAAAGAAATTTGACTGTGGCCAGTACAGTTGTACCTTGAAAGCTCTAAGAATCGCACCAAGAAAGAAATTGGACAATGGCCGGTACAGCAGTATCTTGAAAATTATAAAAGTCGCATGCAGTTATATCTATAGCCGTAGTCAAAGGTTAATCAGAATCTACCAGTCTACTACCAGCCTTTGTGTGATAAAATAAATTACCTTAATAGTGTGAATTTAAATTACAAAAAATTAATCATCATTACAAAAAATTAATCATCATTACAAAAAATTACATCATTAAATTACAAGCTAATTGAAAAATAACAAGATATAAATAAAGCAGACTTAAAATATGGTTTCTATTCCTCTCTTTTTATTTATGTTAATTCGCCTATTTTAAAATGAAATGCATATTTTTTACATGTATGCATACATATTGCAGTTATAATATATCGATTTAAAATTGAAATCAAAGAAATTAAATATCAAGTTCAAATATACTATATTTTCGTTTTGTATTGATTCTTTAGCTAAATCAAAAATGCTTTGATTGCATTTTATTTTGCTTGCTGATTGATTATTCATCAGACGAAATTAAAACTGATTATAGTTTGGCACCTTTAAATCCACTTTATGACAAGTTTTAACGCTTTTCTTATTGCTTTTAGAGAAATAAAATATGTAAAAATAGGTATATATATTGTAAAATGATATTTTACCTTATTGCAGTTAAGAAAAGTTTTTTCAGTTTGGGGCAGTTTTGTATAAGTTGTCTGATACATCCACAACTGGCATCTACCTGGTAACTAAAATAAATGTTATAGGTTTCATAATTTAAATATCAAATTCTCAATTTCAGCGACATCTATTTTATTACAAGTCAAACACATACCACCAACCCAAATCGACTTCAATTAAATTATTGCAATGCTCTGCTATTCTATGCATTCCAAGACATCTTAGGTTTGTTGCTCGCCATAGGTCGAGTGTTTTTAAAGAATATCTGGAAATGAAAAATTACATGAATATTCAAGTTTTACAAATTAGATCACTCATATTTTATATTTACTCATATCATTAACATCTCAATCCTCCTGGCATAAAAACTGAGATAGGTAAAATCTTGTACTGCTTTTTGAAATTTGGTAAAAAAAACAAATAATTTCTAACTGATAAAGAAAATTGCATGCATACTTATTTATTTCACATTCTTTTCAATCTTACTAATTTAAAATTGTTTTTAACTATGACAAGTAAATATTTTTTCATCTTTTTTCAATTAATCTGAAAAGCACATCAATGGAATTCAAGTGGTGCACTCAAAATTTCAATGTTTCAAGTTTGAAAATTTTTGTAATGCACATAATGTACTATATTCAGATAAAATTATATGTTCACCCATAAAGTTATTTCTCAAGTTAAATATTTTTACCATAATGCTCTCTGAAGAGCTAAGCAATTTCATTATATAAACTTTTAAAGCATCAGATGCATGAATTTATAACATTCGAAACAAAAATATAGTAACAAATATAAGAAAATAATTTACCTTAAATATCTAGAGATTACCCAAGCGACTTCATTAATATCATCAATGTTTGTACAGCTTCCCAAAAATAGATGTTCCAATTTTAGAGATCTGTGTGTAATGAGAAAATAAATACATTACTTACTCGGAACAGAAGTATCAATTACAGAGTACCAGGCACAAAACTGTAACCCTCCTCATCATAATTAATAGAGAATTTTTGCGTATAAAAGAGCTAAAAAGGGAGAAAGTTACAGGAAGTAACAATGCATTTGGTGCAAGAAAATAATTGAGATAGAAAATAGAGCTTAGTAATTGATACAATAGAACTGGAAGGAAAGATTATTTCTTGTACTTACTTTATAATTAGATTGATGGAGTTTTTGTCGATCAATGTTCTATACAGATCAAGATATGTCACATTTGTCATTTGGGCTATAAATTTGAAACCAGTCTGAGTCAAGTCTTCAGCACGACAACTTCTGAGCTCAATATCTAATTAAAAACACAAAAAACAAAAGTGGTTATTAAGACAGACAGACAGACAAACTTGTATTGAATAAAAAGTGGAATTGAAGTAGTAAATATGTACAGATCAGCAATCTAACATTTTTATTTTGATATTCAAAATTATCACTTTTGAAGTAAAAAAACACATGAGGTTTGCTTTTATATAAGTATAGGGCAAAATTATGAAAATTATTTCAGAAACGAAATCAACTGCAGATGCCAAATAAAATTAGTCATTTAAATAATACATACATTTAGTATTTTTTACCTACTAACTCTTGACACTACAAAACTATTTTATTACATTTCAATAGTTTCTATATATAAGATAAGATTTTATAAAAATGCAGCATCTTTTATTTTTTGTAATAATATTTAAATTTAGTATTTTTTGATCTGCCTGCTCTGGCCATTACAAAATCATTTTCCATAGTACATAAATAGTTGATATTATAAAAGTTTTGATATATTTTATTTATTTTTGAAAAATACAGAAAATTTTTCATTAAGCATATCAGAATAAATTAAGTTTCAAGATTTTATTACTTAATTTTTAATAGAATGTCTACACTAAATAGTAAAATATGCCGTTTAGAGTGTGTATTTCTGTACTAATAAACGTTTAGAAATAATTAGTATTTGAATCCAATAAAAATATAATAAAGATAACAAATACCTTTTAAAAGTGGGCAATTACTTGCTATAGATTTAAGACAGTTATTGTTTACAAATTGACAGTTTGACAAATTCAAACTTGTGATGTTTTGACAACTGTTTTCAATGAACCTACGAAATTAAAGAAAATGTCAACTAATGAACAGACTAGACAAATGTTTAAAAATGTTTAAAATCAAATTTGGTTCATTGTGTGAATTAGTGGTTATCTCCACTAAGAACTTTAGTGTCCAACTTCACTAAATGTTAGGGGACACTGCATGGGTTGAAATGCAGGCCTGCTATTTTATATTAATAATTAACCAGTTAATCTAAGGAACAATTTTATGGATATGTGAGAGAGGGAAATTGTCACCAGATTAAGCACTGAAACCGAGTCCTTGTCTAAACTTTTCTCACCCATTGTAGGCGAATGTACATCAAAATAAATTTTAAAATATAAATCAAGCTTATTAATGCTTCTAATATTAAATTATGATGTAATTTAATATTAGAGGCAGATGCAACATCCCTTTAGAACAATAGAAAGTAGTCAAATGTGACCAAAGCGTGTGTATTTCAAGTTTCCTCTCTTTCTACAACTTAAAATCAGAATCTGCTTCGATCTTCAGAGGTACTCAAATTTATTTAGTTTGGCTGATTGTAATAGCCTCAACACTATTTGGCAAGTTAGTACAAATATTTAAAACGATATAGAATTTAGGAATTTGATGGTACAAATGAAAGGCATTCAGTACTTTCATATATTTCATCACTATAAAAATATCTATTTCATATTTTGTTAACAACATTTTAGATTTAATAATAACATTTTACAAAATATGCATTTGTAATTTCCAAGAACATATGTTCCTGTCGTTTTTTATACCTTAATATTAGTCATGGTATTTAACAGGACTCTAAAGAAATAGGCTTTTTAGTCTGTTGATATGTTGACAAAAATCAATAATGAAAATTAAGTGAATAATTAAAATATATATTGAAAGAAAATCACATTATATTTGAAAAATCCTGCTAAGCTAATTAGTTGAGAAATATTTCCTAAAATTGAAAATAAGATTTCTAAAATGTAGTTTTTGAATCTTTAGTTACAAGGTATTGAAAACCCCAGATTTATTTGGTAAAAGATTTTCATCGTGAATGAAACAATGTTTCTTATACAGTTTCACACATTCAACACCTAAAAATTTGAAACTCAAAAACGAAATTCGTAAATTTTAAATTTATTCACACGTTTGTTAAATGCTTGCAGATACATTAAAATATGCAACATTGGAGAAAATGAGGCAGATTTTATTAATATTCTAATGTTTAAGTAGAAGATAACATTTTTACAAACCAAAGTTTCATTTTTAAGTCTGATCTTCAAGATGATTTTGCATGAGAAGCATTATAGCTCAGTAGTACTTAATGAATAAAGTAATTAAGTTTGGAATTTAAAAAAATCATAATTACTCCTCTGTTTTCGAAGAACAGAGGAGTATAGAATAATGACAATGTGTGCACATCAGGAAAGTTTTATTTGTCCAATATACATAAAACTGATATTAATAAGTATAAGCTTGATCAAATTAATTAAAAATAATTTAATTACTTTTTTATTTACCTAGTCAGCTCATAAATCCAAAGGAAAAATAACAAGCATAACTTACTCTATAAAAAAAGGTGGAGCTATACGACCTTGTCCACCACACCACGCTAAGCTTAATTTTCTTAATGCAGTCAATTTTGGCTGCAATGATTTTAGAGTATTTGCATCAACCTAAGAGTTAGAAATTATGCATTAAAAATGTAAAACACTATACAATATTAGAAAGGCTGTTACTGACAAAACTTAGAAGAAAGCAGTCTTTAAGCAATTACTAGGAATATTTCACTATTCATTATGCTTAAAATAAAAATAAAATATAAAAATAGAGAAAAACCAGAGAAACTGCATCATTAGATAATCGCTTCTTTAGATAGTCACATTTAACAATACAAATGTGAAAATTATTGCATTACCCTTTTCTATTTCATTGTATGCATTTGAAACAGTGTCAGCGCTAGAAAAGAAAACTAAAAGTGATTGGTCTTAAGGGCCAGTGTATACGAAAATATACTGGTCGGCTCCGCAAATAATAAATTAATTTAGTTAAGAGTGTGTTAATTCAGGTCACAAAATTTCCACTTGCTGCTGATGAGCATCTGTAAAATCGTAGATATGTTTTTTATTAGCTCCAAGGAATTCTTAACGAAATCAGAAAGGATTATTTTAGGACCTGCCGGTCATCAACAGGCAATGGTTTAACAGGTGCCAATTATTGTGTTTGCAATTTAGAGGCAGAAACGACTCCAGTGTATGCTGATATGAATTTCCAAATTCTCTATCACGTGCCCGAAATAAATTTTTAGAGCTTCCCAAAAGTAAGGTTTGGAAGTTTGAAGCTTATTTTAAAAGAAAACACATGCACTCTCATTATAGCCACTGGTCTCGTGGACCACCCAGATTTTTAATCTTCTGGTCCAATCCCACTTTTAGTGGTCTCGGACGAGTGGACTAATGATTTCGAACGCTGCAGTGGAATGGCACATTCCACTGTTTCACATGAACAGGATTGTCTTGAGAAGTTCATGCAATTTTATTCCCATATTTAAAAACACGCAAAAACACATTCCTGGATGAGATAACCAAAAATCCCCTTCAGAAACAGCAGATAACATTTGCTCCACTGATCTTAGGCGACATCTTCCAGTTTTATGGGAAAAGATTTAATTCAGAGCATATGTATTAAAGCAGGCAAGCTTCTTAGAGGACACTTAAAGATTGTCAGGTAATTCAACTTTCTTAGTAAATTATTAGAATCAAAATATCAACCCTATATTAGGCACAAGATTCTCCCAATGATCAAGACATAGCTTTACTGTATTAATTTTTTAGAGAATCAAGTTTTAAAAGTGGAATCTTTGATTACTCAAAGAAAAAACCTACCAAGAAATGAATAAGTATTATCATATTATCTACATACTAAAAATATATATTCTTTAGTCAAACATTATGCAAATAAAAATTCTAAATATACTTAAAATGCAATTGAAACTTTAAGCAGTAACTGCAGAATGTAGTGTCTATCAATTTCAGTATTACACATACAAATATGGGCAGCAATTTTAATCTGTCATTTCAAAATCTTAATATCTTAAGAAACAATTTGAGTAGTACAAAACACATTTTTTGAAAATCATTTTCAGGAATTAAAAACCCTTTGTTTTGGAATTTTCATGAAAATATTCTAAAATCCAAAAGTTTAAAAGAGTATTTACCAGGTGCCAATAGGGCTGCAAATTCAGATCTCGAAACAATACCGGGTCAGTGCACAGTTTTTGGAAGAGTCTATGATCGGAAGAAGAAAAAAAAAAACGAGTTTTGTAATAAAACTTTTAAAGTGCACACTGTATCATATAATAGTTATTTTTAACACTTAGAACACCTTACATTTATCAAGCCAAACATTGAGTTCATATTTACAGATTTCTGCATTTTAGAGTTCTTAACCCTCAACGTGATTTTGCTGAGATATCTCATCCAACATGATCTCATGATTATCTCACTAATTTTGCTATTCACAAGATGACAAGGGCATGAGATGAAAAACTGCCCTATTTTGCTAAGAACAAGCCCATGAAGATATAACTACCAGGTTTCAATGTAAGGCTTGTTGTTTTACCCCCTTTTGAAAAAGATCACAAATGTGGGCAGCTACTGAATTTCATGAGTGCCTCACACCTGATACCATTTCCACAAGCAGTTGTTCGGATGATTTTTGTTTGATCGAGCAGGTATTAAAGGTTGTTCCAAAAGGCTTTTTAAAACATTTGCTCTGCCTTCTCAGCATTTTCACATGTAGTTCTCACATGTGTTGCAAATGTTTACCCTGAAAATCTCAAAATAAGGCACAAAGAATGTTTATTTCTTATATTTCTAAAAATGGCTTTACAGAACACCTTTCAACTGTTTAAACAGATTAGTGAGCTAAGTGATTTCCTTGAAATAATAATCAACAGTAGTAAATTCACAGCATAACAAAGAACACTTTAAATATTCTTAAGGTTAAAGGGTCTGCTGTCAATTCTATGACTGAGGTATGAAGGGGAAGATTCATAATGGAAATTCGAAGCAGCTGGGGAAGAGATGGAATGAGTTTTTTATTTACTATTTTCTGGTCTGAGTTCTAAGGGGAATGAATATTCAAGTAGGAAAAAAACTATTTTCCCTTGCACTGGTGTTAATTAGGAACAGGTTCAGTATCAGACACTGGTTACTACAGGCTAGTTTTCAACGTGAAGTGAGGGTCCATAAGCTGACTGGATATAAAGCTGCAGAAAAAAAAAATGAACCACCCCTTTTTTAACCGCGCATCATTCATAGTGTAGCACATTCAATCTTGGCATCCCCAATTATAAATGTTCTATTATGCTATTGACTAATGGTACAATTTTATATAAAATAGCAAGAAACTTACTTGGATACTGTGGATGCAACACATAAACTTTGTAGATCTAAATAACTTATTATGAGGTAAACAACTTCACTCTGCAATAAAAATAATCACAAATTCAAACAAGTATAAAATCGTGATAGATGATGTAAAACGGAATGTTTTGTAAAAGTCAAAATGAACGGTAACTCACAGGCAGTGCATCGAAATATGAACCTTTGTCCAATGGAATGCTTATTGAACTCATAGAACTTTCAATATTTGATGTGGAATTGAAATAGCTCCTTAGATGCTTTGAATGGGTAGAAATGGGAAGTGTATATCTTGGGAAGTACTGAGGAAATATGTCTTCACCATACAAAATAAGACCATCAATTTCGCAAAAATAACTCAAGTGTTTATGATGGAACTCAATTCTGTAATAGCTATGGGAAATAAAGACACATGGAATATATAAAAACTAAGCAATAAAAACACAAAAATATATTTGTTTTACAAAGCTTAGAAAACATTGCAAAAAAATATGCATCTAACATTATCATATGAATCTAAATAAGTTGAATATTAAATATGAATTTGATACAATAAATATTTGAAATAAATAAATAAAAAAATAGGAAAGAATAAGCATTTATATAATTTTTAATAAAAGAAATGAAAGAATTTCACATTTTTGTGATATCATTTATTTTACACCATTAAAAATAAGGCAAATTTGGCCCTCCCTATTCTTCAGTCACGCAGATTAGATTTTCAGAATACCTAACATACATTTTTCTGAAAAGGTAGAAATTTGTAACTTTTAAAATAATCATAATAATAATTTTTAAATAATTATAATAATAATACATAAATATAATAATTTGCATAAAATTAATTTTCGCCTCATAAAAAAATCTTAGCGTAACACTCACATTTTGAATTAGTATTTCAATGTCTTTTTTACAAGGGGACAATGTGATTGAAAAAATGACAGACCAGCTGTGTATAACTGGATGCTATCATCAGATATGTGACAGAATGGAGGTTAGAGGGGTGATGTAGATATCCATTGCGCATATCAAACACCATTAACCAATCATAGAAAGAAACCATAATATGGTGAAATAATTTGGCATCCACATTTCCCAGACTGGTTTTTTATGGTGAAAATCAAGTATGTTAAAATCTTAATTAACATCTGAATACACTGGTTAACAATTGTGTCAGGTTTTATCAGCTTAACCTTAATGAATTTTAGTATTTTTCAGGGGATACCATACTTTAGGGCTTACGTGAATACTATAGCACTGTAAAGTATGCTCTGCCAAAGAAATTGAAACACCCTGAAGCCAGTGTTTGATCAGTATGAAACTCAATGTTTGATGTATATGAAGAAAAATATAAATGACCACAGTTTCAGGGACAAAATTTTAAATCTAATCTTCTTCGTGAACTCACAAATACTTTAGGCACTGATAGAATTCTTTCTTCTGCTTATCATCCTCAATCAAATGGGATGATTGAACGCTTTCATAGGCACCTTAAAGCAGCCATAACAGCTCATGAACACACTAAGTGGACGTAAGTTTTACCCATAGTTTTATTAGGTCTACGCTCTTCTCTTAAGAAGGATATCAATGCGACCAGTTCTGAACTTGTTTATGGCACTACTTTACGTTTACCATCTGATCTTTTTATAACTGATTCCGTACCCCAATCCCTTACTCCTACTTATGTGTCCAATTTCATTTCAATGATGCGAAAACTAAATCCTATCGCATCTACAAATCATGGTAATACTAAAGTTTATGTAAACCCATCATTAAAAACATGCACCCATATATTTTTAAGAATCGACAAAGTTCGACCTCCTTATTCTGGACTGACCACATCTGGTTGTTAACCGTACAGACAAAAATTTTGTCATTGAGTTAAATGGTAAGAAAAACACTGTTTCCATCGACAGAGTAAAGCCAGCTTTTTATTTTTTGGATACCATGGAATCCCCAAAGCTATCTTCCCACATTGACAAACTTAAATCGGTCACACCTAAGCCACAATATAAAACACCTGTAGTTACACGATCGGGACGGTGTGTACATTTCCCCGATAGACTTGTCATGGAGAAATAACTAATTTTTTTTCCCTCATTGTGTGTACTTCATTGAATTGTGGATAGTTACATTACTATTTAAAATTGTAAATATCTTCAATTGTATGTGTACTCATTTTCTTATTTTGTCTTGCTTATCTGTGCCGTATTATTACCTATGTTTATCGTTCCTTCGTCACTGGAGGGATACTTTGTAGTATTCACCCAGTAGATGGCACTCTACTCTGCCGTAGCGCAGAGTTGTATATAAAGTCGGTCTTTGAATACTAACGCCAGCAGACGCACTCGTACTGAAGGCGAGACGAACCATGTAACTAACCTATTATTGTTTATTAAAGTTCTTGTTGTTCCTGTTCCTGAAGTGCATTCTTTCTGCAACCATATACCGATCTCAACAAATTAATAAGTTGTAAAGCCCCCTCTGATAATAATATATGGGATGGTAGAGTCAAATGGTTGGTCAGTTTGGGTGTTATGGCATGTTTACGCCTGCCTGAATTGTAACATGGTAAAGACAACATTTGAAAGTCACGTGGGTCACCACCCTGATGCAATCTGTGGTGGTTCTTCTGTCAACTCCCAACTGGGGGGTTGTTACTGGTGGGTCTCCTGACCGTCCAAAGATATGCTGTATCATTCCTTGTGGCGTGTTCTATGTGTGTGGTCGTCTGAGAAACACATTAGTGTAATTAAAGTTTTGTGAGTGAAATTTTGTAGTTTTATGTTTGAGTTCGATTTTTACTCAGTCTAGAGTGAATTAAAAGTTTTTTCATGGCACAAGATTCAAAATTGGATAAGCTCTGACAGAGTCAAACGGAGTCCTTATACTACCCTGAGGCAAATAATATCAAGCATTCTGCAGCTGATGCACCAGATCTATTAAAATATAATGGTGGCTAAATGAACAACTCAGAATACTTCAGACAAGCTGAATAGTAGGCAGATCAGGTAATTTCTCTGATCAAGGGAGGGTTTGAACACCACCAAGACACTCCTGAGACAGTCAAGTCATGTGGCAGGGCTAGAACACGACATGACAGGCAAAACAGGTTATACAATCTGCTGGACGTATTGCTGTGCTGTCAAACTAACTTGCACGAAACTGGAGATGACCAGCTGTGGTAAGTAATAACTCTCCATAATATTACACTAGGAGTTACAGTGGTGAGCCATTAGCGAATTCATGGCATAATTTGCTAAATGGTAGCATAAGGAATCTATTCCATTCTATGCCACTGTATATTGACACGTAAAGCTGTGAGAGGAAGATTTACAACTTACTAATTTCTGATATTTCTGGTGTAATTCTACAATAAAGAGTCTTCTAGATTTCATATTGTGATAATTTCCTTAACTCTTCATGTAAACATACACATGATAAGTTCCATTCTAATTAAACACTGGCTTCAGGATATTTTAGTTTTTTTTTTTTGACAGACTGCAACAATGATTTACTTTTGCAATTTTTCAGGTTATGCTACATTAAACTAACTTTTAAAGGACGGCACAGCAACTCAGCTAATTATATATTCATACTGATTCAGAAAGTTTAAAAAAGCGACAAACTTTAGTTTATGTATGCAAAACACAAAAGAAAAAATTGTTTTGAAACTACAAATGAGTTAAAACAAGAATAGGATATATTGTTGCATAAAAACAGTTTAGAGGATCCAGTATTTCAAACCACAATGAGAATTTCTTGAAATCACAAATTGAAATGATTCGTGAACCTTTCAATAAAATTATAAACACTTAAGCAGGGTGAAAATAAGAAAACATAATTAGTCATTTGATATTTAAAATAAATACACATTGCAACTTACTCAGATAAAAAGTTAACGTTATTAAAATCTACACTAAAGCAATTGGATTCATCAGGAGGAAGAACCTGGGGATCACCCTGCCATAAGATGACCCATCTGTAAAAAAGAAAACTTTCTTTGAAGACAAAAATTCCCCAAAAAATATAAACATTTGATGAAAAATATAAAAAAATGAAACATAACCAGCTACAGTTGGTTGAAAAAGTATTAAAGCACCTGTACCTATTATTTTTTTTACAAAATGACTATTTGGAGTTTCTAAATGAAACAAAAAAGGTTTGCATCTAGAAAGGGAGATTAGCTTGTTTTACTTTTAAGAGTTGACATGTATGTCAATAAAAAAAAAACACTAAAGAATTTTCATTCACAAATGTTTATACACACACTATAAATAATATTTAAATAACGATGCTTAGGATTGAAACATATTTATATTAATTTTTATAGCGAGTGTACCATCAAACAATATTGTGTGCGAGTGCCTGATACAGTGTCCATCCTGCTACACTCTTGAAACTTTTCAATCTTTTACACATTTCAATGCCATCCAGTCATGGGAATTGTAAAATTGCTTTGTTGTTCTTAAAAACGATGGAAGACTATTTCTTTGGCAACAATACAACACATAACAAGCGAAACACACGATACTACATGCATGACGACAAGTTCAACCCTTACTGCTGAAATGTTGATGACTCCCCCAGTCTCTTTCTCACACCTGAATTACTGGTGCCACACACTCAAAGAAATCCTATTAATCATGAGGGAAGAAATATTCAAACTTCACAGACTATTGACCACTGATCAGCTGCAGGGTAAAAAGTTATTTGATTTCTGCTTTGGAAAATAATTTTTTTGTATTAATTTTCAGAGAACAGAAAGTGTATATGGATTGATGTCATATGATTAACTATGTGGTAAGTTAAATTGTTAGTCATTTCATTATTTTTTTCTTTTTCGACTTTTCAGGGAAACAAAACAGGTATAAAAAAAGGGTTTTCTTGCACAACTGTTATTTAATTTCTCTGGATAGTTTGTAGAAAAGATTTTTGCATCTCTCTGAAAAGACTTGATAAGTGAAGCGACATATGATGTCACACATCACATGACTTGTGACAATAACATGGTAAATTTTATCCAGCTCAAAATGATATCACATCAGGGCTTCTTTGCCTTTCCACAATTCTACTTTGAATGGAAAATGTTCTTTGAACTTTTATGCTATTCCAAGGTTCTGGCCTGAGATTATCAACATTGGGAGAGCAGATGGTTACATTTATTGGAATCTCAGCAATGTTGGAAGGTTAATGGCCTACAAATACCCACACAATCTGGGGCCACATTTGGAAAACTAAAACCAAGATGTTGTGCCAAATTGACCATGTAACAAGTGATTCACAGCTTGGAAAACTCTCCAAATAGAGAGATGTTCTTTTTTATATCTTGGCACAATCCTCCTATTAAAATACCAATCATTGTCTAATTACTTTCACTTCTTTGTCGATATCACATTTGAAATTCTGTGTATTTATAATTTTTTCACACAACTCTGAGTGGTAGATAAAAATTCTGAGTATTCATTTTTATACAATTCAAGTAAATGAGGCAAGATTAAAATTCACATGTGGCAAAAACTGTAAGTACATAAATTAAAAATAATTTTGATTTTTGAAAATATGTATTACAGCTATATAAAGAATAATTCCAAACTATATAGCTATTGCTATTCAGAATATTTTTTTAATCAGAACTATTTATATTGCTTACTTTTCAGTGTTATAACAATAGCACATTATTTTCACAATTGCTCCAGGATTATACACTTCATACACACGCATCAGCAAGGGCACAATGTGTTTTTCCACATGGAATTCTGTAAATTACACCACATATTTTAAAAATCAATCAATGCCATTTTGTAAAAGATTTTATGGAATTCTAAAAAGGTTTCAAAGGATTTCTTACCAATAAAATCTTGACTCTCAAAACGAGTGCCATGAGGAAGACTTGTGTTCATCTTGCGTGTGGAGGGCAAACTTTGCCACCATTCTCCATACGTTCTCTAAATTGCAAACATTAGGATTAGTGCTTTCATTCTCTTGGACAAAACATTTATAAATTAAGTTCAGATGTCTAGAAAAAGTTTTTTTTTAATGTTCAGCCAAATATTAATTTTCAATGAAGCATCATGGTAGAGAAAATATGGCAATTCCTTTAATTAGGAAAATAGGTCAATTTTGAAACCCAAAATTCAAGTTTAATAATAAAACATCTGCATTTTGATAGGAATGGGTTTCAAAAGTTATTGAGTTTGCACATATTTATTAAAACTTTTCGATTTCCAACTCGTGCAAAAAATAGCAAACATAGAATTATGTATGTTTCTATAGATAACATAAATACCGAAAGGACTAATTGTTTTTTGTGCCAATAATTAATGGTGATTATAATAGGTCTTGAATTTTCTGATAATTACATTTTTTATCCAAAAAATTTCTTGGCCTACAACTTGGCCCTTGCAACATTAAATAGTTAAACTACTTTTCTTTCCAAATTAGTAGCCTAACCAGAGTGACAAATCTAACCATTAAATATTTAATCAACAAAAAGATAATAAAACTAGGTACTAATTAAGGAGACAATAGAATGAATTAAGAGTAATAACACTTTCCAGACAATTCGATGAAACTGCACAAAAAGTTTTGAGTTTCTAACCATCTGAATTTTGATACATCAAAATTCAGAACATTAGAGGTTTGAAGACCTGACTGACTACCTGAGTTAGAACATCAAAAAACTCAATGTTTGATCAAACTTGTCCTATTAGATCAATATATTTTTTAAAATTATAAATATGCTTCATGAGCTATTTTCTTTAATAACTTACCAATTGAAATGAATAAGCATTATCTCCTGTGCGTGGGAAAATCGTTGGTGGGCCAATAATATTTTCAGCTGTGTATGATATAGAATCATCACTTCCGTATTGAGAACTATAATCTATAACTTGATATGCCCGTAATGACAAAACATTTCTACCGCGTTTAGAAGCTTCTGTATGAAGCTTGTAGAGGATAGTGTCTTCTTCAACTTCTACAGACTTCATAGCAAACACTAATTTGAGCTATTAATTAGTAAAATAAACATTGGAACGCAATCATCTCGTTAGCGGGGAGGAAATAAATAACAAGCAGGTAGGTAATTAATGTCGCATGGAGCAACACAACAGAAATATCTAACAGATGTGTCTATGAAGTTCAAATAAAACTACAGAATGTTGATGTTCTGAAAGACGACTTTGTTTTCTTATTCATTCAAAATCGTAAATTTTGTTTCGTTTTTTCAAATTATATCTTTTTGGGGAATATTTTAAAATTACTTTTGAAGATTCAAGATTGTTGGGTGCTTTAATGTTTATGGTTACGACAAATTACTTTCCTCCTTGAATTTTCTAAAATGTCAACACAATGATTTGTTTGTAAACATTAGTTGCCACATGAAGAAACGAAACAAATTATTATTTCTGATTTGAGGAATTCTCTCCAATTTCATTTAATTAATAAATTAAAATTCATAGTACTTGAAAATAATTAAATTCGATTCATAAATTTCTTTTAAACTATTCATATCAGTAATCAAACACATTACGAATTTTATAATTTTTGAAAGGCCACATTGGAATTAGATAAAAAGACGCATTCATCATATTACCGGCGACCGCGAAATGCTGACATCCGTTTTGCGATCGCTAACTCCCTGTTAACTTCCGTCTGCGAAATCTTTCATGGGATATTACTCTATTTAGTCTTGTTTCTGGATGAAATAACACATTAAATATGATATTATTAGAAATTAACAATAAGATAATTGAAGACATACTGAAATTGAAATTCAAGAATGCTTTAACTGGGTACGACGGTGTTCTACATTTTACATATAACTGGTTTGTTTAGATACCGTAACGTCAGTTTGTTGTATTCTTGTAAAATTCATCTATATTCTTTTGAATGTGTTATTTAACAAGAGTCACTTCTGTCCTGTCGTTTATCACGTGTCGACCTGGGGAAATTTTATTAGAATTCCTATTTTGTTGATAACAAATGAGGGTCATTCAGATTCTCTATAGATATCTCGTTCAAAATAAACAAAATTGCATAAGAACTATTTTGTACCACATGATTCTATTCACAATTGGTTATTAAAATAGCAAAAAAATAATTGAATTACTGTTTTCGGGCGACTGAAATTCTTTGAATGTCTCATGAAAAGCAATGTGTCTGAAACATCTAATAAATTAAATCAGTGTTGCATATTTGTTCTTGTCTAGTGAATAGCTATCTGACATGTTAAACATGGACTGACACTTAGTACTAAGAATAAAATATTTTAATTTTTTACTCCCAATATTTAATTTGTTATTATACCGTAGAAGATTTAAGGTACTTTGATAGATTTAAGGTATTTTGAACTTGCTGTCAATTTTTGGGGGCTCTCTTGTAAAATGGTACTTTTAAATTTGGGCTCTAAACACTTTGTAAGTGTATTGTCAAGTTTTGACTTAAATGTGTTCTGGAAAATGCTTTTCATACTTTTCAAATGTTTATCTTTGCTATGAATGAACTCTCGAGAAGAATTGTAATTTTTTGTTATGTATGCAATTCACTAATAGCCCCAAATTGGATGGAATGTATTCAGGAGTGTTATCTAAATTCAGTGACAACTTTAATGTAACCAATGCTTCTAGGATTAGTGTTGATTCCGTTTCCGTATTCATCATTCAGCGCAGGAAGAGAGGCATGAAAGCATTGTCTACCACGAGTTGGGGACAAATATTCACCCTTTGCTCTTACTTAGAGAATAATTACAGCTATACTAAATATATACCATTACCTAAAGTAACTTTCTCTGTATATGATCCCTTTCTGTTTTTCAATTAAATGAGATTTCAAGGAATGTGCTTGATAGTTAATCAAGCTCTCATGGTTATGGACAGTTAACAATTTTCAAATAGTATATTTTTTTTATCAAAATATGTAATTTTATCAAAACAATTTGGACATTTCCGGATTTGAGTGTAATTTGAAAAGATCACCTGCACCTATTTTTAAATGCCAATTAGAATCATCATTTATGAAGGTTAAATGTTAGCTTTTTTGGCTTTCTTTTCTCTTGTTGCTAACACTCTTTTTCTTTCACAATGACCTTGGGCATTTGCTTTTCGAGCTTAAGGTAAAGTTTCAGCTCAATTTTTGGTTTTCACTGCCAATCACATCGTTATAAAAAAAGTAGATTTTATTATTTGAAATTTTTGAACTGTATCCATAATTGTTAGCTTGATTTGTGCTCTTTATACAACTTTCAAGCGCATACCTTCAAATCCCTAAACATAAAGTTTCATTTTGATTCATTAAAAATTGTGGTCGCTAAGGGCTCGTGCGTAGGGTAACGTACGTAAAGTAACTCAACAATCACTCTATAATTAAACACAGTAAAGCTGTTAAAAAAATTCACCAATAAGAATGCAGCTTGAATTTTAAATGTGTCATCTGTGGCTACAGTGTAGCCCATTATGGCTTTAGAATTCATTTTTTTTCTCTTCTAACTGGAAAACTCGGGAAGAGAAATGGGAGGCATGTTTCTGTCAATTGTGTGGAGAAGTGCTTAAAGAAAATGAAGTAGTTCATCCATGCTTGCTAATTTTCCTATAAAATCATTACTATGTGATAGATATGAAGTAATATGCAGTTATGCAACTAATCTGTATCATTTAATTACCTAACTACCTTTTAAATCCCCATCAGTTCATACAATATGTTATAAATGTTTTTTAATTTTTATTCATGTTGCAGATCTAAGCCGGAAACAGTAGATGTCACCATAGCAGATTTCGATGGGGTATTATTTCATATCTCTAATTTGAATGGAGATAAGACAAAAATTCGTGTAAGTATTGAAAAGCGTATTTTCACTTAATGTTTAGCTTTTTAAACAAAGATTACTATGACATAAAAATTCTGACATTGTAAAGTATTTTGATTTAATGTTTTCCATAAATAATTCATTTTGTTTTTACAGGTTAGTATTTCACTGAAATTTTACCGTCAATTACAAGAACATGGTGCTGATGAGGTATGAATATTTTCATATATACTTGAACTTCTTTATTATTTTCCTCCTGTATTTTAAACTGCCTTGTTCACACTCTGCAGTACCAACTATCAAGTTGTAGCAGTGCGGATTCAATTCCTATCACTATACTTGCTGTCTTTCTTTCTTCTGTGTCACTAAAACGTTCCTTGTGTATGTTTGTCCAATTACTTGACGAAAACGCATTGCTATGCACAGCTAAGCCAGTTGTGTCCTTTGTAAGAAAAACCCACTTGACCCTATACACTAAATCTACTTAAGAGATGGGACCTTTTCTCTGTTTCTTCCTTTTATTCTGTTAAATTATTAATGGTAAGGCAATTTATTTTATTTCATACTTTCATTACTAACTATTAGGGCTTTGTTAATTTTTATAATCCTACCTTTTTGCATGAGAGGTGCTTTCTATATGAGAATTTATTCAGTAAATCTTTTATTAATAGTACACCCATACCACGCTTTACGGCCTTGATATGTTCCGGAAAAGTTGGACATAAAAAGAAAAGCAGTATAACAAATCAATTATTTTGATACAATCCCATACAAATTGGATCTGTTCCATTTTTTTGTAAAATGATATAGTTTTTAGTTCATAAAGCATCTTATTCTTTTTATTTCCTATTAAAAGAGTTACATAGAAATAAAACAATGTAATAATAAATAGAAATTAAAAAAATAAGCATATAAAATAAAACAAAAGAAATTAATATGCACATCTGTATACATATAATAAAAAACTCTAGCGTGACAGATTTTCCGGCTTCTCTTTTTATTTTTATTAGTATCAATCTCCAAATTCAGTGAATGTTTTGGTGGTATGTTTTCCTAAAAAAGGGATGATTATATTTAAAAGAATTAATTAAATATTTAACAAAATACAGTCTTTCTCAATACATAGAGGTACCAAATGTTGACAATTCACCAATTAATACAAACAAAACCCAGCCAAAAAACAAACAAGAATAAACATGTCTGACTACACTAAAGTTACAACACAGTAAAATGATAACTGTTTTGCCAAACGTTCCTCATAGTTTTGTGAGGCAAAATGTAGCAGTACTGCCTAAAGGAAGAAGGTTGCTTACAGTATGTACAGTATTTTTTTGCCCGTATAACGAAACATTGCTGGCTGTAAATCGAAAAAGTGCCGTAACTAGAAAAGGCTGTTGTAGCAAAATGCTGTATAAAGAGCAGCCATATAACGAGGCATAGGTGTATTTGTATAAAATACTTGTCTATTGAATGTACTTGTGCAAGAATTGTTTATTCTGAATGACAGTGAATTTAATTTTTTTTTAAGTTTTAGAATTACTACAAGAAATGATATAAATTCCTTATTATTTTAGCTTCTTAGAAGAGAATATGGAGAATTGTTAACAGCACCAGAAGAAGGTATTATTTCAATACTCCAGAATAATATATCGCTTATCTCTAGAGTTGCACTAATGTACTTTTACTTATTTATCATAGTATCAGGCCAGCACATTATACTAGTGGCCCGTAGCAGTTCTTTTTGTGTCCTTACTTATACTGAAAACATTAAAAATAAAAAATAATAATTTTTTAAGAATGTGTCCCACCTCTACCCAACATGACGCGAGCATGTCGCATCATTCCTTCCACCTCACTGACCTTGAGGAATGAATATGTCTCTAATGTGTTCGAAAACTCTGTTATGGAGTTAACAGCCAAGATTAAATTTTTAAATTTGGGCTTCGCACAAAATTCAGACTGCCTGAAGTTTCGATCTTGTGAAAATTTTCCGCAGATATAAAATTCTTTGAAATTGTCACTATCTTTAATGATTGTGAAAGTAAAAAACTTCAGATAATAAACATTTTGTGTTCATAATGAATATATTTGTCAAATGCGTCTGAATTCGTATTGCAAAAATATAAAAGTTACAAATGATTGTTTTGTTGCACTTTACCAAAATGTACTGTTTACTCTCAATTTGGGTTTGAAAAATATTTTTTTAATTTCTAAGATTGTTTTGAATATGAGAATTTACCTACAGGTATTTCTTCTCACCCTTATATATTAATGTTTAATGTAATTCAATTCCAGAAACTAAACAGTACATTTCTTTCCTTAATATTTGATAAGCTTGAACTTATGAAAGGAAAAATAATTTTAGCCATAAAAATCAGATTTAAACCAAGTGATCCAACTGTTTTGTTTTTTTAAATCATGATTCTTTCATGTCCTGATTTTTGTGCATGAACATTTTCTCCTTCCATCTGTCAACAATCTCAAAAAATGAAATAGATAACTAACGAATATAATTCTTACTTTTTAGGTTACAATGTAACCCTCCTTTTCGACTTGGAAAACATTCCAACTACACACCCTGACTTAATTTTGAAAGCTGGACTTTTGAAACGAAACTGTTTTGCCTCAGTTTTTGAAAAATATTTTGAATTCCAAGAAAGAGGGGAAGAAGGTCATAAAAGAGCTGTTATTCACTACAGAGATGATGAGACTTTGTAAGTAAAAGTAGCATTAAATTTCATAAATCTGTTAAGTGTGTATGAAATTTTCTTATGGTAATGTGATTTTTTCTTCAGATATGTAGAAGCAAAGTCAGACAGGGTTACTGTAGTTTTCAGTACCATATTCAAAGATGAAGATGATGTTGTGATTGGAAAAGTGTTTATGCAAGTAAGTCATTACTTTCCTAAGTTAATGGAAGATGATATAATTATTGTTAATGCTGTTAACAATAATTATTTTATCATGTATAGAAAAATAATGTTTACATTACTATAAAACAGGGTGTCAAGATTTAAATCTCTTGATTTAAATCAACAATTAAAATCATGATTTTAATCAAATAATTTTTTTTAATCACAATTAATCTTACATTTTTTATAACTAAGTAAATATACCATAGGAAAATCACAGAAGTGGACAAATGCTTTAATTTTTCTGCACTCATGGTGATTTCAGCACTAATGACTACACCCATCTCAAAGGGAACTGGGTCAATTACTGTGTATTATAAAACATTGCAACAGCCAATTGTAACTTATTAGAATATACTATATACTGGAAACAGTAATGTACACACATGGCATCATAAATCTAAATGCCATGAAGAGTAATGTATAAACATTTCTGATTAACAGCACTCACAATATAAACACTTAAAGGAAGTATGCAACAGTTTTATTCAAAATTATAAACTAAAGGGGTAACTAATTTTATCAGCTAAACAAAAAGCAAGTGGGTAGTAAAGTTTTTTGTAGCATTTGTCAGTTAGCTTATTCTTGTGGTGTGCAATATAGATTAAAGAGTAGAAATATACATTTTCACACACACACACCCATTAAAATGTCAGCAGGAAGAAAGATCCAATATGAGTTAAAACTAAGTGAAAATTCATTTACTATTGCTGCTCAGCAGTTTTATTATTAGAATTTAATATAATCTGACTATTTCTCTGTCCTCTATTCTACTTCTCAGATTATAGTTTAGGTCTGACACTGATAAATTTGTCAACATGATGTAATTAACTCAAGAAAAACTATGTAGGATGTCAACTTGTGTTTTAAAGTTAAACAAATATTAAGTAAATATTGATTTACCATGTCACAAATTCTGATTGCTTACTTGAAATAAATATTGGTTTACATGTCATGTCACAAACTCAGTTTTTTGTTTGACAAATTTGTATATAATTATTATAAAAACAGTGTATAGGGCCTACAGAAATTTAAATTTAAAAAAAAAATCATGATTTTTTTTTTTACACTTTGAAACCCTAATTTGTTAAAGATAAGTATTAAGGTATCTCCTGGCTTTTGTCGTATTATTGTTTTCATGATTTAAAGTTGTAAACAAATTTTTCATTGGGGTGTTTTGCTTTTTTTTTTATCAACTTACTGATTGATAAATCTAGGAGAGTAGATTCTTCCATCTTTATTTCAATTCATCTGTTTATTCTATAGGCCTGCCTTTTATCTTTTACTGTATTAATTATTGTTTAAAATAAAACTGGTTTCATGATGTAATATCTAGTAAAATACATGCATTATATTATACTTGCCAACCAACCGGTCTAGTGGTTAAGGTATTGACCTCTGGATCGGAAGGTACCTGGTTCAAATCAGGGGTCAGGGCATGGATGTAAATTGTGCTGTCCTTTGCATGGGGCAATGATGGTCCTCCCACTGGGTGTTCCTTCGCAAGTGGCCATCACTTCCAGCCTTGTAGTTGGCCAATGATTAAGTTCATATGTGACCGCCATTGGAAAATATATATATTATACTTGCATATCTATAATGCTCATCTTGATATGAAGTAACTGAATCCCTATTTATGAAAAAATTTATACCCTAAAATTATGATTTGTACCTCCTTTATGGAAAATACTTATTTGTATCCTAAAAGTACAAAACTGAGTCTTTTATCAGTCCTTCTGAGAAATGTTTCTTTTGTTAAGTTTTGTTGTATGTATACACTGCGTACAAAGTCATTGAAGTTGGACCTGAAACAATTATGAATTTGATCCTGTATGGTGAAATAGCATAGAATTTTGTTTTTAGCGTGTGGATCATAAATGATTCAAAAAGCTTTTGAAAACCCAACTTTTTGTGACTCACACATTGAACTAAACACATTTATGATTAGTTACAGCATATGCTTGACATGAATGATAAAGTAGAACATGCAACCTTTTATTTAAAAGGCCTTGATTAACAAGCTCCTGAGCTTTGCTGTGAATCATTTGACTTTTTAAAGCACTTCATTTAAAAGTAAGGCATCAAGTTTACAGAGCTTTGCTATTTAATAAATTAAATTATGTGTTTTCTGGTAACTAAGTTTAAGTGTCATGAATACTTCCTCTTGTAGAATTATGTTTTGACTGTGGGAAACCATACAGCTTTGCTTTAGGGAGACATAATATACAGCTTTACATGAGAAAATAGTGTGTCTTGAAATTATGTTAAAAGTTACTGCCCATTCGTGCTTCGAATCTGTTTTAAAGAATGTAAAGTGAGAAGCAAGTGGAAAAATATTATGTGAAGGGAATTTCTGTTTCTCTTTTACTGTAACCCGTACTATTTTGTGTTTCCCCTTCAAAGGTATCCATAATACAAAATAGCAAGAAAGCAAGTTTAAAATAATGTTTTTATATTTTTGTCTTGCATGTGCCAAATTTTTGTAGTTTCAAATATACAGTGATTCAGTAATTGCTCATAGTTTCATGCTCAAAATATTTCAGGAATTCAAAGAAGGTAGGAAAGCTAGTCACACAGCTCCTCAAGTTCTTTTCAGTCACAAAGAACCTCCAATGGAACTGGCAAACACTGATGCTAGAACAGGGGATAATATCGGATATATTACTTTTGGTTAGTTCATTTTGACAAACTTTATTCACCTTTTAAACTCGGTTGAAAAAATGTATGCATTAATTATTGCTAAATGAACCTTGATAGGCTAAAATGCTAACAGTAAAGACAGGTATTGTATTGTTTGATTGTTTGGTTTATCAAATAAAATAACTTGTCACATAGCATATATATTTCTCTGTTCACCTAGATTTTTCCCCATTTGCAGTTTAAACGAATAGTTAAAGAATGAGTAAAATTATTAATTAAATCTAATATGAATTTAAAACAATTAAAAATAAGCTATGGAAAATGAAATTAAATACTGGTATACAATCAAACTCATTTTTAACTAGTCAGCTTACCAATTATCTGATAGTGGATTTTGCATATATCATGTATTCCAACCTGAAATATTTCCATAAACATACAAAAAAATATTGTATTCAAAGTTTAAAACGCCAGCCATTTGTCTTTCTTAAAAGCTGAAAATTTTTTCTAATTCAAATCTTGTCAGTTTGAACTAAAGCCATTTATCTAGGTTGCATGTATTTTGCATAATTAAGAGCCATCTTCTAGTTATATTTACTCACATAAAAGCACACAAATGTTATGTATTCCACTTTAATGTACTAGTTATTTTTAGGAATAGAAATGCATTAAAAAATTCTTTACTTTCTTAACATTAAGTTTCACATAAAAATTAGTTTGATGTGTTTATTCCTACAAAACATATGCTTATTGTGAGTACACAGCTAATACTAATGTTTTTCCTTTTAGTCCTGTTTCCAAGACATACCAATAAGCAAGCAAGAGATAACACCATAAATCTAATTCATACATTCAGAGATTATCTACATTATCATATCAAATGCTCAAAAGTAAGTTGAATTCAATCTTGACATGTTTAGGTTTCGTAGGTTAAATACTTTTTGGTGTGTGATGCAAAACTATTTGAAGTTGAATTCAAGTTTGATGAATGCATTTTTCATTTATTTGAAATGTTTTTATTTTGATATAATTTTAACATTTTATTTTTTAGACTGAATTTTTCTTTCACAAATTTAATCATGTGTTACTACTAAAGCTGACTATGCAGATATTTTAGTGCATTCTGTATGTCTTTTCACACTTCATTATCTAGTGATTGCCAGGATTTTATTTATTTGTGCAGGAATGATGTCTGTACTATCAATGCTTTAAAGAAATCTTATATATATTACTAAATAATAACAGTGTCAACTTTTATAGTACTGAATTTATTTAAACTATCATTTAAAATTTTGTATGATCTTGTTTTATTTAGGCATACATTCATTCTCGTATGCGTGCCAAAACATCGGATTTCTTAAAAGTTTTGAATCGGGCGAGACCAGAACCTAAAACAGTAGAAAAGAAAACTATTAGGTAAAAATCTAACTCTTGACATAAATATTTAGAGTGAATAGTGTAGTGTCTATTTTAAAAGTAAGTTATTGTATGTATGTGTGTCCAAAGCTTAGACCATGTAATTCGTACTTTACTTGTCAAAGTAATTTAACAGAAATTTACTTTATTGGTAAAACAAGCAAATTATTTTTTAAATGTGGAATGTGTTACACTAATGCAACAAAGTCTTATGCTAGCAACGTTAGCATTTCTTTTTCACCTTTTTACATTATTGTATTTTATTACAAGTTCAGGATTGAATTTGATAAAAAAAATCCAATATTTTAAAGTAATAAACAGGAAACAGTTCTAACTCATGATTAAATTAATGTTTCTGTTGATATCTTTATTTAAAAAAAACTTTTTGAACCAAAATTTTTAGATTGAAAAGGTAAGTATTTTTTATGAAGAAAATACCAGGGGATCACATGTTTAAAAACTGATAAGAGCATATTTGTACAAGTATACTCTTGAGATTTTAAAATAGGTTCAAAAAATTATTTTGTTTTGGGCTTTTATTTCGACTTTCTAACCCCCTACTCCTTGTAAAATTAGAGTTAAAAATTAATTTTGAGTACAATTTGAAGCTTTTATATGGCCATTGTAATCCTCTACTGGTATTAAAGCTACTCCAGAAATTATTTGTGAGTAAAATCTGAGTTGTAGCATATTTATTAACCCTTGAAATGTTTAATGTGGGAATATTTCCTAATTTTATTAAATTATTGGAAATATTACATAAAGCTTATTTCTGTGCTCAGATGGCAAAATGCCATAAGTCTTTTTCTTTCAGTTTATGAGAAAACAAAAGTGGGAAAATTGTAATAAATCAAAAACCACAGAATCACACGTTGAATCTTAAAATTACTATCACGGAAAATTAAAAAAAAAATAACTTAAAACATTTTGCCATCTGAGCACAGATTTAATCTATTTATTAAGTAAAAGTGCAGTTAAAAATTAAAAACATTTCTGCAATCACATATAGGGATGATAAAGAAACTTTAATATTCATTAATCTGACATTAAAATACAGAATTTATTTTTCCAAATAAATCAGATTTTTTTTTTGTCGTGTTATATAATTAATATGTTGCTTAAAATGTGGAAATATTTTAATTGTACCATTTTTTCCTTCTGCAGTGGGCGAACTTTTGTACGGAATTGAGATGCATATATGTCTAAAGAAAAAATCAAATGTAAAATAATTCATTCCTTACGAGAATTATTAAAATCATTGGTGAAACCTGACTCATTTGTTAGAATGAATACAATTTGAGAAGTTTCTTCTTCATACAAGATCATTTGATTGGCTTTCTGGTGGTTCAAGTGCTAGGTCCGATGAGAGAATAACGAACAATTTCTGCATAATTTATCAAAAATGTTAATTGCTTGATGCTTTTTTAATTTTCTTTATTTCTATTCCCAATAAATATCTTTATTAATTTGCTATACAACTATAGAATAATTGTTTTATTGACAGTTTATGTAATTATGTAAGTTATTTCTATTAATAAATATCTTACATTTTTCTGTTATTATCTTCTGTTTCAGTATATCCTTTTTCATTATTGATATAGATTTTCAAAATCATACTTATTAAAGTTATTGGTAAAAAATTGTCTTAAGAAAATTCATACACTAAATTCTGTATTTTGATTATCCATACTTCTCAAGATCAGCTCGATCAAAATTTATTTTTATTCATGTCAAATATATTTGGTTAATTATTATGCACTACATTTCACAAAAACATTTAGGATGCATTACTTATTTATTGTCATTTAGGATGCATAACTATCTACTGAGATAAAGACAATTCTTGATTTTGAGAAGTCCAAGTATAGTTAACTTTAGGCAACAAACTGAATATATAGTGTAGTTTTAGTTTTGAATATAGTTTACACATGAGTAATATGTTTGGTTTGTATGGTTATGGACCAAATAATGCAACTCAGAACTCCATATTCATGTAACTCGAACATTTGATTTTAAGGGATTGGCAAAGAAACATTTGGCTGCAAGGGAACATTTTACTCCCATGAAAATACATCTACTTAAGCAGCATTTCTTTTATTGAGTACCTATGTAATTCTTTTTGTTTAACCCTTCTTTGCATAATGGTGGAAATTTCCATCATAACATTGAATGCCCAAAAATTATATAAAAGAACAAGTTCACTTTAAGTTGATCATGTCTGGATACCTTTTTAATGTCCATTGCATAAAAAAAAACCATAGCTGTCAAAAATAAGGAAGTGTCACTATCAGTAAAACGAGCTTGAAGTTGTCATTCCGCTGTTTGTTGTAGTTGCAATAAACGTATGATTTCGTTTTTAATTTTGTTTTATTATTGAGTTTCTATTGCTAAAAAAGTGAAAATGAGTGGAAGAAAGGTTTGTAACATGTGTTTCTGTTATTTTTAGAGCAATTTCTGAAAAAGTTTGCGTTTAATTTAAAAAATACCACATACCATCATATTGTTTTTTGCTAAATTTATACTATAAATATATACTAAGATTTTTTTAACCATTTTCCCTTTCATTTTGAACATGAATTATATCACCTTGATTTATTTCACCAATAAAGAAAAAATCATGCAAAGAAGGGTTAAGGATTGTTCCTAGGGCTAAAATAGTTTGATCATCTAAAAATTGCTGAAAGGTATCCAATAAAAATGCATTTATAATCCACTAGTCACCCGTAGCCTATTGGATAACAGCCAACGCCGTGATGTCACAGTCTCATTTAGGATCATTGTCACCTCATCATTCCGCCTCTTTGTCAAATACGGCCAAATTCGAATTGCAGAGATCCAATCGGCGTGACGTCACAATCTCTTGCGAAAATGTAAATATTTGAATGAAAAAATTTTTGTTAAAAGAAACTCAAATGTATCTCGTGTAAAATTTTCCACAGATTTCAAATCCCTTGAAATATTTAATCAATCTTGTTTGCTTTTCTTCACTGGATGTGTTTGAGTGCAGGAAATGGAATCTGATTTCTGAATCGCGAAGGTCATGGGAAAAATAATATGCAAGTTACAATTTAAAAATTATTATTTAAAGAAAATCATATTTTTAGGTATCAATCTACTGTGAAATTTTCCGTATATTTCAAATCCGTCGAAATTTGTACACTTTCTTTAACGATCTAGGAGATAGAAAAAGAACTATATAACTCCAGTTAAAACTTTTTGTTTTTTATCACCCACTAAAAAATCATTCCTCCGTAAAATGAAACGGAAAAATAAATTTAGAATCTGTCATTTATTCATGATTTTGCCACTCTGAAGAAAACAATCATTAAATTCATTTTAAAATGTTCTAGATTCGGGTTTCGCACAAAAATCGCCACAAAAAAAAAATGCCAGATTCGTCAGGACAGTACATGCAGACACTTCCCTTTTTTTTATAGTAGAGATACAGATTTTTTTTTTTTTACAGTTTTGCCCTATAAACAAAAATTACCTAAAAATGTTGATTTCCAGTTTTTGCAAAATTGGAAATGAATCAACTTTTTCCAATATAAAATTTTAACTTGCAGTTTCTCTGCCAAATTAGAAATCTATTTAATGTAAAATAATCCCTATTTAAATCAATAATGCAACTTCCATTTTCTGCCAGTTCCTGTGTAAAGTTTAAAGTGGAATTTTGCTATCAAAAATGTTTCATTGAATATGAATACTAGTTTACCAGTTTAAAATTAAAGCAGAACCAAAACCCATATGCTGATTTTAAAAATAATGACTTTCCAATCTGCCAATAAAGTTTTCCATTTCTATCCTTACACCATAGGAGCACACTAAATAAAATGCGTATATTTCAGTCTTGACATTTCACTAAGGGAAAAGTTTTTGCCAGACAGAATGGGAACTGGGAGAAATTTTTCAAAAAATGTAGAAAACCTTCGTTACCATTTTTGTAAAAATTACTAAAATGCATCCATGTTCTCACAATAATATTTAAAGCAGCTTAGTTTTGTAAGAAACGTTTTTATTTACTCAAATAACATTTCAGTCTTGCCAAAAGAAAAAACGGCCGTCGAAATCTTAGCCCTAGTCTTTTACATGTTTCACACTGGCCTGACTTTCAGTTGTTAAGGATGCATTAATTGACTAGATGTTTGCTAAAATAACATACCTTACAAAAATTTTGAAAGCCTTAGTTTTTACCAGAACTTGGCATGTTTTACCTGTATTTAAAAACAAAGGTCAATGATACTTGTTCAAGTTAAGATGTCATCTGAATTGGATGACTGCAATTAGGAAGCAGGATTTAACAACGAAGTTTAGATTCATTTTAATATTCAAAACTAGGTAGACTTGTAAAACTAGTATATTTCCCAGAGTCTAATAGTATTTTAATGTTTAAAAAATGTATTTAATATTCACATGTAATTTACATTTCCTAATGATAAAAAGCCGACCAACCGGTATAGTGGTTAAGGTGTTAGCCTCTAGATCGGAAGATTCCTGGTTCGAATCCGGGTCCGGGCATGGATGTTTGTAAACGTATGGTGTAGAGGCGGCTGGTGCACCTTAAATCTGTCGTGGCCGAAAGTCCTCACGTTGGGTTTGCGTGGAAGTTTGGAGAGTGGGGTGCCAACTCAGGTGTTGCTTCGTCATCTCACCGTGGTTCAAAATTACGAGGTGTTGTCCTCGAATCTTTCCCTTAAGGGACTGATTCCGGACCGTCGTCAATAGCCCGTTGTGTTGCTCTAGTACGACGTTAACTAAAATTACCATTACCTAATGATAAAAGCAAATCACAAATACTTGCAACAAAGTTAAATTTCCACTGACTAATTTGGCTGTTAGAACGCTGCTTGGATTAATCAAAAAACAACCCATTGTCAGCTTCAATAAAAAAAAAAAAAAGCTAATTAAATTTTCAGGACATTCAGAAATCTTTGTGTTGAAAGTTTTTGGAGCATTTGTTCAGTCAACAGGTATTGAAAAATCGAATTTTCCCATAATTTTAGTTTTTAAATATATTTTTCTTTGCTTAGTATTACCATCACTAAACTATACCACGATCTTATAAATAATTCCCAATATTGTACTTCCATTTTTACAGATATACCAGACAAAATCAAATTAGTAGCAAAATTTCTATTTTCGTCGAACTCTCAGATTTAGCTGGTGACTGCAATTAAATAATAATTTTTTTGAAGAATGTAACGATATGAAATGTTTAAATTTGGGTAATACTAAAATATAGGTTGCAAGCAGTCTACTTAATGCTAATAAATCTGAATTTATGTGGCCTTGAACTTAAATGTGAACAATTAACAAAACCGATTTCTGAAACTTAATGATTTGAAGCTGTTCAAAACAACATGTGACCTATTTAAAAAGGGATTTTCATCGTAATTGATGAGATGTCAGCCTCAACCAATTAGTTTATTCTACACCTATATACACAACAGGGTATGTCCACTTTTATTTTCAGTACTTTAATTAACGTCACACTGGAGTAACACAATGGGCTATTCTTTTATTTTCAGTAAATGATTGCATAATCCTCCTCTAGATGGCAGCACGACAAGCATCGTCTATTAAACTACGTAATACTTACTGGCACCGTGCCAGCCAAATGATGGGTTGCATAACAATATGTGTAGGAGGGGACTATCCGGAAAATACCGTACGGGGGTGCGGTGGGTGAGTCACGTGCGTAGTCTGGGTATCCTTCCTCCTCAACCTGTGCACAGAAACGGCAACTTTACCTCCGCGCTTAATTACTGCTGTTACTGATTACGAGGGACCGTAAATTTACATGGCAAAAATGTCGCCCCGGGGTCCGTTTCGAATATGTAGTGGCGGGGACCCGTTATGGTGTGGGAGTGCACGTCGGGTAATGGGACTTTGCCCTAGCCGATTTATTATTGCAGTATCGTTTGCTGATATTGCATGGCTACGTTCGGACCGGCAATTTCTGTTAATGGTGTACCATAAATTTTGGAGAGCTCTGAGATTTTCTGTTGGCAGAAAAATCCCCGTTTGCTTTTTCTCCTGCTTTCCGATTCCAACTGTTTTCAGATTGAAACGTCTGGAGTAAGATGCATGGTATTTACGCAGCTGCTTGCCATTCTGATAAGATAGTAGTTCCTCGAACACATGTCGTGCAACAGTTTAGCTGTCACAATACTCATACTGTACACTTAGAGGCGATTAATTCTGAGGAAGTTATCTAGATTATGTATGGCCATCTTAAAAATCACTGAAAATTAAACTAGAAACATTTTCTGCGCTTTCATGTCACTGAAACAAGTTTAACAAGTGGAAAGACTCGTAAATGATATTTCGTAGTAAGTTCAAATTGAATAGGATTAAAACATAAAACAATTAAATTTCTCAGCGTGTTAAATTATTTCCTTTTCAGCGTAACATTATTTTCCTTCTCTGACTGAGCAATCATTCATGTGACCCATGACCCCCCTATAGCTGGACTTTTGCGGTTTACTCTGTATCATATGACCATGCCAAACTATTGACGACACATTAATGTAATTAAAACTAGGACGAGGTGTGTATATGTAGTCCATGAGAGGGGATTTTCATTGTGAACAAACCAGATGGAAAATGAAAATTTTACTTCCATTACATAAATTCTCTCGTGTTATAAGCATCGTGGTTTCTTTAAAATGAAGTTAATCGCCGTTTTAGCCACGTGGAGTATTGACCAATCAACTATTGTTTATTGATTCGAGAATCATTCTGAGGAATTTTTATTGGCGACGTGCTAAAATTGCATCCGAAAAACAATTTGAAGTGACATCACGAAAATAATATGTACAGAAAAGACGTCCCGCCGCTGAAACATTGCAGCCCACCTACATTTAGTTTGACAGAAAAAAAACCTGTCATATGAAATAAAACTTGTTAAATAAAATTATTGGTAAATGGATCAGTGGATGGATTGTCTCTTCGGTACTAGCTTAATTGGTTCAGAGAAATACACAATCTGTGAGCAGGACGCAGCTTTGAGTTAGTAATGTAATCCAAGTAGTTCACGTGATGATGAAATGTGGCTTGCAATTGCTAAATGGCGCTTCCTCCATGTTGACTAAACAGGATGATTCAGGATGGATGTTACAGTGATTATATTTCTCAATAGTTTCATCTAGAATCATATTTTCGATACGAAAAAGTTCTGTTCAAAGCGTACAGATGTTATATTTAATAAAAAAGTTTGTATATGTATAAAAATGTGAAATTTAACTTTTAATAAAAACATATTTTCATGAAACTTCTAACTGGAAAGATACATTCTTAAGTCTAAGTGAAAGATAAAAAATTTTATTTTAAAGCGAAATTATAAGAATTCTAATATTATGACTTAAACATTAAAGTTGCTTTGTTGGCGATCGTTTTGAGGGAAGGAAAATATCTTTGTTAGGAAACTGGTAAATTAACCATTATTAATTAATGTCATTTTCAGTGATTCATAACGCTGACAGCAATCTAATCAAAATCGAACGAAAATGTTTCCTTGCAGATTCTTTGTAGAGTATCTGAACAAAAAATTAAATTTCGTATTTTTTCAGCAACTTCTTGTAAAATGAATTTTTTAAACATCTATGCATGCTTTGAAGATTGGAAGTACATTTATAGGAACCACTGCCAGTTAAAATAAAATCATCATCGTAGTATTCTGAATGACTGAATAAGAGCTAAATGTCGGGTCATACGAACTATCATGTGATGAACATATTTGGGATTGATGTTATTAGTATTCCACGAAGAATAGATTCATTGACAGATGCGCATCTTATTTTGAATTAATATATTTCTTACAGTATATTTGCCAAAAATTAAAGCATCACAATACATATAATTAAGATTATTCAGTTATTCTTTTGTTGAGACGTTCCTTAACAAATTAAAATTCAAAAAGAGTTTATCTCAGCTAATATTTTCCTTACAGATGTAAACTTTTTTCTTCGTATCTTAGAGATATAAATGACAAAAAGAAAATAAAGCAAAATGGCGCGAATTCTGGAATAACGCTGGTGTATAACGGCCTCTTTTTCTTTTCCAGCGGGTACTGAATGACTTTATATGTTTCAGAAAAGTCCCAGAAAGTGGTCATTTGTACTGCGAAAGCTAAAATATACCACATTGCCACTCAAGAATAATTGTACAGATTCCACCTTGCTGATTCAGATAAGTGTCTTGTTTTCCTGAAGGACAAAGAAACATTGGAACACATTTTATTCTGTATCACAGAAAGTTTTTGGAGGAATTTTAACTGAACTAACTCAATCCATAGTTCCTATATTTTAAAAATTTGTATATTGTATTTGATGTTTGTTGCGTGTAGCAAGGTTGGTAGAAAATTATTGTCGCACTGGAACAACACACGGCTATTGGCGATGGTTCGGGATCAATTCCGAAAGGAAAGATCCAAAGACAACGCCTCGTAATTTTGAAGCACGGTCAGATGACAAGAACAACGCTTGAGCTTGTACTCTCACTCTCCAAACTTTCATACTACGTCAACGCGAGGACATTTGAGGCCACTACAGATTTAACGTAATTCACACCTCCCCCTTATACATGACGTTCTTTGGTTGGATTCGAACTCGTAATCGTCCAGTTTTGTAATGTCAGATAGATAAATGATTAATTACTCCAAAATGTAAAATTACGATATTAACGTTACTGTGACATAAATTGTATGCGTCAGAGGTCATTTAGCAATTTTTTCCCTAATTTTAAAATACCGATATTTTATTACCTAATTATCAATTCCTGATATTAAATAACCTATTGATCGCTTATCCATCTAGATTACTTTCTACAGATGATGTGTGAAGCCTTCTATAAGAAATCCTATCAGTTGGATCAGAGAACTTTCCAGGTTTCCACAACCCTCTCAAACACGATTAATGGAATTCGAGGGTTCTGCAACGTGTCATTACCGGGCCTGTTCTTCGATCGATCGGATATCGATTGTATTGAAGCACATCAGTCGGCATTCCTTTTCTTGTATGTGGCCCTTTCCGTTGAACAAATCCTTTTCATATTTTATGTGTTCATTACATTGCTTAGAATTTGTTTGTGACAAAACACTTTGAAACCTAGGACCAGTTTGGGGTTGATGACCATCTACGTGTAAGATCTAACTATCATTCCTCATCGACGTGGATCTCCAAATAGATTCATATCCTAACCCAACCTATACCAGTTGGATTTTATGACAGTTCAAATAGTTAACAGAGGTTTCAAATTTTTTTTAATATTTTATATATTTACTTCAGTAATTCAGTTTTCTGATTCAAAGCACTCTTGGCATGTATTCCTCGGCGTCATTTTTTAATTGTGAACTGCATACCTTGCAAACATCATATTTTTAAAGTTGAGAGAACATATGATCGTTTTCGTGGTTATCAAATAGATTTACGGTCATGTTTATGTTACCATTATGAGTTCTGATACGACTTCTTAATTTTACGTTAATGTTTGTGGCATTATTTTCATGTTTAATTTTCATTGTGAATGGATCTTTAGAATTATAACACTATAATTAACGATACCACATTCGCAAATTCATCGCAGAACAATATTAAGCTATATTTTAATATTGTTCTTTAAAGTGCGGCATCCGGCGTGCTAGGGTAATGGTAATGGTAATTTTAGGTAACGTCGAACAAGATCAACACAACGGGCTATTGACGACCGTCCGGGATCAGTCCCTTAAGGAAGCGATCCCGGCGTGCTAGCGATTTTGCTGCTTGAAAGCATGCAGATACAGCACACTCGATAGAGGCTGTCTTACCTCAGCCCCTAATTTACCAGCGTCCTACAAAATAGTAATTTTTCATCTTTCACGTACTAATTTTTATTATTTTTATTCCTTGTGAAAAAAAAAATTTATTTAATGCTTATCCTCAAATGAAATAATTAATTGTTAGGTCTTGAAATAGCCTTGAATTTTCTTATGTAAAAGCCCTGATTCTTGTGAGTCAACATTTTGACCATATGTATTTACCCACTTCTTTCGATTCCTCCGTGGGTAACTTCTGAATAGCAAATGAGATAAACAGCTTATCATCAGACAATAACAAGGGTGACAATGACAAGGGTACAATCAAAAATTCACGGGTGTGTAATGCTTAGATAGTTAATGAGTAATCAGTATAGAATACAAATATGGTTTCTGAAATAACTTTCTAAAAATAACTGCATGGTAGAGGGGAATTCGATAGGATGTATTGGAATCAAATGTACGTACGGATTAAAGCAATTAAAATCGCAAGCTAGTTTTCCAACTATCTTCACTGTCATATGCTTGAACTGTAGTTTGATTATCCTACGACTTTCTAACCTGAAGAACTAATGAATGTCGAACTAATAAAGTTATTAAGAAAGCTTTTATCGAAATATTTTTCTACTTTTGAAAAATCTAAGAAATCCCAAATGGTAACCATATAAATGAATATGGGATATTACATTTTAGTGTTTAATCAATCATACGCATTTCATTGTTAATTTTAACTATTCATATTTTTCTAAATTGTTTTCCCCTGTTATTTCTAATTTTTCCTCCGTAATTTTTCAAAATTTTTTTCCTCTGTAAAAATATAAATATTTCTTCAAAATCATAGTCCTTCCAAATTAATATTTCAGCCTCATCTGCCGTAGAAGGGCAGACATTTAATTTCTTTCAGACCGTTGGCATTGACTGAATGCTAAAAACGTGCATCCTTTGAATAATTTTTTTAAACATTATTTATAGGAGTCGTTGATGATACAGACATTATGTAAATTATTTACTGCCAGATCTTTCCGACATTTTTGAATTATGATTATTTAAATCATGTTATTTCCTATTCAAATTTTAAATTTGATATAGTAAAATAAGATGTAGTTTTGAATTTCACAGAGCCTTGGTTTTTTATCCAATAATGTAAAGTGAACCAAAGTTAACACCAGACTATGAAAAGCATTGATTCGCTCCTTTATTTTTCTTAATTTCATAAAAATTGAAACTAAGTTTGTACTATTTTATTAGTGTATTTATCCATAAAAAAAAATTATAAAAAAAATAAATAAAATAAAAAATGTAACTTGAAAATTTACTTACATTTTGAATATGTATAAAATGTAAAAAGCAATAATAGAAAAATGTGCAGAACATTGTGTGCTCAATAACTTTAAAAATAAATCATAAAATTCAAAATATTTTTTTAGATGGGAATCCTTAAATATTGTATAAATTTATACAATATTTATGTGGTATTACATTTCTAAAGTAACGTCATATTTTTTTCAAAGAGCGGGGTTAAAAAAGTTGCTTCAAGTAGTTAAGTACTGAAAGTAATGAAGTTTACATTGTTACCATCTCCTAGTGCAAAACATTTGATACTAGTATGATAGTTTCGTATGCCATACAATTGTTATGTTTTTCCTTGAAAATTGTCAACTAAAATCTGCACGTTCAAATCCTACTAAAAGTACGCAGTTGTTCATTACGTTTTACACTTTTTCGAATTTGAATATATTTTAGTAAGAATTTTTTAAACATTTAGGGTGGGTCAGTTTTTGTCAGAATACATAAAATATTCGAGAGTATGCATATTGTAAATTACACGTGTCATTTAAAAGCAAATGTATTTCTCACAATTAACGTTTTTACATTTGGAAAAAAAAAAAAAAGCGTTTAAGGGGGTAGGGGCACGAACCAGAATCCGTATCTCAGTAATGTTAAAAACAGACATTTTTAAGGAACATTTAAAAAATTTCTATTGATTATATGTCTCTAAATTTTTTACTGTATATTGCCTGGACTATAATACATACTTTAACCAAGGCTTTTATAATTTCAATGTCACATGATTTTTAAAAAATTTTTTATGTGGAACTATGTATGTTTTTTCTGAAAAACACTGAAATTTCAACATATTTAATCTTGTAAATTTACTCTGAATTAATTTTTTTGAAATCCCATTGGTTAAAGTATGTAACAAAGTATCTTTATCAAGTACGCAAAGTTTTAAGTTGCTAAGTTCAGTGGTTTTTGAGAAAATGTTCCTTATATGGCGAAAAACATGGTTTTGAGAAAAACAGTTTTAAAGGAAACACTTATTTGTATACAATTAATACCAGCACCGTATCTTGGATTTTTTGTTTCATCTTATAGATTATCTTCTAATCTACAATTCTGTTGCCTCGTTTTTATTCTTGCGTCTTTAATATTTGTTTAAATGTCACGTAATCTATTATTTTCGTAATCTATTCTGATCAGCTGCCTTCATCGCCCGAGCTGTGTAGTCCAGGAGAAATACCTAATGTCGAAATAACATTACATTTTGTAATGTTCTCCTTGTTATATGAGGCAATAGTTTTATTGTCCCACTTTTTAATGTTTATAATTGTAAAAAAAAAAAAAAAAAAAACATTTTTCGGTAACCGGGACCAGATAATACTACTTACACTCTCATTGCAGTTTTAAGTTTTGCCGTGTAAGTATTTGGCAAACAGATCAGGATCTGCCAAGTCTCTATAAATATATTTAAAGTAATTTATAACATCTGCTGATAATGTGTTTTGTGGTCCCTAAAGCCTAAAAATTGTTAAAAACCGTCACCTAAAAATTTCGAGTACCGCAGACCATGCAAAATTTGCGAGAGCTGAAAAATTTTAATCACACCAGAAACTTTCATACTACAGCTATTTCCAAAATAGTTGGCACTACATCGATTACTAAAACGTGGCATTGTTTATTTACTTAAAATACTATGCATTAAACAAAAAATAACACAATAAGCTAAACTAAAACGATATTCAAACAACAATTGCCGAAATAAAATCAAAGTTAGAAGCAAATACTTGAAACTAGCATGAAAACAGCATGCTTTAAAATAAAAACACGAGAGTTAATTGAATTCATTTCTTCTTCTAGACGTTGTCACTCATACAATTAAAAATAAGTGTTTAAAAAAGAAAATGGGAGGCTTAGAAAGCAGTAAGATGTTTGTTTTGGTAGGAGTAGACGTGGCACTCAGCATTTGACGGATCGTAAACAATTTTTAAAAAAATATTAAAAAATACTTCTGTTATAGCGAGAGAAATAATTTTAACACCATTAAAAGCACAAAAGTCCATAGTTTTCAAATATGCAAAAATTGAAAAATGGGTTTTTTGGTCGAAAAGTGTGCCCCTACCCCCTTAATGGAGTTATTTTTGTAGTACATTTTGTTTATCCAAAACAACAAATTAAGTCATGCAAACTGCGCGCTTAAGAAGTAAAGAAATAAAGACGCACGTAAAACAATGAATGTCTGATTTTCTTCCTCTACCAGTAAAAAGCTTGATATTTAAGCTAACTAATCACGCAAACGATTAATGCTGTCTTAATGCTAATCATTTCAAAACTGCACATTCTTAAATTGTATTTGGCATTGCGACAAAGGTACCCTAGTGCATGATTACCTAGATTGATTAAACTTGAATATGTCGAGAAAAATCAGAACTTGTGTTTGAAAATGTATTTCTATTGATGGAAAATTCATCAAAAGTTTAGTTTATAAGATCTCATGGGGATTAGAGATCAATGAGAATCTATCCACAGAAAAACACAGTTTCGAAATCAGCATTAAATCATTAGGAAAATGTCTTTTTCAAATCGGTCAAGAGTCGAAATTCCTCATAATTTTCAGAAACGGTGCAGCGAAAGAATTTTATTTTAGATTATTTATGTACTTCATATATACCTGTTTTCTCAAAGGATTAACATCTATCGTGCTAAAATTCAGTGCTAAGCTTGAAAAATTATATACAGGAATGTCTTTTATTAAATTCCTTTCAAAAGACCGTGTTTATAGTGAATCCAATTAAATAGTTTTTTATTTATACATTTTTGAGACTGTTTTTTAAAATAATCAATTCATTTCATCCAAATTAATATTCTGAGAAACATAATTTTATCTTATAATAATTACATGCATAGCTGATAATAAGTTTTTGTAGCTATGATCATAATTTGTTACACGAGCCCTAGATACACCTAGACTAACGGCTTAAAATGGATTGAGAATCAATATCAATATCCATGCTCAGACCTGGATTCAAGCCCAGAGCCGAGAACCAAAGCGAAAACCGCTCGGATGCGATGAAAAAATTTTAAATCTTGTAATTTTTGTTAATCATAATCGATATTTTTAGGTCTCGTTCAATAAAACTTTTCAAAGAACGCTAAAATCCACCTAATTTTACTGAAAGTAATCTAATGTGTAATATTGGTAGGCAGTTGAATTAACTTCGCATTATAGCAACTAGGGATGCGACATCGATAGCAAAACATCGATGTTCAAAATTAAAATATCGATCTTGATAATACATCTTCCCAAAACCATCAATGTTTTTAAAATTCAGTGTATTTAAACTTTTTTCCCCATTTCTTAAAACTGGTTTAGCAACTAGTGATGCGACATCGGCTCCAATACATCGATGTTTTTTTCTAAAACATCAATGTTTAGAAAACATCTATATCGATGTCGCATCCCTACTTTTCAGATCCTTCATCCTTGGTCACTTTTGTCTAAAAGTATGTTCAATTCGCTAATTATAAAAGTTATGCTATTTGGTAATTTTTTAAATTTTTACAACGGTACTTTTTTTTATTTAAAAATAAAACATCGACAACGTAAAAACATCGACAAATATAAACATCGATGTTACAAAAACATCGACCCCAATACATCGATGTTTTTTTTTTAAACATCGACATCGATGTCGCATCCCTAATAGCAACACAACGTACTACTGGCGTCTGTCCGGGATCAATCCCGAAAGGAAAGGGCCGTGGACACCATACACTTTTAAACCAGCGTCAGAAATGAGATTAACAACTGATCTGGCACCCCATCCTCCAAACTTGCACACCATGCCAAATATATTTGCGACCACGACTAATTTAACGTGTACCAGTCCCCATATACACGACGGTCTTTGGTTGGATCTAGTTTTGAACACGCAACTCTCCGGTTACTATTCCGCTACTCTTTCAAGAAGGCAACCGCTGTGTAATAATGGAAAATTTAAGAAAAAACTTAAATTGAGTGTGGAGAGATGTTTCAAATTTGGAAAATACAATTATGAATTTAAGTTTAGTGGGCAAGAGATAGGCGTTCAAACGGATCCTAGCTATCACTTGATCTTTGTTTTCAAATTCATCTTAAAAGTTAACATTCGACTTTAGATTAGTACCGTTATTTGTAGCAAAAAAACTCAGACTATCATACAAGGGAAAAATGTTTTTTTCTAACTTTCGGTCCGATTTGTTACATTTTTGAGGTCACCGTTTCCTTTGAGATAAATCACTTAGAATTTGAGACGCACCAGGAACTCAATAAGTAACTTCTCCAGACAAAACACAGAACCAGACTTGGCTCGCGAGATGGATTCTAAAATAGGCCGCTTGGAAGAAATCCAAAAAGGTAAGTGCAAACACTTACGTATGTAGGATACGATGGGCTTTTCAATGAATCAAATAAAAACTAGCTTGAATCATTCTTCCCAAATATAGGGAAATGCCAAAAATACCCAGTTGTTCAATAAGTAGAATAATCATTATGATTTAGATTATTTTAATTTCCTAAAATATTATTGCCTCGACGTTATCCTGTGTTTAGCGCAGCCTTGCCAAATGTGGCCTCTGTGTAACAAAACTTAACCCAACCAACCTAATATACCTAAATACCAACCTAGATATAGTACCTAAATATCAACTACCAATCTTTATATCTAAATACCTACCAACCTAGTATACTTAAATAGTGATATTCAAACTAAGTTCCACTGAATCCTGTGACTCCATGAAATAATTTTTAGATTCCCACAATTTTGTGGAAATTTTTATTACATTGGGATTTTTTCCATTTTGCTACGTTTTTATTTCAATTTTTACTGCATTTTTATGTTATTTTTCATTTTTCGGCAATCGTATTTAAAATTATGTTCAAAGAGTTTTAAAAATAGAATGAACACTTAAATATTCATACTGTGTTATAAATGAAGGATTCAGTACTTTTCAATCGATCCAGTTGTTTCAAATGAATCGTAAAATAATCGTTCATTGTAGATTCATTTTAGGGATTAGTCGTTATCCTGGATTTAATCGATTCTATTTATGCTCATTTAACTAATTTTTACACCAAGGACCCTTTATTATTTTATTTTTTCACCAAGTGTGTATAAAAACTTCAAATTTCGATACTTTTTTATTCTATTTTTTTCATATCCTAGATCTTCTATTTATTTTTTACTGGTCTTATATACTGGTCACTGAGGGCATTATTCTTTCAAAGGCCATTCCTAAGATGTAATTTTATGTTAACTGGTTTAACACAAACATTATCATCACATCTCAGTAACGTTAGATTTTATAAAAGAAAGCTGTTATCAAGCATTTATTTAAAAAGTAATTTTCTGGATGTACTTCGCGATACTTTTTTTATTATATTCTATTTCATATTCTAGATCTTCTATTTATTTTTTATTCGTTCCCATTCTTCGTTCTCCTGGTTCCCTAACTGACGTTATGATAAAGGAGCATTGCTTTTAATGATTTATCGACAGTTTTCAGACTATTGACGTATTCAGACATATTTTACGCAAGTGGCTGACGACACCCATTGTCTCTCATATAACTAACTACGGCGTGTATTTTTCATAGCTTTTTAATTCCAAAATCATTTTGTGGAGAATTAGGCTCTGTGTACTTCCCTGGATATATTCCTATTCTTGATGAGTGCATAATATTATGTAAGTTATAAGAGAAAAAAAATATGCATATTCAAAGGTATCTTTTATAATATTGGCGGAAAGAGCCGACAAAGAGCTAATATGTATGAAAGTAATAGTATGGGAAAATTTATTGCCATGTTTATTTAAAGTTGAAAACAAACTGCTTCCGTTTTTCGGTGACCCTCTCTTTTTTTCTGATTACGTGCTAGTGCCATGTCCAACCCATCAGTCAGGAATAGTCCTGATTCTTTCAGATCGGTATAAAAAAAAACTTTCTGGTTTGAAAAGTCACTTCCTCTTCTATGCATTTAAGAAGAAATATTTGCTTTCCTTTCTAAAGCTGCCGAAACAAATAAAAGTAAATGTATTTGAATCAAAAAGATGTATTTAAGAACCGATGCGATGTATTAAAATATATTGATTGTTAATTTTTTGCTATTCAATTTCTGTTTTGAAAAATTACTTTCTGTGTCGTTAAAGCATGTTATTGAAAACGATGCTTCTAAAGTAAAACCTACTTTTAATCTAATTTTTATGTACATTAATTTTTGGAATCGAATGTTTCTGTATATCTAATTTCTACGAGTATTTTTAAATCCAAAGAAATGTAGTTACTGTTTTTTAAATGCTTTTGATGCGTTTGTTTGACCGATGATTTACTTTTATTTATTGTTATTTTCTTGCTTAGATAATATTCCTCTAAGAAACCTTTGAGATTCGTGCTTTTTTCTTCGGTGTATTGATACTTTTTGTTGTTTTCGTTATGTTCACTGCATGTGTTTTAATAAATGCTCATATTGATAAAAGTTTTAATACTTTAGGTCAGGCCTCGAAATATATTTTTTAATACAGGTGCACAAGGTGCACCTAAGTTTTTAAATTAGGTACACAGGTGCGCCTAGCGGGAAAAAATTAGGTGCACAATTTTATTTTCACGTGCACAGTGCACCTGTGCACCCGGGTATTTCGAGCCCTGCTTTAGGTTTTACTTGGAAGACGAAACTTTAGTGGTTTCATCCACGTCGCATCCTTAGAGGGCAAATAAATTAATTTCTAGTCCTACTTTTTATTCTTTTGGTGATTTTTGTCTGTACACTCGTTTATATTTGGTGTACCTTTTGTATTTTTCTTTACCACACATAATATGCGAATTTTATACAATGTATTTCTTTAAATCGCGTAGTAAAAATGGGAGCTTTTTTCCTGAATATACCACAGATTTCTAATTATTTTCTTTGCCTACTTCTTGTACTTGAGAACCTTGATTTTGGGAACTTCAAGACCTACGCTAAATTGACCCGCAGTTATTTTGAAACAACTTCAAAATATGACACTTAAAGAGCTTTCGGTGTCAGTTTTTGTTTGTCTAAAGCTGATATGAAAAGTACTCTTATCGTCAAGAAAAGTAAGAGTAGAACCACTGATAAAAAAAGGTTTGTCTTGATCAAGTAAGAAGCTAGTAATAAAATATAATATCAATGGAAAATTCTACAAAAAACGCCGAATGACAACAAAATGATGTAAAGTTTGCAATGCAATTGACACACAGGAGAAACTTGAGTTTTTAAAGTAACAATACTTAAAATAAGAGACTGTATACTTAAGCTATGCTAGTTTGATACACATATATGGAATATAATTACAATATAAATACTACGAAGCTCAGTAATCAAAAACTAGGTAATATTTCATAAAATATTCTTCGTAGCACAGACATTCTACTTAAGATTTTCATTCGCATTTAATACCATGAATTAATTTTTTCTTTTATTTACATTTTCAACGTAGGATCGCCTTACTTGTTATTTCCTAAAAGTAAGGAGTTAAGCTAAGTATTAGCTGTATGATAGTGTATACATTTGATGTAAATTCACACTAAGCATTCTTTTGATACTGTTAAATATGTTTTGCAACTGTTCGACCTCACATGGAATTAGGAGAAAAATAAGGAATCGACATCATATGAAATGAAATTTTATTTAATTAATGCATACAAAACAATGTAGAAGTTATAATGAAAGTAGAAGACTAAAAATTCTTTCGCTGTTATGAAAAACAAAATCTTAAAAATAAATAAAATACTTTGAATATTATGAAATTAAAGAGGGACATGTCTATCCCTACTAAATCTGTGGACGAAGATTCATTTTAAATGAAGAGGAACTTGTTTTTACACACAATCCTATGACAGAACTATAATTTCGAACTTCCCCGTCACATATACACACTTAAGTGTTTGGAATTGTTTTTTAAGCAAGCACTTTATTCAAAAACCAATTACATCTCTCGGGGTCTTTAATTATGTCTCCCGAGCCCAGCATTTTTTGTACTCGTGCATCTGTTCGTCAGTCCGGAAGGATATATGAAGGGAAAGGAGGGTAACAGAAGAGAAAGAGGGAAATTATGCTGACAAAAAGATTACGCGGCCTTAAACGAAGGGAGGGAAAAAAAATTGAAGGCTTCAATCTTTTTGTCAAGCCCGTGGGTCGGATGGAATGCAATTATGTCCAGTAGGAAGAGCGTTCAATGGCATGGACGTATGGGGCTCAATCTACGTTAATTTTTCTTCTGCTTCACTTTTTTTCTAATGCCGTTTTCCCTTTCCTGAGGGTCGGGGAAGCCTAGTTTCCCCTTTCGCTCTTATCCGACTCTCTCCTGCCTGTGTGAGTGACAGGGATTTTTTTTTCCTTCCCTCGCCAAATACAAGACCACCAATCAAGCCATTTTTGGTCTCTCTGCTACGATAAATCTAAATCCGAGGTAACAAGGACATTAACCCCTTGGTTGCCCTCGGAAATTCCAATATTTTATGGTTAGGATTCTCAGAGACCTTTAGTACAAATGTAAGGATTGTTTGATTCAGGTTGTTGCTCTGTAGTCCTTTTATGTCACGCAAGGACGCATTAAAACGAGCCCTTGGGCTGCATATGGCTAAAGCTCGGGTTCAACAAGAAGGCGGTCAACCTTGTGTCAGTTAATTTTTGGAAAAATGTGAAAAGTCGTTAGGAAAGATGCCATGCAAGAAAGCCTGGCGATTGCTGTGGATGGTTCCCCCACCCTTGGTTGCCCTCGGAAATTCCAATATTTTATGGTTAGGATTCTCAGACACCTTTAGTACAAATGTACGGATTGTTTGTTTCAGGCTGTTGCTCTGTAGTCCTTTTATGTCACGCAAGGACGCATTAAAACGAGCCCTTTGGCTGCATATGGGTAAAGCTCGGGTTCAACAAGAAGGCGGTCAACCTTGTGTCAGTTAATTTTTGGAAAAATGTGAAAAGTCGTTAGGAAAGATGCCATGCAAGAAAGCCTGGCGATTGCTGTGGATGGTTCCCCCACCCTTGGTTGCCCTCGGAAATTCCAATATTTTATGGTTAGGATTCTCAGACACCTTTAGTACAAATGTACGGATTGTTTGTTTCAGGTTGTTGCTCTGTAGTCCTTTTATGTCACGCAAGGACGCATTAAAACGAGCCCTTTGGCTGCATATGGGTAAAGCTCGGGTTCAACAAGAAGGCGGTCAACCTTGTGTCAGTTAACTTTTGGGAAAATGTGAAAAGTCGTTAGGAAAGATGCCATGCAAGAAAGCCTGGCGATTGCTGTGGATGGTTCCCCCACGCACACCAACTCGTCGTTATCATTGCTATAGCTTTTGGCACCGGATGAAAACCTTGGAACCAGAATCCTCGCCAATGATGTTAATTATAGTCCATTTGTCCGTCTGTTTGTCTATTGTTTACGTTTCACCATATCACTTATTTTGAAGAATAGTCTCATTCAAATCCAAGTGGGCCGACTCACGGGAGCCCGACTTCTGTGAAATGCACAAACAAAATTAAATGTCCCCAAAACAAACAACCGTATGGTGTTTACCCCTATAATTTTCTCAAGTATGCGCGAGGCAATGTAATTAGCATGATGTTTTCTTGATCACATTTCTCGGTCTTTTTTCAGGAGACACATCTCCCTAATAATGAGTAATAAATTGCGCATCACTAGACAACGCTTAACCACTTGGTGTTGTTTTGAACAGGTGATATGCGTACCGTCTGTTCAAGACCGCTTTTCTTTGCCTTAAAATGTTAACATTAACTCTACGATTGGTTAATAAATTCAGTGTTTCCCATTTGTGAAATAAATTTTAATAATTCTTAGATTTCTCCAAAGAATATTGATGAATATACCAAAGAGGGGGGGGGGGACTTTTCGACTCCAGTGGATTGTGGATTGTGTGTGTGTTTCAGCGGCAGTTTTATTTCAAAGGTAATAATTGTGTGCAAATGGCAAAAACAGTAAATCAAAAGTATGCGAAACAATAAGTAAGTAACGTAAATTAGTGGCGTTAGTCAGTTCTATCATCTGCTTACAAATGAATGTCAACATCTCTACCAGAAAGAATGGAATTTGGTAGAGGGGCTTATGACAGTCATTGGTAATTGGTTGGTCAACTCACTTTGTAACTTTTGAATACTTAAGCTTATTTGATTTAGGCCTTTGATCTTTGCCTTAAAATGTTAACATTAACTCTACGATTGGTTAATAAATTCAGTTTTTCCCATTTGTGAAATAAATTTTAATAATTCTTAGACTTCTCCAAAGAATATTGATGAATATACCAAAGACTGGGGGGACTTTTCGACTCCAGTGGATTGTGGATTGTGTGTGTGTTTCAGCAGCAGTTTTATTTCATAGGTAATAATTGTGTGCAAATGGCATAAACGACGCAAAACAGTAAATCAAAGTATGCGAAACAATAAGTAAATAACGTAAATTAGTGGCGTTAGTCAGTTCTGTCATCTGCTTACAAATGAATGTCAACATCTCTACCAGAAAGAATGGAATTTGGTAGAGGGGCTTATGACAGTCATTGGTAATTGGTTGGTCAACTCACTTTGTAACTTTTGAATATTTAAGCTTATTTGATTTAGGCATTGTAATTGTGATCGGCTTTATGTTATATATTCTCGTGCGAAAATAAATGCGTGCTGCGTTTAGAAGTTTTGGATTTACCTTACTGCTCATCATCACGACACTATAGATTGAATTTTACGAATGGTTGACACTTTAGTGCAGGGGATCCATAGAACTAGCTGCACTTAACCTTCTGCCACTCTTTTAGCTAACATAAAACTTACCGTTTGTAGGATAACATAGCCTTCTGCCCCTATATCAGCTCTGATGAAGGGGCCGTGGTGGTTCAGTAGGTTAATCCACTGCGCTAATAACCTGCCAGTTGATGACGGTTCAGATTCGATTCCTGTATTTTACTCTTCTGTATCAGTAAAATTTTCCCTTTGTGTACGTCCATTACTTCACATAGTGCATCTTGTGTTTAGAGCAGCAGATTATTTGGCTCTTGCGCTATAAAATCCAACCAATAAGATTTGATCACATGATGTGTTCATCTGCCAATCTACCTACTGTACTGGCTGTATACTTTTATTACAGATCATCGCGCAATGAACTAATTTATAATTACTAGGGGGCCTGCCCCCTGCTCGCTAACGCTCGCCAACCCCGGAGGATTGCTTCGCAATCCTCATTGGTTCGCTGCGAGAACCTATGCTCGCTTCGCTCGCCTCAATGAAGACATGCGTCCTAGCAGAAGGGATTGTTTACAAAATATGTTACCAAAAAACTGTTTTTCAAATCTAAATTTGCTGTATTACAGAAAAAATATATACAATATCTCTAAATTCAGAATTCAAATGAAAACTTTGTGCAAATTTTGACTCGAAATGTGAGCGTTGCTTTGGAAATTGAATACCCAGCATCTTGTTTGTGTGTACATTTTCACAGCACTCAAACGACCCACACTTTTTCATTGAGTTTGTTGCCGAAAGTTGTAGTGCAAGCGTCTTGTTGAACTATAATTGTTGGCCCTGAAAAGGACCGTTTTTTAAATGGCCCTGAAAAGATCCTCCGCTTTCTTTGATTTCTATTATAAACTAACTGCAACAGCTCATTAAAATTTCCTTTTTTTTTTTCAATAAAATTTCATCCGATAACGCTATAAATTCAATCGATGCGCGAGACTTCGCGATAAACAAACAATCGTACAGTGTTGCCAAAACGCGATTACAAATAACGTCTTTTTCGTGAGCCACGTAAGAGAATTATGTATATAGATTGTATGTTTTAAAAATTAATACTTAAAAGCATTAATCTTTCACTATGTGCATACATTTTTACCTTTACAATTTCCACTCTAGGTTAACTATTCAGCTTATGTATAAATGCAGCATATCGATTGAGGGTCACTTACATACTTTCACATTCTGCGATTTGCAGTTTTCTATGCTGACTCCTAAGCAGTTTTATTTCATTTGGTAGTATATCATTTTAAAATTTATATTTCATTTGAGGTTTTTTGTTATCTTTCTGGACCCCTAGAGAGGTAGGGAGTCGCCATGCTAACCATACACTCGTAGCCCGAGATCCAAAGACGGAACAAATGTTTACAGTTTGTGCTCTGTTATAGTCTGCTTTCTAGGTTCAGAAATTTGTAAACCTTTCCACAATTTTTATAATAATGGGGTACACGTCTTAAGGAAAAGTAAAAACATTGCATTTTTGTGGAAGTTATATATTTAGTAATTGGGCCGGGGTCATATTTATATTTTAATTGGAGTTCCGTCATCTAAATATCATATGACCGGGAGTGCAGATGTGATGGCCCTTTCGTTGTGACCAATAATCTATTTCTTAGAATTATTTCCACCAATCGAAGTGGCTATTCAGTTGTTAAATGTTTTTAAGGGTATGGGCAATAGTACATTTCTTATTTGGGTTGTTTCTTATGGTCCAAGGGCCATATTTGGCTAAACACAAGGCAAATGACTTCGAAATAATGGACATACATATACGGAAAGTTTTATTGATTCAGGAGAGAGAAATAAATCTAGAGAGGAATTGGACGTGCGCTACCGACATCTCGTTATCTTCGGGCAGTGGGATTACATTTCTCAAATGCTTGGGTTTCATGGAACAAGGGCCATATTTGTCCATACTAGGCCTACAAAGTCAAGCAAATGGACATACACACAGGCCCTGATTTACCATTAGGCCCACGAGGCACAGGCCTTGGGCCCCCATAATTTAGAGGGCCTCTAAGTTTCAAAAGTATCTTAAAATTTTAAAAAGTTTTTAAGTAGTTACATAAATTATGGGGTATTTACGTAAATGTCCGTCGATCGTTTCCCCCACTATCACATTCTTGTAATTACATTAATTATCTAACTATTATGTTTTTTTATTTTCATCTGCTTTATTTTGTTTAGCCAAGAGTTATAAGTGATGTCACGATTTTCTCAAACTTTTTGGTGACATCTGTGAAACGGTCAACAGTCAAATACGTAAGTACCAATTATTCTTATAAATTAGTTTTTGTGATGAACAAATAACATGGGGGGGGGCTTCCTGCGTGTTGTGCCTACTACAATAAATTTTCTAAATCGGGCCCTGCATACACAAGAAAAGTTTTACTGATGCAGAATATAGAAATAAGCCTTAGGAAGAATCGAACCTGCGCCTCCTACAACTCGCAGGTTGGAATATAGGAGTAAAATTTAAGTAGACAGAGCATTGCTATTGAGAGCAGCTTCAAAAAGAGTGACCAATATGCCGACTAGTAGTCTCGTGATTAACCTCTGAAAATCTCACTTGTATATCAATTTGGTATTTTGTCGTCTCGTTGGGTGATATAACATATTATGACAGGATAGATGCGTGAAAACAAACTCATTTCTATTGAGTGGCGACAAAAATAGTGAAATCACCCAAAGTCTACTACTACGTAGGTGGACCAATCAGATGATGTATCAATCGATGGTCTTCTTCTCACGTCCTGTGGACCAATCAGATGATGAAGTGTCGTGTCATGAAGTGTAGTACGTTACGTTTCGGTTACCTGATCCTGGGCACATTAGATGGTTACCGTTCCTCACTCTACTTTGGTAATTCCTCTATTGGTTACTAGCTCAGAGGACAAGCCAACTAAGTCACGGTGGTCCCATACATTTTTCGGAAATCCCATGATTTTCAGAGAACTAGAAAGAGGTCCCATTGGCTACTCTTGTGATAGGCTAGGAATGGAGGGCGTACTACACCAGGGGACTCGCCTGATCCCTGGTCCTCAACGTCAGTTCTGAGGATGACAGGCTGATTAAAAAACATGATGTATCGCTAAAAGCACCGGACGGGCGACCAGATAATGGGAATTCTTTTCTTCCTCGTTGCGTCCTTGAAGGCTTATTTTTTCTCCATTATTATTAATCCGATGGATTTTTTTGCCATCATTCCCCACCCCACGGGCCAGACAATGCAGCCCACGCTGTCATTAGGTGCCCCGTCACGTGTCCCATATTGTACAGATATGCGTGCCGTACTCGTATCTTCCCAGTACCCCGGGGACTTCATAAGTTAATTTAGTTTTCACTTTTTTCTCTCTCTTTCCTTCCGACCGCAAGTTAATGGACAAAGTCTTAGATAGAAGCCGCGGCTGCTGAAATTTGTAACGTTGATTAAGAAAAATGATTCTCGAACCCATTGTTGAGAGGGAGAGATGATGATGGTGGGTGTTTTGATGACTTTGTAGCTGTTTAAGTCACAAAAGACGATTCAGGATCTGCGTTCAGTTAACTTCGTCGTTTTTAGAGAGACGGGAATACAGTTTCGAAGGCACCGTTTTGTTCTTTAGAACATTTTTTACGTTATGGGTAATGATATTTATACTAAATTTTGAGTACTTAAGAATTAAATAAAAACAAAAAAAGTACGTAAGATACAAATACCGAAAAACTTCATTACATAAAATATAAAGATAACTCACCACCTATTCCAACAGAAAAACCTGAGCTGTTCTGAAAAGGTACCTGAAAAGAACTATGGTGATAGGAACGACATCTAACGTATTCTGTTCGTTTGCACGTTTTTCTTATATTATATTTATAAAATATTTGTAACGTTGTATATAAATGATGTGACAGACGATTATAGATTGAACTAAAAATAAATTTTCTAGTGAATTATTAGGAAGTTCTAAAAAGTGTTTAAAGAAGTTTTGATTTCAATTTTGCTAATCTGAATCAGTAATGAGCAATTATGAGACATTTCATGATTCTCGAAGGTGTATGAATCTGCAATACAATATTTAACTGCACGTAACCTTTATATTTTCTTGGAAGACCATATTAATTAAATTTTAATGCATATATTCCAATTTTTCTGACATCACAGTGACGAACTTAAGCCAGAAAAAAAAAACACGGTCGTCCTATGATTGATATTTTTTTATTCAAATCTGAAGTAACTCTAAATGATGACATTTAAAGTTTTAAAAAAATCAACATCAAACAATAAAAATTGTAAGGAAGGTTTAATTTTAATTTTATTAATGCGAATCTTCAATCCGCAATTGTGAGGCAATTCATTGATTCCTGAAAGAATATGAATCCTATTTTGAATACAATATTTAATTGTACAGGATCCTTCATATTAGCTTGGACCATTTTTTTTAAATTTGAGTGTAAATATTCCAACTTGTCTGCCGACGCATTGACGAACTTTAATAAGAAAAACACTCGGTCCCGTCCCAAGATTGCTACTGTATATCCTTATCTGAAGCAACACTAAACGATGACATTTAAGTACGAACAATCATCTATCACAATCTACACACATAGGCATTAAAACGTCCATCATCTACTTACATGTTCAAGTTTTCTTAAGCTCGAAACTATTACCGGAAATTTAAAAATGTGACTCGTTTTTTAAAAAAAGTAAAAGGTTTTTATAATTACTACAGCTATAATTTTAAAAAATAATTTCTTCTTTACTTTACTTTTAACATCTAGAAAGTTTACAAAATTCACAATTACATTTTGAAACCTCAATCTTGCAATTAAGAAATAATCCTTATAACTCTACTCTTGTTATAGGTATGTATTTTTAATCCTATTAACAGTTCATTAATTAACAATTAATCCCCTTGACAAAATCAACCTTTATTTCAAAAAATAGTCTTAATATTTCTTTATGGAAATTAGCAGGTGCTTCTGAAAGGGAATCACAGTTCGCAAGTCTGCCCATCTGGAACAATCACACTACTAGTATCGACTCATTGTGTTGTCAGTTTCTCCACAAAGGTGGCGTTCAAATATGGTAGAACGATCCCACACGACGTACCACGAAATTCTCTGTTCCTACATAATCTATCATCCGTCACATCATCTGTCATGAAATTCCCGTTACTGTTCGATTCATAATATATGATCCAAACAGGTGTTATCATGCACTTATATTTTATGCATCGCATCTGCGACTATTTATATCTGCTTTTTTTTTCCTATGTTGTAGAAACGTTTCTGGTTTTCCTTACTTCTCGGGATGTGATCCCGGCAAATCTTGATTGGATTTGAAATGGCATACGAATGTTACAGTGCAAGTAGAATTGGTTAATGATTACAAATTTAGCTATTAGAAAGCAGTTATATATTTTTTTCTCTTCTATTCTATATCATTTTGAAAAGAGTCTTGGTTGTATCTAAAAGTGATATACGCTTTTGAATTTTGTAATAAAAAAAATGGATTCTAAATTTTAAAATTAATGCTTTCTTATCCCTATCTTTACAATTTAGTTACATTGTTGTGCACACGTATCATTCTTACAAATTAGTGATAATTTTTCTAAATAACATTCGATGTTACAGAAACACTGCGTTAACTCTCTGAAGGGTTCAGATGCCATTATTCATTCTGTAACCTGCATGTCTTCGGACCAGTTTTGACCTTCTTGACGAATATAATCTTTCATAGGATTCTTTCGAGCTCTATATTGAGTTATTAAGTCCTATGTGTTGCGTAGTAAAAACTTTTTAACACTATATGGAAATCCCATGACGCTCAGAAGGTTTAAAGATCCACACCGCCAGCTCTCTGGGCAAATGCCTGTATCACCAGATGACCACTCCACCTCTGCTGTTAAGTTCAAGAAATAAAAAACAAGTTCAAAACAGCCCCATTGAAATTTAAACCAACGCATTTTACATTATTGGATACCTGAGAAATAAGTATACTGTTCTATGATAAGATAACTGTTCTATCTATGAGAAAATGAAACACGCAGCGTTATTTATATTTTTAAGAGTATGTGATTCAAACATAAGCTCCGAAATGTCCAAGAGACATACCTTGCCACTAGGACATAAAATCAATTAAAATAAAAAAACATTGCTCTCGATAGCTTTGCAAAAGAATAACGATTGTACGAACCGAAATCGTAGATCTCTCGCAGAGTTGAGTAAACAATTAATGTTCACAGCTCACCGTTGCCATGGTTACGTAACGGAAGGATGAGGATAAAGAAGCAGGTAAAAGGGGAAAAAAGCAATAACCGTTCCCCACCCTCTGCTCAGCGAAAATCTTTTTTTCGGAGAGATAAAAAAAATGTATATATATGGCACCCCTAACGCCAAGGGTATAGCCATTGAGGTCCGTAAGCCCCATGAGCTTAAGCTACAGGGTTACTGCTCTTGATTTTTACTTCTACGAGAATCAGATTCTACTTCTGGAACCTTCGCCAACTGAAGATTGGCGAGTTTTAAAAAAAAATTGGTGTTAGATACGATGCAGTTTTAACACTATATTTGGGTACGTGAGTTTGAAGCATTGGCACAGACATCACGATGTCTTCTAGAATATAAACATGAAACGCAATTTTTGTTTAGAGAGAGAAAAGAAAGTTTGACTTTCTATTTGGTACAATCAATTTTTTTTTCACCTGTGCTTATATTCAAAAAATATTCTTAGACCTTAATACCAAGCTCTCTTTTCTGTTGTGCTTAGTGTCTAGTTTTGCCTAGTGGTGGGAAAGAAATACTTTTGTGTGATTGAAGTTTCTTATTCAATTTCAACGAAAATTTCATCTATTAAGATATTTTCCAAAAAAAATCGGTGAAAATAACCACATACAAGAAGTACACCAGAGTTAGTCATCATAGGCAAAAATCAAATAGAACAATTCTAAAATTAATTTAACTGAAGGCAATTCTTTTATTCGATACCAGAAGATGGAAGATAACATCTCTTCTTGTTATTCAATAGAAGCAAGGGTTTGAAGTCGATTTGGTAGAAAAAGTGGTCGTAGCTAGCAATAGCAGATTACTTCTCATAATTTTTAAGTCTGCCTTCATAATTAAATTAGAGTCGCAGAAGGGGTAAAATTTCAGTGTCCATAACAATATGACAGTTCAAAATTAAACAAAATATAATATATTACACCCTTTCATTTTGAAAGCTGATTGAATTCACCAGTTGATTTTATGACATTCTAGTATAAAAACACGATTGATTACAACAGTCGGTAGATATGCTTCTCGAACATCAAATTGCTTTTCAGGAAAAGGGAAGCTCGTTTAGATAACCACTTAAAGTCAACGGACATCATGCGTCAGTTTAAAATGCAAACAAGTCATGGTGAAGTTTTTGTGTGGTCATGTGTACACGCCTGCAGCAATCATTAACTATAAAAAGAGCCAATATTAAGCCTGATGAAGGATGTATTGAAATTGAAAATGGAGGATATTGCAATCTCAAGAAAAGGGATGCAATTCAAAATGAAGATTTTATTGGTGTGTTGCCTCAGTGGTATAATGGTCATAGCGCTTTGGTCCCGAGTTTGAATCTGAGTAAACTCATGGATGCTGGTGATAGACCAAAAAAGGAGTTGCTGCCACTCACTCATGGCATGTTCCGAGATAGCAGTCAGTTCGTCTCATGTAGTTCCTGCAGGCTGAAGACCAATAGTTTGTGTACCAATATTCAATTATGTGGGGTTCTCATATATTAATTCAGGAACACTTAGAACCATGTGTTTATTAAAATTACAGGGATACACAAAAGTACAGAACAGGGATCAAACAAACAAAAGCCACATTCTTTATCGGCGTCATTTACCGGAAAGATAAAAAACTTTGTTCCTCTGAAACAATTCGAAAGCAATCATTGTGACCACAGATGGCATCAGCACCATTCTTGTGAATACGCGACATCCTGCATTCCAGAAACGATATTCTTTAACTCAAAACAAACCTTGAAAATCAGATTGGGGAAAATACAGCATATTTTCAAAAAAAAACAAGAAAAAAAAAAACTCAACAAACTGAAAATGAAATGCGTCGAAAGTTTTTCGGTTCCTTTTTGACTCACCCATAGAATTCTATTCAACCATAAAATTGACTCACACATTCGAGCTGTATCAAATTCCATTCGATTGTGTTCTCCATTTGGGTGCCAAATGGAAACCGAAACCGTAGTTCATTTTCAGAAAGAATTTGTTTACCGTCAAAATTACTCCTACTACCGGACTATATTTTACTAGAATATCCTGACCAAACCACAAAATATGTTCTCTTGTCAGTTTACTAGCACGTTTCCGCCGAATCGACAATTCCTTGAGCGTTGAAAGCAAGGCGAAGACGAGGCAATTTCGGGAGTCCTGATATTTCGATAGTTTATCGATCCTATATTCTGTCTCCTCTGCAAAGATTCCCCATCCCCCAAACCCATTCATTTTTCTTTTGGCAGTTATATGGAGGTCAAGCTCCGCTCCCTCGGTTTCAATGTAATTGGGCGTTAAATCTTAATAAATAAAACGGAGGGAAAAATCAGGCTCCTAGTCCAGTTCGAGATATATTGCTTGTGCTATTTGTTTCCCATTGCACCAGGATCAACGCTGGGCATGGGGACGGGGTTTTATTGTATGTCCTTTAGAGATTTCTGATTTATATCTGTGGGAAAAATGGACTTTCGAAATGGCTCCAGTCAGTGTATATTTATAGAAATATCTAGAAGTAAAGCATAAAAGGAGGCGCGGAGATTTTATAGATTGAAAGTGTTGAACTTTTTACAGTTAAAAAAAGCAAAAACGTGTTTTAATGATCAAATATCGACAGTTCATTGAACCAGTGTGCTACTGCACTTTTAAGTTTTTATGGCCCGCTTTTATCCCAAAGTATTTGTAAGTGTTGTGACGATATTAAATTTTTAAAGTAAGAGAGTACACAATACAATAATTAAATTGGTTCTCGCTGATTTCTACGAAGGTTTTCAAATTCAAAATCAAACTACAATATACATTTCTTTTGGAAACCTTCCGTAGTTTGGTTTTCACTCACCTAATATGTTTTACTACATGGGGGTCCTAAGGCTTTAAAAAAAGCTTCCGCATTGCCTATCTAGTTATTCATTATACACGTATTAGAAGATTGAAATAAAGCAATAATAATGGGTCATAAGCACAAAGCTAGATTTGTATCAAATAGGCTGTTGAATGCTCTCAGTCAAAAACAAAATTTATGCATTTTAAATAAGATAGTCATTGAAATAAGATATTCGTAGCATAAGTAAAAATATTAATACCATATTAATTTTTTAATGAATTATTATTCATAATATTAATTCTTGTTCGCGAAGGGATTGGTTCATTCAATGATCATACGTCAAGGATAGTCGAGCTAACCCTTCTATAAACAACATATACATACGTGGTAGATTTGGGGAATAAAGAAACAAATTGTAAGCTTTTAATATCGTTTATTGAAACGACTGTAAACAAGTATATAACAAATATAATGACATCAAACTTAAATTAAACATTCAAAACAAAAAGCCTGAACTGGCTTTTGAGAAACTAGAACTAACAAGGGGTGAAATTGAGCATCAACATCAGATGCGAAGAAGTAGTTATAAGAGTTCTAAAGACTTAGCATTTATACTCCAGACTTGAACATTACGACACCTGCCGATCAGAAACTGAAATTCCTTGTGGCTAAAATGTACATGCAGTTGCGATACACACGCCGCCACAATTGCAATTTTCTATTGACTATGCATAAAAACTATGCATAGCAAAAGGTTATCTAAGCTAATTATTCCTGTTAGTTATCTCCAGAACAGAAGTTAGAAAATGTCCCCTTGTCTCTTTTGGGCTCTCCAGACGTTTGTGAGAAGAAGAAAAGACGGGTCTTGTCTCTTTTTTGAATAGTAATTCGATTGCAAGGAGTTACTTGAAAGGAAGAATTGACTCCTAAGCATTGTGTTGAAAAGAAGGAGTGCATAGGAGGACGCTCACTTCCCAAGCAAAGCATTAGAAAATATCTGAAAATCTGCTCAGTTATTGGCACTCTGAGTCACTTCCCCTTGAGAGAAATGATCCCGAGTTACGCTCAAGCTAGGGTACTCCAACCTCTGTTCAATCAGGCTCACCAACACAATTCACTGGTTCGCTACGGGAACCATGTTCGCTCACAATACGCCCTAGTACATATCAAAACATTCAACATGCTTTGTTAAATGAACGTATGCTATTATGTTTCATTAAATAAAGTTCAATATGTGTAAAAAGAAACTTATCAATTATGTGCATATAGGATTTCAAGATAGTGACCATATAAAATAATGGTCTGTATTGGAAACAGTATGGACCGATCACAGGAGATAAATATGGGGGAGGTAAAAGTCATTAACATTCTGTTCATTGATAACTTGCAGCTTAATTTTTTCAAATTTACGAATAAACTAAATACAAATTATCAAAGCATCCGGACAACGCAATTATTTCGAAAGTACTTTCCCGATCAACTTTCTGTGTTCTCTCTATTTACCATTCACAAATTTCCTCGGGGGTATTCATTTGCTAGTTGATTGTGGCTTTGAATTTTTATAAATGTAGTGCTTGTACAGCTGTTTCCATGATTCGAGTTTCATCTTATCTGCGGGGTAAAAAACTAATTGACGGTACGGACTCGAGCTTGATAATTGCATGGGTGATACACTTTCGATTCTGGATACCCCGCTCTTCTTAATTAATAAACGGTTACTGAAATGGAGGATTGCGCCTTTTTCCGTCTTGGCGATGATAAACTAAAGCCAAGCTGAAGGCTGTACCATCAACTAGATCTTAACCGTATTTGATTTGTTTTAAATCTTGTGAAAACATTTGTGTATTTAGATTACAGATTGGATTCGTGTGCTGAATCACTTAATCTACTCGTTGCCATGAAACAAACGCAAATGAGCATCTTTTACTTGCCCTGTGAGAGAAATATAGAGATTTCCAACAAACCTCTTGATATGTACTTAGTAAATCTGAGTTTCAGCGCTATAGGATCCAGAATAATCATAACCGTGACGCTTGGAGACCATTGGTCTAATGCAGGGATTTTGAATATTAATTATAGGTTCTTTATTTTATAAAACAGCCAAAATCATTTTTCCTTAAAGCAAATATTGGTTTAATTAGAACTATCCTGAAAAGTATAAAAGTAACCTCAATGTTCGGTATTATACCATATATTTATACTCAGGGATTTTATATTAAAAATCCTTTACTGAAACTGATAAACGTTCTATGAAAAACGTAAAAATGCAACGATCAATTCAAACTAATGCATTAACTTTTATTTTATATTCTTCCCTATGTTTTCGTTTATTTTAAACCTTAAATTTGTGTTCATAATCAAGCCCATTTTATGTATGAAATTTTATGGGAAGAGCTACTTTATTAGTAACAAATTCACCTAAAACTATTGAACTAAAATTGCCTGTAAAAAAAGTGTTTTGGCGTTGCCTTGATGCATTGAAACTGTCACTAGTTATAGCACTCAAGCCCCTTTTTGCCCTAAGCAGAATCGTATTACCACCCCTTCCAAAGAGACCCCAACCCAAGCCTCAACCCGTTCTACCAGAAACTTTTTAGGGATCTTTTTGTCCTCAACCCCACAACCCGTACAGGGACTGTAACGAAACCCTCAAACGAACCTAACAGGGGAATTTTTCACGACAGCTGCTTCGTTCAATGCAACATCTGTTCTCGTAGCTCGCGTGTGCCACCAAGGTGCCAGGCTTCCGCAAGTCAAGTGAATTATAGTTGATTGTTTCCTGTAAAGTCATATGGAACAACTGTTGAAGCGAACCAGTGCGTTTTCGTGGACAAAAACTAATTAGCTCATGGGCTTAAGGACATCCTGTATAGCAAGAGTGCGTCTGCTACCCCGGATATACTATCTAAAGTATCGATGCACAAGTGGAATTCTATGAAATCGTAATTGAATATACTTGTTAGAAAAATTTTGACAAAATGAAATAAAGGAGAAACGTCTAATAAAGATTTAAAACAAAGCCAGTCAATGATCATTTCGGCGGATATACACGCCCATATAGTCAGGACCAAAGCAAAAATCAAGTATGAGAAGATAGAGCACCTTTTAACTTGAGTTTACCACTCATATTTTATTTTGATCCTGATGATGGTAAGTGTATAGATCCGCCTACATGGTTACTGATTATTTCTGTTTATAATGCCAACACAATATCTGCCAAATTCTAGTTTATTTATATCATCTGTCCCAAATATTTGGAAATTATTTATATTTAAAAAAGGAATGAGTTAAAAATAAATAAAATATTAGATTTTAAATTGTGTAAAAATGATTTGATTGGAAAAATAATTATTTTTGTAGTGCTGATAAAACAATCTGAGTAATCCCCAATGTTTAATGTACATTCCAGCTACTTCAAAACTGCTATATTAAGTTTGATTTACATACAGTCATTCATATATTTTAGCGTGAGACTTGCCTAAATATGTAAGCAAACGAAATTCAAATAATGTATTCACTAAGTTATATTATGTAATGTGAAACATTTAAAGGATTTTGAAAGTATGTTGAATAAATTTTATGTCATACTTGCACACAAAAAAAAAACACAAAACGGATATAAAATGAACCAATAGACTGGCGCAACGAAGTTCAGTCACTAAATATTTATAAGTACTTACAGTGTGCAAAGTTTCATGAAATGTATCTAGTCGTTTGGACGTATTACGAGTACATTCATACAGACACCAAACGTGAAAACCACTGATTTTGCATCAGAAGGGCCAAAAACAGATAAATAAATTGAAATGAAGCAAAAAAATTCAATGTGCAAACACTAATCTAAGTTATCTTTCGTGTAACACTCTCACGATGATCTTTTACGTTTATGATTACGTTTTATGAAAACATAAAGTTTGAATATGTGCATTTGTGTACACTGTAATTGTAAATGGTATACTGAAACAAGTCTTTAGTTCTGAAGTACGTCAATAACAGTCAATATACATATTCAAAGGTTTCGTGTTATATATACAGTACAAAGTCCCAAATCCAGAATCCTACGGACCTCGGCCATTCCGGATTTCGGATTATTTGAATTTTTTATCGAAAAAACCTTAATCTAACCCTTCCTCTAGCGAATTTTGCGATTGCAATAGTAAAATAACAGATATATAAATACGAATAATTTTTAATAAAGGAAAAAACCTTTTAAATACAATGCAACAAATTTTACTTTGAAATCTTCTAATTTGTCTGTGTGGTATTTACTCTGAACATGTCCGTTATTTTGCGTTAATTCATCAATGAGGTCCAGGTTTAAATCCTTGTTCTTAAAAAAGTGAAAAAAAAATTTAAAAAAAAAAACGCCTGTTAGCAAAACGCCCGGATTTTGGAATATTCCGGATTTGGCCGGAAAGTCATTTTTTTAATCTACTGCTACGTCGAAACTATCCTAATTCGTATATTTCTGATTGGAATTTCCGGGCCATGACGTCACAGCGAGGGCTCCGCACCCTGCTCGCTAACGCTCGTCAACCCCCGGTGATTGCTACGCAATCCCATTTGGTTTGCTCCACAAACCAAGACTCCCTACGCAAGTGATTTTTTTTTACTTTATAACGTAATGCACCCTAAACTAATCCAGTATATCAATGTAAAACCTTCTCCATCTTGTTCCCTGTACAATATTTATATACATTGGCACGGACTATATACATATATATATATATATATATATATATATATATATATATATATATATGTCTTGCTGATATAACGTATGATTCTGTTCCTGTCGATTTGGGCGTTGGCTCGATCTTCATTGTACATATTCATCCTGATGATGTGAAAATAATGGTTATGTGTTTTATAGAATAAATTAATTTGTTAAAGAGAATGAAAATATTATTGGAACGACTGCTATAGCACCACATATATATATATATATATATATATATATATATATATATATATATGTGTGTGTGTGTGTGTATATGTGTGTATATATATATGTGTGTGTGAGAGAGAGAGAGAAAGAGGGAGAGCCTAGTATTTCTGTTGGCGCACAGTGCTATAAAATACTGCATATCCCTCTCTTTTACTCCCCTTTCCCTTTATTCAACCCGTCCTGTCTACGAGGACATCATCAATATGAATTTGACTGGTCTGAACACCCGTCAGGAATGACTAACGAGTTTTAAATGAATGGTTTCGCTATCAATTTATTTCTCTTACAGATACCCCATTTTCTTCTTTTTTGCTTACTTCTGTTACCCTATCCTGATGAAAATCCATGGGGGGTTGAAAAAAACCTCCCTTCCAAAAGAAATAATTTTGCAGATACTTTGGCATGGAATTGTATCAGAAAAAGAGGACTATACAATCTGAAACTGTCTACTACTCGTATTATGGCAAAATGCTCCGAATTACTAAGTCAGTTCATTATCATTTGTTTATCTTTGACTTTAACCATTTTATTTTTATATTTTTACAGATATTTTCTTAATAGCAGATAAAGGTACCGTCTGAAGAAGAAACTTTCTAAGAAATATTCCAAATATACATCAGAAATTTATCATATTGTATAGAATATATTTGTACCTGGTATATAGAAGAGGCATGTCTATTTTTCAAATTTGTGGTAGCATCTTATTAAGTTATTTTTATTATTTTAATGTGATCAATAAGCACACAAAATATACTTTCGAATATTATGATACATTCCATAATGTATTGACAGGAGAACATGGGCACTTTTTTTTTATTATAATTTTCATTTCTTTGAAGTAATTTGTGGAAATAACTCAAAATCATCGAATTTGGACATTGGCCCTTCTTCTACCAAGACACAGATATAATAAAATAATATATAGGAAAACTATTTATTTTCCATATCACCAAATCTACACTTATGATTATTAAAATATTATTTCTCTTAGTTCTATACTCTTTTATAAAAACATGAATTATATATAATACTGGAAAACGTTTCTTCAATATTAAATTTCGTAATAATTATTGTAACATTTAACGGCATAAATGAAATTCACGGATGCAAATCAATAATTAACTGATTTTCCTTTTAAAAGCTATATGTTTAATTTTGCATTAATATATAGTTGAATTTTTATAAATATCGCCATCCTCATAATAATAAAGGTAATGAAGAAATGTTTTATTACCATACTTAATTTAATATTTTAAATTTATATTATATCTCAGAAATTTATCTCGGGCCGCGGTACCCCGGTTGGATGTGTTCCTAATTAGCAACCGGAGGGTTGTGAGTTTGAATTCAGCCAAAGACCGTTGTGTACAAAGAGGACTGGTACACGTTAAATCTATCATGTCCTCACGTTGGCGTAATGTGATTGTTTGGAGAATAGGGTGCCAGCTCAGGTGTGACCTCGTCTTCTGACTGTGGTTTATAATTACGTTGTATTGTCCTCGAATCTTTCCCTTTGAGATTAACCCCAGACCGTTGCCAATAGCCCGCTGTGTTGTTCCAGTTCTATGTTAATTAAAATACCTACCTACTTACAAATATGTTTTTAATTCCTAGACAATTCCTCATGATTAATACAAACTTTCCACATAGTTGTCATGGGAAATTAGTCAAAGTACAATTTGTACTTGCTGTGCAAATTGCTCCTAAAAACATCAAAAATAAATGACTTCATGATTTCGTAATTCCTTGATGTTCTAGATCTCTTTCTATCAGAATATCTTGCAGCCAAGAACTATCATCTTAACTAAATCTATAAACCTACTACACTGTTTTGTTTTGGTATCCACAAGAACATTTTCTTAGGCATGCGCAAATTTAAGAATGTTACAGTGAATACTATCAATAAATTCTCTGATACTAATATATGTATACCTAAATGTGATTCAAATTTCAGTACCTATCACTGTCATTAAGAGTAAGTTAAACACATTTTTAAAGGAATTGAATTAGATCTTCAATGTAAAGTTTTCAGAATAATGATACGATTACTGATAGGAAAACGCGCGGATTAGGTTTTTAAATATTTTATTTGATAAATCCTCAAACTTATGAAATCAAAAATTCATAAACAAACCCAATCCAACCAATACCTAGCACAATAGAAAGGACAAAACACAGCATAGCAAGGTAGAATACTTGGTTTCAGTACACAACGAAACGTATTTCCAGGCATGATACGTGGTCAGTGGGAGATGATTGATGTTCTGAAACCTTTCGGTGTGCGGCAGGAAAACAAAAGGCAATCGGTGTAACAAAGCAGTTCTAGTCTCTCTTGTCAGAAAAATAACGTTTTCAATCAATCATCGGGAGTATGTATTTCGTGTAGAGCTTTCAATGGGTTTTATATATCCCGGTCTCTTCAGCAAGAATATCCATCTATTCAAAAGAACATTTTTCTTTCAAAAATATACTTCATTTTTCAGGTGAATAGGGAATTGAAACGCTTTCTTATGTATAGAGTAAAGCAGTTGGATCTTTTTATTCATAAAAATGATATTTGTTTTAGTTTTTATCGAAAAAATGGCATCGTCTATCCTTTTTCAAATGGAGTTTCATGTAAGTGAATTTAATAGTGTTAGTTAATATTCAGATTTTAATTATCCTCGAGCTGGTAGCCAGAAATTGTGTGATTTCTTTTCAATTATTCCTTCTCAAGAGTTTTAGTTTACCGGCATGAAATAGTTTGTTGCCTTCAATTATTACGTAATTGTTTTGTTTTCATTGTTTATTTCGCTGGGAATTGCTTTGTTACTTCTTGTATTCGACCCATACTATTCTCAAAAAGTATGTTACCACAATAATCCTTTCAGTGTCTGCAAAATGGTTGGTCTACTGGCTCCGGTATCGTGGTACCGGAATCAGTGGGGATACAGAAAATATTTAAATACTAGAGTATCAGTCTGTATTCTAAGTTCAAAAAGTTATAAATCTTTACACGATTAAAATAAAGTTGTATATCGTAGTAAAAATTAACAAAATTCTTTATTCAAAATTTCATTCAGTCTTTCTCCCGCTAAGATGCAGACTTGAACATAGAAATAAAAAAACCTCGAATTAATTCATCTAATTTGATTGGGTCTTATGGCGTAAGGTAATTATATGACCCAGATGCGCCAAACAACGTCAAGTGACTTACTAACACAGAAGGGAAAAATAAACCCAGGAAGAAATTGAATATGTGCCCCCTAAAATTCGCAGGTTGTTAGAACAGTGAGTGAACCTACTGAGCCTAGACGACTTCAATTAATAAAACATTTACATAGTCAAACATTATACAAAAAGCATAAAATTCATTATATAAGAACCTAACCATCATTATACATGTAGGATTTTAATTCGTAAGTGCATTAGAATCTGGCAACACACTTGTCTACCCGAATCTGACAGCGCTAGTTTTCTTTTGGACTTCGCTCGGATTTCGAACGCGTACAAATATTCTGTTTTTGAAGAAAAGGAAAACGAAGAGTTCGACTGTTATGCAGAGATTGGATTGATGTTGATAGTTGATTGATATTCTGAGAATGTATTGATGATGATAATTTATTGATGTTGATAGTTGTATTGATGATGATAGTTTAGATTAGAATCTGATGTTGAATTGATGTTAATAGTTGTACTGATGATGATAGTTTAGATTAGACTCTGATGTTGAATTGATGTTAATAGTTGTATTGATGATGATAGTTTGTTGATGTTGATAGTTGTATTGAAGAGGATATAGCTTATTGATGTTGATAGTTGTATTGACGTAGATAGTTGATTGATCTAGCCTACTGCATTTGTTACGTTAGTAATACATGTTGTTTTGTGTTAACGAGCGTTTTTTCAGGTCCTCGTTGTGGCATTAAAAAGACAAGGGTACAGCTACACTCTACGTTTATGAGTAATGGCAACGGCTTGGCGATGTTTTTTGGCGCACTTCTAGTAGCAAGTTACGATAAATTAAGGCAACCCGTCTTTCGTTACGGTTGTTGTGATTTTCATGGCAACCTCGGCAAACGTAAACTTTCAATTTTCATTTTGAATATTCTAGAAAGTTCATCCAAAATCCGTTAAAATCATTTGATTTCATTGATTCGTTTAAAATTCTTTCTTTCTTCCCATTGGTTATTTTGTTTTTAAAATATCTTTGATTGCATTGGTCCTTTTAAATCGTTTTCTGTGATACCATTGGTCCACTTACTTGTATTTTGACAGTTGTGGAATTTTTATTTTATTATAATAGTTTTTTTACGAAAGAATTAAGAGTTTTGTTATTTTTTAACCATTTTCGTTTTCATTATTTTTTTACGAAAGAATTCTGATGTTATCAGGTTGTATTATTTCTTGCTTTTTTTTCTTTTGTAAATATTTTGCTTTTTCAACATGCCCACTGTATTTAGTGTAATTGATAAGTTTCAAGGTATTCTTACCCAACTTTCGTAGCTTAGTTTCTCAGCTGGTTCACAAATGTGTTTTAATATGTGCTTAAGCTTACTACTTTTTGTGAAATTTTTTAAAAAATATACTTTTTGATACGTTCTGAAATGTGTTTAAAAAGTGTGTTGTAAAAAGAAAAAAATTTGCGACAGAAAAAGAGTTAGTAAATAATTCTTTCCTTGGCGACTTTAGAAGTGCGCCAAAAATATCGCCAAGGCCGTTGCCATTGCTCATAAACGTGGAGTGTAGCTGTTCCAAGACAAGAAACGTTAACCCTAGACGATCGAGCAGGATGGATAGTCCTACATACATTATATTAAAACCTTATATCAATAAGCAATTCAAACTTACGGAGATGTTTGCATAGTTTTATTCCCGATGCAAATTACTTACAAAAGCTTTCAGAAATATAGTGATTTTAGAGGTTTTGACGCTTTTGAAACAATAAAATCACGACATATTCACCCGAACTAGGTTATCCAAATATAATATAGCGTTTGGAGCTTCTAATAGAATCCGATATAACCTCCGGAGGGAGCTTGATAATGCTTATCTGTGAAATTCGCTACCCCACATAATTACTCCGTAATTCATATGCATTAATGCGCATACGCGATATATGGTAATTTATATGCGAAAGGAAATCGATCTAATTGCAGAGAATCGCCAGATGCATCATAGATCTTATATAAAGCATTATCCAGTGTCAGTTCTAGTGTGCAAAACTCAACTTCCACTGCATCGTATTGTATATTGTAAATATTCTATTATTGCTATATTATTGTCTTCGACTTTGGCGTAGAGTATTTATTATTAGAGAGAGGATAATTAAGGTTAATAATTTGAGTATGTATATGATTTTCAACAAAATATTATATCCATTATATCAACAGAGAAATACCATTTGAAATTATCTTTGTCAACATTGAAGTTCGTTTGCTATTGTTTTAAAATCAGCAGCCAATTCAATTTTTGCTTATTGTTGTCAGATTCGATTTAATTTTTTAAAATATCGAAATAATACTTAGTTGGGAATTAGGTATTTTAATAGTTATTTATTTTCAATCGTTTGAGGCGTATATTGCAGTAATAAACCTTATTCAGAAAGAAATTCGTGTTTGGGAAAAATCTATAACTTGGAAACGATAATTATCATCATATTCTGTTACTCTTTAAACTGTGGCTATAGATATAACTGGCGCGATTCTCTCTTGGAACGATTTTATAACTTTAAGGGGGTTCGGCGCCTACATAGGCACACGTGTTAAATTCACAAATTTTGGGGGCATCTCATTTATTCATAATTTCTGTATCAATCTGAAATAATTTTTACAGTGTAATATTTGAATATTTTTAAAGACTTTCACCAAAAGTTTTTAATTTTTTTTTTAATTCTCAAAATTATAAACCTTTTAAAAAGTTACAAACAAACTACAATTTTTTAGATAAAGTATTTTTTTTTTAAGTATACATTTTATATCTTATTCTTTGTGTTAAAGTGTTTAAAAATGCTTCCTAAACAATCATAAAAATTTATCTCGAGTAGTTTTTTGAGTAATGAGCCCCCATACATGAAAAAAATATGCTCTGAGACGTCCGTCGCGGTAATAGTGCATCTATTGTGCTTTAAAAAGTGCTATAAAATACTTCCAATCGACGGATTTTTACAAATGAGGTATTGTAATAAAGAGGACAGTGTGGGGCCGGGTGGCCTGGTCGGTTGTGCATCGAGCTCGTGACTGAATGATCATGAGTTCGAGCCCAGCTGACCGAAAACTCCCGTGTACGCTAAAGGTGACTGGTGCACGAAAAATATGTCGTGGTCACAAAGTCCTCCATGTTCCCATAATAAATCAATACCTCTGGGGTTGCCGAACCAGGGATTAGTTGGTTTCTGGTTTGGATCAAAATTACAACCGTGTGCCTGAGTATGATTGAATGTCGTGAAAATGTGACCTCTTCGTAAAACCGAGACGTGTCGATGTGCTGCCATCTGTTGGCTAAAAATTCGAGCTAAGTCGCACTTCCTCCCAATGATTTTTTTCGAATTTTAAGGTACCGGACCCCCTTAAATGTACAATTACTGCACTGGACGTAGTCTAACTTCTTTTTTTGCGCGATCAAGGTACAATTGATGTGCACCGTCCTTAGTCTAGAGGTTAATTTGTATTATCTTCGTAATAACGGCAAACCGGTTATGCACTCTAACAGCTAAACGAGCTTTGGTAGACTTGCAATTACCCAAAGAGGCTAATTCCGATAGAAAATCTTAAAGACGGTATGTTTCGACGGTAAGTCTTGTTTCCTTTGACATTCTAAAATCTTAAATGATAATTTGTTGGCCCGATTACATGACGACAACTTGTCAACATCAATATTAAATAAATAGATCGGGATAATTAATGAGTAAATTGAAGGCATTTTAGATGTTTCAAATACAGTTAACTCTTATTGTAAACACTTTTCACAGTGAAGGAAATCCTCAAAACAGAAGAGCTTTTAGATCCGAAAGATATTTTTAGGTTTGGGTACTTGAGCAACACAGCGAACTATTGGAGACGGTCCGGGATCAATCCCGAAGGAAAAGATCCAATGACCAAACTTCGTCATTTTGAGCCACGGTCAGATAACGAGTTCAGCACCTGAGCTGGCGCCCCGCTCTCTGAACCAACACCACGCCAATGCGAGGACGTTTGAGGGCAAGATAAATTTAATGTGCCCAGACCCCATGTACAGGATGGTTTTGGGTTGATCGAGTTTCGAACACGTAACCCCCGGTTGCAAACCCATGACTAGCAACTGGGCTACCACAGCCCTTGATTTTTATACTTGGACTCACAGAAGAATAGTAGCACACATGACTCATAAAACACATTTCAAAATAAGCCCAGCTCTTCCAACCATCGCGTCACCCAACTTTAACTACGCTCAACTTTATCACAGAGACAGTTTTCTCTTATGAAAACGTTAATGCGGGATACGCAATAGTTTCTTTCTTAGAGAGAATGCAACAGTGTGAATCCCCAAAAGAGTAGCACAATATTGCAACAGAAAAAGAAAGACGTGACCTCCTTTCGGATATCATATGGCAACCATAAATGATACCAGAAGAGCTAACTTGGGGCAAATTTTTAAGGTTCCAAGAAAGACACTATTTGCTTCATATGAGAGACTTTGTCCGTCAAATTAAATGTAGGTGGCGGTAGTGTTTTGGCACCAGAACGTGCTCACTGTACGTAACTTAGACGTGACGTCACCTAACTTGCTTTTTGAATACAATTTCAGCAAAATCTCCGCTGAATGAATTCCGAATTGACATATGATCTATAAATGGTCAATTCCAAACGTCACCCATAGGGTGATACATTACACTGAGGTAACCTCGATAGACATCCTGCAAGAACATTTGGGTAACAGGAAGTAAATTCTCCATTTTCTGTTTGGTTTGCTCGTTCACACTGAATTCCAATCTCTCAAGTGCGTGTTCTCGTAAATATTTATGTTATTTATTCATTTTTCTACCCACATTGGGGAGGAGTGAACAAATAATATTGGGCAAGAAGCTCATGGTCCCAGGAGTTGATGTCCCTGTCACTAGATTTTCCAGTCTCGCCACCTAATGATTACCTGCATAATTGGTAATTTGTATTTTTTGTAACTATGCTATATTTACCGCTCATCTCTTAGGGGAGCACACAATCATAAAAATATTAGGAGGGGTCCAGAGAGTTCGTCCCCTAGAAGTTGGCGCCCCTGCTCGAGACGATGCAAGTGCAGTCTATCAAACTTTTAGCAAACCCGTAAATTTCACATCGCGCTCCTTCAGTCTTCAAGCACCCTCTTAAACCCCCTCTTTCACAGCTAGCAGTGCATGGGAAAACAACCTCATTTCGTGTCAGGGTGCAATTAATTCTCCCTTTCGTTTATCAACAGCAAACGCCGTCTTCATCCGTCTTTTGCGCATGCGTCGTGGACACGCGGCCTCTCGCCCATCGATCAATCAAACGCGTGTTTGTCCAGCTCGCGATTTTTTGGTCCCTCCCGGCGAGATAGGGGTGGTGAAACGATTGGGGGGAGGGGCGAGAGTGAGGTGCCAGGATATTGTGGGTTTGGGGTTTGGACGGAAATTGCACGGTTCCGGCCCAAACCCCGAAAGTGATGGATGGCCCGCAGGACGGGACAGAGTGTGTCCGTGGTTTTGGAAATTCAATTTCAGTTGAAATTGACGGGTTAGGATGCCGAATGGGAGTGTGTGAGGATCACTCAAGATGAATGCGTCCGCGTTTATTAGATTGTGGCATGGAGGACTCAAGTGGTTCAGAGAGACTAGCAAATGTTGGGATTTCATTTGGGCAAACATTAATTTCGCTTATCTTTGTCGTCGATAACAGCTTCAAAATAAAATACTCCACTCCTTGAATAGTGTTCCAATTCAAAAATCTTCCATTTCAAATTATATCCATGAGCCTTAACAATGGAAAAGCGTTTAAAATCGCTTTTATGAAACCGGTAGACAGAAGTAGACAAACGCTTGGTTCGAATCTCGTATGGGAGATATTGGGTTGGTTCCTTGAAGTTACCTGATTTCTGCAAGACGATGCGTAACTACGAGCCTGCCTCTCCAAAGTCCTCAAGTAAGGCATGTCCCCGCAAGTTTACGGTGGGCACTATGTGGCAGTACCTTCCATTTTGCGCCAAATTAACACTGAGACTGTTCTTAACAACGGTGTGCTTGAAGAACTGTAAATCTATAATCTGGCATTGGAGAACCAAAATTATACTACGAAGCATGTCTTGTGGATGCCATTCCTTGGGGATGTTATTCAAGACATGCTTCTTGGCATAGTAGTAATCGTTAATTCCCCATAGTAGTAATAGTAAGAATAGGTCTGTTTTGCTCGACTCTTAATTGCAATAGCCACTTCGCGTTTCAACACAATGTCACCAAATTGGGATTTTTCCTCTCTACTGAAAAACCTAGGCACAGCTAGCCGTCATTGAACCTTACATCATAAATTCATGAATCCAATTAAATCTTATCTACAGAATATGCGTATTTTTTTATCCACTGTAAAAAGTTGTAAGGTTCATATCAAAATGAATGTTATCAAAGATATATATGAGAAAGCTTTTGACAATTGGCAAACGAAATAAATAAAATAATTTTTCAATGTTGCGTTATCCGCTTGTGTATCCGTGTTTGTTGAAAAGAGTTGAACTTAACTTTAACTGATTTAAAACGTACCGTTACAACGAAATTTATTTAAGAATATTGTTAATCTTTTAGTTGTGATAATTAGTTGTTATATTATTCAAATTATCAAACTAATTTGATTTTATTGAATTATTTTCCCATTTTGACTTATTTAATAAACTCTGAATGGTATTTTTATGTGAGAAATACCGGGTGATAATTCGAACGTTACACAATTTGCCACCTATATAATTATTGCCACTAGTTATATGTACTATTAAGTAGAGAGTAGAACAGAAGAAAGAGGTATTAGGTACCTTTTATGCGGATATCATACGGCGGATCAATATGTGGATGCCATACGTATATTGAAATCTACAATGACACCATATTTCCTCTTTCGCCATACAACTCAAATTACCTACCGATCTATAATTAAGTATGGTTCTTTAAAACTGTCTCTGCTTAAACCTTTCTTGTTGACATTTCGTTAGGAAGCTGATTTATCAATTGCACAGATTGTTAATGGAATATAATTTAAAGAATAGGAATGAATTCAATTTTTTTTTCAAAGTCTAAAACCCTTCCCCAATTGAGCAGGTAATGTGAACAAGTTTCTGATGCTATACTCCTTTAACCGCTTGGGTGTGTTGTTTACTTGACATCAAACATCAATAAACAGTGAAAACTGTTTTACAGTGATGATGGCTTGATGTATAAGGTATGTTGTTTACCCAGCATACGAAATCAATTAGCAGTGAAAACAGTTTCACAGAACGCACATTAGGAAGAGACGAAAATCGTTTCAACCCAGTGGTTTTCAACCGTTTTCCCCTGCACTCTAAGACGCCTCTGGCATAGACACCGATGCGATAGAGCTAAACGAAATTGTTATAATATGTATTCTGTAATTAAAAAAGTACAATTGCTGAAAGAAAAAAAGCCGAAGAAAGTGTAGTACAATTTTATATAAATGGTTATTAAAATACTAAATTGTCTATTTAATAACATGTATTCAGCATCAAAACATAACGACATATGCATTGTCCACTACCACGTATATTGCTAGCATTTGAGGAAGAAGAACGTTTGCGCATGCGCTCAGTAGCCGATACTGTGCTGCTCGTACGAGCTTTGAATCAGTTCACTGTTTGACATTCTTGACTAATAAGTGTTCATCAGTCATGAGTGTTACCTCCGAGTTACAAATAACGTAGAGATAAATGATAGAGCTTTTGACACTAGAAGCTTTTAAGCCAATATAAATTCCAAAACTGGGTTCGTCATTATGACTCAGAAAACAAAAAGAAGTCCATGGAATATCGTAACTCAGTCTCTCGAATGTAAAGAAATTAAAATGAATTCGTTCCTTTTGTTTTCTTAAGATACATATTAATGTATCTTTAGAAAACAAAATAACCTAATTAAGTTTTGCAGCTGTGAGGTAGGATGCATTATTCCTCAATCATTCTTGCTACTTATTCTTTTACAAAAGAAAATATCCATAATCTTATTTATTCTACAGAGTAAAATTAAATGGAATGAATATTCATAGAATGAAAGTAAGTTGAATTGCTAAGCAGGGACTCCTATAAAACTTAAGATTATCCTTACGAAAGAATATTTTGGTATACTAGCTTAGATCCTCGATTACAATCATAGTATAAACATATAGAGTTCAAGTTCCATTCGTAAAAAGATGTCTGTTCACATGCCTTTTTCCATTTTTAAATTACGAAGGCGTGTAATCATACGTATGCTCTGCGTAATGCCATGTGCTTTTTGTCATAACATCCTCTAGAGTTGCGATCAATATTTTAAAAACTTGGCTGAGACAAAAGTTCTTACTAGAAATTCTTCTAATTTAGTGTATTGTTATTAATTGCTTTGGCTTTTGTCATCGTCTGCCATAAATCAATATGCATCGCTATGCAAATTCGGAGCTTGCCGTTAAAAAATACGAATGGAAATGACACCTTACGCCACAAAAACGATGTTATCGACTGGCCCAGACATAGCCCTCCGCCACTTAAACGCAGCATTTCCGTACGCCGATTTTCTGACAAAAACTTTTTGGGGGGTTCCTCTACCATTGTTTACAATTTGGTCATCAATCCGTCCACTTCCTTCCTTAAGCCCTTGTTAGAAAGTTGGATGGGGGGTACTGATCATAAAAAAAATATAATCATATTAGCAATCTAATGGTCATTGAGGTATGACTAGTTCATGCCTATTCCTTTGACTTTTCAGTTCACATGCAAGCAGTGGCGGATTTCAGGAGGGACCTCGATCGCCCCTCCCAAACGCCAGACGAACGCCGACGTTTTTTCAAACAAATCATAAAATTAAAAAAATCATTAGGGGGAGATTTTGGCCTTGCTCTCCTTCCCTCAGTATGTCCACTGTAACGTTTCTGGTCTTTAATTAGAGATTAGACTGGTTACGGCACAGAAAATTTTACTTAAAAGATAAATTGGGAAGTTATTTACAAGTTAAGATTCATTAAAGTATACGAGGGCACAGCATTATTATGAATCTAATCTGACACGGAACCATAAGGCTCGTCAAATCGGAACATCTTAAAGAGCGACCGCTTCCTTCCGATGTTTCCTTCTCGAGATGTTTCTAATCAAGTATGTGCTTATCAACATGAATTAATCAATTGGAATCGAAAAATTAAGCTATCAATTATTGAAACGGTTCAGCTGTGTGGCAGGCAAAACCTAGCTTTGCATCACCAAGATGATAGTAACATTGGACTTTCATTAGCATCAACGACAAATGATGGAAATTTTCGTGCTTTGTTGCGGTTCAGAATGTCTGCTGGAGACGAAGTTCTTCGTAAACATTTCGAGTCTTCTAAAACTCAGTTCATAAGCAAAACCATTCAAAATGACATAGTTCATTGTTTTGGCATGGAAATCCAGTCTCATATCGTTGCACAAGTTCGTGAAACAGGTGTCTGTAGCAGTGTTTCATGAAACCACAGATGCTTCCCATATTTCTCAATTGACATTTGTACTAAGATACGTGACTGGTGAAGCAAGAAGAATGGAAGTTCATGAAAATTTCTTGACGTTTTTAGATCTGTTTGCTGTTTTACCAAAACCAAATAGTAGCACTCCAAAACCCAGGTGCAGAATTATATTCAGTGTTCTTCAACATAACTCCAAGCAATTGCAATTGTTCTACAGGCATTTTATCCGAATTTTGAAAACTGCAGTTCGAGAAAATACCGTCAAAGTACACAAGTTGGCTTTAGAAGCCCTACAAAACTGTGATCCTGCAGTATACCATGAGATCTATGTATTATTGAAAGTTCTTATAACATTACCAATTACTGTAGCAACCGCCAAGCGTAGCTTATCTGCATTAAAACGATTGAAGACATGGCTTTGAAACACAATTAGAGAAGATCGGCTAGTGGGTCTGGCTTTGTTGTATGTACATTTTGATACTGTAATTTCACCAGTAACAATTTTAGATCGATTTGCTAAGGAAAAGGCAAGAAAACTTGAGTTGATATTATAAAAATAACCGTATTTAGTGAAGTCTTAGATAGTCTTAATATAAATTTGTTTCTTTAGTTCATATTCAGTATTAACCTTTCCCCGTGGAAATCTCTTACTTGTGAATACTTCTGTGTTTAGTACAGAATAAGTTTTAACAGAATAATAACAAGTTTTTTCCTTTTATAGTTTTTTTTTCCAATCTTCCTTGTTTTGATTTGGTCTCAAAAAATGATAAGTCTACACATAAGCTGTAAAGAACTTCTATGAACTTATGAATTTTTTGAAGTTATTTCAAAAATGTCAAATATCCGTATATAGAAAGCCGTTAAGAAATTCTTAAGTGAACAAACCTCGGAGCACATTTCGATCTACAGATCGCCCCTCCCAAACAAGGGGTTAAAATCAGCCACTGCATGCAAGCTCCTAATATTAACTCCATCTTCCCTAGAACTTATCTGAAAATCCACCCTTCATTAGAATAACTAAGTTTTCAATAATCTGATGTACAAAAATAAAGAAAACCTAAAATATTCACCAGTAACAACGAAAATAAGAACACTTGCAAAATTGTATAACTGAACGTTTTATGTTGGAGGCGTAGTCGTAATGATATTTTTCGGTTAGAGCTTTTTTCACTGATGACGAGAAATTGCACACCCAGCAATGACCTGATTACCATCCGTCATTTAATATTAATCGATCCAACCCCTATACGTGAAGTTGGAATTGTGCTTGTTCATTGTAAGACAGATAATGAACCTTTGATCTAAAGCCTGGGTTAGAAATACGCAGATCGCTATCCTTATTTATGTTGTTAGCGGGGGAAGTTTAAAAATATAACAAACTTTGTATAGCCAATTACGATCCAGATCTAAAACAAAATGATGGATGATATTGACAACAAACCAATGTATTTAAGCTGTATGCCCTTATCCCTTTAATATAGATTACATAGATTTGAAGTTGAACTGCATTAAATAAGCTTATATAAAAATATTTAGAATTCAGGTAACGTTTTTATTTTTTACTCATTGTCCAGACCATTTATTCCTCTGTATGTTTCTCCTCCATTTTATCCTAATCTTAATCCATAACCACAGTTCATGCAGAGTTATTATAATACATGTGAGACAGATGTGGCATTTAGCATCTTCCTTTTTCATAAATGCTACAGTTATTGTTATAATAAAGGCTATCCTCGTACATCTAAGTCAAAAATCTTCGGTAATAAACTAACTACTAAACATAAGTACCTTACTTGATTTGTTTGGTTTTCAACCCTTTCTGTAAGAATTCCATAAAAGAGAGTTCTATTCTACCTTTGCGAGACTGATTAGACGATATAAGAGGTATTTTTTGTCACGCTAAATGTAGGAGGCTGTAATGTTTCTGAAAGAGTATGTGTACATCACATCACTTGACATTTTTTTTTCACAGCCCAAGTTTTTAATGTAATATACATTATTAATATAATTTCTTTTAAAAGGAAAGAAAGTTAGGAGCAAGCTATATTTAAAACAGTGAGACTGTACGTAATCTAAATCAAGGCGAAGTTTCTTAGTCATTCTAAAAGATGTATACGTGGAATAAGTTGATATAAAGTTCTATATAAATATATATAGAACAACTATAAATGGCAATGAAAATTTTTGACTTTTTGAACTTATGAAGCAGCCCCTTACATAATCGGGGCCCTGAACCTTAGTCTATCCTACCTATAGTACTCATCCTCGTACAACTAAGTCGATTTTTCTGCGATCAGTCTTCGAAATTTCTTACAACAGAAGGCCAGGCCTCCAACTGCGATTTCTAGTCGCGAGATTTTTCAGTTACAAAAATAAAACTCATTATTTCAAATACAAGTCCACACACTTACGACTAAACAATCACAGCTATTAAAAAGTTGCAAGCGGTCCTATTTTCCCTGCAACGCTGTCGCTCTACCCAATGAATCACACAGACAGGCATGGACGTGCACCCAGTTGCGATAGTTTAGTCGCGCGCTTTCCAAGGTCAGCTTTTCTTTTACATTAAATTATATTTTGTATTCCCCTAATTCAAGTTTCTATCTTTGCGAACGTTGAAGATAGAATAAAAATTTCAACGTATTTGAAATTTGCGGAAAATTTTACACCAGATCAATACCTTAAATGTGATTTTCTTTAAATAAATAATTAATTGGCGAAAAAAAATAATTAATTAAAAATTGCTGATTATTTAATAACTACTTATTTAATACTTACTTATTAATTAAATAATTAATTACTTAAAAATTATTTGATGTATAAATAATTATTTAATAAATAATTAAATTATTAAATGATGAATAATTCAATATTAAATCTGTTTTGGGTATCGATCGGGCGTAGAATTTTACGCTGATTTGAAATCCGTTGAAATTTTCACTTTATCTTCAACGATCGCAAAGATAGAAACTTGAATTAGGGGAATAAAAAACATAATTTAATTAATTCAGTGATTTATCTATCGCAGTGTGTGCATCTTGTAGATTTTTGGTCGTCGAGACTAGAAATCGTAAGTGGATTATACTAAATGCAATAATTATAAATGCAATAAAAATGTTTGACATTTTAAAGTTATATAGCAGACTGATTTCTCAATTGATTAATTCGATTGGGATTCTTCATATTGATTCAATTAGTCCCCGTACCTTGGTATCGGCGATCGCTTTATGTAGGGGGCACTGACTCAGCCTATTAAGAAATACAGCGCTGACTATAACACAATTTAAACACATCAAATGTTAGTAAATATTTCAATTTAGCATACCAGTACTAGCACGACCAAAACAAATCACACAAAAATCAAAACTAATGCCGGCTTTATGAGTTTTGAAGTAATGATATTAAGGTAAGGTAATTTCAATTAACGTCGTACTAGAGCAACACAAAGGGTTATTGACAACGGTCCTGGATCCTAAGGGAAGCGTCCCCTAAGGGAAAGATCTGACGACAACACTACGTAATTTTTAACTACGGCCAGATGACGAGGCAACACCTAAGCTGGCATCCCACTCTCCAAACTTCCACACCAACCCAACGTGAAGACTTTCAGCCACGACAGATTGAAGGTGTGCCAGCCGCCTCTACACCATACGCTTGCAAATGTCCATGCACTGTCACGGATTTGAACCAGGAACCTTCCGATCAAAAGGCTAACACCTTAACCACGAGACTGGTTGATTGGCATAATGATATTAAGTGACGTATAACAGTGGTTATAACTTTTATTCCACTCTCTTGATTTCTCTGGAGGTCGCATATTCAGTAAGTGGTCACCTGTCTGGGGTAACACAGGAGTCATAACTTTGAGCAATAACTCACAGGACCACTGCCCACCGTGAGAGCAGGAAATGCGAAGTTTCCCCGTTCACCTGGAGTAACCATGGCAACTGGCCATCGACGTTCTGCGGTTTGTAGGGACCTTTAAGAGGCCACGTGATCACGATATGCAAATCTTTTTACTGCCACGCGCCTTACCTGTTCGACACACGAGGGGCATATTTTTTATTACCCTTCATTGCAGTAAATATGTTTGCTTAAGAGTGGTCATAAAAAGGGTATACTCTCGAATAAATCAGATTGCGGTGTCGAGAAAAATGTTCTAAAGGCCTTCTTTTGTTCGATAAACAAAAACGTGGCGCTCTGTTTACGATGTGGTAGAAGGGGTGTGGCGAACGAGGAAGTTGAATCAAAACGGGCATTATCTAGATTAGAAAAAATTTGGAAAAAAAATAACGATTCTATTTTAATTTCCTGATGCATTTTTTTGCTATACTTATCGACGTCGATAGCAATAGGGACTGTGGTAATTCGATCAGTCTTTTGTTGAAAGCTATTGAAGTAGTAGCAGCTTTGTTTCTTCGTTTGGGCTTTGAGAGAATTAATTACACAGCAAGAATGAAAACGTTCTTTCGCTGCAGTACAATTAAATCTAAGAAAGCTTCTTTAAGAACTTCATCATAATTATAATTTTTAGAAGACTGTGTAAAGGTATGACCAAATAAAGAATTATTTATGAAAGAATTATTTACTCTGTTCTATCCAAAATAATTTCGATTTAATAACGCACATTGCTAAATAAGTAGTGAAAAGTAACATCAAGATCTAATAAATTATTCAAAATCATAATCCGTCTCAAATTCAGAAGATTCATTTCTAAGGGGTATGAAAAATCCGTGGTTCCCTTTCAAATATTCATAATCAATAAAACTTTAATATGAAAAAATCAAAATATAGAGCTAATATTTGAGACTTCGGAGTACAGATTAAATGATACCTAGAAAATTCATCCTGTTTCAACGAACTTTTTTTTTATTTCTGATAACTTTTTTAATGACAACCCTTCCAGGAAGTTTAAGAGTCTACCCTATTTGTCGCGTTTGTAAGTCATAACTCGGTTTATTTGCCGATGATAACCTGCTTGTTTAAAACAATTGTCTTTAACCTTAAGAATGCAAATTAACTCTTGAATTCGGCTCACAATCCTAAATACTTATGTTCATGGAACCGTTCTATTCACTCATGCGTCCCAGTTCAGCCTAACTACTGATTCTCGACGCACGTTCATCTGGAGAGAACCAGGGACTCGCTCCATGTCCTTTAACATCCAAAAAAGAGACCACTATGGCAGCTGAGATTTGATGCTCTGGGCAGGCATCATGTCGGATAGTCACACAGACCTCTATCTCTTTGACAGAGGCTCTGTGACTGGTGTGAGGTATATTGATGAGATCTTGTATCCCTATGTTTGCCCCTGGTGCAGTTGGCGCCGATTCCATTTGTATGGAAGACAACGCTTTTCCACGTTGGGTTCATCTGGTCGACGAATATTTAGAAAATGAGAATATTCGTCGGATGGATTGTCCAGCCAGATATCCAGACCTAAACCCTATAGTGCATATCTTGAACGCTCTTGATAGGTCAATTGCAACAATTCCACCTTCCAGAACCAACCAGGCCTGAAAGCAGCTTTATTGGAGGAGTGGGACCAATTGACATAGAGTCTCATAAACTGCCTCATTTCCAGTATGAATTCACGTTGTGAGAGCTGTATTGATGTAAAAGGGGATCATACCCCCTATTAAACCATTTTTTGTATTGATACTGTAACTTTTGTTTTAGATCTTCCTACGCTGACAAGTCTTACACATAATCATGCGTGTATACCGTAATTGTTGTATGGTTATTTTTTGTATTATTTCAACCTATTTACAGTCGCGGGTAAAAAACACCCCTCTTAATAGAGCAAATTCCAAGATGACGATTGACAAGAACCTAACACCTTCTATTGATTTAAATTCATAAAATTTGAATGAAGGACCGTTTTTATATTAAATTGAGCACGAACTTCATAATTTCCAATAGGAACCTCCTATTGTGACACACAATTTCGAATCTATATCACAATTTAATATCAGATACCAAATTTCATGTCATTAGGACTTGCCGTTTCACAGTTATGAGGACAGAAATATTGGAACTTCTAGTGTTAAATCAGTTTTATTAGACTTCTTTATAGATATCTTCCTAAATAATATTCCTATAGCACTGATATTTTGTTTTATGTTACTGTTAAACAATCCAAACACGATTTACCTAGTATTTACTTTTAAAAATAATTTTTAGTATGCAATAATAATTATTAAATTAAAGTAGGAAAAAATTAGGAATAGTAGTCTTATTATATTTCGATGTAAATTGATTCAGAAGGACTTCAAGTAAGGCCATGCAGCATTTCAGCTCTTTCCGATAGTTAGTTTTTGAGCTACATTAAATTTTCACAATTATTGTGATTTTAGGGACAAACCAAAAGTTTATAAAACGCCTGACAAACCTCGGATATTAGTTCTCGTATCTTTTGCACTTGCATAGTAAATATGATAATGTAATTCTCAAATCGTTTGAACTTGCATCGTAAAAATAATTCTCGAATTGCTAAAAAATACGTTTGAAACAGTGTTCAAATTGGAAATTCGTGTAACGATAACTACGATTAATCTCTATCTACGAGTAGCGTCTTTTTATGTGGAGATGATCCCATATATTCAAAGTAACTTTAGCATTGAATAACTCGGGATATATTGATAGTCAAGTCATGAAATTTTTTATTTAGACTACTAGGGTGCTCAGTCCCCTGCTTGTTATCGCTCGTCAACCCCCGATGATTGCTACGCAGTCATATTTAGTTCACTTCGCGAACTATATCCATCCCCATTTAGATCGCTGCTGGATTGATCCCGGACCTCTAGTACGACGTTAATTGAAAGTTCCCTTCCCTTTCCATTACGATATTTATCCCATGCGCCCGAGTAACGAAAAATTGCCTTTCTTTGAGAGATTAGCGGATCTGTATATAAGCCGACACCCGTACTTTAGCTTTAGAAAAAGTTCCGAAAATTCTACACTTATACACGGAAATATACGGTAAATAAAAACAAAATGTTTTGAAAACTGTCAAGAACAAAACATCTCATTTCCACATAAAAAAGGAAATTGTTAAATAAATAACATATTGTTAAAATTCAGAACTTTTTGAGATTTTCATATTCTACTGTTGCTATGGAAGCGGCGACCGAATTTGCCGGGTCTTCTGAAAACATTGCAAACTTTCTAGCGCGTGCTCTCAAATTTTAGGAATGAATTAGTAAAAAAATATAATTATGTTTATCGTTTGCGCGTGCTCCAAATTCATTAGCCGGTTGAACCACAAGACTCGCTATCACGTGACTCGTTATCTACCAATCACAAAGCGAATAAACCTGAAAAAGATCGAAAGATTTTTGTATATAATAGAATATAGGGAGCTCTGCCACCTGCTCGCTATCGCTTGTCAAATCGTTGGTATGTCTATGCAGGAATTCCACTATAAAAACACTACAGCCACCTACATGTAGTCGGACAGAAAAAAGTCCTTCATGCAAAAATTGTAAAAATCTTACGCCATGATATCTTCTATGAACTTCAGATAATTTTAATTTTGAAGAATTTCAAGAAATTTGAGCAAACAGAAAGATTAATTTTTGTTGTTATTATTTATATTTTGTTATTTTTTAGTACATAATTTCTGAGGTAAGATCAGCATCAGCTCATACTCTCAATCATTTTGGGATTAGCATGTATGATGGGTTTTGCGATGTAGTACTTTATGGTCTGTCAAATGTCACCATTAATTATGCTGAAATGACCATTGTATTATAACATAACTTATTTTTAAACAAATATTTCAGAGCAAAAGAATTTTGTGATTTTCTATAGTCAAAGTTAAGTAAATATTTAATAAAAACTGTGCAGTCGAATACCAAATCCTCACTTCAGTAAATAAGAGGAAATTTTGATGTAAACAAACAAACGAAAAACGGAATGCGAAGATTATAATCGGATTATACATACCCAACTCGGATTATACATATTAGGGTTACCTTTGAATGAAGTTTATAGCCGTTTAAGCAACGTTTGCCGTAAATCGAATAGCGTTGAGCGATAAACTTTTGTAATCTAATTTGGTAGGTAGGTGTTTTAATTAACGTCGCTCTGGAGCAACACAAGGACTGTTGGCAACTGTCCAAGATCAAAACCGAATGAAAGATACGAGGAAAACACCACGTAATTTTTCTCCAAACTTCCACAACACACCATGTAATTCAATTTGGAATTTCTATTGGCGAAGCACTGAAGTCTTATTCTAAAATAATCAAGCCAAGTGAAGTCACATTTACAAAAAAAACATTAATCTAGTACCTTCTCAGAAACACTACCGACACACCTTCATTTAGCATGACAAAAAAATGCCCGTCATGAGAAAATGTGGTTATCAAAAGACTATATATATTCAGTGTATTCTTTTTTAAACATTTAAATGTGGTTGATAAACATTGTAAATACAATTTCTCGTTTTATTCTTTGTTATAAACTATCCGCGTGCACGGTGTCCTCGATTTCAGAGAAAGATTCATGAAAATAATCTCTTCGGCTGAGAGCAGATGTTTCGCAGATGCCCTTTTAAACATCTGCGCGTGCGTGCCACGCGTCGGCACGAGGTCAAAGATCGTTAAAACGTTCTAGAAGATGTAAATGTTCCCCCTCTGAAATAGATTTCAACGCGGGGCTTTTCCTTTGTCCGTGAAGAAAACAGAAAAATTATACAGTGGCCCCCAAAAGTGTACGCACACTTACAAATTTCAATGAAATACTGCTCTATCCATTAATAAAAATTACTATTTCAGAATAGGAATTTTTTAGTAATATCTATTACCTGTTCTTAACTAAAATACATAAAATATATCAAAAACATTTCAAAACTCTTTTTTTTTAAATCAATTATCAAAAAGTAACTAAAACGTTACCTAAAAAAGTCTTTGCACGCTTTAAAAAAAATATTTACAAATTAATAAATATTGCAATATTTCGGTAAATTACTACTTAGTAGTAAGTATATCCCATAGCATCCCCAGCAGCTTATAAACGTCTGGGAATAGGGTTTCCAACCTTTCTGGACTGACCGGGATTGTCACGGAATTTAAGTTGCTGTCAAGAATTCCTATTGAATGTAAAATTGCCCCGGAATTTACGAGAAAGCTATCAAACCCAATATTATATCACTCCAAAATAGTTATTTCTATTGAACATGACTTTGTATCCATCTATTGAACGTCCGTTTCCCCACTATTATCCAAAGCCAATGCTATATATTTCAGTCTGTTTTAGCGGGACCATCGTGAAGAAATGGAATTAGTTGCTTTTCAATACTATTACACTGTATTTAAATTTTATTTACAAAATTGGGGCTTGAGATGAACACAAATTTTCATATTCTACTTTTTTTTAAATAGGATTCGGAACTATCGGTTCTGTATAACTAAACACGAACAATATCTCTATTTTGTATACGTACATTACCATTTCTATTTTTTAATAGTTTCAATGCAACAAGAGTTTAGTTTTATTCTTATTACTTTATAGTATACGAGAGGATCACCAGACTCGTATAATAATTAAAATTTAAAAAACATAAAAATAACTATTTTTATTTTTTACATATTTTATGTAAATGAAAAAAAGTTCCTTGGAAAACTACGTAAGTCATATTAAGTGATTTCTCAGTAGAGAATACTATGAAATTACTATTCCGATGTATATATTTCAGTTTGGGGCAATATGTCCCGGATTGTCCCCATTCTTCAATTATTACTGTTGTTGGTTCGCTTTCGTTTTAATGTCGTGTCTTCGTACTCTAACCTCCAGTTCTCTCCAGATATGTTCTATTGGGTTTAAATCCGGCGACTGAGGTGGTGTTTTCAGAACATGTAGACAATTATAGAGACACCAGAGGCGAACTTTGAAAGCCATGTACTTCGTTATCTTGATTTAAATATAAAATTGTTTCCAATATCCCAATTTTGGGTTGAAAATTTTAAATTGTCTTTTAAAATATTTAAATAAAGAGCATGATTCATTAAAAGTCATCAAAATAAATACCAAATAATCCAGTTCTGATGCTGACATGCACCTCCACACATGGACACCTCCACCTCAATTTTTTACAGTTCCAACTAACTTCTTGGGATTAGGTTCCTCATTTATTTTTTTTCTCCATGCAATTATACGCCCATCGGAATCAAAAATATTAAATTTGATTTCATATGCAAATAAGACATGATTCCAATATGTTTCGGGTCTATTTATCATTGATTTTGCGATAAAAAACATATGCTTTTTATTTTTCGTACTTCTATAATTTAATCAACTAACAGTTAACTCCAACAAATACAAAAATGTTCAATACCCTCCATTATCTGAAAATGATTCAATCTTTTAACACTTTGTAAAATAGATATACATGTTTAAAAGGCCACATATCAGAAATAAATCTACTGAGAAAGGCATTTTCTGTCAAACTATATTTATAGTAGGTGCGATAGTGTTTTGGGAGTGATGCTTGTTCCGTTGTGAGTATTCTGAAATCGATACCAGTACTTCGTTCAAAAAAAATACGCCGTATCAATAAAAATTCCGAAAAACAATTACGAATTGATGTATGATACTTAATTGATCAACCCTAATTGTATTTAATGCTAAACGAACAAATAAAAACCCTTTTAAGGTAGCCCTGATATGTAACATGCCAGAGCATTCGCACACAACTAAAATATTTGCAGGTCATCCGGTTTGTTTATTTTTTACACTGAAAAATCTCTCATTGGACACATTTTTTTTTCTAATGGCGGGCACATTTGACCGAAGTCATTGGCCACTACAAGGCCGGAAGTGATGGCCACTTGTGAAGGAGCACCCAGTGGGAGGACCATCATTGCTCCTAATAATTACTTCGTAATTTTGCACCATGTTCAGATGACGAAGCAACACCTGAGCTGGTATACGCTTACAAACATCCATGCCCGAACCCGGATTCGAACCGGGGACCTTCCGATCTAGAGGCTAACACCTTAACCACTATACCGGTTGGTCGGCTCATTGGACACATAAACTCTTTAAAAATAATTTTTAATACTTTAAAAAAATATGAGACTATCAAGGATTTAATTCAACTCATGCACTTGTATTAAGTAAATTCCATCATATAAGCACATGTATTGAGCACCGTGCTTTACATTTTTATACTTTGAACTATTCGCATAGAATGACGCGTGTAATGCACGCGTGGTTCAGTTATCCGAAATGTAGGATGTAAAGATCTTCTCATCAAATGTCTAGAAGTTAATTCCTAGTAACATAACGGCAGTCTGAAAATAATACCACCCTCTTGATGTACCTAACAACCTATTCTTTTTTAAGAAGTCTTTTAATCTCCAGTGGTGCGAAACGACGCTCGAAAATCACAGACCGAAGTTCGACAAGCATGCAAATTAGGTGACAAGTTTAAGAGGACAATCTCATTTTCGGACAAGCCATAAAAACGCAGTAAAACGGGTGGGGGAGGTGGTTTGCACAACCCTTCTGGCACCACACTAACGGCATTACCCCGTCGACCCTAGTCCATAAACAACACGTCATGGACGTTTACGAGTCTGTGGTTCGGGCATAACTTGGAGAGGGAGATCTTCCAGAGATACACCGATGGGGACGCCCGATTTTTGCTCGAGCTTTTAAACTTTGGAACTTTCTTTTTTAATTTGGAATTAGCCACCGAGGGTGAAGAAAGAAAAACATTTCATTTTACGGTCTGGAAGGAATTTCTCTTTAATTAAGGAGTTTTCTTTACGGTTTCCGTCTTTTATCGTTGCCCTTACAAGCCATTTGCTTGCATTATCTCGCAGTTAAGGTCTTATCGGAGGCGAAAGCTTTTCGAAACGAGGGATTCCGGACGGGACTCGTTTTTCTAATTTTTCGGGCAAGTCGAATTAATTCGTTTGGGTGAATTTTATAGCGTGTGAAGAGCAAAATTTTGTTTTCTTTGAGAGGCAAGTGATGAGATGAACGGTTTGGAACTTTTTGATGACAGGGGTTACACAAATGTTATAAGGTTAATTGTTCATAAAATTTTAATCGGTAGCTTTCCCGTGATTTAACTGGAAGCTAAAATGTTAGTTACTGTAAAGTTGGTTCTGAATGGCAAAATAGTTCAAGTCATTAACTGATATTACGATTTCCTTTATAATTGGCCAAAATATTCTTGGAGACAATGTGTCCAAAATTGTTCTTCAAAGGCAGTAAAAAAAAAGTGATCATCCAATTAATTTTCAATATCACTGAACCAAATTATTTGCGTCGATAAATTCTGCAGGAAATCGTGAAAAATTACAAAATATTGTGTACTGATCTTGCATACTCGTTTATGCATAACACAATTGTGCAAATAACCCAAACACAATATCAGTTTTATCACCATCCTATGAACAATCATGCATTGTATCGAAAACACAAGCGTACCAAGGAATCTGTATAGAACAAACCTGCGATCCCAAACTATATTAGAACACGATAAAAGTAAGTGTGTGGGGATAGAGTATGTTTACATAGATTAGCATTAAAAGGCCAACCGCAGTATTCAGCATCAGGAATGAGTATGATCACAACCACTTACAGAATAACTTTTCTAATCTCCTTCTTTCTGTAGGTAGGGTTGCCAACAACTTTTTCTGAGACAATTCCGGGACATATTGCCCCAAACTGAAATATATATGGTGTGTTTTTCACAATGTTCTCCACTGAGAAACCACTTAACATAACATACCTAGTTTTCAAAGAAAAAATATTTTTTTTTTCATCTACAAAAAATATGTAAAAAATAATAATAGTTATTTTTATGTTTTGTTTTGTTTTTAATTTTAATTATTATACGAGCCTGTTTGTCCTCTTCTATACATAGTAATAATAACAAATCTAAACATAACCTCTTGTTGCAATGAAACTATTAAAAAATAAAAATGGCAGTGTTCGCATACGAAATAGAGATATTGGTCGTGTTTAGTTATACAGAACCAAGAGCGTTCTAAATTCTACTTTTAAAAATTCGAATATGAAATATGTATTTATGTTCGTCTCCAGCTCCAATTTTTAAAAAAAATACCATTTCTTCACGACGGTCCCACTTTGAACAGACTGGCATATATAGTATTGGCTTTGGATAGTAGTGAGGGAACTTACGTTCAATGGATGGACACAAAGTCATGTGCAATAGAAAAAACTATTTTGGAGTGTAGGTGATATTGGGGTCGATAGCTTTCTCGGATATTCCGGATCAATTTGACATTCAACCGGGATTCTGGACAGTAACTTAAATTCCGGGACAATATCGGCCAATCCGGGACGGTTGGCTACCCTATCTGTAGGTGGCAATGTCAACCTGAAAACATTTTCCAGATACTTTCTTCAGGTGTATTCATCATTTTCCCCAAGGCTTCCTAAACATTTTAAGTATATAGATACCCAGTGGGGGGGGGGGGATTAAAGGTATATCAGTCGTCAATTTTTCCTGAAACTAGCTCTATATGGTGGTCAAATAGTGTGATCAAGTATTTAAACTAGTATTCGCGATCAGTTTCGGACATTTATAAGTTTAACAATATATCACTTTTCGTGAAATTTTATTACATTTTAAATAAGTAATGTACTGAAATAATATGCTTCTTAGTAATTTTTATAAAAGCACATAAGTGCTTAAAATATTAGGAGATAAGCTTAATAAATTTTTTTCTGATTCACAAGCACTTAAATTTAAAATTATCAACTATGATTTTACAAAAACCTCATCCTAGTTTTATTTTGGTGAATAGATTATATTGAAAATATTAATAAAATATACTTTCTAGTGTGTAGCGTTTCTAAGGAAGGGCATGCTATACAAGCTTTTTATTTCGTATTTCAATGCAACTAAAAAGAAAATAATACGTATGCGATAAGGTTGGAATACGAATATCACTTTGCTTTGCAGGATTAGACCTTGCTTTTCTAATGATAATCAGTAAATAATTGGATAAATCCCAAAAGTCTCGTAAAAATAAAACAAGAAGTTGCTCACTTGCGTGCCATCTGGGTATTGTAAACATAGTACTGAATCAGAATTCCTTTTCACTCACACCCAATTGCACATAAAAATTTCCATTCTTTCATAAAATCAGATTAGTTCAGCTGTGTTGCCTCAAAAAAAGAATAGATTCATGTGAAAACAATGAAGAAGGAAGTGATGCAGTCGTTTCTAAAATTGTTGGGAAATCTATAGAATGAAAGAGTGAAACGAATCATACATGAAAGCTCTTAGACAAATATCCTGTTCTGTTTTAAAACTGGAAATGGTGTATCTTGAAATGGGTAGACACAATTCACAGTTATTAAGTCACATATATACATAAAAAGTGTGTTCGTCTTTATTTTACTGCATGAAATGTGCCTCAACTGTAAAATGACTCGTGAAAAAGAACAATAATAAAAGTATTTAAAAAATTTCATGTGAAGACAAAATGTTGAAAATATTATGATGTAATTTGACGCTATAACCTGTATTTTTTTGAGTACTTATTATTGTTTTACGGTATTTTGCTTCGTTTTCCATTGGTAAATGCCATATTTTTTCTGCTTTGTTATGCACATGCATTCAGCGTTGCAGTTTAGTTGAAATAAAAAATAATTGTTTAATTTCTTTTATTTTATGAATCGTTGATTTTGTAACGATTAACATCCCATTTTAAAAGCTTTTGGCCCGGTTTTTAGTCTCAGTCGATGATAGTACTAACTACTTATTAGGATAGTACCAACGTTATTGTTTTCTGCACGGTCTATAGAGTAGGTACATAATGTTGCAAATAACTTTTCTGACGTGGCTTTATGGCAATATAGTTAAGAGAAATATGACCTTATTTCATGTATATTTTGTTTTTATAAAAACAACTCTCTCTCTCTCTCTCTCTCTCTATTAATAAAGGAAACATTATATAATTTAATACGTGCGTATTGGGGATTGCTTAGTCTAAGAAACTACTACCATATGTTTATTTCAGTAACCTTTATAAAGATAATACATTTGAGTAAACAATACAGTTCAAAATTTATACTGTTATATTATCTATATATATAATTCGCTTACGTGGCACGCAAAAAAGACGTTATTTGTTTTCGCGTTTTGGCAACATTGTACGATTCTTTGTTTATCCCAAAGCCTCGCGCTTCAATTGAATTTATAGCGTTATCGGATGAAATTTTATTGAAAAAAAAAAGAATTTTAGTCGAGCTGTTGCAGTAAATAATAGAAATCAAAGAAAACGGAGGATCTTTTCAGGGTCATTTTTAAAAAAAGTCCGTTTCGGGGCAAACTATTATAGTTCAACAAGACGCTTGCATTACAACTTTCGACAACAAACTCAATGAAAAAGCGTGGGTGGCTCGAGTGCTGGGTAAATGTACACACAACCAACATGCTGGGTTTTCAATTTCCAAATCAACGCTCACATTTCGAGTCAAAATTTGCTCAAAGTTTCCATTTGAACTCTGATTACAGAGGTACTGTAAATATATTTTCTGATAAACAGCATAAAATTTAGATTTGAAAAATATTTTTTCGGAATATCATATTTTGTTAACAATTCCTTCTGCTAGGACACATGTCTTCATTGATGCGAGCGAAGCGAGCATAGGTTCGGGCAGCGAACCAATGAGGATTGCGAAGGAATCCTCTGGGGGTTGGCGAGCGTTAGCGAGTAGGGGGCGGGCCCCCTAGTCATTTATATTACAATTTTAGAAAACTCATAACAAGTATGAAAATTAGGTAACTTTATCAGATTATAGAGCAGGAGTGAGGGATTTTTGGCACGCCTCAGCTTTTATCGGCACTCGAAATGTAATGCTCAAGTTAAAAGTAATTAAATATCCAACTTCCTCGTGTTGTATATTTTATCTCAGTTGGTATAAATTTTGAAATAAATAAAAACTTCCCCATATTATCTCTTACTCTTATGTTAACCTTACACTTTGGAGGATGTTAAAATTGCTTCTTTAAATTGTGCGATGGCATAGGGCAGCTAGATTTACACTTAGGGCCCAGTAATAAAATTTCTACACTCTGAACCTAATAGATTTGGTAGATGACATTTTAAGTAAAAATTCTGCTATTAATGTTTATACTCTATTCATTCAATCTCCTGACTTACAGTAATCGCTCTTACATTTTGCTCTAATGTGATTTTTGATAACTTGAAAAGGTTTTTCCAAGACTTAAAAGATGCCAAATAATCTGTTCCTCAAAATTTTGGTCTGCTCATAGGAAAAACTTTTATCAAAGATTTGACGATTATGAAAAGATTGTCTACCCCATCTAATGGATATGATAAAGAATAAAGAAATCACTTTTCTCGAAAATAATTAGGGTAGAATTCACACGAAACACAGTAAAATTTTTAACTTGAACTCGCAGAGACAGGATATTAATCTAATTTGCAACTGCAACATAAAATAGCCTAAATTAAACAATAATAAAGTGCATCAAAGATAAAAGCACATCTAATATTCGAAACAAACTCCCTGCGGAAAATACAAAACAAAAGCCCCACAAAAGGGATACGCTGTGTGAAATATACGCAAGAATACAATATTCAATTCAATTTTGTGAAGCCCGTATAATCATGGGTCTCCCCAAACCGACAATTCCCTTTCATCCTATTTCCCACGCTGACATGACATGCCAGTCAGCAGAAACAAACAAAACACGTAAAAATCCATTTAAAAAAACGAGCCTCCAACGCATCAAAAGCACATCGGAAACTATTGAGTCCCCGGCATTCGCTCGCGTGGCAAACATTTCCACTCCAGGCTAATGCTCAGAAGAGCGTTAAAAATCGATCCCGCTTACACGTGGGGGCCCCTATCAAAGGAGAGAGAGAGAGAGAGAGAGAGCACAGTCCCCCAGCATGGAGGGAGATGGCTGCCTGCCATGCATGCTAATTCCGAATCGAAGGCTGAGTTCTGTGACCTGCCAATGGCTGAAATCTGCGAATGACTAATGAAGTTCCGGGCATTGTTTTCTCATTAATTATCTACAGAAGGAACTATTTGTTGCCTTCAACTCCACGTGAGTGGGGGAGTTCGAATTGTATTGAGGTCCGACTCAGTGGAACAGATAGTCGAATCCAAACGATCTATGGTGGTTTGTAGAGCCTATAGAAATATATTGGATTCTATGTTGTTTAACCCAGGGCTCGAAATATCCGGGTGCACAGGTGCACTGTGCACATGAAAATAAAATTGTGCACCTAATTTTTTCCAGCTAAGTGCATGCCGTACACCTAACGTTAAAAAGTGGAGGGAACGTTTTATGTTATTTTGATACTTTAACAAGCTATTAGTATCGACCTATCTCGCTCTAAAGGAATGTAATTAAAATTCCTAAATACACACTATGTGAAAACAAAATCGCTGGGCCGTAACGGGTTTATACAAGGTGAAGGTTTACTTGTGCCACGCCATCAGAACTTTCGGATGATCGAAACATTTTCCAGCAAGCTCTGCTGAAGCGGCTGTCGAGACAGCCGTGCGCCGGAGAAGGGAGAATGTAGATGTTAAATATTTTTATTTACTATCTACTTCTAACCTATCTAAACATACCCAACTAATAAAGTAGTTTACATTATATCAATGCTCTTATATTACGTTTTTTTTTTAAATATGCACCTAAAATATAACCTGTGCAAACTTTGGTGCACCTTGTGCACCTGTATTAAAAAATCTATTTCGAGGCCTGGTTTAACCCTCTGAGTGTAACGAGATTCACAAGTAGTGTAATACTGTTTAAACCCCACAATACACTTCATAACAAAATCACCACATCTGTTGCTTGAAAGAATCCTATTGTAGGGTACATAGGCCTAGGAGGTCAAACCGATTAGAAGTCAAGTAGAGAAAAATGCAGATTATACAAAACAGATGTATGGTGGTGAAGGGTTAACTGATGAATCCATGATGGTTCAAAAAAGACATTGGGATTTAGATCTGTGGAACAGATAGACAAATTCAAACGATTTATGGTGGTGTGGAGAACATATTGAAAAATGATGGGATTTAACTCTAACTGATGAATCCTTGATGGTGGAGGAAAGACACTTGGATTCAGCTCTGCGGACCAGATCGACGGATTCAAACGATACATGGGAATTTAGAAGAACTATTAAATAACGCTCGTGTTCATCTCTGTTTAACAGATAGATGACGTCAATGATATACAGTAGCTTGAAAAGGGTATTGAGATATGTACAGATTCAGCTATGAGAGCCAGATGGATGAAAATATAATGCAAACAGACAAAAAAAATGCAAGTACAATTCAGACAATTTAAATTAGATTTCCAAAGAAATTAGCGAACGGGAAGGATATGTTTCTATTGTTGTGGAAACAAAATTGAGCAAAATTGGGGGAGGGGTTCTAAGATTAAAATTACCCAAACTACTGGTTGGTTTAGGTTTAGTGGCGCAATGTCCAGTAATGGACAACACAAGTCTATATGAAATGCCATAGATTTCTTTAAAATACACTGCTATTACGCAAACTTCTGGATTTAATACTATTGTTTAAAAGATTTTTTATGCAATTCCTGCAATTTGCAATCATAAAGGTAAAAATAAAAGTTTAGGGACTAAATGAACAACTAAATCTTTGAAGGTGTATTACTAATATAAGTGGAGGGCGACTGAACAAAGTATCGAAGAACAACGCCTCTTAGTAGTACGTATACCCACTTCGGAATAAGGTAGGGCGTAACATGCTTCAGAATTGGAAGCAATTTCCGAAAGTACCGTGACGAAAATGATGATTTAATTGTATGTTGCAGTGAAAAATGAGTTTTAAGGCTATTAAATCTGTGGAAACTTGTGAGTTTTTTATAGCTTTTATAAATTGACTACTGTAGTAAAATGCTGATATTATTTTTTACTTGGAACAAAAATAAGCATATTCGGTTGTAGGTTAAACGTAATATTTAACTGGAAATTGATATCAAAAATAAAAATTTTACTTCAAATCAACATTACAAATTTAAAATCTACAACAATGTATCCAATTGCAAATTCCTTTTCACAAAAACAGCATTTATATTATATTTTCTAGTGGATGAACGTTTTAGTAGCAGTTCCGTCACTCAGGGGGAAATCATTAATTTACTAATACAGTTTTACTTAGTTTTGAGACATCTGCAGTAATGGCATTCTTTCAAATATGCACAGTGGCGAGTGTGGAAATTTGGAGAGTGGGGTGCCTGCCTTATCATCTGACAGTGGTTCAAAATTATGAGGTGTTGTTCTCGGAATTTTCCCTTCGGTATTGATCCAAGACCGTCTCCAATATATCCTTATGTTACTACAGGGTGACGTAAATTCAACTACCTAACCTAACCTTTCAAGTATAAAGGATTTTTAGAATAAACTAACAAACCACCGGAAGACATGAACTCTAATTCTTGTTACCCAATACATAATAAGTAAATGAAGCAGGTTCTACTTCCAAATCACATCATCAACTACATTTAGCCTTTCAGAAAACGTTTCTTTCAGCAATATTGCAAAACAATATATGTTTCAATGCTGACTCTTTTCATATCAATGATTTTTTTTTATCTGATATCACAAACCGTGACAAGAGATGGTTAATATTTTGGCACACATAATCTCCGTACATATTCATTCGTAACCTATATAAATTATTAAAGGTAAGATCGTTTGTGACTTAATGGAGTTATTTTGAAATGAGATTCCTTGAATTCCTTGTTTGTGGCGTGTGTAAAGTCACAAATCTCTGAATCCATTCATCAAAGATGAAACGCGTACCTCCACATTCTCTAATTTTATGTTTGTGTTTGATAAGTCTCTCGATCAGTTGTAGCGTCGGTGGTATAACGGTTAGCATAGCTGCCTTCCAAGCAGTTGACCCGGGTTCGACTCCCGGCCGACGCAAGCCAAAGTTTTTAATAAATTCGATTTTAAAAAAAGGTAATATTTTCTCCTAACTTATATTACTCAATTACATATCTTTATTTTTCATCTAATTTCTTCTTGTTATTACTAACTAACTGCTTTTAAATCAGTGTATTTACACCATGAAAGCAATATTTCGTGCGTTATCGAATTTACAAAAGATATTGGATAATTGTATTTTGAACAAATTCATTCATTATTTGTGAGATCGCCCATAAACAGTTACAGCAACTCTGAGAAGTCTTACATTAGGTTCTTGCACTTCTTATTCCTTTTATCATAAACTATACTCTGTTCACCAATTCAAGTCAATACCTGCCGTTAGTTTGCAAGCGCCTCCACCAAAGTAGTTATTTTTCCTGATATACAATCTCAATGTTCTTTCCAGAACATAGTTTGTTTATCAACTTTTGATCGGTATTTATAGTGAAGAAACATTTCTTCCACAAATTAAAGTCCACTTGATGGTCCCTCATTTTACTTTAACTTCAGCCTTCCTGTATAACTTCTATCCAGATTTGGTCTTCTTGCCAACAGAATATTTCCTGATATTTCAACTAATGCAGGCTCGAAATACCCGGGTGCACAGGTGCACTGTGCACATGAAAATAAAATTGTGCACCTAATTTTACCCCGCCAGGTGCACGCAGTGCACCTAACGTTAAAAAAAAAAAAGGGCGGGGGAGACGTGTTTTATGTTATTTTTATGTTTGGACAAAATATTAGTATCGACCTCTCTCGTTCTAAAGGAACGTAATTAAAATTGCTGAATACACATTATGCAAAAACAAAATCGCTAGGCCGAAAGGGGTTTATACAGGAGGAAGGTTTATTTGTGCTATTGCCACCAGAACTTTCCGATGATCGAAACCTTTACCAGATGACTCTGTTGAAGCGACTGTCACAGAAGGGAGAAGTTAGATAACTTTACCACCATAGAACGATAGGCATCCCGCATTTCTGCAAACACCTCTCGTTTCAATGAAGTGTAAAGCCGAAGGAATTCCTTAGAATTGTCTGGCCACTGCATATATCGTAAACAAATATTTCCATTACTTATCTTTAAAATCAGATTTTATCTGTTTAAAATATCGTGTACTCGTTTAATTTTTATGTTTTTTGCCTACAAATGTCTGATGATGACTAAAATTGTTTAAATATTTTTATTTACTATCTACTACTAACCTATCTAAACATACCCAACTAATAAACTAGTTTACATTACATTAATGCTCTTGCATTGTTTTTAAATGTGCATCTAAAATATAATCTGTGCACCTATTTTAAAAACTTAGGTGCACAAGGTGCACCTGCATTAAAAAATCTATTTCGAGGCCTGAACTAATGTGTGTGTGGATAAGGCCATTTCATCATTAAATGTGAAGTAGGCTGAAAGCAATACTACACTACTCAGAAAAATCGTGATGATGGTGAAAAGATTTAAACAAGCCTTCCTGTTCAAAGGACTACAGCAAATTGCTTAACGCCTAGCATAGTCACCAGCTAACCTGAATTTCAGATACGTAGATGGTGAAGAAACTCTTGCTCTCGGAAACAGATAGGAGAAGTGATTGGTAGACATCGTCCTATCATCTTAAGATGCTGTTCTATGAAAGCAATACCTTGTCGTGCTGAAGCAGTTCTAATTGCGTATTTTAAGTTACATGTGGGTGTACACAACCTGCCTTGCATCAAGAAATTTCTTCGAAGACTGGAGATTGCAGTTTGTGACGTATCGTCATATTAATTAACGTAACTGGTAACTCCTATACGTTAATAATGGAGTTACGAATTTTGCTAATTAGCATGACGATATTCAATTCTCTAGAAATCTTCCTTGTGGTGACTGTCTTCATATTATCCTTTGATTATTCGACACCATAAGAATGGTCGATCTTTTTTATCACGAAGTTTTTAATAACCTACAAAAACTCTTCGCATAAAAATGCCTGAGAATAGAATAAAATATAATGTTAGCTGTAAACATTGAGCTGAGATACTTGATTCAATGATTTAATCTGATGTTGTTTGAAGTGTATGTAGATTGACTTAGGTATGGGTCAAGCAAACGAAAATTTACTATACTATTCGTTTGAATCTTTACTTTGTGTATTTTAAAACTGTAAAACTTTTATGAACTGTATAATTTAAACTCAGTTTAAGCCAGGGCTCGAAATACCCGGGTGCACAGGAGCCCTGTGCACCTGAAAATAAAATTGTGCACCTAATTTTTTCCCTCTAGGTGCACGCAGGCGGGATAAACGTATTTTATGTTATTTTGATGCCTGAACAAAATATTAGCATCGACCTCTCGCGCTCTAAAGGAATGTAATTAAAATTCCTAAATACACACTATGCAAAAACTTTAATCCAGAAAATGCTAAGTTGCTATGAAGGAAAAATACAAAAAGAGGGATGGAAACTAAATCTTATGGGTAGAGATCTGCCAAAAACGTAGACGTTTCTGATTGCCCACCAATGTCTGATGATGACTAAATATTTGTAAGTAATAATTTCGCAGATAAAAAAAATGTTTAAATATTTTTATTTACTATATACTGATAACATATCCAAACATACCCAACTATTAAAGTAGTTTACATTACATTAATGCACATATATTACGTTTTTTTAAATATGCACCTAAATATAATCTGTGCACCTAATTTAAAAACTTAGGTGCACCCTGTGCACCTGTTTAAAAAAAATCTATTTCGAGGCCTGGTTTAAGCCTTTTTTTGTTATCTATAAATATTTTCTGCCCCAAAATACTTGAAACTTCCATATTGAGCTTCCAGAAGCTATTTTTTGTCGAAAGTAATATATAAATATAGTTATAGCAGTTTTTGCCTTTTGTTTTTCTGGGAATTCTCTTAAGTGGGCACATCACCTGCTTAGCATACTAATTCAAGTGCCTTGAATGAACTAACTTCCACGCCCACACACCCAGCTCACGAAACGATCTAGAATTCTAAACTTAACTAACTTGTCAGTTTCAAGAATAGCGTAGGATTTAAAACAAATTCCTCCAGGCGATGACATAACCACTTAGAAGAAAACAGTTTCCAGACGCGCCTGAAATTAAAACGAAGCGCTTGCGGTTGATGATGTAAGTGCTATCACATCTGGCTTTCGAAGCAAAGGATCAGAATCATTTAGCCTACCCTCTTCTTTTCTACTCAATGCAAATCTAAATTGGCTAAGCATTTCTTTTCTTTAATATCAGGCTTGCGGTTAATTTAAAACTTTAAAAACTACTATAAAAGGAAAACTTGTTATGATCATTTGATACGTAAATCGAAATTCTAATTTGTATCCTGCTACACTCATCGATTTAAAACTGCACATTAACAACAGAAACTCATTAAATGAAGAAAATTACATGTATTCATGTGTTCAAAGCATAACTATTAGTTTTTAGGTTAAAATATAAACAGCAATGTATTTCTAGTTATCAAGAAAATAACCCCCCTCCCCATTAAGTGTAAAAAAATCCAATTTATGAGGTTTTGCTCTAAGCCAATGATTTAATTAAAATAAAACCAATTCATAGGATTTTCGAGAATCCTTAAGTAGCTCTTAAGCTTTTGAAATTAACATAAACCATGTATCAGCGACTGAGAAAATAGTGACTAAAACAATTAATTTGCAATTCATGCTTATTTATTAAAAAAATATTCTTCACTCTTAACAAATTTGTAGAGAGCATAACCTAACTGCACAGACATATTAAGTAATTGTTAAGCCAGCACATCCTACGATCCAAACCCGTTTCTATAAGTTGCATTTTCGTCAGTAATATAGGTCCCCTCTACAGATGGTATCCATACCAGAATGCAGTTTAAACTGCTGCCTTCTATCGGTAGGGGTGAGATTTCATTAGCATACCTCCAGACTATCGGATGCACACTCCATATGCTCGAATCCCTTTTGGACCTGCCCTTATTATGGCTGCCAGGCACGACATAACGCGTGCTGGTGCGAAAATGCAAATGGCTCATCCCTTAATAGTAGACGGTGCTTCCGTTCCGCTTCAGGTGATGCGGGAGGGACTCCATGCACCCCAGCAGATATGCGTGTTCGGAGGGAGCATCACGGAGATGTTTCACATAGGTTGCCAAATGCTAATTGTGATATATGCACCGCTCAGTTCTGTGGGAACCGCTTTAAATCAATAAAGGTCCTAAGCCCTCAGTTTAATCCCACAAAGGGAGCAAGCGTGACCCAGTGGCGAAGCCCGAGATTTCAGAAGATCCTCGAAGGAACCACGTACTGACTTGGTGCCTATTGGCGGAATAGATGGACAGGTAAAGTGTTAGACTTTGTGAACTCATGCCACCTATATCAAACTACAGTGAACAAATACTGTGGATGGAACACGTAAGATATAAGATTCGATCGGACTTAGACAAACTGATACTCTTAGAGGTCCTTAAGTCTGAGAAAGTAGTAGGTAGGTAATTTAAGTCGCACACACACACACTGGAGGGATATAATGGGCCCGGAGCTATTGAAGACGATCCTTGATCAATCCCTAGGTAAAGCCCGAGGACATCGTTTCTTGATTTTGAACCAAGGTCAGATGACGAAAGTCTGGAAAGATATTCTAAATTTAATATTATTATTGTAGAAATGAGAGCTTCATACACATAGATTGATTTATAAATGTATATTTTGTGTGTTTTTATATTCTAGATAAAGACTCAAAAATTCTCAACACTTTTATCAATCATCAACTGCATGGAAGGTTTCCCTGAGCAAATCAAATGTATATTTTCTTTAGAAACAATTACTTCCCAGTTTTAGAATAGGATTGTCATGAGGGCGAAAGCTTTTTTTATATTTAATTCGTTTTGTTTACATGATTAATTAGCCTTTTCAGGGTCTGTGGAATGGCTGGTGTCCCATGGCTTCTGAAAGGGTTAAGGCTAGATAATGCAAACATTCTAGGTACATAAGAACTGTTAACGATAAACATTGGTGAAACGATTATTGCACATTTTGGATTTTGCTGATTTTTGAAATATATTTGAATTATTGCACCAGAAACGTAAACCATTGCATGGTATGCTACAACTATTGTTTCGTGCACTCCCCACGGCAGATAAGCAGGTGAACAGTCTGGCTCAGAAAATCGATGTCACAATTGTATGTGTTTGAGCGTTCTTAAGTGATTTCACTACTGGGAGAAAAATTGCATGTTATGCAGCAGATAATGTGTCATACACTCCTTGCGGATATGTAAGCAGAGGAACAGCCTGATTGGTTCAGAAGGATACGATACGACTGAAGTAAGGTCGTGTTTTTGAATTACCGAAATTTAATCTATAATTCCAATGTGCGTCGTTGAATTTCAGAAAAGTACTATCGTGATTGCATCCCTAGATCGAAAGCATCCATCCAAAAAATAAGTTGAAGTCACATTTTCCATGTCGCAGTCGATGGGAATTTACCTCATGAATAGTATTTTGATTGCTGAAAATTACATAAGAACCTTCGTTGCCTCACAAGTGTTCAGAGACAAGTTTCTTGGTGCCTATTACATTTTTCAAATTGATACAACACTTTGTCTTTCAGCTAAAATAGCAAGCATTTAAACGCACACTTAAAAGAGCGAAATTATTTTATAATGAGTAGCTATTTTTAACTCGTCTGGATTATTGCTTCGACCTTAAGAAAATGCAATTCAAGAAACAAAGCCAAATTTCTGATAAGAACTGTGAAAAAGTTTGTAATAGGAAGTCCCAAGCCAAAAATAAAAAGGCAGTTTCAGAGCAAGCTGATCATGTTTGTAACTAGGTCGAAATAAATCTGAGTTTTATCAAGCGTATGCCACTCGTATTGTAACTTTGTAGTTTTTATTAATGGAAAACAAAAGGCAACAAAATACAAGAGATATATTTCTTTGTTTTCTGATTACAAATGATCCAGTTAGCTCATTTGAAAATATTGTTTGGAGCATTAGACCATTAGCTCATAACTAATTCACTATTGAAACCAAGAAATTGCATGTAAATTAAGGCTTCCTGTTATTCGAAAAAAAAACACTTTCAGTATTTACTTTCGGAAATAGCACTCTCATTAGAAAGACATTCGATGTGGTTAGGATAAAATTCGAAAATAGAACTCTGAAATCATAATTAAAGCTCTAGTAATAGAATAAATTTCAAGTTCTGATTAACCGCCTCCCAATTTGAGTGGACAGTTCGTAGATGAGAACCTGAAGGGTTTACAACTTGCAGATTATTATGATTGTAAGGACATGGTAACTCTTCTTGTCGGTGTTGATTATTATTATAACATAGTAGTGGGAAATTTAAAGCGTTTAGGTAAACAATTTGTAGCTGCGAATAAGACTTTTGGTTGGTGTTTACAAGGTGTTCCTTATGGGGGAATTACATCCCACACTTCAGCAGCATTTAATGTCGTAGTTGAAGAAGAAGCTCTAGTAATAGAATAAATTTCAAGTTCTGATTAACCGCCTCCCAATTTGAGTGGACAGTTCGTAGATGAGAACCTGAAGGGTTTACAACTTGCAGATTATTATGATTGTAAGGACATGGTAACTCTTCTTGTCGGTGTTGATTATTATTATAACATAGTAGTGGGAAATTTAAAGCGTTTAGGTAAACAATTTGTAGCTGCGAATAAGACTTTTGGTTGGTGTTTACAAGGTGTTCCTTATGGGGGAATTACATCCCACACTTCAGCAGCATTTAATGTCGTAGTTGAAGAAACTTTGATATGGAATGAAATTAAGAAATCTTGGGAACTAGAGTGTTTAGGTATAACCTGAAAGTGAATCTTCTGACTTGTTAGAAGATTATGCTATGAAGACATTTAAATTGAAAATTACGTACGGAAATTCTCGTTACAACTATTGAATATCTACTTAGTATGTATGCAGTAACGCATGAAATATTTTATTTTCATAAGGTTAATTAAAGTCCCATTTAGTGACACAATACTATCCCAAAAGATTACCCGTGTTCTGCTCACCATTATTATACATCGACTGATGGGCGGAATATTTATGTATGACGACTGAATACCTGATTATTCTAATTTGAATGAAAGTACAGTATTTTTTTTTCACATCTGTAAATATTATTTCACTTGGTTTTCTGATACTAAGGAAGGATCTAGATGGGTAGGAAACTTACGGTGTACTACCTCCCCTTAAATACTAAAAGTAAGAAAATTTTGTTGCAGGTAAATGCATCCACATAAATATAAATTCAGATAAGATTTGTACATTTCTAAGAGTTCTATTTCGCCCATTCTGTGTATTCAAAAAAGTTATTTTATTGATCTACGCTTTCAAGATCCTCTACGATTATCATATTCTTTACATCTACGTCGACTAAATTCTTTATTTACTAATTATTTCCATTATCATTAATTAATTATTAAATTACTGTCAATAAATTTAAGACTATTTGCTAATAGAGATTCATATCAGATAAGTAAATTTTAAGCGCTCTATATTGGTATAATCCATTCTGTGTAATAAAAAAATTTATCTTACAGATCTACGGTTTTATGAATATTTTTGACTATTGTAAAGTAGGTGTTCCAAATATCGCCCATGTGCTTAATATCGCCTACTTGTATTTGCAAGTTACTATGCACGACATCTATGAGTTTATGTAGTTATATTGAAGGTTGAAGTTACCTTTGCCACACATAGCCCCACCGACAAGTTTCCTATCAGTTATATCAACAACAATATTGAATCTGAAGTATTCGAGGCTGTGACCAACGTATATATTTTTTGTCTCCAATCGATTCAGGGAATATCCAGGTGTTTCCAAATCATAATTTCGTTTATATGACTTTAAATTAAGTAAAATATATTAAAGGTATGCATGTATGATCTACTAGCAACTCGTTTTTAATAGTAGCTCCTAATTTCGCCTAGTGGGTGGTAATAGGTGGAATAATATTTAAAATTATCTTGGGAAACTTTTTGAAGTTTTACTAGTTAACTTAAGCTGACATAAGTAAAGAAGGTATATGATCTCTGGAAACCAAAGAATAGTTCTTAGTGATATTCATTTAGTTTCCAGCCCAGGAGGCTGAGATACAAAGAAATTGTTAGGGTAGGCGATATTTTGAACACCTGGCCCTATTCTTTCCATCTACGTCGTCTAAATTCTTTCGTTACTGAATGATTTCTTTTATCCTTGTATTGTTTCGCACGATCATTGAAACACATTCTCGTTGCCAATTCGCAATTTTAAACAATACTTGAACGTGGACTGTAAAACAAATTTGAAAATATTTCAGGTGCTCAAAACTCAAGTAGATTGTAATCGTGCTTCTATTGTCGTCTGAGAGCAATATAACAGTTCTTCAGTGCTTCGGGGTTCACGAGATCATTTTTTCGTTGTTCGTCAACAAAAGAGGTCACACGCCTTTCTTGAAGCTGAATCTAATAAAGCATCTAAGAGAAAAGAGAAGCAAGCGTGACTTGTTTGAAAAAGCCTACCCCTCCGAGTTTCCGCCGAATGAATGGAAGCTGTTTCCTGTTACTTGTGCCCTTAGAATAAGATTTTCTGTTTGGTATTCTGCCCAGGGCCTCGAAAGCCTAGTCAACTACGCGATTTTTAGGCGTTCATACCAGATCTTTGACTTTTATTTTCTCAGACTGGAACATCTTCAAAACAAACGAATAAGAACAGATAAATCGTGAAAATGAAAATCATGCGAGTGTGAATTTAGAAAAGAAAACATTCTAAATGAGGCTTGAATTTTTAGATGGCATTATAAAAATTTCGTTTTTTCAATCAGTTTCATGAGAAAAATAAAACTTCTTTTCCCGTGTATTTAAATAAAATGAGCCCTAAAAATACCTGAGGCATGCACTAAATTGTAAATGCAAAATAAATATGTACGGTACACAAATATTTTCATGGACAAAAACAAAGTTCCAAACCAGAGCTTGTACGATGAACCAAAATACACACGGCCGCCGGTAAATCAAGTCTAATTAACCCAAATGTAGCAAAAATTGACCGTAGAGTGATAAACCAAAACAAAATACTGGCCAAACCTAGAATTGTTGGGTAATCCTTTTAGTTATTTCAACTCTCTTGTAAAGTAAGAATCTAAATCTTAAGACGTAGCTTTTTGTAAAATATTATAAGTACCAGTAGGAAGGGGCAAACACCCTGTTGCCACCAGAATATAACCTTAAATCTACCGTTTTTTCATGATTTTATGGCAGCAAATCGCCTTTTGTGTTTCAAAATTTTGTCAAGTGTGTTCATCTGCTACATTACGAATTGTCTTGAATCTGTTTTGAAGAGATGCTGCGAAATTATTTACTTGTAATCAGAAATTTCGTAAGAACTTTTCTTGTATTATTTACAAGAATTTTTCACGGTAAAAAAATGCACATTTTACTGCTCATCATTAAAATAATAAAAAAAATATTTGCAGTTGAAAGAGCTGTATTAAATTTTCAACCAACCAACATACAACAATAGGCGGCAACTCTTAATGACTCGAACTTATTCATCCCCTTCCCATTATGTTTTATGGTTTATCATCAAAACCTAAGTCCAATTTTTTGAGGTTTTAACATTAATAAGTTTGTATCAAAAGCGCTTATGTTTCAATCAATTAAGCACATATAAAGCCCTCATTGAATTTTGATCGCTCTGTAAAATTTTCAATTCTAAGACTTACGGAAGTTAAACAACGATCTTTTCTATTGAAAACAATCGAAAACAAAATTCTTCAAAATTAGAGATATTCCTCTTTGAAACAGGCCGATTCAATCAAAGTTGCACTTTTTTTTTTAATTTTTTTGGAAACTAACAAGAGATCGTGCGAGATTGGGTCTTTTCACAGCACTGTGCCTTTCGTGAATCTCACCAATCAATCAGAGCCATGCAGGTTCCTCCAATGTTTGATCATCTCATTCACCTACGCAGGTCAGGAACCTTTTTACCTTTGAGGGTCGAACATAAAGGGCTGGGGGCAGTAAGCGTGACTAATTTCAGAATCGTCCTTCCGGACGGGATGTTCGAAGACGTGCTGAGGCCCTAATATTCCCCACTTCCTGCCCCGCCCCGTTAATGATGTTACTCTCCCTTCTGCAAACTCGCTCCCTAGCAAAGGGTTCTTTGGATGGTACGATGCCAATGTTTACTCATCTGCCGTCCGATGTTTTGATTTCATTTTAGTCGCTTCATTCATTTGTGCGAAGGACGTTGACCAAAGTGATTTTGAGAGGTGTTCTGTGCGGATTCTTCAACATGGACATTTACGTCTGGCTTTCACGGGTTCGAATTAATAGAGATTCTTGACTAAATTAGAGATTTTTAACCTATGGGTCGCGACTCAGAAATGGATGGTGTCTTAACGTCCACAGAAACCCAGCATCTCGTAAGAAAAATATAAAAATCTGTGAAATTCGTTGACAACAAAATAACAATCGATAAAACCTGAAGCAAATAAACCGTGGCTCAAAATTACTTGCTGTTGTCCAAAATTACATGGTATTCCTTCGGGTTTTGTCTCCGACCGTAGCTAATAGCCTGTCGTGTTGCTCCTGTGTGACTTTAATTAAAATACCTACATATCTACCCGCCTGAAGCAAATGATACTATTTTTTCAGTGTAAATCTGTGAAGCGTCAGATTTTATTTTAACGCCCTTGATGTTTTCAGCGAAAAGCCAATTAGGAACTGATGATATCCCAACCTTTCAACCTCAAATGATTTCTTACTCGATAATGGTAATATGCCATGTGCAATATGTACCTTTCATCACAGAAGCTATCTTCTCCCCTACACTGCTTCATATTGAAACTAACATCCAGCCGAGTTAATACGAGCAGTGGATCATTGGTCTATTATTCTCTCCTCATTTTCCCACCTTTGTAAACCAATGCCATCTAGCTCTAAGACAGAGTTTGTACGATTTTTACAGAGCTGGTAAGATTGTACACAATTGTCCCCTTTGAACTAATTTTTTTTAAACTTAGTCTTAAAAATTATCTGTATTCTATTGCTTTTGCGGAAAAAACAACTGTTAATGGAGCTGACCTGTAAGGCAATTATAGATTTTTTGTGTGCTTTCGATTCAATCTTAGCGTCCCCAGTTATCAATGTTACACTAAGCTACTAAAAATGGGTCACCCTTTCTTTGGGGAAGTCTCTCCTTTTGTATTTACAAATAATTACAAAAGTGGCTTTCGTACACCAGACAATGAAATTGGGCCATAATAGTAAAATCGTTTTTGAATAAGGAACTCGTAAAATGGTCAATGAAAAAAATTAAATACACCAGCACAATTTAAAAGAAGCAAAATGCTGACAATTATAGTCGGGAAATACCTTGTTTAAATATTCAAACTTAACGGTTGTCTTAATAATTTCAAATCTATTAAGCTATGAATAATTATTTATCTGTGCCTGTTTACATTGAAGATATGCGATTCAATAATATTTCTGATGTGCTTTTTATGGAAAAAAGAGTTCCAGTTCAGGTGTTGATCTTGTCATGTGACTGAGGTTCAAAATTTTGAGTAGTGTTCCTCGGATCTTTCCCTTCGGTATTGATCGTGAATTTAGCAACAGATCATTGTGTTGTCTCTGTACGGCGTAAATTCAATACCTTTCTACTTGAAGTGCTTTTAAATGTCTGACTACAACATTTTAGTTCCTTTCTTTTCAAAAGTGAGTAATACTAGCAGAGACATTTATTTTCTGCCGTTCTGGATACTACTGTATTATGTTTCGCTTAAGTTCTTTTTCTATGGATTGCTCTTATTCTATATTAACATGTATTGGAAAGAATAAATAGTGCGTCATGAATTATTCATAACTTATTTCGCAGGTGTTTTATTTCATTGACTAATCCAGTCTTTGCAACCGAAGCGTCGGTGGTATAACGGTTAGCATAGCTGCCTTCCAAGCAGTTGACCCGGGTTCGACTCCCGGCCGACGCAAGATTTTTATTAATTTTTAATTGGAAATGAATTTGGTTTTTTAAAAAAATTACTTATTTTCATAGTTGCAAGTCAATCCACACAGTGAACTGGTATGCGTAAGCGTATCACCACGTACATGAATTGAATATGAATGTTGAAATTCGTGTAGGTCTTCGCGCGTTTGTGATCTTTTTTGTCTGAGTGTTCCAATTATTCTGTTATATTCTGAATAGAAATAAGATATCTTGTATGAACTTCGGTGATTTTTCATAGATTTATACCATTTTAGTAATAAACTCAGAGTTCATCCCAGGCAAATGTTTTTGTTTTTTTTTTGCACTTTCAAGTGTACTGCCGTTTTAATAATTATTGAAACTTGGAATACTTTTTCTTATTCTATCAGATTTCTCAACAATTTCAGAACAATGGAAACCTTTAATTTAAACTTACTAAATACACTTAGCTTGTTGAAGAGAATATTTAAACTACTTTTCAATACTCTATTTTAGTTCAGAAAATGTAGAATATTACAAACAAAATATTTTCCGAAAGAAACCCTTTAAGTAATATATGGAATTGAGCACTCGAAGATGAGTTTTTTTTTCAAAATTCTACGTATGAATATTTTCCAGTAAATGTATCCTTTCCTAAGCCAGTGTTGTTGGAAATAAAGCAGAAAGTTCAAACATGTAGATTTTATCTGATTTGTAGTAGCAATTAACGTAATTCGTAGGCTATCTTGTAGAGGTTTTTTTGAATTATAACATTCACAGTAATTTGAATATTTAATATTCTCATCTATCCAGAGCAACGTGACATGGAATAGAAAGCAATAAGAAACTACTTGCGTGACCCCATTAAGTTGACTGCTACGATAAGATAATTGTATCAACTTTCCATTCACACAGAAGCTGTATTTTTTATTTAAATTATGTACTCGTGAATTGCGTGACGTTATAACAAATCACCTTACGGAGGATTTGCATTTTTGGGTCCAAAGTTCACCTTTGGTTGGTCTATGAATGCTCTTTATACAGGTCAGTTTGAAATGATTTCATGCATGACTTTAAAATTGTTTTTCGAAATTTCGTGTTAACTGATTTGAGAAGACATTAGTATGAGCACAATTTTTTTTTTAATTTTAAGTTTTACCTAACTAATCTTGTGTTCTTAATCCAGTTCGAAAGTTGTAAGTTATTCAACCTCACTTATTCTTTCTGAATACATTCTGAAAATGTTTGATGAGTTTTAAAGCAGTATATTTAGTATTTTATGATTTATAGAATTTTTTTCGGAAGTAATCATGTTAGAAGTTTTTAAAAACAGTCAAATATCTGTAATAGGTGCTTTGAAACATAATGAGACTTCTATACATGCATACTTCAAACTTAAATGAGTACTATAAAATCAATCTCATAAAAAAAAAACATTGATTTTGAAAAGTTGCAATTTAGAAATTGTTGGTGAATTCTTGGCTAATTCTTCTCTCTCCTAACATCGAGTAATGTCAACATGACAAACAACTATCTGGAACAGATATTTCCCGTTTAATCACTCTCTGACAAGCACAACTATGAACTCTTATCCTTCACTGAAAAGTATCGCATAAAATTACAAACAAAAACACCCATTCGAATTATCATAGTTCCGAGAAAATGGACTTCCCAGTTAACTTCTGAGCGTTCGGCATTTTAATGAAGATCTATTCTAAGCTTTAACTTTATACTTTGCGTAGATAATGTCAGTTGTTTATGAAGTCATGAAGTTATAGAATTTTTCACGTTATTTTACTCGTACTTTTGAGACCCATGTTTGTTGAAAAAATATTTCATTAGTTAGAATTCTCATAGTTCCGGGACAATGGACTTCCCAGTTAACTTCTGAGCATTCGGCATTTTAATAAAGATCTATCTAAGCTTTAATTTCAAACTTTGCGTTGATAATGTCAGTTGTTTATGAAGTCATGAAGTTATAGAATTTTTCACGTTATTTTGTTCGTACTTTTGAGACCCATGTTTGTTGAAAAAATATCAATTTTACACGTTTAATAATTTTACACTTATATTTATCCTTATATTATTTTAGTAAACCATCTTCACATGTTGAATTTATTGCATATCCCACAGTTTGAATGAGAACGTTTTCAAGTGTTTGAAGCTTAGATAAGCACTATACAGACTATCTTCCATGCCTAGAACGATCGTTGGTCAAACAATCAAAAGTGCGTCGCAACACTTATCTCATACAGCCATGTGGGTCTCTGCAAACAAAATTATTCCAGAGGAAAACATCTAAAATCTGTATGGAGTGAAAACTTTCGCACTTCTTACTCTGACACAAGGGACCCATTTTCTGAGGTCATAATGTCGCTAACGACAGTACTATGTGCTTTATAGAGGCCTACCTTTTAATGCACCATTACATAGAAAGCCTTCTCAAGGCCTAAGAATTACGTTTTATAGTGATTTTATAAATTGCTCTTTCATCGGCCTATATATTTTTAGAAGCGAACTTTTCCCTTGTGACGTTCTTACGCGTCTTTTTTATATCACTGCATTTCCTTTTATGTTACCTCCTCCCCACAGAAGAGCTTTAGTACTCAGCTTTACGGGTTCGTAAAGCTTTATCCCAAAGTTTGTTCTACACGCATGCTCTCATGAAAGTATAGCCTTCTTGGAGAAGGACTGCAGAAGGCGTGATGACTCAAAGAAATTGGAATGCTTAAATATTTTGGCCTTTACGATAGGAGGGAAGAATGGAATAGTTGGGATGTTTGTGGTCAATTTTACGTCTTTCAGAGATTCTTTCAGACTCGCGTAGACCAATCGCTTCTCTCCTCGGCAGGAAACAAATATTTTCTACCGTTTCCTTTTTTTTTCTTCATTCTAATTACTTCTTATTTTCCCAGTTTTACGCTCAATATCATTGTCTTCAAGTCGTTCGTCGTACAACTTCGGTTGGATCGGTATTTTCTGGAGCAAGAAGTAATGAATTAATAATTATTTCTTTTGAACAATTTTTCAAAGAAAGTTTGGGAAGAATTTAGGAAAATAAGGTAGTACGAGAGTCAGTTTAGCGCGCATGCTCAGAAATCAGCTGAAGTTGGAACTGCGATAAAGTTAGTTCATCCTATTTATGTCCACACTCCGATAGAGGTTCTCAAACATCTTAGTCATTCCTTTGGCCGACCTGATAACCCAGTGGTTGGAAATCTGTGCATTAATCTGCCAGATTTAATTATAACCAAAATAGGCCGATCAAGTTTTCAGAAAGAATTTTCATGTCCCATTTCAGCCACATCGACGTTATTATCATGTATAACTATAATGTTTTTTAACAGTTTGTGTGCAATTAATGGACAATCAAAGTGAAAGATATCATTTGAAAAACTACGCACTATTATTTTGTACACACTCTTCGATAGAGGTTCTCAAACATCATAGTCATTCCTTTGACCGACCTGATAACCCAGTGGTTGGAAATCTGTGCGTTAATCTGCCAGATTTAATTATAACCAAAATAGGCCGATCGAGTTTTGAGAAAACAATTTCATGTCTCATTTCAGCCAAATCGACGTCAATATCCTGTATTATGTTTTTTAACAGTTTGTGTGCAATTAATGAACAATCAAAGTGAAATATATCATTTGCTTTGCTACACGAATTCTCTTGAGAGTTTTTGCTGCTTCAGACAAATGAAATCGCGCCTCTGTTTTGTTGCGTCACCTCACAGCTTTTTAATCTTTGCTTTACGTGGTCGTGCTCTTTCCTCGACTCCTGATGTGGCCGCGGTAGCTCAGTTGGAAGAAGAACGGATTAGCAACGGGAGGTCCATTCTGGAATTAGAGAGCTTTGGCTCAGGAACTCCAGCTACGGCAAAATCCGCTTGATCCGAACTAGGTCCAACAATAGAAAGTCTTGTTCACGGGGACTAGTGCACGTTAAATCGGTCTTGGCATCAAATGTTCTCACGGTTATTGGCAATTAATTAACGTCTCACTGGAGCAACACAACGGGCAATTGGCGACGGTTTCTGGATCAATCCCCAAGTCAAAGTATCGAGGACAACACTATGTAATTTTGAACCATGGGCAGATGATGATCAATCGTCCTCATGTTTTCGTGGTGTGGAAGTTTGGAGAAAGGGGTGTCAGCTCAGGTGTAACCACGTCATCTTACCATGGTTCAAAATTACGAAACGTTGTCCTTGGATCTTTATCTTCGGGAATGATCCCGGAACGTCGCCAATAGTCTATTGTGCTGTTCCAGTGTGACGTTAATTGACTACCTATCTCTTCGACTAGTGACAGCTTTTAACTTTTGAATTGATTCCAGTTTGATTACAAATTGGTCTGTCATCTCGCGCAATGCTAAACATTAATTTTTACTTTTGTGGTTTTAGGATATCCGACGCAACGAGCTCAATTGTCCTGTAAATTCCCTATAGAAAGCTAAGCAAATGTCATGGATCCTGAGCTCAATTAATGTTTTTTCTGCTTCAGACAAATATATTTCTTCTTCAGACATAGATGGTAATGAAAGAAAGAAATTTCACTTTTGAATTATAACGCATTACTGTTGCATCAGAAAATGGAAGACAAAAGTATCATTGGTAAATAGGTAGTTAATTAACACGCCCTTGGAGCAACACAACGGACTATTGGTGACGGTACGGGATCAATACCCAAGGAAAAGATCCTAGAACAATGCCTGTTTTGAAACACGGTCAGGTGACGAAATCAACACCTTAACTGGTACCCACTCACCAAACTTCCACACCATGAAAACATGAGGACAATTGGTCATCATCTGACTGGTTCAAAACTACGTGGTGTTGTAATCGGATCATTTGCTTGGGTACTGATCCCGGACCGTCACCAATAGCCCTTTGTGTCACTCCAGTAAGACGTTAATTAATTTCCAATTACCGAAAACACATTTGAGGCTATGACAAATTTCACGAGCACTAGCCCCTGTGTACACGACGGTCTTTCGCTGAACCGAGTTTCGAACTCGCAACCCCTGTTGATAATCCGTTGCTCTTCTAACTAGGCTACCACGGCCCGAATCATTGGACTGATTAAAATATTTTTATTCCACTTATTTACTTTCCGGTTACATATTTGGGACTGGGTTTAAAAGAATAATTTGATTGATTAAAGACATTTATACGAAACTTTTCCACCCAACTGTCGCCAATCCATACAAAATCCATCATGAATATTAAAAGGATGTAAGTCACAACTCAGTCTCGAACCGTAAACCCAAAAGTTCTAGAACTTTTCACTTTCGCACTAAGCTCGCTGCATAATTCTCAACGGAGCTCCACCACATTGTATAGCGGCTTCCCCAACTTCTGTATAATCGCAGCTCACTTAAACACTAGTGACAGACGACGATTGATGAATCAGGGGCTCTAGCTTAAACAAGCATTAAAGGATAATGCCACTCTGACTTGTAATGCTGTGTGCTTCGTGTTTACATCTCTTGGGGGAATGATCCAAATATCATCAGGAAACGCTGTAGTAATCGATAGAATGATCCAACGATCAATACGCCGGTCCTGCTCCTCTCGGAGTTAGGGATCACCAGGAGTTAGGGCAGGTAATTTCGGAATCAGGCACATGGTTTTGTTTTCCGTTTTCTTGGCATGGGATCTGGAATGAATTCATAAAGATATCTACGAGAGGCATTTTCTGTCAAACTAAATGTAGATGACGATTGTATGTCATTAATGATCGTGATCTACGTATATCTACTCTGAACGAGAATACGATAGCAGCACTACATCAATAAGAATTAAAAAATAATATATTCCGAAATGATGCGTGATATTTTATTGGTGAATACCAATTGCGAGTATATTAAACTCCAAACGTGCCAAAACAGTTTTAAACTACATTGTAAATAAATCTCAATATGAATCACGCCAGATAATTTGGGCAGCTGAAGTAAAAACTTCCATAAAGTCTGGTTTCTTTTGGACCAAAACCCTCTGGCAGACATTTTCTTGAGAGGTCATCTTCTTCAACCACCTTTTCCACAATTTTCAACCGTCGCACCGTCAACCGTAAACAGATATGTTCACCGGTAAATCTGGAAAGTTTTCTTCTGTTCTTGGATACAACTCCATTGTGTTTCGCTTAAGTTATTTTTATGGATTGCTCTTTTTCTACCCGTGCTATATAAACATGTATTTGACAAGAATAAACAGTTCGTCATGAATTATTCATTAATTCTGTCGCAGATGTTTTATTTCAATGAATAACCCAGTCAATGTAACCGAAGCGTCGGTGGTATAACGGTTAGCATAGCTGCCTTCCAAGCAGTTGACCCGGGTTCGACTCCCGGCCGACGCAATATTTTTATTAATTTTTAATTGGAAATTAATTTGTTTAAAAAAAATACCTATTTTCATAGTTGCAGTGCCATCTATATACACATTGAACTGACATACGCAAATTATCACCACGATTATGAATTGAATATGAATGTTGAAATTCGTGTAGGTCTTCATTTTGTGTTCTTTTTTGTCTGAGTGTTTCCATTATTCTGTTATATTCTGAATAGAAATAAGATATCATGAAGAAACTTCGGTGGTTTTTCACAGATTTATACCTTTTTAGCAATAAACCCAGGGTTCATTGGTAAAAGGCAAATGTTTTTCTCACACTTTGAGATGTACTGTCGCCTTAATAATTCTTGAAACATTGAATGCTTTTTTTATTCCATCAGATTTCTCACCTTCAACATTGGCGAGCAGTGGGCGGAGCCCCCTAGTATATTAAAAAGACAATAAACTGAAACACAGATAAACAATAAGAAATTTGTATTCTGTATGTCATAATACGATTGTACTGATGAATGAAAAAATTTCCTGTTATAGTTGTTTTTAAAGCTGATCATGTTTGAATTAAGCGATCAAACGATGCTTGGAATCGATGTTGGTAAAGAGGTGCGAATATATACCGCGCCTTTAGTTGAAATGCAAAGACCATGGCAGTTAGAAATAATTCTCATTTACATAAATCGACCTAGTCTTAAAATCAAACAGATAAACTCTATAAAGGCTTTTGCTAGTACGGAATCAATAAATATGACTATAGCGAATAAAAACTTTTGTTCAAAATTACTTTAGTTTTGAGGTCAAAAATAAAAGTCATAAACATCTCGATAATGTTATATTTTTGTTCAAACCGATCGTAATAAGACAATGTGTTTCTCATCAACGTAAAATTAAGCATTTTTCAAAAAGTTCATTTCTGAAAACGGTAGGTAGTTTCTGCCTCAAGACAACGATATCCATGCTAATAATACCATTAAACTAATTACCAAAATCTTATAACTTGCGAAGTATGCAAAAGCAAAGTCTATAAAAACATACAAAAGCTAATATTAAAAATCCGAGTCTTTCCTATAATTATTCGTGAATTCTCCCGAATCGCAACTTAAAAGAAATGATGCTCATACTTCGAAAACAGATATCTTAAATGTTGGAATTGCGGAAGCATTCACAATACAGTACAAAAAAATTCCTCAACAAAAGATAATCAAGTCTTAACACAGTTTTGTCTCTCGTTACTCGTGTAATTACATCTTAAAATTGAGATAACAAGGTATTAAAATTTTAGAACCGTCATACGCGTAAAAAATGTGACATTATAATAAAGTCTTTTCAAATCTAGCGCGTTGCATCATAAAAAAATCCATCAAAAACGTGGCACGTCATTTGGGCATTATTTCCTTAATCCTTCCACAAATAACGTTTAATAAAAATTAGTTTCGCCTTGGCCATGATTTTAAGTGTTTTGCTGTAAATGTCCCCACGAAGCCACATTTACAGGACATTAAAATTAACCGAACAGCTCCTTCGGATCTATCACTGGCGCATACTTTGTTTCTTATATTTTGCCGAAATACTAAGCCAATAGGGTGACGCCATGTTTGATTTAGACACAAATTTCAAATGATGCCGTTTAGTCTGTTGCTTTTCCCCTGACTTTGTAATTGCTTTCCCAGTTCGCTATTGATTCCACAGATTATTCTCGCACAAATCTTCCTTTCAATATTTTATCTTATCTTAAATTCTGACGTCTGAAATTTCTCTCAGTATCTCTACCCCATCATTTTATCATTTTTTCTCAAACCCTACAACTGTTTCTTTTTCAACTTTTCATTTTGACTCTCTATCACAACTTCTTTCATCATTCTGACTTGTTAATCTCCCACAGCGATTATTAACTCTTTTGTGGGTTTTACACATCGCACTTTTCTATTCTTCTATCTTGTGTTTCTTTTCCGATCTCTATCTGTTTTTATTGCTCATCTCTTCACCATTACCTTATCTTTTTTTATATTACTTGATCACTCCCGTTTTTTCACCTTGTTATCCCTTTTTCTGTCATTCTCTCACAGTATCTTATCTCTACCGTCTTCTCTTATCGAACACTAAGCTTGCACCTGTTACAATGACCCAGTTTTCTGTAAGCGGTGTCTCAAAGCGAACTTATGTGTCCTTCGAAGCGTCGGTGGTATAACGGTTAGCATAGCTGCCTTCCAAGCAGTTGACCCGGGTTCGACTCCCGGCCGACGCAAGCAACTTTTTTATTGCGTTTCTTCTACAACTGTTGGAATATGAAATGTAATTAATGCAAAATAACTTTTAAGTGAAACGATAATTTAACTAAACCCTTCATTACTTCATTGAACACATCTTAAAATGTCAATACTCTCTCAAATGCTACTAAAAATACATATAGATAGCGCATCCATCAAAAATTTAGGTTGCAAGCCCCAAGTTGGAATCGGTATTAGCAACCGGAGGATTACGAGTTCGAAACTATATCCAACCAAAGACTGTCGTGTACATGGGAGGCTGGTGCACGTTAAATGTGTCGTGGCTTCAAATGTAATCATGTTGGGTTGGAAGTTTACAGGGTAAGCTGGCTGCACAGATTTGACCTCGTCATCTGGCTGTTACTCAAAATTAAACGCTGTCCTCAGATATTCCCCGTTGGAATTATTTCCGGACCTTCGACATCAGGCCTTTGTGTTGCTCCAGTGCGACGTAAATTCAGTTACCATCAAAGTTTAATGTCATGTCAGCGCAGTAATATTTATTGGTAATCCTTTTGAAATAGCAGCATCTCTATTAACGCGATAAGTAACCAGCGAGTTAATAATATTCATGCCATAGTTCTTACAATCTTTATAATAGTAATCTCTTGGGTATCTAGTACGTACAGTAGTAATATTGAATGTATCAGTGAGTAACACCTAAACTTTCGTGTATGTTTGGTAAATATTGCCATGATAAATCTGAAACGGAACCGGCAAGCGATCAAGCCATCTGAATAGGCTTTATTCAGCTATCTTTCACCTGCTCCATTGAGATATTCATGCCTTAAAACTTACAGATATTTAGAGCTTAAGCATAACGTCGATTTCCTAACCTGGTTCTAAACTGAATTTCTATATCACACAGTTTATTACCACAAATAAAATGTGACTGCCAACCACCCAAATAAACAGTAAGAATTACAAATCAATCTTGAACCACAAAACAGCGTGTATATCCTAAGAAATATGCACATAAAATCCTTTTGGTCAGTTGTGCTGCGAATTTTTTACGTTATGAATTTATTTTATGAAGATTTTTCATTTTTAATATAATTTTTGAATTCATGATTACATTTTCGGCGAAAATATGAGTTTTACATACATAAATGCTCCAGTTTCACGAGTAATTAATTAGAAACCTTAACATAGTGAATTCGAAATCAATATTTAAGTGTAAACAGGAACAGTATTTTTATTCGTTATTACTTCATTGCTCTTTTATTTTCTGTTTTCACAAATGTGATAACAACATTTGAGTTTAGCAAATTAATTGACAAATTCCTTAAACAAACGTTTGCATCATATCGTACTAAAAATGCAACTCGAATGCCATTTTGTTTTTCATATTCATGGTTGTTTTGAGGTTATATGGCGCAAGAACATATTAGCCCAATCTGCGTAAAAACACAAGTAATGAACACATAAGGAAAGTTCTAGCGTTACACAAGGGTTTAGTAAATTAATTGACAAATTCCTTAAGCAAATGTTTGAATCATATCATACTAAAAATTCAATGCCATTTTGTTTTTCATATTCATAGTGTTTGGGGGTTCTGTGGCGCAAGAACACAAGGAAAGTTTTACTGACGCACAAGGAAATAAATACACCTGCGTAAGGTACAGGAATTGAACACTTGCAGGTTGCTAGTGCAGAGGGCAAACCCACAGAGCCAAGGCGGCCCTTCAAATTCATGGACAAATATGTCTTCCTTCCTTTATCTCACCTCCAGCACTGCCTTCTTCATCTTCACATAAGCGCGAAAAAGGCACATTCCAACGCAGCTCTCGAAAGTTCTAAAAAAAGGGGACCGCCACTTCCCAATACATACAGAGATCAATTATTCAGTTTCACGTTCCAGTAGCTTTAGGTTCCTCCATAAAATCTTTTTATAGCCCTCAGTGTTTCGTGACTTTTGTTGCAGTATATGGAGGGGGGGGGAATAGAGGACGCGTATGTATATCTGCACCGAGCTCGTTGGCAGAGGGCTTCATGTACACACGCGTAGTGGCAGATGGTGTTATAGCATTACCTTCTGCAAAATGTGACGTAAAGAGGGCTGAGGGCATGGAAAGGTAATGACGAGATGGTTCGAGCTCGGGCTCGTGTTCCGTGGGGAAACTGGGTGGGGACTGTATATAGTCGGTGCCGTGCAGGGTATGGTCTGCTGTATTTTTTGGGCAATCGGTCGTGCACACTGTCTGAGGGATGTGTGATTGAGGAGAGTAGAGATCGTAAAAAGCCTCTGCTATTATCTTCACACTTTTTTCATGGCTGATGATTATTTGATAGATATCTTTAGAAACAATACGAAACGCTTTGTTCAGTGCCGAAAATTGTTATGATGTTCGTAACTTTTGTCTTTGTACCACTCTAAACGCGGCTTCTCTGATCAAGCCGATACACAAAGCAGACAGCTTCAAGAATTCCTTAATTGGAGAATGTAAAACTCTTTTCAAGTGATCAACTGTCCAGAACTAACCCTAGAAGTACTATTATAGCAGCACTCCATTTGACATTACATTGGTCATAAAGTTCTGGGCACTTGAAATAAACCCTCTTCATCTGACGTTGCACTGACATTACGATTTCATAAATCTCAAACCCCTTGAGAGCACTAAAATTCCATCGACATGTGGTTTTTAGCATCTGAGGGCGACCTGGCTGGAAGATGCCAGAGACCCTTGAGAACGAAGAACTAGAAAAACTAGAACTTAATCGCTGGCTCTTTCTATATAGAACATAAAACTCTTTTAAAGTGATTAACTGTCCAGAACTAACTCTAGAAGTACTATTATAGCACTCCATTTGATATTACATCGGTCATAAAGTTCTGGGCACTTGAAATAAACCCTCTTCATCTGACGTTGCACTGACATTACGATTTCATAAATCTCAAACCCCTTGAGAGCACTAAAATTCCATCGACATGTGGTTTTCAGCTGAGGGCGGCCTGGCTGGAAGATGCCAGAGACCCTTGGAGAACGGAGAACTAGAGGACTGGCTCGCTAATCTGCCAAACCCTTCATGTCCTAAAATATATGTAAATTTGCTGTAAATATCTGCTGAGCTGTAGGATGTTAGACTAAATGTTGTAGTGGTGAAACCCATAGATCTTATTGTTTTACGCTACCAATTCATTTCCTTTCTTCACACCATTTCATCCGGCACAGTCTCCCACCCAGTAGATTAAGGGATTGGATCTCGGTTTGTAAGCACATGTATGTTGGTGATTGTCTGTTAGGAGAAATGGTAGCTTAATCGCTGGCTCTTTCCATATAAATCTCTTGAAATGCCAAAGGGGTAAGAGGTCACTAGTCAGACATTGAAGAATAAAATAAATAAGACTTTGTTGAGCCTTTGGCAGTTACTCAACTGAAACTTTTGTAACAGAGATTCTCAAACTCCTAGGAATAAAAATATATTGTCCTTAATATTATCATATTATGCAACATAAAAGTTAAATATGAACATAAGTATACATATGAATGCATTGTATAATAAAACTACTGTATAAAGAAATAATTCTTTTTTCTATTGGATTGTATCATCATACAGAGGAGATTGTAGAGATCGTGACGATGTGTGTATGTGTCATATAGTATTAAGGAGATTGTAAAATAGATATTATCCCATAAATGCATATAAAAAGTGAATAAATGCGTTTAGGGGTTTTAATCCTTTTATACCTTCAAAACCTTGTACTTTAAGTTTTATTGATTTCATAGAGGATTAGGTTATCTTTGTTTATTTATATAATTTTCAAGCAGTGCAGTTATATGAAATTATCTTCAAATTGAACCAAAATAGCATCAAATGCAAGGAATCGCAAATTAATTCAGTATATGATGGTTTAGATATCGATTAGCGACTCCATTGAAAAAGAATCCATGGACAAACACATAATGACTCTACTTTATAAAAAAATGTCAGTTATGTTAGTAGCTCCAAGGTCCGTTTATGTGACGCGAGCGCTAACTAGACCAGAATCTACGACTTAAAGTGTGTATTCAAAAGCACTACACACTACTAACATCCACGCCTAGGCCTGGATTCGGTCCCCAAGCCTGTTGAACCGCGGGGACAAAGCAACTGTTATAAAATATTTTATTAATTTAAAACAAATTTACTAAAAGTTCTAAATGATGGAAAATGAAAAATAGTGAAATAAAGAACATTACAAAACAAAACAAATTGTTTCTTAAATTAATAATGAAATACCTAAAGCAATTCGAATTTTGAATTTCTCTGTTATAAATATGTTTATGCGATCATGATATGAAATGTGTAATTCCTTTGACGTCACTGCAAATTAAACTAAAAAAAATGCATTTCTTTTCGTGAATTGAGCAGGTTACATGTAATCCTATTTTCGACGAAATTAATATGTATTTATACCTAAACTTTGTTTTATTGTTTTTCATCGGGTTGAAAACTAAGTTACCATCGAATTATCGGTTGTTTTCCAGTACTCATGACTGCTTTCTAAGTATATTGATCTGGATCAGGCACGGTGCACACATCCAGTTTTCAACGTGCGGCGCCGCTGCGGCACCGAAGCCCAACTATGCACACATAACCGTGAAATAACGCAATTACTCATTTCGCGCCATTTGCGATAAATATTCCGTTGAAGAAAACGTGTTTATTTCGCTTACTTGGTGTAAAAATATATATATATATATATTTTGTAATAAAATAGACATTACTGGATACAACCATTTATTACTTATTATTTATAATCCATTTATATATGAAAACACGGTACTTCAAAACTGAGAAGCTTTTGCGGTGAGCTGCGGCGCCGTGGGGAACTGCGGTACAAATTGCACGCAAGTTGGACGTGTGTCGCAGCAGCGGTGCCGGAGGCATGTGTGCTCTACTCCATTGGACCTGATGTATCTACGACCGCACTTGCGTTACGGCAGCGTTCCGCTCGTTGAAAACCCGGATGTGTGCACCGGGCCTTAGACTACCGGGTGACGGAACAGTCATTTTTTGTGGCTCTAGTATTTTTTTATGAAATAAATAGGGTAACGTAACAATCAACTCATTATTAATGCTTGTTTATATTATCTTAGTGTTTAAAAATAAGTCAATATGGTAATTTAAAATTATCCAATTAAATCCTACATGATGTCCGTCGGCTTGTTTTACAAAACTATTTTCAGTGCTTAATCAATAAAAATTTCAAGGAATTAATTCTGAATTGAGATAGGATAGATGATTGGCCAACACATCAATTAGATTGAACGTCAAACGTTGCTAAAACGATATTGAACTACATTTTGAGGTACCCTTATATGTATTGTGCAAGAGCATTTGGACAGCAGATACAAATCGTCGCAAACAATCTGGTTTGTTTGCACTGAAAATTCCTCTTACAGTTGGATTATTGAACATTCCACTTTCGACTCCGAACTATTTTTTAAATTGTTATTTCAAATTAAAAAGGCATCTCGTTAATCAAAACAACTCACGACCCTTTTACAAAAAAATGTTTTAGAAACGTCATTATTATTCTGAAGATCCAAATTAACCAATTGTGTAATTAAACGGCATTCATCGCCTGATGTTTTCATTTTAACCGTAAAATGGCAATCAAAGACAAGTCTGATCACGCGCATTCGAACGCGAACTAAATTCAGCAATAGCTACCACCTCCCTCTAAGAAAAGTAAAATGAAAAGAGAAAGAGGGGTTTAGAAGAATTTCAGGAATAACGGGCATTATAGCAGCAAGAAAAAATTTAAAGAAAAAAACGTGGACGAAAGAACCAGGAGGGGCTTGACGACTGGAAACAGTTTTGGGTTATTAGTACTTTTCCCTTTATTGGTGATAAGGGCTCCGAAGTGTCATAAAAATTTAATGGGTTTTAGCTCCCCTCTTCGTTTTTCATTTTATTGTATTCCTCCCCCTTCCTCAAAGTCACGGCACTCTTTCTCTTACGTGGATATATTTCCCCTTCATCCAACCCCCTCACTCCAAAAAGTCAGCCCCTTTCATTTTCCGAGGCGTAATTTACGCGTTTGAAAAGAAAACAGGAAATATTTTAAAATTGTTTAAGAGATAGACCGAGATGTTTAATATGCTAGCATTAAGCGGGGTGTCCGCATATATTTCTCGGTTGAGGAGAAAGGGGTTTATGGGAAGTGCATTTAGATAAGTTGGAATTTTTGTGTTTTTATGTTCCAGGGGGCTTTTTGTGACTTTTATTGAGAGGGATGGAATTTTTGTGGCCCCTTTCACTCTTCCAAGGAGTAGAATTGGCTTTGTGACAAAAACTTTAAGACTTGGGTGCCTCAATTGAAGGAGATAGAATAATAGAGATGCAGAGACCATAAATGTTTGTAGGTAATATTTGGAATAAACAGGGTGTCCATAAAAGAATGTCCCAGTTTCAATGGTATATTATAACAGTTTAATTTAGACTATTTACAACAAATCATAAATCCAATTAAAGGTAAACTAACCTAGTTTTTCTTACAAATCTTCGATATGTACAACTTTAGTTATACCGGCACGCATCCAACCTAAAGTCCAACTCTTCTCACACTTTGGTTAACAAGTCCAGAGTAATTGAAGCAATAGCCTCTGTACTTCTGTGTCTCAACTCTGGCAAATCATTAGGTAGTGGCGGAACGTAGACACGATCTTTTATAAATTCCCAAAAGAAAAAAATCGCATGGCGTTATGTCAAGTGAACTCGGAGGCCAGCGAAAAAGAGCCAATCCAACGGTCAAGGACTTCTACGTTTAACCACTCTCGTGCAAAGAGATTCCATTGTGGAGGGGCTACATCTTGTTGTCAAATAAAGTTTACAGGTTCACCCTCTATTAATTGGGGCGAGAGCCATTCTTTCAACAAATCCAGATAAGCCACCCTTGTTACGGTAAGAATTGGACTTTAGCTTGGATCTGTGCCGTAGAACTAAAGGTGCACATATTGAACATTTGTAAGAAAAACTAGGTTAGTTTACCTTCAATTTGATTAAGGATTTGTTGTAAATAGTCTAAATTAAACTGTTATAATATACCATTGAAACTGGGACATTCTTTTATGGACGCCCTGTATTTTGTTAAGGGTTTGTTGTTAACAACTTCAATAGGTTTATTAACCATTCGATTGGGTTCCTAAAAATTTATGTCTTTCAAATTTAGAAAGAAATTTCTATGTACCCCAATAAAATCTACATCTTATTTCACATGTTAGATTCTGAGTTCCATAAGTCTGAATATTACATTTGATAATCAACCAAGGATGAATTTTAAAGGGATTACAGTAATTACAAGAAGTTACATATTTCTATTGACTTGAGTATAGAACTGACTTTCAAGCAACTGTCGCGTTTAAAAATTTGAGTAAATTTTCTCCACTGAAAAAATAATTTTAGGCAAGAGCTTTGATTTCTGTTTCTGTAAATACAATTTTTGAAACACAAATGTGTGTCATCGTAAAAAGAAAAATTCCATATTTTTTTCTTTCATCTATCGTTGAGCTTTCGTAATTAATTTGCTGAATATGAAATATTACTATAGTTAGGGCCGTTTTTGAGCGGTGTGCTAGGATTGCACTGAAACAAAAAAATCTAGTCGGCAGAAAGAGAGGCACATTAATCCTCAAATAAAACACGTCCAACAATAAATTTTCCGATATACTTACTTAATCGTTAATCATAAGTTAATATTGTTAAAAAATTATTAATCAATTTATACTTACTACTTTCTTATAAGCCCTCTTTCCGATTGTAATAAAAAAAATACATAAATAATCTTCATCTTTTTTTTTTTAATTCTCATTTCAATATTCAAAAAGCATTATTTCTCAAGACCAGAAATGTTTTAGAATAGAGCCACATGGGACTCGAATATTTTTCGAAACAACATATTTCGGAATTAAGAAGCTATCAAAAACACATGGTAAAGGTAGTTTTTCAGAGAAAATCGCCGTTCAGTACATTACAGGTAAAATATACATCTGAAATCGTCAATTATCTGAAAACAGTCGACAAAATCATTGAAAAATATTCATTTAACATCATGGCATTTAGGGAACCAGGAGAAAGAAGTCCAACCATCCAAATTATTATCAGAAAACATGATTGATGAAGGGGTCCTTTTAAGAAATTGAATGTGTCTGAAGAAGAGGGGTTGACGGCTAATACCTCGGGAATTGTCCTTATTATAGTAATATCCAATTACTGTATTGTTTATTTTAATAATAAAATTAAGCTGTTTTTTCTAAATTAAAAGACAATTTTTTTATGTATATTTATATCACACACACCCTATTTGACAAAGATTTCTTTTAATCAGAAATAAACACTTTCGAGGGTGACTAGGCCACAATCCTCTACCCTCTCTGGTTACGATATTATTCAGTTTTGTCATTCCAAATTATTCAAATTATTTTGCAAAAGTGGATTCAAATAACACAACTTTCATTATTGAATTGAGAATGTGTTGTCTTACTTTCATGTGGCTGATATTAGGCGAAAAATAGCCTTCTACAGTCAAAATTACAAGATGGAAACACGTTATTGACTGATAAATTGACATATTTCCTTAACTGTGGGAGTAACCTTTCTCTGTAAATAGGACCTGTTCAGGTAACACAACATTTATATTTTTCTGTTCACCAGGAAAAATTTAAAACATAGAGCAAAACTGAAAACAAATTTCCTTAGGTACTTAATTTTGTCACCAATAAAAAAAATTTAAACGTATCGATATTCTTGTTAAAAATACTAAATAAATATCTTTGTATTAAAAATAAATGTTTTTTTTTTTTTTTAATATAGATTTTAATTTGAAAAGATTCGTTGTAGAAGGAGCTACGAACGCAGTAGAAGGACTTACAACCTCCTCTACAGCCTTTTAAAGACACTCGAACAGCAAGTAAGCATACTGTCAATGCTACTTGTGCGTAAAAGAAAACTAGTCTCAAAGCGAATTCATGTGTCCTCCGAAGCGTCGGTGGTATAACGGTTAGCATAGCTGCCTTCCAAGCAGTTGACCCGGGTTCGACTCCCGGCCGACGCAAGCAGTTTTTTTTGTTGCGTTTCTTCTACAACTGTTAGAAAATGTGATGTTAGTTATGCAAATAACTTTTAAATTAAAAGATAATTAAATTGTGTTCCCTTTTTTATAACTTTTATTACTTCAGTGAACATATCTTGAAGTATCAATACTTGCTCAAATGCTACCAAAATTACATAAAAATTAACGATAGATGTATAGAGCGTATAGTTTAATTCCTGGCCGAGGCAAATATCTTTTTAATTTATGTTAAGAAAATTTAATATTCTCCAGCAAGTAGAATTCTGTTTCTTTGTCCCTTCGCATATTAAAAGAACGATACTTTAGGAAACAAATTTTTTGGGGAGAAGTGGCTTTATTCTAAATTGTCGAAGAGTAGAGAGAGAGAGAGAGAGAGAGAAGAAAATAAATTATAATTTATCTAAATAAATTTAGAGAGAGAGACAGTTGAAGGAAAAATATAAATTCAAATTAATTCCAATAGCATTTTCCTTTCGCACATGCCTCATATTTAAATAATATTAAAATAATGGCATTTCAAGAATAGGATTATTCTAAAAAGTCGATGAGTATTGAAGAATAAATTATAATTAAACTTAATAAACTTAATTTTTTGACTACGGCTATAGATATAACTGGCGCGATTAATTCTTGGAGCGATTCTTACAACTTTCAATGTATAACGGCTGTACTGGCCGTTGTCTAAATTCTTTCTTGGTGCGATCAAGGTGTAACTGTTGTATCGGCCGTACTCTAAAGATTAATCGAAGGTAGGTAAGTAATTTAATTTACGTCGCACTGGAGCAACACAATGGGTTATTAAAGACTGTAATCAAAAGAAAAGTATAAATTATATTTAATTGCAACACGTTTTAAAAAAGTATAGTTGAAATTGTAAATTTAAATTAATTCTTGGTAAATTCTAAAATTGTCGACAGTGAGAGTGAGAACTCTAATTCAAAATAAATTCCAAAGCAGTCAATATTGAAAGAAATCGACTGGACATGTAATACAGCTTTTAATAATTTCCGTAGAGCACTGTGAAAATTACAAATTATGTCATGCAATCGGTATTTTTAAGAAACGAATAATCGGTCTCTTAACTGTTATCACGATTTCATAACCTAAACTAAGATTCACGAAACTTTTAATAACCTTGGGATAATCTATGATTTGAATGAATCCTGCAAAAGTATTATTTAAACTCAGTGAAACATTTAAGACATAAATGGTCAACACATATAAAAGGCATGTAAAAATTTAAACCATGTCAGAATAACTTGTATGTGTAATACGTAATTTGAAACAATTTAGAAAGTTTCTATTATGACTCCGGAATCCAGGTAGACGAACATCTAAACATTCCATATTTCTGTTTACAAGATATACAGATTTTTTTTAATTACAGCATATATCCCCTACAAATAAGTCTTTGTTGGGTGTTCTGTTTTAATTACACATAATCGTAATGAATAAATATGTAATTTTAATATATTCACCAGATATTTTAAATAATAATGTTTAAAAGTTTTAATTCTTTTTGCTACAAAAAAATCCCATTTTTTTCTGTGCTTTAATTGATTCTATTGCCGTTTGAGTATAGCATGCACTTTAAAAATATGGGGAACTAATGGACAACCTGGAAAACTATTTTTTGTAACAGGAAATAAGAAATCAAATCCTTCCAAATGCAAGGTTTATAATCATATTATCCTTCGCTGTAAAAAAATGACAAAAAGTGCGAATTTTATCCGTTCTTCATACAGAATGCCAATCAATTTCGGGGAAATTATTTTCGCATGTTTTTATCGCTGTATTTGAGCAAAAAACTCACCCAAAAAACTAAATTCGCAAGTAAAAGATTATATTTACTTCCCCCTTGGGCACTAAGTGGAGGTCGAAAGCTCATAAAGAACTCCCGTTACGCCGCCCAAGTTAATTATTGCTGGCTTCTACCCTCAGGTTAATGGCTACCGTTTTCAACTTAATTAAAAAATCTTTTTTTGCACACGAGCATTTTTTATTTGGAAAAAACCCGAACGCATTGCTTTCCCCACACAATTAAATAAATTACATTAACGCCGTCGGACTGCATTAAAAACACAAAGGCTAAGTAAAGGCTGACAGGAAAAAATATTCCTGTTCTTTGTTAGGCCTAATTAAGGGTAAGCATATGCAAAACAGTCATAACACCCTTCCCCAACACATCACAGAGTAAAGTTGTTTTTTCCTCCTCTTCCCTTTGGCATACTGGGAAAGAAACAGATTCCGTGTAATATGCGATCTGCCAACGCTGTTCCTCCGACTTTGGACAAAATGGCGCATGATTTCGAATGCAAATTGGATGCAAACGACATCCTCCGCAGAACGGGTCAGCTCAATTGCCGACATCAACACTAATTAAAATTTAATTTCGACCGAAAGATCTCGCTCCCCCCGATGAGGTAGTTAATTAATTCGAAAGGCGCGAAACTTCTCCCGTCTCTGTGGATCCAAATCGTTCTGTTAGAAGTAATTCCACGGCGCGCTTGATTCGAATGGCCTATTTCGGCGGACGAATGAAAACTTCTGTCTAATTCTGGAACTCCAGTCCAGGAGTTTTCTGCGTTGTTTTATTTTAACGATCCCTGATCAAACGCAGTGAGTTTGTCTTTTAATTTGCTGAGTGGAGTTGTGGAATTTGTTGAAATCTTCGGGTGAAAGTGCTACTTTGTTTCAAATTGCAACACTTTAATGAGAAATTTATACGTGAGTAGTGGTGAAATGACAGTAATTAACGAATCAGCATCTCTCTATCCTTTTTATACCTATTGTTTTTTTATGCGAACTCGGATAGTATATTTACTTTTGAGGCCACTTGACTTCTTACTAAAAGTAAATTAATTCGGGAGTAAAACTTGGAAATGGAATAGGATACGGTTATTTGAGTTATTTTTATACTCGACATTTGTAAATTTTGACACATGAGACATGTCCCATTCACTAACTTTAAAATATATCTACAAGTATATTCCAGTCTCTTTCCGATGCTATAGCTTCAAATATGTCATCATAATTTCATTGTTTTACATTATTATTTATATGTTAATAACTTAATAACATTAAAAATTATCCGTAAGTTACTTTACTTGATCATATACAAACTCTGGATACTAAACATCTCTGAGAATAAATCTGTTTGCGATTGTTGGTTTAATGTTAAGAACCATAGTTAAAATATAATTATTTTTTCGGTTTCTTAGGAATGTCTAAAAATTGCATGCGTTATGCTTTAGGGCTAGTAATAATATTCAAAACTAAGATATTTTGCACCTCTACTACATTATTAAAGTCGTAGAATTTCTTTTAATTCGAATTCAATATTTTTCTGGAGTATTTGTGCAAAATTATTATTTTTATAATCACTCAAGTTATGACAGCACTATTATATGCATATAATATACTGTGTACAAATATATGCACAGATGTTGTATGGATATTGCATATGATATTATGTATGGATAAATGCATATAATATTGTACTCTTTAAAGCAATGATTAAGAAATTGAAAAAAAGTAAACAAGTCTTTCAATTGTGATGCAATAGTCCTCTTTAATCAACTAAAATTTATTTTCTAAGGTAAATTATAGTTGATTTAAAGTTTAATTTTGTCAATCAGAACTCAGTTAACCAAGGGAGACCCGTAAGGAAAAACCCCAAATTCTTATTATTTATTTTACATAATCTATTTTTAGTGATAATTAAGCACATACTTTTAAGCAATAGCCAAAAAAAATAGTTTTTATTTGTAATTATATTTTATATTACGATTTGAATATGATTTTAAGTCGATGCACTTTTTATAAACCCTACTCCTCTGTCAATTTTCAATATTTTTGTATAAAATAAATTTCTACAATATTATTATAGTATATGCAAAAGATCTAAGCAAAGATTTTCTCAAATTTATTTACGAGTTTTCATAAAAAAAAATATTTTACTCGTTATACATTAAATTTCTATAAAAATTTCCTTTTTAAATGTTTATTAATTTTTATAAATGTTTCTGAACTATTTATACAAAAAAGCTTTCCCTGGGTCTGTGAAATGGTTATTCAAGATCTAAAAAATATAAACAGTTTAACTCTAAGTGCATGTATTAAAAAGCTACTTTGAACTTTGTCAAAATTGCAACAAAAAAAACTGATTTTGAGATAATCGCATTTTAAGTACAAAATACAACAGAAGTTAACGAAAACAACTTACTTTTTGCAAATGCTATTTTTTTAGTAATTTCTATTAATTAAGACTCTTACAAAAAAAAAGAGTTTTTATACTAATCTCGTATATATTTTTTTAAAGCCAGTTTTATGTCTGATGACAACTGAGTGATTTGTGATAATTCACTGAAAAACAATACATTTCTTGTTTAATAAACTGAAATAAAATATTTTATTGGATCAATATTATCAATACTATACAAATAAAAGTTAAAAGCGGTTGGTAGCAATTTCCTCCGACTCTGAAATTTTGTTGTCCATTTGTTCTTGAATATCTGATGCATCGTTTTATCCAATAAACCAAAAAACACTTCTTGACTTTTTTTTTTCGAAATTTGGGGTTTGGGTCTCCCTTCAATGCATTTATATATCTTTAGCCTTTTCTTCTTTTCTATGAATTTTGATTTATACAAAGAAGGTTTTTATTTTCACCAACTCAAATTCTAATTTACAACGTAACGTATTCGTGGGAAGCCATTTTTTTGACGGTTTGTAAATTGCTTAAAAGAATCCCAACACAGAGAACACAAGTTCATTTGTGATCTTCGTTTTCATCTTCATGAAATTCCATGCCAAATTTGTGAGAGTTAACTTGAGTAATTGATTCGAATTGTTATCGAATGCGTCTCTCCATAGTGAATAATGAAGTATCCTAAGCAAAACTCCAAATGTATTGCCTAAGCGGGTTGTTGAAAGGATTTTCTATTCACTTTCGTTTCTATTTTCCTTCTTCCACAGCATGGGAGCTAACACTTCGCTTACGTCATTTGTAACGTCTACATTTAATCAGAGATGACTGATGGGTTCCTTTCTGTGTATGTCAAGGAAAAAGGAGACTCGCTTTGTCATCATTTTCTTGAGACGCATTGTACTACAATTAAAGAAGAAAGTAATCATTCCCATTGTATTTCCCTTGGAGTCGAAATCCTATGACAATCCAGCTAAGCAAAATGAAGTGTCACATTAATGTGTACTCTGTTGTTCATAATTTCCCAAACCTTTGTGGCTCAACGCTGCATTTTCAAGGAAAATTTTGTTTTGGCACCGCTTTGAAAAACTCTACTTCAACTAGTAATAGCAAATTGCAAGCATAGCTATACATCAGTTTTTGAATTCCAAAAAGCAAGTCCTGAAATGAAGCAACTTGGAACAAGAAGTACAAAGCTATTTGTTATAAGGGTCCGGCAACTAAAAATTCGAAAAAAAAAAAATTTGAGATTTTTACTGTTTATGAAAACTTGAATTGTCCTTTTTATAACGATATCTCATTTGTAGAAATCCGTTAATTGAAAGTATTTTTTAATATTTTTTTAAGTAGATGCACTATTACCGCGATGTATATCATTATGAAGTTTAAAGCCTTATTCCTCAGAACATACTTTTTCATGTTTGGGGGCACATTACTCAAAAACTACTTGAGTTACATTCTTGAAACTTTTTATAATTATATATGAAGCACTTTTAAACACTTTAACACAAGGAATAAGATATCACTCTTATAGGTAATTAATAAGAATCAAATAAGGAAAATTAAATTTGTCATGAAGGTCACGAAAGAGATGATAGCAAAAGTACTGTGTTTCCAATTTGTCTATGTTAAACTCTATTTTCGTCAACAGTATCATTAATCTCTAAGATAAATTATTTGTAATCGGGTTTCTCCTTTTTATTTAGAAGACGTAATCATACTAAATTGACGTTCAATTGAATATAATAACAGAAAAACAATAAAAAAAATAATTTGACAGTCCAAGACAGGGGTGGCCAACCTGTGGCGCATTGAAGGATTGCAAGTGGCCCATTGTATCCTTGCTCCTACTTATTGATTTGAAGTAGGCACCATAACTGAATCCATCATATATTTTAATAAAATATATATTTTCAACACCACAGTGCTCTCAATTCAATTGTTCAGAATTCATAACTTGTTAAGTAATGTCTCCAGATACTTTCACGCCATCTTGGTAATAAAGGTATTGAAAGGAAAGCTTGACGAAATTGTTACGAGACGTATCGAGGAACTTTCTTAGGATGTATCTCAGCAACTGGAAGACCTTGTCCATTCTTTTATCTAGCTTTGAATGAATCAACGGACATATGTGATGTATCCCAGTTAAGAATTTTCATAAGAGGAATTGATGATAATTTTAATGCCTTTGAAGAACTTGCCAGTCTGGAGTCATTGCATGGTAAAACAAGAGGATTAGTAATATTTAAAAAAGTAAAATCATGCCTAGAAAATTTAAAATTAGATCATAGTAAACTCATCAGTGTGTGTACTGACGGAGTGCCGTTAATGATAGGTAAAGTCAATGGCACTTCAACTTTGCTTGAAAAATCTTTTTTAATCGTCCTGTACTAAAATATCACTGCATTATATACCAAGAGGCACTGTGTGGAAAAACTTTAAAATGCAGCATGTTATGTTACTGGTTGTGAAATGTGTAAGTAAAATTAGAGCAAGAGCATTAAACAGACGAGAATTCAGAGAATATTGTGAATTGTTAGATTTGGAATATGATGAAATTGCCCTTCGTTGTGAGGTGCCCTAGCTTTCTAGAGGACATGTTCTCCGTAGATTTTGGAAATTGAAAAATGCTGTTTATAGTTTCTTTGCACAGGAAAATTAGTTTATGTTACTTTCCATCTCAATGATCTAAATTTGAAACTAGAAGGCAAGAAAAAATAATAACCGAGCTAGCAACTAGTATCAATTCATTTAAAAATAAATTACAACTGTTAATCTCTCAGTTAGAAAATCAAGATTTAAGTCAATTTCCACACTTGAAAGAACAGAATGAATATGCTGGAAAAAATAGCAATTTGACCAAATATATTGAAAAAAGATCAAGCTTTTGCAAGGGTCATTTCGTTTTCAAAATTTGACTAGAGAAGAAATCTGCACTCTCGCATTTATAAATCCATTTTCACTTAGTGAACAAATCGTAATTAAGGTGCCTAGTAACATACAAATAAAACTTATCCATTTAAAAAAAATTCAATTTTGAAAAGGAAATTTGATGAGCTTTATTCAGATCAAAATGCTTCTGACATAATTAATATTTCTAGCGTTAATTACCCTGTGAAAATTTCCCAGGACTAAGAAAATTTGCTAAATATTATACATGTAGTTTCGGAACGACATACAGATGTGAATAAGCATTTTAATCCATGAAATTTATTTAAAGCAAAATGAGGTCACGAATGACGGATTCAAATTTGAAGAATTCTCTGCTGCTTTCAGTAACAAATTTAACACCAAACATTGAGACTATCGAAATCCAAACAGGCTCAAAAGTCTCAATAATAGTAAGTAATATTTATGTGCTGTAATAGATATTGTTTTACATACAATAGTTAAATCATTTAATAATGTTAATTATGTCTAAAAATATACTTTTATAAAAAAGGTTATTAAGGATATACCAGGACTATTAACAAAGAAAGTAGAAAAGGGGCTTGAGTTGTATGGCGCATCTGAACTTGGTATGTAAAAGTTTGTCCACCCCTGGTTTAGGATAAAGTGTGAGTAACAAGGCCAGTATTGCCCCTCAAGATTCCTTTAGCACCCACTTCAGGAAACTGATCAACACAAGCGATACAGTCGCATATGATAGAACTTTCCGATTCTGAACATATTTGTATATCTGCTTCCTTACTAATTACAAAAATGAATAATAAATTGCCTGGAGTATTTATATTTATCTTTTTTTATAACCACTTTTCTTACGTGTTTAAACAAATCTTTCTCAACATTATGTTCAGTTAAACATTGCTCTACAGCAATTCTAAAAAGTGTTTAAGCTTGAGAAATTCCTTATTTTTCCTTTCTTCATCTGACTGTGGTTCAAAATTGCAAGTTGTCCTTAGATCTTTCCATTGGGGATTATTGGGGATAGTCCATTGTATTGATCCAGTGCAATGTTAATTCAACGACCTACCTAATTTGTCAAAATAATCAAAATGTTTCTCATTGCTCCATTCATATTGGGTAATTCTGAAAAGATAAACGATTATTTTCAGTAATTGCTTTTACATTATCTCCGTATAAATAATTGAAACAGCCAAGTCTCGCATAAAATAAACTTTTTTTTTTCAAAAAAATTCCTTGTAAAAATTGAAAATATAAAAATTTTGAAAATTTATCTATTGTAAATCATTTTTGTCCTGATACACATTTTTTACACTTTTATAAAATAGCACTTTTTCACTATTGCTATTTTCAACTTAAAGTGAAGTTTACAAAATACTGTATACTTTTTTACTGTTGTTTTACTCTTTCATCTTTATTTATCCGAACCCACACATTGATCAACTTTACGGATAAAAGCCTTTAAAGACATTTTCTGTATAGCTTACGTTATTTCTTTTCAGAATATCGCAATATTGCGGTTAACTTTTACTGACAACAGTAGTTTATAAAAATTCATTTAAATTGATCAAACGTTTCTTTAGTATGTATCGTTTATAGATATATAGTGTATTTTCATTGCAGATTTTGTGTTTTTTATTTCTTTATAACCAAGATATGTAAGTGCAGAGTATTAGACCTTCAAAATAGAGATAAATCTAATCAAAATGTGTGATAAGTCTAGCTCGCTAAATCCTCTTGCTCAAAGGTTAGAACACGTCTTATATTTAAAACCCTGAACACGACTCAAGAAAACATATGACTAAATCATCAGTACAATAAAATGTTCTGAAGAATGCAAAAGAGTTGACGAATACAAAAATAACCTGATAAGATGGAGACTGATGTCTGGTCCGAGGATATCCTAATACGTGTCTTATTTTTATGTCTCATTATACATCAGCAGAATTTAATGCGGACTTGATTATTCCTCGTAAACTTATACATGGAAATAAAACTATCTTTATGTTTGCGAAGAAAGAAATGAAAAAAAAAAGTATGATCTTCTTTGTACAAGAATCTAATGAGAATCTGAACAATCATAGTAAATACTTATCGAGCGACATGTAAAGCCGAATAATTTTGTTAATCAGAACTAAAACTTATTTAATTCACGGTTCAGTGTTTAAAGAAACAAACCTATTAACGATGAATGACTAACTAAAGCGCTCAGCGGTCTGATTTGAGGAAATGGTTCTATCCTTTTCTTTCTTTACATTGTTGTTGTAACTAGGCAAAGGCATTAAAAATGTGTCAGAGACATGAGACCCAGAATAAAGGCAACCCTAAAATGGAAAGGCAAAATATGGTAAAGTCATTATTTACGAATACTATGGATTGTAGTGGCAATTACCGATAATCGCATGTATCGCAGTCATAGGTCATATGAAACAGATTACTAATTTATTGCCTTCCTGATGTAATTCTACATAAAAAAAATGAGTTTCTAGATTTGATATTGGAATTTTTATCTCAGTATTCAAGGCAAAATTTTAACAGGCGTTAGAAAATCCTGTGCATAAAAATTGTCTTATCTCTTTTGAGACATGCAATGCTGACAGAAATTAAGAAATACATTCATAAAAATTCAAATAATCATTATTCTGACTGTTAAAACTATTACTTATTCTGAAACTATGCTGTCTTTACCCAATTTCATGTCTTATACTTTTATCATTGACCGAATTTGGAGTTACTGCTTTATTAGCAAGATAGTAATATCGATAGCCACATCTTCAATTTGCTTTGCTTCGAACAAACTACTGCATCCTTCCCCTCCTTTGAAAATTTTATAAATTCATTAATTCCGTCATCCCACTTAGTTTAAAGTTCCAAGCAATTTCCTGCCACTGCTGCCGTTAAGTTCCTTGGCCAACGAGCGCCCAGTATTCCCAAAGTCCCGCCCACCCGTTTGACAAAATGGTACACGAGCGTTAATTAACTCCACCGGTGTCATAACGGCTAATACAATAAACAAGAAAACGAGCATAAAGGGTTCGGCGAGATGAAAAATGACCGTAAAACTGGGATTTCTTGATCCATTAGTCTCATAACTGCAGAGCGGGAGTCGATGATAAAGTGGACATTGCAAACTCCTCGACGAAGTTGACGTCGGGGGATTCGGATTTCTGAAGAGTAGGATGGTTTGAAAAATTAATGGAGTCTGTGCGGAGTGGTGTTTAAATAATGGGGCATAAAATAAGTAGCTTCGTTTAATCTGATGAATTTTCTGGAATGCTTGGATAATCTCTGAGCAGTGAGCGTATTTGAACGCTTGTTAAAGTTAATGTTCATTTCATTGTGCCTTCTTTTCTATTTGAAAAGTTTAGAATTGCTCTAGGATGTAAGAATAACTCGTTCTCTTTGGTAGTTCGCATTCAATATTGTTCATTTCCTGAAAATGGATAAAATAGTTTACTTTTTTTGTATATGGTTGGTTAGTTTTTATAGCCCAAAGGCCATAGTTGGCCAAATTTTCATCAAACACAAGACAGACATCGTTAAGTAATTAGACATTCACAAATATAACACATTTTTCTGACACAGAAGAAAGAAATACACATAATACACATAGGGTAAGTTACAGATTTTGTTCATGGAATCTTCTGCCTTTTACAACTAGCAATATTATGTGGTACATAGATAAAACCGTGACACCTTACAGTCTAGCAGGAAACTTTACAAAATGAGAATGAGTATTCATTTGAATTGCATGAATATTAGATTATAATGCAGGGTTGATTTGAACAAGGATTATGTCCTAGTTGAGGGCTACAAATGTAAAGTTTTCTTCATGTGCTACGAAAAGTGTTCGTTAGAAACGAGTAAAAAAAGACATCAATTTGCTTTGGACGTAATAGTCTATTTTTAGTAATAAATAAATATTGTGGTAATTGTTCCTGCGTTTGTTTCCATTTTTCAAACTCTAAAGGTTTTGAGGATTACTTTCTGTTGACTTTTTTTCTTGTAAGACAACTTAAAATCGAAATGGTTCATAGCAACGAACCTCTCAGTCAACTACCTTATTTCCTGTCTGGGCTAATCTGTGTCAAGACACCATTTGGAACAAAGGTCTCTATACTCTCAGGCCCTACCTTTGGGTTATTAAAACGCTCTAATGAGCAACAAATGAAATGAATCTGTCTGATGTCTCCTCCCATGGATTGTATCGTCCCCTAAAAGTGTCAGGCTCCGATGCATCACTGCCCTCTTCGCTTTCCATCTGTGGTTGCCATTTCATTTTAAAGAATTTGTGATACAGAAATTTCTCTACCAGATAAAAATCCCATCAAGATTTCCAGATCACTGAAGCCTATCTCGTACTCACTGAGAATCTGAAATTTTGACTGCCCACGTCTTCTTAAACAACGGAACTGGTTAATGTACAAAGAAATAAATACGCGTCATTAATCTAGGCGTGTCCCTTTCAATAGGCGAATGAATAAGTGTACCATATATTCACGTGCTTGTCTAAAAAATATTGCATTATTTTAACAAAAATAGTTGTAGGTTTTTTTTTTTTTAATCAAAAAAAATTTTAGGTGTTCAATTTATTTATTTATTTAGCTACATGGCAACACAAGGTTTTATACAACTGAGTGGCAAGACCAGTAATAAAAACTGATTTGAATTAAAGTTCTTGTTCGTGTTAATTTGATGTATTAATGTTCGGAACAGAAATTATTGTTACATGACAGAATTATATGGAAAAACATAAAGTTTTGATTTATTCTAAGAGAATGTTGTGGGTGATATAGAATGAGTATAATTGTTTTATTATTCTACTAGGCCTCAGAAACGTTAATTTTCCGACTCCGATTTTTATGTACTTGAAACCACTTTCAAAAAATATTTGGTTTCATATCGATTTTGAGGGTTGAAGGGTGGAAAGTAGGTTTCAAAACGCTCCGCTGACCTTCTAAACATGTTCCCTTCCTACTTAACAGAATTTGCATCGAGGGATGGAGAACAATCTCAATTTCATATATGCAGATGTATGCGTAGTCTTTCTTGCCCCGGAAGGAGGGTAAAGTCATATAAAAAGGACCAAAGGACCAGCACTGAACTTTTGAGATTTAACGAGCCTTGCCTCTGTTTAAGTTCAATTTGTATTCTCCGAAAGAATTAGTATATTTAAGTCATGGGTCTTAAATGTAAGGAGTACAGATTGACATGCAACTACTCAATACAAACCCACTTACGAATGATACATATCCATAAATTGCCTTTGATGGTGGCACTTAAAATGCTTCATATTATTATGATTCTTAAATTCCATAGAAAATATTTTTTTGGTCTCCAGATTATTGTTTGGTGCAAATTGAAAATCGATTGGAGTTTTTGTTCTCATTTTGTTCTGTGTCAATTTTTCAAATTTTGTCATCCTTTTCTTTTGTCGTTATGTATTTTTGTGCTTACATGTTTTGCCCTTCACTTGCCTTTCCTCTTTCTATGTACTTAAATGTTTTATGTGTGTATTGTTGATGCTCGCCTCTCCCATATCCCCGAATCTCTCCGTAAGGCGGACTATACAGCTGTAAGCTACACAGGTGAAACAGTGTCCACCTACGGCGTCCAAACCAATCCAAAATCGATTGGAACCCATTTGGCATTTGGAGATCATATAATTTGTACTGCAAACATTAAAGCTTTGGTTATTTTTATCCGGTTTGTACATTCATTTTCTAAACGAGTTAGGATTTGTTTACTTACGGTGTTGAAGTATAAGAGAGAGAGAGAGAGAGAGAGAGAGAGAGAGAGAGAGACAGGGATTTTGGTCAATACAAAAAATTTGAATGATTTAATTTCTTGAAAAGTTTGATAAGACGAACATGACAAGTTTATCAAATGATAACAGAAGTTATGTTTTGTTTTTCAGAATGTTGAATAAGCAGACATGGGGCATTTATTCTTTAACTTTACTCCATGGGACGTTTCCTATGTTTTGATGTTGTCGTGTATTTAGTTATTAATGTTTATGTTTTAAATAAACCTTCATTTGTACATCGATAATTTTATTGATTTTAGTTTTTTTTTTTTTATTTATCTAATAAAATATAATTTTGTTGTAATGCAACAATACAACAACAATACGAAGCCGAATATATATACAATATATTCCACATATTTATAAATATTACACCGTTTTAATTCTATAATGAAGTAAGTAGAATATACGGTTAACAATTGTTTTTCAGGTATGAAGTAACTCTGACCATATATAAAAGTATATTGGTCAACAGGATGGCAGTGGTAAATTACGCCGTTTGGTGTTTGTTGGTTTAAATATTCACACTTGTGGCTTTTGTCTAACGTCATTTTTCAAATATACCCCCTTTTTGTGTTTTAATCAGAAATAGGAAACTAGTGCAAGTTACTGGATGTTTACTATAAATGCAAAAAAAAAAATTAACTTTTCAATGTCTATAACAATATATTTCCCATATTGCTTCAAATCTGTAAAGTTTTCAAAAATCTATTATTGACTTCATCACAAAAAGCTCGTCAAAAGCTTTATCTGTGCAATAAAAGTTTACTATTTCCTCTTTTAATTTTCCTAGATGTATTTCCTAGTATTCAACAAATTCGTAAAAGAATATTTTTAGGAATTGAAAATCTGTGCTATATTGTAACAAGTACCATTTTAGTATTTGATAAACACTGAGTTCGACAGATTATGTAGAGGATGTGGTAAAATCTTCATGATAGGGTATTGTGTATCGAAAGTCCAAACTGGCGGTAAACTTGAAGTCAGAAGATGTACAAAACGTGTGATTTGTTTTGTTGCGAGCTTTAGACAGCTCTGGTTTAGTTCCTGTAACTACCTAAGTGTACTTCTCTCCTATATCTGTAAAAACTATCCTAGTATATATATTTTTTACATTTTTAAATGTATTGTACAATTGCTAGATGGAAAAGATTGCTTGGCCAGATCTGGCCCTTGTACTATAAAAACCAATGAATGATTTATTTTACTAAATCAAATAACAGTTATAAATACTTTTGGTTTACAAAATAAAAACCGCAAAAAAATCAAATATTAGAATACATGATAATAATTATATATTCAAGTTAAAATATACTGCTCACTTTAAAAAGGAAACAAATTTGTAAACAGAAATTTATGCACAAATAAAAATAATTTTTACATTATATTTTGGAAGCCAGGATATTTCTGGATATTCAATTTCCTGAGACTTATTCGTTTGAAAAATTCCTCAACTAAGAATGATACTTGTTTTATTTACGCAGCGACAGATGAATCAATCGTAAAGAAATCATTCAGGTAAAATACTCACAAAAACTAGTATTCTCAAGCGTCGGTGGTATAACGGTTAGCATAGCTGCCTTCCAAGCAGTTGACCCGGGTTCGACTCCCGGCCGACGCATGATAGTATTTTACTTTTGTTGAGGATGATTTACGAAAAGCAAATTTGTTCTCCCTCCCTTTTCGTTTGTACCGTTATTAAAAAAAAATTTACAGTCCTCACTTTTGTAGCCATGGTAGGCTGGCTGTATTACAGTTCAAGAGATTGACTGTGTGTGAGAAAATCAAATGAAAGTTGAATTTTAACTTGTAAGGAGAGCTGGTCACAACGAAATCAGCATTGATCATAAGTGTCCTGAGTGATGCATGTCATAATAACAGAAATGAACGTCACAGGGACGTGGTAGGAAGTGGTTTGGGCAATCCTTAGAATATTTCCATTGGGGCTGAGTGTTGTGATTTCACAGGCTGAATGTGTGATAGTTCCAGATTTACAACATTTTATAAATCTTCAGTATTTAGAGATAAATTTTAACATAGTGAGACATAAAAAACATGGAGAGTTTCTGTGTTGTGTGTAGGATGTTTGGAACAGCTCTGAGCTTCCATCAAAGGTTTTGTGTAATGATGAGCAATTAAAAATTAATTCTCGGAGTGTTAAGGATTTAGAGGAAGATTAATGGATCAGGAGACTCATTAAAAAGTTTATTGATTGAAAATGCGGAGTCTTTACTAAGTCGCACGTGTTTCTCAAGTGTTGTGGTGAAATGCCATCGGTGATTAGTGAAAAAGAAGATATAAACATCACGAGTAAGTGGGTCTGCTTGAATGCATGGTTAGGGAGGTGGGAAAGTTCAAAAGGTGAAAGTGGTGACGAGATGCATTATGGACCAGATGGCTATAGCAACAGACTAGTTAGTCAATAAAGGTGTTATTTTGAAGCGTTAAAAGACATATCTGTGGGGGAAATTATAGTTTAGGGGTTAATTTTAGCATCGTTTCATGTATGTGAATTCCGAAATTGAAACTCTTCGCCCCTCTGTGGTTTTTCCAAGTGCTTATCAAGATCGCTTTAGCAAATGACTGTGCATTGTGCACTGATAAGCTGAAAATGAACACTGGTTGTAGAATGAAGTAAGGAAAATATATTTCTGGAATGAATTAGGCATATATCTAATACATTAAACCCAACTAAAAGCTTTTTAGAATTTTAAGTCACGAATAAAATTAATTATGAAATTACGTTTTCCCCGAACTTTATTTTTATTGCTAAAACTATACTAAAACCACAACTCTTCATGTACAATTTAACTCTTCTTAAAAACCGCTTGAAAAACTTTTTCCTAAAGGGGTCTGATAACGATCAACCACACTCCAACATGAAAAACTACAGCGGACATAAAAACAGGGAAAATATCATTTTTATGACAGCTCGCTACAATAATTATGCTCGTCTATCCTCCCCACAAAGTTATTGCAGTCAGTCCACGCGCCCCACCCACCAGTCCAATAGGTCATATGTCACGACTGTCGCGTCCTTTATTTTATTAGTCATGGAAAAAACCAATCGTTTAAGCTTGAGTGGCAGTAAATTAAGGACATAAAAATGGAGACATCCTCTCGGCAAACTTCAAATGGCGCATGAGAAAGGACGAATTTCCATGTTGTGCATTTCTCCCATACTATCCCACGTTGAATATTTGCATTTGTTTTTGTTGTGGAACGGGGGAACCTATCGGATTATGGGAAGTGTGCCTTATTTATATGTGTGCTGTTGTCCCATTGAAGAAGAAATTATTACTACGGGGTGTAGTTCAGCCATGCAAATGAAAGACTTCGTAAAACTCGGTAGGTGTTTCAGTTTTGAGACAAAATAACTTCATGTTAAAGTTAAAAATTCAGAAAAAAATTATGTCAATCAAAGCTGATTCATGTTTTGTGAATGTTTATAAATTGTGATGAGATGGATCAGTCGTCAGTTCATTTTAATTATTATAATTTGGTTATTGATTTGATTTGTGAGTTTTCTGGCTGCCACTGTTTACATCAATAAGCGTTTACATGGTGTTCGTGAAACATTCTACTTCGCAAATCCAAAATCACCAATTTAAGCATTTTGAGTGAATGGTTTTTATATACTGCATATATAAGTATCTGAAAGCAACTAATACTAGCCGTGTCCTTGTAACTGAGGTCCTGGTATCTCGAACCACAATCTTATAGCACTAGATAGCGATATAAACATTCAGTCAATTGCTGATTGAGTGCTTTTGCTGTTTTCTATTGTTCAGTGATATGCATAGCTTGTAAAAATCATTAACTATGAATTACAAAACTTGGAGGTGTGCCTTTTTCGACTAGCCAAGGCAGTATTATAAAGTAAATAAATTCCTTAATTTTAAGGATATTATTTTTGTAATGGATTAATGGCTACAAAGTGGTAGATGGAATTTATAAGAATGAGCAAATTTCGTTGTGCTGCAGTGTCGATTCAGTTTTAGATTGCTAAATATCCATATCTTAGCACTGTTTGCCAACTGATTGCCAAATGTCAGAATACACATACATTTCTTTGTTTAGGATTTAGAGCGTATTAACTTAGGTTGTGTTTAGCGGTAGCTAACTGTTTGTTATTAACACTCAGCTGTCACGCATTGCATTGTTCGATGGAATGGGAATCTTCTTTCCCAACTGAATGATCGTCTGTCTTTGTTGCGAGATTCTCGTCAGAACATGCTGAGTCTGCCATTTTTCTTTTCTGAAAAGGAAGAAATTGATCCATCAGTTAGAAACTGTTTGTCAATCAGACGCAATATTTATTCAAAAAAGAAAAACATTTTCTCAAATCAAAACGCTGTAATATGCAAATAGATAAAACTCTGGAAAGAGTATGCACGTTTTAACCTTTCCATGCACTTTCAACACGGGGGCTGCCGTGGCTCTGGGGGTTCGTCTATTTCGTTTGTAACCTGCGAGTTGTAAGTGACGCCGGTTGGATTGACTTTAACTTACTACTTACCCAAGGTACATTTTTCTCTTCTGTGTCAGTAACATTTCCCTTGTGTGTTTACGTCAATTTACTTGGCGTTATACAGGGTGATTCTACGGTCATATGACAAACTTGGAGAGGAGGTACAGCTTACTAAAACATAAATTATTCGAAAAGGAATGTATGGTCGGAAGTGACGCGGGGAAGCGCGTACACAAAAAAAGGAGACGAACAGAAAAACATTGTTTGTTTACAATATTTCGCGCACGATTGCAGCAGCAATGGATAGTCGAGCAACGAGGTCCTCAATTGAGACAACTGGAGTCCCGTAAACGATGGTCTTCAGATGCCTCCATCGATGCTCGATAAATCTGGCGATCGGGGTGGACATCGGACTGGTCCACCACGCCCAATCCATCGACCAGCAAAACTAGTATCCAAGTAAGTGCGGATGAACACGTTGTAATGGGCTGGCGCACCATCATGCTGAAACAACATGTGATTACGAACGACAGTCGGAACGTCTTGCAGCGATTCTGGTAAAACCTCTTTCAGAAAAATACGATAATAGGAGCCATTGAGTTGCGTTGGTAGGACATATGGGCTTATGAGGAAATCGTTCACAACACCCGCCCAAACATTCACAGAGAAGCTGCAAAGAAGTACTTTGTAACAATGTAAATAAACAATGTTTTTCTGTTCATGTCTCATTTTTTGTGTTCGTGCCTCCTAGCGTCACTTCCGATCATGCATTCCTGTGCGAAAAATGTAGGTTTTAGTAAGCTGTACCACCCCTCCAATTATGTCCCATGAAAGTAGAATCACCCTGTATATCTTGTGTTTAGCGCAGCTTGGCCAAATGTGGCCTTCCTCCATAAAACCTAGTCACTATCTTCAACACGTTGATCTTAGTAAACAAACAGTTAACGATCTCTGCAAAAGAGAAATATAGAATGGGGTTCAGATAGTTTAAAAATTCAATCAAAACATTAATTATTTAAAACGCAAGCAATAATTAAAAATGTGTGATTGATGTTTCAAATAATAATAGATAGTTGAAAACAGAAAAAGTAAACTGATTCCCTTTAAAGCGACGTAAGCGCGTTGGAACAAATTCCTAATCATTCGGAGACTTTCTTACATTGACTATATCAATAACTATTTTTTAACTGACAGTTATATTCACTGAGTTTTTGTTACAGGCAAAAGAAGTGATAAAAGCCATGAACATTTTTCTTTATTTACATTTTTCATCCGATGTTCAATTCAAATTCATCTTTATTCATCATATTATGTGGAAACTGAAAATAGTAGACACATTCAAAACAGAAGTGTCTTATCTTCTAAGAGGTATTCTTACTCATATTGATAAACAAAACTCATTCTTTCTCACACAACTACTACTGTTATTTAATGTGAGTGGTAATAATCTGATTTTATTGATATTTAGACTTAATAGGGGGGGGGGTAAAGTAATATTGCATTTGTCATGCATCTAAAAAAAAAATCCCTTCTTTTGAATAAGGAATAAATTCAATTGTAGTTAATAAAGAAACAAAAGACCACAGTTGTTATGATCACAAATACCAGACAAAAAGGTGTTTTTAAATGCTCTCCAGAATTCCATTTCACTGAAATTCCTTCCAAAACATTTTAAAAACAGATTCAAAAACACTTTTATCGTCAATCCTGAGTCGTATAATCTTCACCAACGCTTTGCTCCTTTTCTTCCTCCTTGCGTAGGAGATTCCGCCCAAACGAGAACTACGCACTCAAAGAACTGGGACAGTTTCCTTGCCTATCTCCTTCATTCAACTTTTCAATAATACCAGCCACATATCATGCTAGGAACGGCGCCATGCCCATTCATAGCCGCGGTAAAATTTTATGACTGAGATAAAGAACTCGAATTGTGTGTTCAAAAGTGATAAGAGCAAGAGAACGCATTTGAAATATGAACGAAATGCTTTGCTGGACAGCCGCCTGTTTGAACGTTCTGTTGGCAAACAAACACACCTACTTCCTAGTCGCTTAATCTCAGGAACGAAGTTCAAAGAGTAAATAATAAGACAGCTAACGTCTAAAATCAAAGTTGAGGTAGTTTGCCAATGACATATCCTTCATTTTTATCACTTTCTCATAGGATATTGTCCATGCGTTTAGTAAATATACTGCCATTTTTTAAATAAATTCCTCATTTTTATCGATACAGGTTTAAAATGACTCACCTTGCGGAACAAAGCGATTTTGAAACAAGCAGTATTACATAAAAGAGGTTTCATTTTAGCTAAATCATACAATATAATATTTTAAATTGCCGCTCTTTCTAAATCTCAAAAAAGAGTGTGTATTAGGTTGTATGTGTGTGGAAAGCACTGTATGTGGGTGGTTGTCTATTTTTTCGGCTTTTATCAACAACGATGTTCATACAGTTCGAAATAAGCACATTTGTGTTTCCACAAGGAATATTTGTTTCGTAAAAGTGAATTTAATACTAGAACATTCATAAAAATAAATCCCAATTAAATTCTTCATAATTGACCACAAAAATATACGAAATTGTTTTGCATTGACGAATTTCCAAAACTTCAGAAATTTGTAGAATAAAATGGCATGTTTTATGTGTATTTATAAACAGAGCTTCCTACAATATCCTAGTGTAAAACGAGTAAACAAGTTCTGAATACATATAAATTGACTTTTTCCCCATTTGTCTTGTCCAGGGAAGGTGAATCTATAACACGCGTTTTACTAGGTGATTCACGCTTGGGTGGCACGCAGTATTAAAGCATGAACAAATGATTATTTCGTAGTTGGAAACACTGAATTTTTCGTTTGTAAGTATGTCTATTGTGTCTTCTAAAAAGTAATAGAACTCTGGCATTGCAATCAACCGAGTGTAATGTTGATGCTAAGTTTTTATCTAAAGAACACGCCCTTAACACACAGTTCAGCAGCCTCTCATGGAAATTTTCACCCATGAAGAGTCTTGTTATATTGATACTTTATTCAGATCGTCAAATGGCTGTTGTATCTGTTTCCTTCAAATAATTTTGTAAATTCAACGTTCGGGCGATGTTTAGGTTCAGATTTGTGTGCACTTTCTTCATTCTGAAGACAGCGAGTTCTGAACAAAACAAATTCTCCCGGCTAAAAGAAACATGTTTCACACTAATCCGACTAAATTCGACAGTTGAATTACACTCATGTCCATAAATTAAGGATGATGCCAGCTCCGGCAAAAAAAGGTTCAGAAACAAAACAAACGTGACTAATTCATAAAGCCCATTTATTAAACAAAAGATAAATAACAAAAAAGATGGTGTATATATGATACCATTCATAAAAACTACGATTTTTGCTCACTGGAGCAATTACAAAAAATATCGACCCTACAAAAACTTAACATGACATGGTTGGTATGATGGTTAATACATTGTATGTCTCCCAGACGATGAAATCCAGTCCATACAATGCCTTCTGAGCATCAAATTATCGAGCTGATCTTGGGGAAGATCACTCCACTCAGCAAGCAATGCTCTCCAAAGTTCCGGTACACATGTAGGAGGTGGTTGACGGGCTGCAACTCGTCGGTCAAGCATGTCCCACACATGCTCTATCGGATTCAAGTCAGGTGAGAATGCTGTCCATTCCATACGGGTGATATCCTCAGATTCAAGGCATTCGTTTACAATGTTTGCACGGTGAGAACGGGCGTTGTCATCCATAAACACAAATTCTGCGCCCATGGCACCCTTAAACAAATGTACATGTTGTTCCATAATGATGACTCGATACATTTGGCCTCTCATGGTTCCGATTTTAACATGTAGATCTGTTCTGGAGTCTAGTATAATACCGCTCTAAACGAGCAATCCTGCACCACCATAACTATGTCGTTCAATGATGATGTCTCGGTGGTAGCGAGTACCTAGCGTTCTCCATATGAACGTCCACCGTGAATCAGACTGTAAGCTAAACCTGGACTCGTCGGAAAACACAAGCCCACTGAGACGATGTCCACATGGCATGTTCTCTATTCCAAGCTAACCGCTGGCGACAGTGAGTTGCCGTGAGCGGAACACATGAGACTTCACTACAGGCCAACGAGCATATTGACCAATATGTCCCAAACGTCTGTAAACGATTTGCCTTGAAACTGTCGTACTCGTGGCTGAAAATAGCTGACGAGAAAGGTCGGATGCTGTGCTCCGTCTGCTTCTTTTTTCAGTTACTGCCAATTGCCGGTCGTCATTCGGCGTTGTAACTCGGGGGTGACCTGTACTGTAACGTCTACTAACATTTCCATCATGTTGGAATCGTTGCCAAAGCCTAGAGATGACACTTTGGGCGATTTCGAGTTCCACTGAAACTTTCGTCTGAGTACGCCCACATTCCAGGCGGCCAATAATTCTACCACGTAAAAAATCATCGACATGCGGCCTCTGTGCCATAACTATTCAGTTGCGACTTACAGAACGCTTGTGAACAATTTTACTTCTTTGCTACCATTCCTTATATACACCTCTCTTACACTCTCGTCATTGTGACGTACTATCGGGCTCATCTGATGGCTTCCTGTAATTTGGATATTATTCTTGAAGATGCGTGCGATAATTCTACAGGTGAAATTTTTACTTTAGAGTTCGATTTCCGTGTGATTCTGAATTATCCTTAATTTATGAACATAAGTGTAGTTTACAAATCCAATTATGTTCAGATTAAAAATGTGCTAATCTTCAAACTCATTTTCTGTTTTCAATATTATAGTAATCTTTTTTTTCTTCTGGTAGTTGAGAACACAATTTTATGACTGTCTTCTTTCCACCGGCCAGCCTTGGCCCTCACATGATCCTTTGCGTTCCTGGGTCACGGAATGAGCCCACAGAGGGATGGGAGAAGGAGAGAGAGAAGAAAAGAACGCTTAAGCGTCGAATTCGCCATGACCGTTATGAATTGTTAACCATTTAACCGTTATGTTTGTATCTGTGTCTGTTCTTAAATAAATGTATTTAATTTACGTTTTGAGTAGTGATTGTCGAATGGATTACCGGGGTAATATACAAAGGGTTGTTTAAATTTACCATTTATAATTCAACCTATCTAAAGAAGCAGATTCCCATTGACCTCTGGGGGCATCCATCCACAATGACCACATACAAATTAAAAAACATATATACACTTTAAATAATAATCTTTAAGTGTCGCTTTAACCAGAAAGGTTTACCCATCCCTGGTCCAGCCAACATGTAAATAATCCAATTCATTTAATTAATTAACAATACCAAAGCTAATACAATACACTATTCAATTGTAGTTGCCTCAAATTGAAATGAATATCTCCGAAAACCTCCACTGAACCGCTTATTTGTTTTTTCAACTAAACAACAGGAAAAGGTCTTGATATCTATCGGCCCCAGGGGCTTACCCACTCCCTTAATCCTTTAGCAAAGCTCATAAGTCCACAACATGGGATGGACTTTCTTTTTTTCCTTGTCAGGGCATTTTTTATGCCCCGTGTTTAATCCCTGAATTTTTTTTTTACTGCTGGGACCCGGGTTCTAAGGAAACAGTCAACAGTGTTTTTACAGACGGTCTGTATCGTCTAGAACAGTATTGGAGGGTAGGGAGATTATAATCCGAGATATTACTTCAGCTACTGTGTCAATTATTCACCCAGGGTGGCGCCTTTTGGTGTTTTTTATACGGGGATTATATTCTTTGGGGAGGACATTATTTCTCGTTTAACGGAAACAGTGTTTCCGTTGGGATGGAGAGAATTGGGAAATGAAACATTTCATTAGCTATGGAATTTACATATTTTGATTTTTACTTTTTTAAGGTTCTTTATTGTTTATATTACATGCACTCGAAATTAATGGATTTAAAAGAAAATTTTAAAAAGAAAAAAATACCGTTTCATGGACTTTCATTCAATTGTAACCTTAATCTTATAAGAAGTGTCAGTCGTAAACTATTGAATATATTTTAGGAAGACAATAAATATTACATGACTTAATGGAAATTGTGTTTATTTATTTATTCAACAGGATGTTGATTTGTTCATAGCTCATTTAGCTCTTAAACAAAGAATTTTAATACAGAATTAAAATGACAACATAAATTAGAACCTTGTGGCTCAAACTCCATAGAACTAGAGAAACACAAATATAGCTTCAGAAATTAATCAAACTAGCAGTTTCTTACTGCAGATGTGAATTTTTGCTTTTGTTAAGGAAATTAATTTTAAAAGGGATATTAAAGCCTTCTAACACTTTTATTTGACTAAAATGTATGAAGTAACTCCTATTTCACAACATTTTATAAAATAGAAAAATTAATTGTATATAACGGCTAAAATAGTAAATTATGTGATACTGAAAAGTTTATATCTGCACTCCGATAGATTAAGCTATGGTAGAACTTTCCTGAGAACAGAAAAGCTTTGATAATTCAAAAATAGATGATCCTACGCTTGACGTGTTCTTTAAAATATTGATCACAATTAAAGAACAAGGCATTCTCTAATTGTTCACAATTAAAGAATTAGCATTCTCTATGATCGTGCAATGATTCCTTGGGATCGATTCTTACGCAAACTTTAATCAAAATAGTAACATTTATTTTTGTAGATATTAAAAGATAATATTTTAAAATTCTTGCATTTTTTATTGGGAATATCAAAAGTACATCCAGATATTTTCTATTCTCTGATTTGATGTCCTCCAAAGCATTTCCACAGCAACTTCAACACAAATGTGTGATTTTAGAAAAGGGCGAGATGGCCAAAGGCCCATTTTTCTAAACCAAACATATTCTGTAGTAATTGCACTCTCTAAGTAATCCCAAGTTAAGTGAAGGCCACGTCATCACCAAACGACCAATCTGAGGACACCCCTCAATCTTACTGAGGTTATAAGGTTGTTCCAACCCAGCTTTATTACACTAATCTCAACTCCAACCCTTTCCTATACCGTGCGGTGGGTATAAATCTGAACTCATAATGATTCCCGGATGTTCTGCTCCCTCCATCATTATTACACCGCAGCGTTCATTTCTAAGAGAATTGAAGGAGAGCTGCATATTTGCAATAATGCGATTTCCGGGTTCACCAAATGGTCCAGAAATAGTCACAAACTTCATATAGATGGAAATGAAATTTAGTGGTAATTTTCTATTACCTGAGAGAACAGTTGCGTGCAGGGAGTATGTTAACTCTAAGAAAGGGGCATTTTTTTTTCGATTTAAAGCTTCTATAGTTATGTTTTCTAAATAACTTCAGAAGACTGACAAGTATGCGGTAAATAGGGTAATTTAAAATCAGCTATCAGGGGATTATGGATAGAACTTTTCAATCAGCTATCAGGGGATTACCCTTTTGAAACTGAATGCTAGAAGGTACATATTGTCTAGGATAGTAGTCCTCACACTTTCTGAGACCAAGGTCCGGTATATTTCTTTTCTGACAAAACCAATTTTCAACAAATGTACTCGTAAATACTTCTATTTTTTCAGTTTTTTCGTTAAACTAACAGAAAAGTTATAGTATAATCATAAATAATAATATGATTATGTATGCGGTGTGTTATGTTTACCAAAATTACACTTAAATTAGTTATCACTCACTGCACTAATCAAATCTTGTGGTGTTGGGTGTTGAAGTTTCCTCAATTTCCAAATCAGTTAAGTAATTTGGGCAGATTTTTACTTGCGTATCTCATTCTGATCACCGAAAGATTATATTTGTTGTGCATCAAACAGCTTCAATTTGAGATTTCATGACACCAAAATTGAACAAAGTCCGGTGTCTAATTTATTTTAGAGCATAAATCTGAGGGCCTTATTACTTTAAAAAAATCACGTCACTCGGGCATTCAAAACAAGCACGTACACACGGCAATACGAATTTGCAAAGTATTCAATATTACTGGATTTGAGAACCGGATACAGATTGCCTTGCTCTTCAAATTCGGTTGAAAAATTTTCTTTGTACTTCTTTTCTGATTGGTCACTATGATATTGCTCCCCGGCAAGAAAAGTGACACAAGTAAAAAAATATAAATACTTTGATGCTATGTCATTGAAAAATATATATGAGGTGCCCCAGCGTGTTATATTACTATTCTAAAGAATCTATATATATAAAACACTAACGTGCGTGGACCCAAAATCGACGTTATTTGTGTATCGTCGAATGGCAACAATCAACGTAAATAAAATATCCCATACTAGGGGGCCAACCCCCGGAGGATTGATTCGGAATCCTCATTGGTCCGCTGCGCGAACCTATGCTCGCTTCGCTCGCCTCAATGAAGACATGTGTCCTAGCAGAAGGGATTGTTTACAAAATATGTTACCAAAAAAATATTTTTCAAATCTAAATTTGCTGTATTACAGAAAAATATATACAGTATCTCTAAAATCAGAATTCAAATGAAAACTTTGTGCAAATTTTGACTCGAAATGTGAGCGTTGCTTTGGAAATTGAATACCCAGCATGTTGTTTGTGTATACATTTTCCCAGCACTCAAACGACCCACACTTTTTCATTGAGTTTGTTTCCGAAAGTTGTAGTGCAAGCGTCTTCTTGAACTATAATTGTTGGCCCTGAAAAGGACGGTTTTTTAAATGGCCCTGAAAAGATCCTCCGCTTTCTTTAATTTCTGTTATAAACTAACTGTAACAGCTCATTAAAATTTCCTTTTTTTTTTTCAATAAAATTTCATCCGATAACGCTATAAATTCAATCGATGCGCGAGACTTCGCGATAAACAAACAATCGTACAGTGTTGCCAAAACGCGATTACAAATAACGTCTGTTTTGCGTGCCACGTAAGAGAATTATATATATAGATATTTTGAATTCTTGCTGTTTTCAAATAGGCGAGGTCAATTTCTATGCAAAATAAGGAATTAAATTGTAATATTTATGTTTGAACTGACTTTTTTATTTCTTCCGTTGATGTAAAAGTAGTTTAAACGTAATTTTGCTACCCGGTATCTGTCAGAATTTATGTTTACTTTTTTAATTTGATTTAGAATTCCGTGTTTGGGTATTTGAGTTGACTGCGAGATGTTGCGGACCTATTTGAGGATTCCTGAGTATTATAAATGTGTTCTTTTTGTTAATAAATCATTATTGTCTTTGTCAATATCGTTGAAAGTCTTTTGTCGCATTATTCTATTTCACAATTTTTTCAGGAAGTCGAAATTCAACACGTCTGAATAGATACGTACGTGTTTCTTTTCTCAGAATTTTGTATTTTTTCAAGGATTGGAATTTTATTTTTGTTTGCATTATGTGTTCCGGTATATTACCTATTGCAGAAATATTATTTATAGTAATAATTTAATGATATGTCTATTTCCTGCAAAATATCACTAGACATGGGTAATTTGGTAGCGGTATATGTATATTTCGACCAATTTTACTTAAATATTTGATTGAATACGCAATGATTTGAAGAATTGTTTCATAAAAATAAATAAAATAAACAAATCAAAACATGTTTAATTACGGTGTGTAAAAATTAAAAAAAAAAAACACTATTACACACCGCCGAGCGCTAGCCGGCGCAGCCCGGCTAGTATAATAGAAGTTACCGCCATAAATACTTACCTAAAATATAAAAGAAGCTTGTACTATTTGAATATAAGTTTTGCAATATCCTTTAAGTTGATGTTTCTCAAATTCTGCAATTTTGAGTTGCGTCACTTTTCTTGCCGGGGTGCGACATGATTGTTTATTCAGGGAATGTAGCCCCCGAATGGGCTTTAATCCCTTGTCTTCCACTAGAAACATCTCGGTTTCGTAACTGACATTTGCTACACGTGTTTTGTAGGTATATATATATATTTTTTTTGGTATTTTTATATAGTTAACGTCCTACTAGAGCAACACAACGGGCTATTGACGACGGTCCGGGATCAGTCCCTTAAGGGAAAGATCCGAGGACAACACTTCGTAATTTTGAACCACGGTCAGATGACGAAGCAACACCTGAACTGGCACCCCACTCTCCAAACTTCCACGCCAACCCAACGCGAGGACTTTCGGCCACGACAGATTTAAGGTGCACCAGCCGCCTCTACACCATATGTTTACAAACATCCATGCCTGGACCCGGATTCGAACCAGGAACCTTCCGATCTAGAGGCTAACACCTTAACCACTATGCCGGTTGGTCGGCCGTGTTTTGTAGGCGTTGTGGGTTTGAGCTTTTGTGTACATTCGAACATTTATTCACCTCAGAATATTTTCACTTGAAAATTTACTTATAAAAATGCTTAAAATACAAAAATGACGAATTTTAGGATAACCTCATACGGTCCGAATTCCGGCAGCTGCCTGCGGTTGAGAAACACTGGTCTAGACACTAAAGGGCGTTCATAGCATGAGAACAACGAGCGCAAACTGTATCTGCTACAAGAACTATTACCCGACACTAAGTCTGACACTGTCTGTTGTGGTATAAACGGACCTTATCCATTGGTGATGCTTGAAGAAAGGTATTCAATTTTGTCTCATTGAAGCACTTATAGACAGTTTGGAAGCCTATTTGGAAAGATTTTCACTTGTCGCTGAGAAAATCTCTACTAGTAAACTACCCTTTCCCCACAAACCAATATTCGATAATAAAAAATAATAAATAAAAATTACGTCATCGCCGAGATTCACTCATACCCTAAAGCAGTGGTCCCCAGCCCCCGGGCCGCGGACCGGTACCGGTCCGTGTATCAAATGGTACCGGGCCGCCCAAGGAACATTAAATTATTTCCATTTTATTTACTGTGGTGTATTTCTCTCAGATTTGTGCGGTTCTTATCTATGAAATGTCCACTTAAATTAGGAGGCGGTAAATCAGAACTTGAAATTTATTCTGTTACTAGAGCTTCAATTATGATTTCTGAATTCTGTATGGCTGTATTTTCCAATTTTGACAAATGTGACAACTGTTTTCAAGTTGGCAGACAAAGTAGCTGCATTTAAAGCCAAACTGAAGTTGTGGGGACAGCGCGTTGGACATGTTTCAGACATTAGCGGGTATTTTAGGCGAGACTGAGCCTAAACATTCATTCTCCCAAAAGGTGCACGATCAGCTGTCTTTGCTTTTAAAAGAGTTCGAGCGCTACTTCCCAACCACAAAAGACCCACGAAGTGGTAAGGAATGAATCCGCGACCCATTTGTCAACAAATCAGGCGAATCTAGCATGTCTGTGCAAGAAGAAGATCAAATGATGGAGATTGCAAATGAAGGCAGCCTTAAAACTACGTTCGCGACAACAACTCTGCCGGTGTTCTGGATTAAAGTCATGGCGGAATACCCTGAAATTGCCACCACAGCACTTAAATCCCTATTGCCATTTCCGACAACCTATCTGTGTGAAGCTGGGTTTTCTGCAGTGACAGCAACCAAAACAAAACAACGGAATAAACTGGCCATAAGCAACCCACTTCGGGTGTCATTGTCTCCTATTACCCCCAGATGAAACCGTCTCGTTGCAAAGAAAAAAGCTCAGGGTTCTCATTGATTTAGCGTTCTAGTGAGTTAAAATGTTAAATCACTTCATATTCATTTTTTGGTGTAAATGTAATTTATTTTTAAGGCATGTTTATATACAGTTAAATTAAAATTATTAAATCAAAACAATCTAAAATATAAACAATCAATGCACCCCCCCCCTTTCCCTCAGTGGGCCGCGTTGTTGTTGTTTCTTATGCCTACACTGGCAGACCGGAGGAGTGCCAGGCCCGTCGAAGACGGCAAGAGGCGAGGGGAGTGCGCCTTCCATGTTATTGAGCCCCATTGGGAGGAAGTCCGACTTTGCTCGACATACATGACACATCCGTTTTACAGGAAGGTCCCTTTCATACATCCATTCACTCACACATATCGTAATTTAGATCCCAATCAGAGGCCGATAACCCCCTGATCAGGTACCCCCAGAGGTATTGATTTGGTATGGGAACATGGGGGACTTTGTGACCACGACCTATTTAACGTGCCCCAGTCACCATTAGTGAACACGGCGGTCTTTAGCCAGGTCGAAGCGCCGATCTCGCAATCATCAGAATTTCAGGCTCCACCGAGGACAGAACCCACAACCCTTCTGATGCGAGCCCGACGCTCTACTGACTGAGCTAAAATTATCAACCGTTGATCCGGTCCGCAGCGATTAAAAGGTTGGGGAGAACTGCCCTAAAGGAACCAGACATTCTTCGTTGGTGGCTGCCACTACCCAGACTTGGTGTCGAGTGAAGTTCTCGTGATAAACAGTAGTAGATAACCGAACCACATTCTGAAAACATTTCGTTCATTACGGTTCAAATAATTATAATTATTTCACTTGTTTTCTTTTCAGTAAGTACAAAAATTTAGCTTTAAAAAGGGTAATAAATCGTAGGTAAAAAGGACAGCGTTAATCGAAGGTTAAAAGGGAAAAAGTTAAATAAAAAACAAGAATTGTAACGACTGAAATTACCTGCTGTGAAATATAGACGCAAAGATTTCCTATCATCCATCATATCAATTTTTTCGATATGAAAAATTGAAGAATCTCGAGAAACGATAGTAATACTTTTATTATTCAACGAATATCGATTTCCTTGCAAATTTAAAATTTTACCGATAACAATTCATTAACCACAGGTATCAATTTTGAGGTTTATTTTTGATTCGCTTTTACCTTTACCCAACAATAAAATTTATAAAATCCCCTGAATTTCGAAGCAACTTTGAAATAAAAGTAAGAAGATTTAAGAACCGCAACACTTTAGTAATCATAAAAATCCTTCCTAAAGCCAAAATAAAATGGAACGTAGTGTGTTTATATCCATGCAGTTATGAATACAATTGAATTTTTCTTACACTATCATCTTTGTGTCAGAACAATACAATTTTATCAAATCCACTCAATATATGATGGTGTATCACCTATATCGTTCGATCTCTCAACATTGGTTACCTACTGATTACTTCTGTTCAGTTTTGATAACAATTCAAAATATATTTTTCCAAATGTTTTCGTTTTAAATATGATGAAAATTCCATCGAAGGAGGTAAAACGAAGATACTCTTATGTTTCATTAAACAAATTTCATGTCAATCATATCCAAAAAGTTAACCGTTTTTTTAACGTAACTTTACAATCTTAATATAGAGACACAAGGATAGAATACAAAATTGTAACTACACTTAATATGAAAAAATTCAGTAGTAGTGAAATAGTAATGAATTGATAGGGAAAGTAAATAAATTATATTTTTTGAACCAAGTATTCCACATCATAAAATATTACAAGAAACAGAACTATTTTATAAATTTTTCACCAAAAATCAACTGTAGGAACATATAGATGTACAAAATAATCCCTTGAATATTGCGCTTTAAAAGTTATTTGCGTTTGTTCGGAATATGATTCATGCAACTGTTAATTCATGAAAAATGTTCCGTAGCAAGTCTAAATATAGTTTTGAATTGTCTGTTTATTTTATCTTGTTTCATCCAAAATAGCTACAAAAACAAACGAATAAATGTCACCAGAAAAGCCTGCTACATCTTTATTTTTAGCTAAACTTCATCACATTTCCTCTGGAACTGCTCTGTTAGTTTCGTTTTATGAATGCTTATCAACGCTGGAAAGTAGCCAGCTACTCAGTTCTTTCAGTCAGCTTTTATTGATTGCAGTTTGCCCGTTTCCTTGCAGACGCGAAAAGGTGCGGTTAGGCACAAGTAAAATTTATTTTGGGATGTCTGTTTACTGTTATCATGCATGACCAAAAAAATACTTATTTCAGCTTTATAAGAACACCTGACACTTTAACTATATTTTCATAAACATGAAGACTCGTCATTTTTAACGCTATACTAGCATCCAACTTCCTGAAAATATTCTCTCAAGTCCCCAAACCTACCTCAAGGTACTGGTCCTGATGAGAAAAGGGGTCCCTGATCCTATTTTAAAAAATTGGGAAAAAAGGAAAATATGCATATAAGTATTGAACAACTAACTAGGGTGAATATGAAATCGTCTTTTTCGCACAGTTATTGTTCAGTGTTGCTATTTTTTAACCAGATAACCACCACAAGTGACCAAGGGCCTGTCCTTTCGTGGGACCTACCAGTGAGACGGGCACTTCTGGGTATTTCGTCTTTAAAAAATCCCCAGTTGGGTTTCTCAAGGATATTACCACTGTTGTATTGTAACCTCTTTTGTAGCAATAGTTGCCCGTAGAAACCAACGTTCCAAAAAAATTTCGGAGTAAACAAAAAAGATGATATAAAAGGGCCTAATTTAACTTATTCCGATTTAATAAGTGCTGCCATTTTATGGACATGCCTCAGCAGAAAATATATCAGTTCATAAATTTGTTTCTTTGACTCTTGGAGCCAAACATAATTTTTCTCCAAGTGTTGTCCGGGTCCGGTCCACTTGTGCTACATATCATGTGAAATTTTATGGTGAGGGTGCATGGGGGGGGGGGGGGGTAAGACATAAGTGGAGGGGCGATGCCACTGAGCTACGAACATAGATACTTGTTTTTGCCCGAAATGGAAAAAGTGATGTTGAAAGAGGCCATTGCCTGTAAAAGGCATGAGTAACCTCCCTGGCCTAGCTTTGTTATTAATCAATCGATTTTCAAAGCAAACTTTAACACAAACTATTCTATTATTACGAAATTTGCGCAGACTTTTGAGTTTGTTTCATAAATATTAAGTAATCTGAAGTTACTATATGAAAAAAATGTCGTCAAACATTTTGATAAATTAGCAATAATTGACAAGACCAATGTGTTTTAATTTCCACGAATCGTCAAACTTTTAACTAATTTAATAGCATGACTAATTAATTCCATTTAGTAAAAGTACCAATCAATTGTAAAGCAAAAGCAGAAACAATTTTCCAAAAGAAGTATAGATTAAGCAACATTTTAAACCAAAGTTTCAAACTTTAAAAACATGACGAATTTCTCATTTGCACTTAGATGCATAGAACCTATTACTAGAAATATTTTTTTTAATCAAAAATTAAAAAATTAATCGAAACCTGATGTGCAAAAAACATTTTAAAATCAGAAAAATGTTAAAAGTTCTTAATTTTGTGGACTTATTAATTATACTCAACTGCTGTATGTCTTATGTTGTTCCTTGTGCAACTCGGTCAAAAAATATCGAAATTTAAAATTTCTTTTAGCTATTCACGGACTTTAAAATATCAATTAATTTTTTAAACTAAAACTAAAAAATTGATTTTTTTTAGTTTAATTAATTAACAGACAAGAGCTAAAAATTATGTATCGTAGTCTCAATCTGAAATTTTTCTCTCCCTTAATTAGTACATTCAAGTTTAAAAAATACTCTGAAGTGCTAAAAAAACTGGTACAGACGAACCTATAAAAAATACATAACAATTCCCGTGTATGCATGTCATTCGTTGCGTTTTTCAGTGTATATATAAAGCGATAGCCATCTGTGGGAGCATCCAAAGCTGTTTCTATAGTGAGAACGGCGTGATCATGATTTAAACTATTTTCAATGCGATTTAAAAGTTGGAGCTCGTGAAATGGATCATGCATATCGAAGGTGGTGGAGAAGTTTGAATTTTCACGTTCTTCCATTTCAAGAGTGTACCGTGGTATTTGTATTTTTAATTAACGTCACACTGGAGCAACACAACTGGCTATTGATGACGGTCAGGGATCACCCCCGAAGGGAAAGATCCGAAGACAACACCATGTAATTTTGAACCACGGTCAGATGACAAAGTCACACCTGAGCAGGCACCCCACTCCCCAAACTTCCACACCACGCCAACGTGAGGACATTTGAGGTCACGACAGATTTAACGTGCACAAGCCCCTTTTGTACACGACGGTCTATGGTCAAATTCGAACTAAGAGTGTACCGTGACTACAAGAATTCTGTGAAAACTTGTCTTCAGGTATGTTACGTCTGAAGGTTTAAACTTCTCATCTCAGGTGTGTTACATCTTTTTTTTTAAACAAATTTAAATACGACAGGAAGTTGAATAACGTTCCACCCGTCGTTGAAGGAACACAACCTGCTATTGGTGACTCTCCAGGATCAATCCCGAAGGGAGAGTGGAGGAAACGAGAGTTTTGAAAATATGGCATTTATTTGGAAAACTCAGAACGTCATGAATTGAAAATGACGAGGTTGAGATTTATTTTTTGCACAAACATTTGATTACTTAAAGTGGACATAAAGTGAAAAGTCCCGTACATCGGCAAAAGGAGTTTTAACTGTTGTTGTCAACAATATATTATCAATCTAAAATTAAAATTGAACGCATTATACATAAAATTGGCTTTTTTTTCCTTCCTTTTTTTAAAAGTGACCCTGCTGGTGAAATTACACATTTCTCAGCTAAATTTTGGATTCCATCAAAAGACAAAGTTACAAATAGATTTCCAGGTTTCATTCCTGAATGGTGTGATTGGTCTTGTTGGCTTTAGTGTAACAACATGACCGTAGAGTGACAAACAAGTCAACCTAATTGGTGCTATCAGAATGTTCGACGAAACGAATATTCTTTTAAATAAAAGAAAACAATAATTTTTAGTATGTTTTTTACGAGAAAAATTCATTCAGATGATAACTTGAAAGATCATCACATTGCATGTGTGACCGCAATTTTGCAAACGATTACAAATATCTTCTTTCGAAATACAAGTATCTGATACAAATATCTTACGAAATACAAATATCGTTACAAATATCAGATAACGAAAATCAATCATTTCACGGCAACTCATGATGCAACAGAAGAATGAAACATATTAACCAGTCCGCGTGAATCTTGCATTATTATTGACAAAACGAAAATTATCTTGAAAAAAATAAAACATTTTTAGCATGTTTTTTTAAGAGTATAAATTCATTCAGATGGCAACTGAAAGATCATCACATTGCATGTGTGATCCTAGTTTATCAAACGATTACAAATAACTTCTTTTTCAATATTCTGTCTCCTTGGTGCAAACTGATTACGAAAATCAATCCTTTTACGTCAACTCATATTGCAACAGGAGAATGAAACACGCTAACCAGTCCAAGTGAATCTTGAATTATGACAAATAGTTGAACTATTTTTGTGGCTTGACTTCCTTCCACGTGTAATACAAACACAAGTGATCATTCTCACGAGATGAATAGGTTCAAAATATCATCATACCCGATTGCAGTACTCATAGCTCACACAATGTATCACATAAATAATGTAGATTAATTAGATCTCTATCTGTGGCCTGTGCACCAGCGGATGCAATGCTTCATGGCATTAATTCAAGGCCGGAAAAGCCACGCCAGTTATTTGACGCCTGCTGTACTCATTCAGAAGGCATGAAAAACAGATTTAGCGTGGGTGGGAGTGTATTTGTGGTCCGATGAAAAACACTACACCAGGAGTGACCCCGTTCCAATCCAGTGAAAAAGATAGATTTGATGGATACCCCTGGTGTACATTTGGAAATGTAAAAAGATAAGAGAAATATGATAGAAGAAAAGATGGCGGTCATACCCCGAGTCAAGAAGTGCTATGTGGTGCCACTGGATCCTCGCAGGAATGAATGTATGTTTGAAAAGACCAGATTACTCTGACTCATTCATCTCGTGACTGTGAGTGCATTGGAAACCAAGAAGTTTTCCTATTAGTTTCAAGCAACCCTTTTGTTTGAAGATTAAACTATTCTAATTAACTACAGATCCACATGGACCTATGAAGGATGTCTTATGAGGATAGGTTTCACATTTGGTAGTTACATAATGGAGAGAAGTATCTTTCTGTCCACACGCGCATAGAGCAATGCGTCTATTTCGTTCAAATCTGCTGAGGTAGGCCAGGGTTGCCAACCGTCCGGAATTGTCCCGGAATTGAAGTTGCTGTCCAGAATCCCGGTTGAATGTCAAACTGTCCCGGAATGTCAGAGAAAGTTATCGACCAATACCACCTACACTCAAAAATAATTATTTCTATTGCACATGACTTCGTGGCCATCAAACTCCATCATCACTGTTAACCTTACTATCCCCCAAGCCAATACTATATATCGTCACTCTTATATGCAAAAGATAGTATGTTAAAATTTCAATTTTTTTTTCTTTTATTATTGCAAAATGTGGCAGTTTGTGATTTTCACCTGGTGGCAAAATCTCTTATGTCATCAGCTGATCCAATAAACTGATAACAAATCCCAAAGTATATAAAAAATAATCAAATAATAAGGAAAAAATCGTGTTTTGTTGCTCTCCTGAAAAATGCAGCTTTCAGACATGCGACCTTTTTCACTTTGAGTGACAATATTAATATTTCAGTATTGCGCAATATCTCCCGGAATAGTCTCAGAAAAAGTTGGCAACCCTAGATAGACCTGGTGTAGTTCCAGGCTCGTGAAAAACTGCCGTGGTCTGTTTATGATAGTTCTTACTGAAAGGATAATTTCGTGGGGAAGATGTCATTGGTACTGTCGTCTCCTTTCTGCCAGGCATTGATAAAGAACTTACAGCCTTGTAGATGGAAGTGAATGGGAAATCGCTCGATTTCAAGCTTAGTTAGGATGGTCTTTGTTATCGATGGCCCATTTTTGATTACCTATCTATTTTCTCGTTATTTGCGGAGCTTGCGTTGGCCTTTGTCCAACAGTGAGATTTCGATTCTCAGTATAGAAGAAAAAACACTCGTTTTATTGGATTTGGTAAACATGTGGTCTAATTTTAAAATATTCCTTGCTACATATTTCACAAATCTATTGAAAAGCGCTCCGTTAACAATGATCATGGTGCAAGGGCCTGGAAATGTGAAACATTTTGTGTTATGATGTGCAATCTGTTTCAAAAATTAAAAATTCATAAATCATTGAATAAATTGTAAATCTGCACTTGTATCCAAAGGAAAATTTAAAATTTGCATTTAAATTGCACGACTAAAGATCCCTTGCCAATGCATTATTCGATATCTGTTTATTCATGACACCCAATTTAGTTATAAAAACTTCCCGTAATATACGAGCATTACTAGTAAATTTTTAGTTGTTACATTTGTATTAATGAATTATATCAACGAGGGAAAGCTTAAAATTACAAATTCCATGCCATCCCGTCTGAGCCTAATTTTAGGTTCATACTTTGAGCATTCAATCTTTCAATTTTTATGACGGAAATCTCTGATAAACTTATAATCGAAATCTACATTTTTTAATCGATGAGTGTTGAGAATTATCAACGAGGACTAGAGTGTCGATGTTCATATTTTTCTCTTTAAGTTGCATCATTGGTATGATAAATATTCTTATTCCGTGAAATAAAAGATCACATATGTAAATTTGTTTTTGTTTTGAAGTATTTTTAAAACTATATAACTTAAAATAGCAAGAGAAATGAAAGTAGACTGTCGAAGTTTCGACATTTATAGTTGCACCATTTAAAGTGAAAACAAAACTCAATTCGGGGAATTTCCTAAGTTTCTTGACAAGTAAATTTAGTAGAATCGCAAATTCACAATCGAAATCCACACTATCGAAACAAAAACAGAAGCAAGTTCAAAGTGAAATAGAAGAATCTTTATCTCAAACGTTCGATTAAATTTCTTTCAATCGCGTTGACATTCACGCCATTTGAAGCACATTTAAAATAGCTCAATTTACCAAAGCGAAAGTCGGTGTAGCAACGAGTTAAGCGTATTGTCCCTTCAAACGAATTTTTTAAACTCTGAATTACAAAATACGGTTATAGGAATCTCAATTAATTAGAAATATGAACTTAATCTGTTCTTACAGAATATCGACAGTGAAACGAACTTACAAGTGGAAATATAAATATAAATACAACAAATAATAAATTTTGCATGAAATCAGCTTCATAAAATGTGAGCTTACACTTTAAAAGAACACAACTAGAAAAATAAAAATAATTGAACAAATGAAAAATATAGGCACCTTCTCTCTGAAGACTATAATCAATATTTATAAAAGTTATTGCCCAAATGCGACTATTATCCTTCTTGACTATTATTCGATGTTTCGTACAATGCAAGGACGAGACCATAGATTCATATCCTTAACACCCAAAATTAACTCCCAAAACTCTCACCGCAACACCATTTTTTTCCCTTTTACGTTTCCCTTTTTAATAACTCGATTTTTTTTCTCGCAGCAACGATTTTTCAGATATGCACCTGAGGCAATGAAAAGTTAACGCAAGAGGGGATAAATTTCTAAATATGCACAACCTCTTCAATTTGAACAAAACACGATATCTTTAACGAAAGAGTAGTTATATTTGTGTTCTATTCTTGGAATTAACGCGTGGATATTTGTTCAATTTCGAGAAATTGATTTGATACTTAAAACTGGTGATTTATTTTATGGGTAGTTTTGAACTATTCCAAACTACATATTCATTGAGGCTCAAAATACTTTATTATATTATTTTTAGCAAAAAAATATTATTTTTGTATTATGTAACATATTTTGCCATTGACATTGTAACAGCTTCAAATTTTATTGTCATTTCAATGACATTTTCTATCTGACAAAGGTTCATAATATTTACTATTTACATTTCTTTAGAACATATAACAAATCAAAAACACAGTTTATTGACCGAACGCTTGTTGGGTTAAGTAATTGATGAACAGGGGGCTTAAAAAGACAATTTCATGAGGCTGTATAATTTTTATTGCAAATTGCTTTGAGAAGGATTTTCAGGGTAAACAAATAAACCAGATGGCCTATGAAGATTTCTCTGCTGTCCAAATGCTCTTGCATGATACCAATGGAGGTTACCTTAAAATGTATTTAGTTTATAGATGTTTCGGTAATGTTCCGTGTTTGATCTTTTTGGCGTGGACAATCAACTATCATGTATCAGTTTGGAATTTATTCTTTGGATATTTTTGTTGGCTAAGTGCTGAAATCGTATTTGAAAAGCAGATCAAGTGACGTCATATTTGGAATACGTACAGGGAAGTCGTTTCGTCGCCATATACACTAGCGCCATCAGCCATTTACTTGATAGAAAATGCCTAAAATGACTAGTAAAAAATGTTTTTGGGACAAAAAAATGAGCTGATGGTAAGAATGAAAATTTTAAAACATTAATAAGCCCCATCTCTATTTATGATGCTAAAAAATACAGTATTTTGGAGTTTTACTTAACATATTAATAAATATCTTAAAAAATAGAAAAATTACAGTTTTCCAAAATTTTAACTTTTTAAATGTTTTTTCCTTTTTAAACTAAGGATTGGAAGCTCACTAAATCACACAAAGTTACTTACTATAAAAATATCTTCATCATGAAATTAATAATACATTTCCATTTCTAGAGATACCCCTAGAACATTTTGGAAACGAAAATTCCTCTCAAAGTAAATTTAGAATCTTAATCGACAGTTGAAAATAAAAACGATCGAGACTTGTTTAATTTAAAAGTATTCTATCACAAAAATAACTAACAAACATAAGTTCATAAACTAGATATTAAAACTGACGCAAGTAATTCGTAGAATTGCAATATAAATAAAAATGTATAGACTATGAGAGTATAAAACTTTTTCAGTCATTCGGGTTAATTTCGGCCTTCTTCCATAGAAGAGCTAGGCCAAGTTTAGAACTGATTTAGTGGGTCCCTAGACGATCAATATTAGAACCAATGTGATTGTCAATGATACTCATTGAAGCAAACAATTGATCGTGTCGATGCGATTGACGCGATTGTCAATCGATTGACGAACATTGATAGAAATCTTGATTGACTCACATTGGCGGTGCAGATTGATCGTTTAAAATTGTCAATCGTTCGGGCAGTTGGGCTTTTTTATTCTCTAATCTAAGTTTCTATCTTCGAGGTCGTTAGAGATAGAGTGAAAAATTCAAAGGATTTGAAATCTGCGGAAAATTTTACCCCAGTTGGATACCTTAAGTGTAAATTTCTGTTAAATAATTTTTCATTGAAACTTTTATATTTTCGCAACACGAATTTAGGTTATACGAATAAAAAACATATTAATAAAAAAATATTTTAAAAATTAATGAGCTATTAAAAAAGTTATTTCAATGTCGATGGGTTCATAAAATCTAACAAATTCGTCTGACAACACAATGCCTTCTTTTTTCACGCAGAATTTCTTCGTAGCAAGCTAATAATTTTTTTTTATTCCTTGCTTTGTATCTATTACGCGTTCTTCATTGGATTAATTTTCTAAAATTTTTAAGCCCCTTTCACAATTAAGCTGAGACTTTCTGTCATCTGCCCGGGCCGCACAGATGGTCTTCGACAGCCGTCCCTGTTGGTTTTGAGTGCAGGTGATTTTTAACTGATTCTCTGAAAAATCGGTTGGCCCTTAGGGATCTGGGATTCAAATCTCTATTGTAATAAAGCGTATATATATAGTTTTTTTTTGTAATGTAAATTTGCAAGTTAATTGTAAATTAGGCTGTTTCGTTGTGTGTGTTCACAGGGAAACCACTCGGCCCACTACGTAAAATACGCAATTATCAATCGTGTGGCAGTTTCGCTCATGACATCAGACGTGACGGATGCATCGAGCATCACGAGAAACGATTCTGTCTGGGAACGGGGAAGTTTGTGACGCTTTTAATTACTTTGTATAGTGATTATCCTTAGTTATGGAAGTCAAGTGAATACTTAAAAAACCAAAGAAGTAATTGCTTTTCAAAATATGGTTAAAAATATCTTATAAAAAAATAAATGTTTAAAAAAAATCTCTCTATATTAAAAAAAATGTTACCGCCGCCACCGCCGCAGGATTGAAAACTGTGTTGTTTAGCTCGATTCTTAGACGAGAGAGTACTGATCGGAAAAAAATGAAATTAACATGCTTTGTTCTTCATCGTATTCCCTGGATAATTATTAAGATTTTTTTCCGATGCGGCTATTAGTTTAGGTTTTATTAAGTGTTAAAGTTGAAGAAGTGAAATTTCTTCCGCGAGTGAGCAAAACACATTCAAATTTTCAGTCTTCAGTCGTGAGTTTTTTTGTAATAGTACCTCTCAACGTAAATTTTTGCAGCTCGTCGATTTTTTTTTTAAATTTAAATTTGGTTCTTGATAATATTTTTTTGAAATTCAGGAAAAATCGGGACATTTTTGTTACTTTTTTTTAAAACTGCCGTATCTATATCTAATTACTATTAGTTTTTAATTTTTAAAATATCGCAGTATACCTCAGAATATACTCTTTCTTACGGTACTATTATTTTTGAAATCGGTTAATAATTAAATTGGATGCTATCAAAAGTTCGTCATACAAAATTCGGAATCTTTGGATATTTTCGCTACTTATTGTTAAAACCGTTTTGTCTACGGCAAAAGCCATTATTTTTTATATTTGAAAACATCACTGAATACATTACATTACACTCTTTCTAATGGTACAATTATTTTTCAAATTGGTTAATAAATAAAATCGATGCAATTAAAAGTTGGTCATACAATTTTCGGAACTTTCAGATCGTAACTTCCGATACAAAACTAAAATGGTCATATCTGTATAGTATTACTGTTAGTTTTTAATTTTAAAAATATTGCAGTATACCTCAGAATATACTCTTTCTTACGGTACAATTATTTTTAAAATTGGTTCATAAATAAATTCGATTCAATCAAAAGTTGGTGACACAAATTTCGTATTTTTCAGTTCGCATAGCTGCTTCCGAAAGCAGTAGTGGGTTGCACTTTTGACTATCGGGTTTGCCAGATATCAAATTTATCGTAGCAACAATTGCCATAAAAACGATTTCTTTTTATTTCGCGAGGGAAAAGGCTCGCTTTTTTCCCTCTGTTCTCAAGACAGTTTACCGACAAAGTACAGATCGTAAAGTTTGGATATTAACAATGTTTACTTAAAATTGTACAGGGAACAAGATGCAGAAGATTTTTTACTGATGCGGCTATTAGTTTAGGGTGCATTAAGTGTTAAAGCAAAAAAAAGTTAAATCACTTGCGAAAGAAGTATTGGTTTGAGAAAGCAAACCAAACGGATTGCATAGCAATCCCCGGTGTCGGCGAGCGTAAGCGAGACGCAGCGAAGCCCTCGCTGTGACGTCATGAACCGGAAAGTGAAATCAGCATAATACGAATTATTCAGATAGTTTCACTCTGTGAAAGTAATGTTGGTTTGCGAAGCAAACCAAATCGTATCTGTGACAGGAGTGTTGGTTTGCGCAGCAATCCCCCCTAGTATATTAAAAATTTGCAAAATATGTTGAAACAATACAAATCAGATTATACTTAGAATAAATTAAAACAGAAAATTAATATTCTGCGTACGATTCAGTATCTCGCAGAAAGCTTAGTAAATGTTATTGAGTAAAGTGGCTTCTCAGTTTATACCACTCTTTGGTAGGATTGCCAACTTTTTCTGAGACAATTCCGGGACATATTGCGCAAAACTGAAATATTCATATCGTCACTCAAAGTGCGAAAGGTCATTTGTCTAAAAGCTGATGGATCAGCTGATGACTTAAGAGATTTTGCCACCAGGTGGAATTCACAAAATGCCACATATAGCAATAATAAAAATATATATATATAATTTGTATTGGTTTTGGGGGATAGTAGGGGGAATGGACGTTTGATGAACACGAAGTCATGTGCAATAGAAATAATTATTTTGGAGTGTAGGTGATACTAGTCGAAAGCTTTCTCTGAAATTCCGGGACAGTTTGACATTCAACAGATATTCTGGACAGCAACTTCAACTCCGGGACAATACCGGCCAATCCGGGACGGTTGACATCCCTTCTCTTTGGACCAGCGTCTTTTCCTCTTTTCTTTCTTCGATTACACGCAACCAAATTCGCAGCAGGAAAACCCGAATCTAAATTTGAAACCATTTTGAAAGTCAAAAATGAAACACGTTACGTCCCTTCGAAAAACATAAACCGAATTAGATTGACGGGTTGATTAAGCTATATTGAAACACCTATCAATCTAAACCGTCAATCATACTGACAATAACATTGATCGTCTAGGGACCCCTTTACATTTAGTTAATAAATCATCCAATCTTTCTATTGGGAAGTTGAAAAAACAGTTGCATTCATTGCTATTCGTGTGTAGTTTCTTTTTCGTACCTACTTTTTGAGCTCGAAATTATTGAACTCATTTGATGTTTTGGCTAGAAAATCTATAGTAAAGAAGGTAAACAGTTTCATTTCTATAAAAATTATTTTTTAATCATAGTTTTTTAATTTGGGGAACTAAATTTGCATTCAAATACCTATAATTCATTTGTACTGTGCTCCCAAATATTTCATACATTCTTGTAACATTGCTGAATGCTTTAATTTCTTACTAAAAATTAGGTTTTCAAGTTTTACAAAAGTATCTAACTTAACAATTGCGTAATTTTATTAGTTTGAATGTGCTGTTTTAAATTTTGATATTGAAAAAAATGTAAAAGTGGTTATTTCTTTTTAATCACATTGCGTTCTTGCATAAAAATAGAATCATTGGTACAGTGTGTTTGTAATGACGAACATTCCCCCCGTTTGCTTAACGCCTAGCTTGACACCCCTTTTGCATCCTACTCTAATAAAGAAAGAATGATATATTATTTTGTGAATTTTTTCGGTTATGTAATATTTAAGGCAATATATATACAAGACATAAGGTAAAAACATAATATGCATAAAAGTATACACAAGACAATATTTGTTAAATTTTATGGTTTATTTTGAAATTTACCTAGAGCAATGTTCTGCTTGCGTTTCTGCTCTGTTTAGTTTTGCATTCTATTATTTTAAATTTATAAAAGAAAGGTTTTATTCATGAAATTTTTTTGCCATATTAGTTTTTTAATTTATTGAGGTAAAATAATTCGAGCTTAATTTTAATACCTAACAAATATTTCTTTAATGAAAAGTAGGACAAAGCTACCCAAAGTCTTCATATTTTTGGATAATATACACAGAATTTTATGAAATATAGATTCATCTTATCCTATTATCATCATATCTGCGTGTTGAAGTGGTGATATGAATTGGAATGTTTACTGTAAGATAGGGGGAAACGCCTGGAAGCGGACCAAAGTTACCCCGAATGGTTGTAACGAACGATTGTTTTCGCTGAAAGCTGTTTCCTGGAACTGGATTGAGATCGGGAAGTAGCAGTATTTTATTTCATTAGTGAATGTGCTTTCACTGGATCGGACTTCATCGCTTGTTTCGAAGCAACTGTTTCTTACGGTCATTGGTCTGCTTGAAGAGCTTCAAATCTTAGAAATTTTTCTGACAGTCGCAAATATACTAACAGTTTGCTTAGATAGGCTTTGTCTGTCAAACTAAGGTGATGATAGTGTATCTGCGGCGTAACGTGTCGAGTATAACGTCACTAGGCTAGAAACTTCAAAGAATAAATTCCGAATTGTCATTATTTATTTAACTGTCATCGGCAGTTAGATTAAACTCCAAACGTCGCCAAAATGTCGTAAAACTACATTTTAAAGTAACCTCGATGTGGTCGTTCGAGAGCGTTTGGAAGTAAAATCTTCGCATTCAGATCTGGTTTGCCAACACTGAAAATCTTTCAAAAAGTTTTTCTTCCACCAAAAGAATTATTTACAGTTAACTAAGTGCATTATATTTTCAAAAGTAACTTGATTTTTGGTTGAAAATGAAAATTTTGAACCGAAATTTAAAAAGAATTTGTTATTGTGTGAAGGGGGCTGATTTGTGTGTTTGATAGCATTAAGCTACTCTGTGTGAATATAGCTGAACGACATAATTTATTATAAACAGACAGAATTCAGATATCCTTTGGGGATAAACGAAACAATGAATCGAAACATGTTTTTTAACAAACCCAATAAAAATAAAGCGGAAATGTGCTGAAAATGATAAAATTCAAAACAAACTTCGTTTACCTTAAGTTTTAAATATCGACAGAGAATTTAATTAGACTTTTTACACTTTTTTTTTTAGAAATAATACATATTTCAATGAAAAATATCTTTTTTGTATATTTTTCTTCTTGCGTAACACATTATAGACGAATATTTTCTTTTCCTGTTTTAAACACATGTTAACTTTTCCTTTAAAAGTCTATTCCAAATGCAATATTAATGTTGATGAAAATACTTTCCAGGTCCCATGTTCTATAAATGATTGAATTCCACCATATCGACATAAATTATTTTTCCGTCTTTTCGAGTAAATTCGAATAATTTATGTCCATTTTCGGAAACTGTCACACCCACATCGTCTAGGGAGGGTAATTATTCCACGCTGTACACCTACTAAGCTTAACAGCTGCTCTTGAAATGGATGAGAAACATGGCAAAGGCGTTCTGTTCCATTTTCGGAACGAGTGGGAGCCGACTTCGTGAGCTCAAACGTATTGATTAGTGATGTTTATGTCCCGTCAGTCTCTTAAATAGTTTGGCGAAAAGCCAGTGTTTGGGTTTCAAAGGATTTCATGATATTTTTTATTTTCTAAAGAAAACTTGTCTCGACTTGGAAAAGAATCAATTATTCTTTGAAATGAATTTAGACATCCTTTTTTAGAAATATTTTGACGATACTTTCTTTAAATTTGCGTGTTTTTCAAATGTGATGTGATAAATATTTTAAATTTTGCAGGATATATATATATAATTTCAAAATGAAGCCAAATTTTTGGTAAATTTAGTTTTGTGGATATTAAATTCCGTATGGAGGTGACTCATGCAAGTTTCTAACCTTTCTTAACCCAGAATACAGAAGTTTTAGTTGTACAAATCTAATGTGTATAATCTCTTTGCATTCAGAAACCAATTTTTTGAATACAGAGATTGAACCTTGTGTCTCCCTTTATGTATCATTGTGTTCCATTGCAGTATACTTTGCTCAATTGTATTCTTATTTTTCGCTAACAAATATGGTTCTTGCAATGACTTCTTTTTGTTTTCCCTACAAGCACTAAAAGATTTTTAAGTACTAGGAGGCACGCCCCCTGCTCCCAAATGCTCGCCAACCCCCGGAGAATTGCTTTGCAATCCTCATTGGTTCGCTGCGCGAACCTTGCTCGTTTCGCTCGCATCAATGAAGACATTGTTTACAAAATATATTCCAAAAAAAAATATTTTTCAAATATAAATTTGTTGTACTACAGAAAAGTTATACAGTACCTCTGGGATCAGAACTCGAACAATTCGGAATTAAAATGTAAATACCCAGTACTTTGAGCAAATTTTGACTCGAAATGTGAGCGCTGCTTTGGAAATCGAATACCCAGCATGTTGCTTGTAAGCTGCAACAGCTCGACTAATATTCATTTTTTTCCGTTAAAATTTTATCCGATAACGCTATAAATTCAACTGAGGCGCGAGGCTTTGTGGCAAACAAACAATCGTACAGTGTTGCCAAAACGCGATAACAAATAACGTCTTTTTTGCGTGCCACGTAAGAGAATTATGTATAAAGATAATTCTTACAGATTATCTGAACTTCATGCATAGGTTCATTAAATAATTAATCTGTTGTCTCTTGATTAAGTTAGAATCGTAGTCATAACTAAATTCGTCGAAGTTACTAACATGAATAAATTCATAAAAGAAGCGTTTGTTCAAAACTAGTGGAAAAACAATTTAATAAAACGGAGGTGAATTTAAAACTACTCCAAAAACTAGATTACCGCATTTGCCAAACACTAACGCACTGGTAATGCCGTTAGGTTGAGCACAACACGCAAATAAGACTGCTACATTGACGTTACATTACGGTTGCTTACAGCTCCTGCTGTAAGTCAAGGGCACCGCAGAACATAACCATCCATTCAAGATTCATTCCCCTTTGTATTTATTACCAGAAACTTCAACAATTGTAGCAGCCCGATTGGTTACCTGCTATAAATTAAGAGTTCTTGAAAAGCATTTTCCCGCCTTCTCGTCAGTGCCCATTTCACAAGTCCTTGAACAGTGCGTAATACCTAACACTCCGTCTCACCTTTCTGGCGACCTTGGTCGAATAAACAGGCTACTTTCTTTTTCACCGACTTTTGAATTTACTCCTCTGAGCTTTTACAATGTCTTTCGCAATTGTTTGGCAACTGTCCAAAGGTCCAGTCTCGACACGCTTGCAAAGCGAAATCAATTCGGACTCAGAAGTACGCATTCCAGTGTGGAGACCGAATCAGAGCTTGCAACACTCAAGAAATCACGGGATTTTCAACCTTCGAGAAAGGCAGTAAATATAATGAATGTGAAGATGTCGGAGGATGGAATCACGAGGATGTATATTTTTAACAAATTTGCAACCCGTTTTACCAAATACGTAATAAAAGGAGTATGCATGTGACCCAAATCTCCCTGTTTCCATAATTTTACGAACGTTTTTGGGCTGGACTTTGTTTTTAAGATACATGGTTTCATCTTTTCTGAAAATAATTCAATACAATTTTTAATAACGGCAAAACAATAAATGTATCTGTTAAATGTTGTCATAATTATTGATGAGTATAAAAAAGTAAATTAGAGAAAATGTACTCAAAATATTGAGATAAGATGGATATCAGGTCAACCATATCTACTTTCTGAGCTCCAGTACAAAGTTAGATAATGGGCCCTAGTACTAGAAAAGAAGACGAGCATCTCTTGAAATACAAATATAATCGTTGATTGATGAACAAATTCTAACATTTTTCTCTTTTCCTTGTATATCAACTTGTATTAATATAAAAAAAAACAATACGAATGGTTTTTTTTTTTAATTTAGAAAAGATTTCGCGATATCGGAAAATAAAGTTTACCAAATACCGGGAACAAGTGTCATTGAGCCGGTGACTACTCTCTCACCCTGTACAGGGCCCTGATAAAAATGGTGCGATGGACATTATGTGAATTCTGGTAAACCTGTTTGAAAAGGTATAAGAGGTGTTTGTTACAAAGTGGTTTGCTTTTATTATGTATATGTTTAAACAAATCTATTCGAAGCCATACGGTTTTTTCTTCTAATTTGTGAGGGAACTTGCACATTGATGCCTAAACCAGAATATTCAAACTGTGATAGTACACCACGAAAAGCTATGGAATGTACTTTATACCTGTATTACTTGTTGCAAACCTCAGCAAATTTCTCTTTTTTTAAACAATCAAAACTTAATTTTATTCTCAAAATAGCGGCTCACGTATTAGGTTCTTGCGACAATGTATTATTATTGTTTATTAATTTTTAATTATTATACAATAGTACCTTCCTCTTCCGAACAAAAAAAAAATTTTGTGAATGTTTCTCAGTAATAAAAAAATAACGAATTGAATTTGAGAAATAAATGTCATCAATATGGTAATCTGACATTTTCAAGCTAACGCTACCAAATTTTAAAGATAGTTTATAGATTAACGATTTTTAAGGAACAGATTTAAACTCAGAAAAATTAATGACTTTTAAAGACAGATGAAATCAAAGATGCGTGCGTAATAAGAGTTCTGGAAGTGTTATTAGCAGTTCTAGAAGCGTTACGAAACTACATTGTATTGGAAAGAAAATAATTTGTTTTTTTTTGTTTTCGGATATTAAATACTAAATAATGAGTTTGAAATGTCGAATTTATAAATATCGAATTTACTTTAATAGAATCTTCAGTTTACCCTAACCTATCATAGTAAATCATTATGTTCGAGGAAAATCACTAACATAATTTTGATTTGTGTTAGGACCGCGACGTTGGTTTTTTGTTAAAGCACCTATTTGGAGAGCCGTAGACCGCACGTGGTTGTGAGTTCGGTTTCTCGTGAGTACCGGGCAGGCAAAACGTTTGGAGTCTCCTGAATTTCTTCAAGTCGACAGACAAATGGAGCCAGCTTTCCTGAAGAAAATATTAACTCGGTTCAAGTACAAGTTATTCAAGGGTAACCAACCTGGCGACATTTATCTAATTCAGTTCATGCCGAATCGGGGATGTCAATCAGAAATGGTGGGTTGTTAGGGTGCCTTTCTTGCAACGTTTATTCAACTTGGTAAATTCTCATGAGAGGGATTTTTAGTGTAAAACCAACAAGCCTGGCGGTCTTCGAAAAGTTTACTTCTGCTATGCAAATGTTCTCGCATGTGACTATATCGGGGTACCTCAAAAGGGAGTTTAATCGCCGTTCTGGCGTATAATCTAATTGGGTTTTTGACAAATCAATTTAGAATGCATTCTTTGGAATTTTTGCTGGAGAATTGCTGAAATAAAATTTAAAAAACAAAACAACTGACGTCACGTTTAGAATACGTACAGGAAACACGTAACGTCGTTGAAACATTGCCTCTCTTTTTATTTAGCTTGATAGAAAATGTCTCATAAGGATTGGAGCGTGTGCTAGTATTAGTTAAGAATTAGATGGTTTGTGAGATTATAATATCGGCATTTTAAACTATGCATAATAATTGTATAATCAAGACGTGATAATTCTAAGAAAACTAAATGTGTACGGCCATGAGCAGTTTTAATGGGGGGTTTTTGCTGATGCAGACGTTTTCTAGTTTTAAATTTTAGACAGACCTTGAAATGTGGAAGGATAAGAAAACTGAAACTTGTATTGATTTCCAAGATATTAAGAACGGTTTTCAAACGATCTTACGAAGCTATCCTGAATTGTTTCTTTAGAACAAGGCATTCGAATTATGCAAGTTGCACCGTGCTTTTAATTTGTTTTGTATGGTTGTGGGACGAATTTTCCCCATCTGAAGATTTTTTTATAATTTACCTACAAGAATAAATTGTAATTAGAATTTAACTAATCAAGAGAAAGTTAAAATATCTAGATCAATATTTACTTAGTATTTCATGATAAATTATTTTCTTTATTTGAGTAGTCTCAATAAAAGTGTACCTTCTGCTCTATCATGATTAAGGTAAGGGATTTTTTTTGCTTTAACACCAAAAAACTCTAAATAAAAAATACAAAGGATACTCGAGTACCACGGTATTGATTTACTCGGTATCTCAAACCGCACATTAAAAATCGTGGCAGCTCTAGACCTTCATGGTTACTTAACTTGCATAATCACTCATTAAAATAAATGTTACATACGTAAATGAGTATTTACGGTGCATGCATCCTAGGAAACAACCCTCCAATTTATATGATTGCGTTTGATATTTCAATATGTTTAATTTTTGCTACATGACGGTTAATTAGACCATTATCTAAAGTGTTAATTCCATTACCTGTTAAGCATGATATTCAAGGTGTTTACCTGCGATTAGATACATGTTTTCGTCGAGTTCAATGGATTGTCGCAGAATACAATTTTTCCACGTGACATAAAAATCAGCACTAATATAAATTGTGTGTTTATACAACGTGTGATACTGGGCTTTAATACTCTACAGTACTATCAGCACTATTCTTAAGCAACATAATGAATTGTTTTGATAGATCTATATAGAAGAAACATAATTTCAAGTATTTTATCGACTAAATTTCCTTCTGAAGCAATTTTATTAAAGTGTTATTCTTCAGGTAAATCCCATAAGAGAAATTTGAATCACTTGTAATAAAACTGGTCTCCTCTAGAAGGTCATCGTAGCAAATAGAGAGATAAAACAAATGACTCAGTCTTCAGACACCTACACAAAATCAAGAGCAATAGCTTAAAATTAAATTTTAACTACATCCTTAAAAGGTATTACAGGAAACTCTTGATCCTATCCAAAATACCGAATTCTTTGAAGTGTTACGTAACACAGAATAAATTTATCTAATCGTTATTTAGAAACTCAGATATGACGAAATTTGCTTAAATGAATCATAAGCAGGATTTGCTAAGCTGAAGAATTTTATTTACACGTTCACCCTTTGTTTTTAAAGCTTTCGTAACTTTATGCAAATGGATATGAAACTATAAATGATATTGATTCTGCGCAATCAACTGAAACTTATTTCGAAATATCAATTTAAAATGCTTAGTTTGACAAAATGAAAAGTACGTGTAACTATAGCCGCAGCAAGGGCCATTATGGATTTCAACAAAGGATTCACATCCAGTGTAAAAAATATATTAGAATCTTTTTTATTTGTTCCAGGAAAAACTTCAATAACGCTTTCCATAAAGAAGGACTGTAGGCAGTTCGGGAAAGCGACGATGAAGTCTACAAATACTACTTTTAAAAGGTTATAGGGAAAAGGTACAACTAGCTAAAATTAAATTGAATGAAGCAGTAAAAAACATAAAAATACACTATACTAAGAAATAATACACAATATTATCCAGGAGGATTTTAAACGAACATAAACTATGCAAAAGTGCTTTTTAATAGCTTAAATATTTTTATAATTTTAAACGCTCTATTTCTTCTTTTCGGTTAATTGAGATTTCTGTAGTGAAAAAAATGGAAAAACTTAAAAATTACCTGTCATAAATTAATGAAATTTTCTACAGTTACTTTTCAAATATATTTCTTTAACTTGTCTTCAGCAATTGTGTATACAGTCGAGCCCACTTTTTGAGAGCTCGGAGACAGCGAAATATCGGTTATTACGACTTTTTTTCTTTCTCTTTGGAACAGCAATATTAAATAGTGTTAAAAAGATCGAATATAGCGAAGTATTGGAGCGTGAATATCGGATACTGCGAAGTTTTGGGTTCTTGCAAGCAACCAAACCACACCCTTTTTTCCAATTGTGGAACGACAAAAACGAGAGGGACGAGAGGCAATGGAGAAAAATTTCCGAGAAATGTGGGAGAAGAGGTTTTGCTTGTTGGTTGTTTATTGGTTACTAGGGTCATGTGCACGCGTGTAGGTACCTTGAGTTGTAAACCGGATATAGGAGGACAGTTGTGATTTTGTCTTTTGTTACAAGGCAGAGTACATAGGAAGCAGATAGGTTCTTTGGGAAGATTTAGTAAGTGTTTTTATCAAAATGTGTTACATCAAAACTACAGCCTTTAGATATGGGCATAATAAAATGCGTTAAAGTGTATTACAGATCTCAGATTATTTGACGTGTTCTTTTGAATTTAGAAACTTATCTGCATTTTGTTGCGGACATTAAAATTGCTTGTCAATTTTCTGATGATGCCTGGCATTTGGATCAATCGAAAACCATCCAAAACTATAACTGATTTTTTAGTGGGATTTGGGACTCAAACTTCATTTCTGAGCCTGATCCTGAAAAAAGTTCCCTGTGGAAAAATTTACAGGAAAAAATAATTTTGGATGTGGTGATGTTACTTTGGTTGATTATGTTGCTAGCGATTGCAACGTAGATATTGAAGAACGACAAACAGACGATGACATTGCAGCAGTGTTACAAAATACTTCTGATGAATCCGAAGAGGAAGACATTGAAATTGAAGTAAATAGACAATTAGTAGCATCAAAATTCACCGTGGACAGTCTTCAAAATTTGCGTGCGTTCTTCGAATCGCAAAAAGTTGACTGCCTTGATAATTTAAGTGCACTGGAAAAAGAATTATGCAACTGCATTGCAAATTTAATTGTTCGAAAGAAAGTTTTACAGACATTTTCCCACTTATATGAAATAAGTTTCAGCCTATGTATCGGATGTAACGAATATCGGATACAACGAATAAGTTTCAGTGTTTCGTGCGACTTCGCTGTATGCGGGCTCGACTGTACATGTGTGGATTGATTTTTTTTCTATGATTTTTCGAACTATATGTTTTACATAGTTTTTGAACAAAATATATTTCTTATTTTTTCTAATTTTCTTATCCAAAAACCCACGAAGACAGTTTATAGTATGAACTTTTAGGAGATAATTAATGCAAAAATGAAGTGATTTGTTACATAATATTTCAAGTTTTTTCAAAATTTTGCAAGTCAAAATTTTTAAATTTTTTATTAAAAAATTGTGAAGTTTTGAAAATATAGTTATTATTGTTGCAAAATACAAAGAAAACCTAGAGAAAAATTTCAGAACAAAAACTTTAAAATTGAAGATTTTATAATTATGAATCCCGGATCCCCTTAAAGCAAGTTGGGTAACAAAAAAAAAAAAAGGCCAGAAAATTATAAATATCTAATTACAATGATTTAAAAAATTATCTAATTATTATGTTTTATAAAAATTTATTGAGATAAAATTTTAAAATACATTTTATCAAGCCGTATTAAAATGCTTACATTTTAATTTAGAATTTCAAGAATTATGCATTTGTTCCACAAAAATGCATTCAAATGAAATAAAACCGACAATGCTCAAGAATAATTTTTACTGCTTTAATCTTTAAAAAAATTGCCCTGCTATGTATGCTAAACCTTTTTTTTAGGGCTGTTCCCGAGATTGAGCTGTTCACGGAAAAATCTGTTAAGATTATTTAAATGCCTTAAGACCAGCTTTCGGAAACAAAAGATATCAACAAGCTGTCTTGCATTATTTTAAACGAGTCTACTTCGTTAATAACACCAGAATGTGTCTTCACTTTATCAATGAAAGGTACAAGCCACAGAAATCTATAAAATGAAATTCCAAAGGATATAAAAGGTTCATTCAAATGGTAAAAACATAATTAAAAAAAAGAAGCTCAAACGCAAATAGACTGAGTTACGAAATGAACATAACAATTGCCTATTTGTTTTCAACCAGTGGGCAACCCAGCGTGACGTGAAAACAATTCACGTTCTTTGGCAATTTGCCAAGCCTCGTGACCGGAAGCTGAAACCACCTTTGTGATGGTAAACAGATTTCTATACGTGAAAAAAAAAATCAAAATGTATAATGCCGGCGTGTTCTAAAATGAAAAAAAAAAAAGCGATCAAATCACATAAAACCGTAAATAGAATGAAAATTCCTGATATATTCCTGATTTTCGAACTTACGAAGCAAGTGGGTACTCAACTCTTACCTACAACTGAAATAATACGAAACTGTCGCAGCTCAAGAAAATACAGTTGTGAAAGATGAAGAGCAAAAGCACAACACCCACCGTATGAAAATGGCTATTCAGAATTATCTAATTCCAAATGGTTTTATTTTGCAGTCCATGTGATGTTCCTTGTAAGGGGTTGTTTTCTTGCAAACAATGCACTCAAGCCCATGTGATTTCAAAACTAAATTGTTATTGTCAATGCCGTATTTCTAATTAGGCTAAATAGACTGCAGCTTAGAGCGGATAGATATTTTTAAATTAAGAAATTGTTAGGAGTGTCAAGAACTTCGTTTAGAGATTCATTGAAAGATGGTGTTAAGATTGGAACTTTCATTAAAAAAGAGGCAGACATTTTTCTTGAAAGGCAGCCTGCTTTGTTTTTTGTACCGCTGTTGAATAATCTTAACAGGTTATTAACTAACTGATTATTACTTAACATTCTTTAACAATTATGCTCAGCTTCTCACTTACAGTCACTAGTGAATAGTCATTAAATTGACTAAAGTGTAATGGAGGCATGATTCAAGAAAATTTATTTAAAAAGATACTGGGGTTTCGAAAACATATCACTTTGTATGTTTTTCGAAATCGATTCCGAATGTTATGAATGGGTAGGAAAACCAGCTTAAATTATCCCGTTCAGAGTTACACACTTTATTCTATCACTCATGATACTGGAAATGCACCATTCCTCGCAACGCGAACATGGAACAGTTGGTTATGGATGAGGAGAGAGAGAAAGAAAGTGAATTTCCTTCAATGCAGATCTTTTACGAGCAGTTTTTTTTTTTTTTTTGGAAAACTGTTATTTAGACGAAAAGCGAAATCAGGTACAGGGGGCCTTAGTCAACTAGAACGATATTAACATTTCTGATCCAGAGGTTCCCGGCACGGATATGGCACGAATTAGAAACTGCCCTCCATCCGAATCTTAAAGACACCTCAAGGTCGAGTGGAATTACACCTGGATACACTGAGGCAAACAAGTACGCTCCGTGGATATCGTCATGCATTCTACATGTCAAAGCGTGAAGGACAAAAATAGGGCGACCGAGGTCTTGACCTTAAACTAGTTTAAGCTTCCGTTCACCGCTGGCGATTGTTTACAATTTTGACTCTCCTCTCTCGGAGGCGCAAGAGCAAAACCGCCACCATCTGCCGAATGAGGAGTTCCGATTGGCTCGTAGAATCGTTCCGTGGACATCTGCAGAGGGGTAGGGCTGTCAGGGGTTATCGTCTGCTTGTGTGCCACGTGACCATTGTTTGAGACGCATGGCCGGCTTGCTGCCGACACTGATTACCCCCGTGCCTTCCCCCCTAACGAGACCTTGGGTGATAAGGCTTCCTAGTTTTGAATGGGGGAAGGCCCGCCCCTTCACGCGGCACGTGGGGGAAGAGACGAGGTGATAATAGAAATGTTTTGGTTTTTCGGCACTCAGAGGGTGAACCATTTTCTCGTCCGAATTTATTTGCCCATGACTCCGGACTTGGTATAAATCGAGCTGCGCACAAGGATTTTTTCGTTCGTAGACTGTTACCAGCACGTGTGAAATGTTTGTGAATTTTAAATTAAATAACATAAAGAGCATATCAAATAACCCCTCCCCCAGTAGCAAGCTTCAAAAAATTATGTGATGTTGTTAAAACAAAAATAGTTCATATGCGATAATGAAAATTTACACAATTTATTGTTCACTTCAACTAGCTATGTGATGGAAGAGGCTAGTCTTGATATATCCACCCAAAAATAGTCACGACTCAAAATACGCACATTTAAGAATACGCGTATAAGTAGGTTGGTTGGTTCTTTCGGTTTTTATGGTGCAAGCCCATGTTTATCCAAGCTGCGCAAACACAAGAAAGACAACGTCAAGTGATAGACACAAACATGGAAGGTTTACTCTCAGAGAAATATACCCAGGGAAAAGAATCGAACCTGCTTCGCCTAGAATTCATAGGTTCTTAGAACAGTGGGCAAATTCACTGAGCCACTGCGACTCCCACATATAAGTAGGTGTGATTGAAATATCAAAAAAGAAATAACCTCACTAGTTCTACACCTGAAACATCGCAATTTCAAATGTAATAGTTTCTTTAATTTTGTTGATCACTGGCTATGTATAAACCTTCTTTCATCACTATCTATCAACTTGCCTTGCTTTCGCATGGTGTTGTTTTTTGAGTAATACTGGTAAAACATTATTGGAAAACTTGATTTTTGATCAACACTGGTAAAACAATGAGTTGCGAACGGCAATCGTTTTATACTCAATGTTATTTCCATGGCGATTTCGAATATAACGATTTTTGTTATTTCATTTCTCGTTTTGCTCGTAACATCATCACACAACCAATCAAAACAATTAGAAACTCCACCTATTCGTAACGTCACACAACCAATCAAAACTTTAATGGCCACAGAAACAGCAGAATTTAGCATTTTATGTAATAAGATAATAATTTTAGCCCATTAGTAATCAGGGCATTTTCATGCATATTACGTGATTTTAACGGAAATGGAATGTTTTCAGCGATAACTTTTTGCTATTTTTGAGCCATGGAAAAACTTTCCAGTTGAAATTTCAAAACCCTGAACTGTGACGCAGTTTACTCCTACGCTTTTACTACTGGAACTTCTCAATGTTAAAATACTTGTTGCCAGATCAAAGGAAATTATTATCACTTTAAAATTTGCAAGTGCTTTTTGCTCTGCTTTGGAAATTTGAACTGATGAAAAAAATAGTTTGACATGATTTTGCGAAATTCACTTTTTTACTTAGGAAAATGTTCACAGCATTCAGTTTGCAAAATGTAATTGTAAAGAAATTATTTCACGACAGACAATTAACGTTTCTTATATTTAAGCTCGTACAAAATATTTGGTAAAGCGCTTACCCAGCCGATTCGTGGGTAGATTTTCTGTACACAAATATAGATATTTAGCACTAACTCTACGCTGTAGTACCAGGAACACTGGTACCCAAGTACACAGCACGCCTCCCACGTGAGAGTAGAACTGTAAAAATACGACTGGGCTCCATGAGCATGCGGAAGTATTCTATAGGCATTAAATAACTTCCTAGCCCAAAGGGTCTACAATTTTATTGTATTCCGAGGTGTAGGATTTGTGTTCCACAGCGCGTTGCATGGCATCCCAGATGTGTTCGAAAACATTGAAATCTGGTGACTAGAAGGGATTAGCAAACCACCCAAACTCGAATGGGAGTTTCTCTAATAATCTGGCGTGTCTAGATTTGTGAAGGTGTCATTTTCCTGGTGGATGTGTAACGCGTCTGAAAGGATACACATAGCGTTCACCTTTCAGATGTTTGTAGACTGATTAGGGATCGAATTGAATGGCAGTTAAATATACCCCATGCCATTTCAGTCATCACCACCCTATATAACAGCCTGTTGACAAGTGGTATATCTTCACGAGGTTCTCTACTTACGGATCCTTCCATCCTCCCAAAACAGTTGGTAACGCAACTCGTTACACAATGCTACAAGTGTCCAGTGGTGGTGGTGGTGTTACCCCCCCCCCGAGTCCAGGTGAGGCGCATAGTTGTGTGTCGAGTTTTCAGGGATACAAGTTAGGTATCAGCTTCCGAAGTCCAAATTTTTGAGACAACGCCGTACAGTCCTCACACTGATGTTTATCGAGGGACCAACACTGAATATCGGTATTATTTAAGGCAGTGTTGCACGCCCATCGCTTGAAACGATTCTTACCACGCTGCTGTCGAAGTTAGAGGCTTTGCCAAATTTGAAATGGTAGTACGTGAAAATCCAAACTTCTGTACCTCAGAATTATTGAACCATCTCACGAACTTCAATTCAACCGCGTTGAAAATCGTGATAACTTGCCATTCTCACGATGGACAGATATATATGCTTCCACGAATGTCTCACATTATATAAGCATTAGTAGATACAATGATGTGCATAGTTGCCATTCTTAAGACTTTTTATATGCTCGTTTCTGACAGTATTTCTGGCACTTCAGTGTATTACATTTCTATTTAAAACGAATTTAAATAATTATTATATATTAAGTCTAGCAGTGCATCTTCGGGGCAAATTTTCAGGGAGCACGTGCTTGAACTTAATTGCGAGAACCGAGATATTAAGGTAAATTTTAATTTGCATAGATTGTTAGTGTTTTACTTAAAACACAGCTTATGTTATAGTACATTTTAAATAAATGTGTTGAAGATTGTTCTTCCAATTTAAGCTGAATCGTTGACTTCAACTATGTTTGCCCTTTTTTTTAGAAATTACATAGTATAGCTTTCTATAGTTATATCTTACTACAGCTATTTTATTCAAGGGAAATATCATAACCAGAATGGTAACGTTCTGTTCTTTACTTTAAATATTTTGTTCTTTTGCATAAAGATCCAGCCATTTAACGCAGCAAGTTAAACAAATTATAACTAAACATTTGATAGTGCTATGGATAGAAAATTCTAATCTTAAAATGAAATTGAGTCTAACAATCAGCTTCCCCAACTCACAATAATTATTTTATCACCATTTCTTTAATCACTATCTAGAATATGAAATGAATTGTGTATCATCTACATCTATAAAACGAAAAATTCTAGGGATTGCTAAGGGAGGGGTTGTTTCTCATATTTAACTGTGTTCTACCTTTAAATTATATCTTAGGGATCAACTAAGTGAGGAATGCTTTTTCTTGAGAACGTAAGCTAATTTCCGATGATTTAGGACATAAGGAGGGTATCGATATAAACAAATTTTAATGCAGACTTTTAAAAAAAATAAAATTAAATGTGTGTTTATCGAGACAGTTTTAAAATTCCCATGTGCCCAATTCATTTGTATTGTTAAATCACACACAAATAGAAAGACAACATGTTTTATAGCACAATTTCTTTATTACAGGACAGTGACAAAAATCTTCCAAGTGCACATCAAAATCTCAATCCTGACAACTTCCAAGATTATTTTTCTATTTTAAGTATTCAATACACAAATTGAAAAAATGCACCATATAAAATTATGTACATAAAAATTCTCTTTTTATCATCATCCAAAGAAATAAAAACACTTAAAAATTAATAAGCAACCAAGGAGAAAAATATCCAAAAATAAAAATACTCTATATAGTTTACGTTTATTTATAAATAGCATGATTAAAAACCAAACAGCCAAAAAGAGAATGAGGAACTCTTGTCTATCTCCAATAAAATACAAGGCAAAACATGGAACAATTATGTACTAGCAAAGGACAAACGTTAAGTACAACGCGAGTTAAATCAATTATCCCGTTGTACGGCATGATGCAAAACAAGAGCTGCCTCACATTTCTAATGAAAGAACTATCTTTGGAATAATAGAAACCCGATTTTGTTTAGTAAATTTCACATATTTGTGAAATTTACTGTTTTTCAACGAAAATGAAAATTATAAGACGTTCAAAAAAACAAAACACGTGATATAAAAACCAATGTAACCAGACATAACTCAAGCAGATTCCACAATAATAACTAGATTGCACACTTCTTGACACTCATTTACAGGTAAAATTTAAAAAAATAAAACGAAACCACAAATAAGTTTTGAACAAAAGTTTTGATTTTTTTCACACAATTCGTGACATAAAATCGTTTCGTACCACCAGAAGCTTATACTTAATACTGAAATTTTCCGGAAAACATATACAAAAAATAAACCATGATTTCAATGACTTCAAATTACAAAATGATATACTAACTTCAGTTCCTCGGAAACTCATTCGGTAGCCAAGTACTCAGTGAATGACGAAGAGGAAGGTAACAAGAGTTAAAATTGCATGATCGCAGCAACGTTAGGGAGTTGTAGGAGAGAGGCAAAATAATAATCCAAGAGCACTCTTGATATATTTGTAATAGTAGGTAAACAGAAGTGCCCTTCACACAGAACATCTGAAGGTTACTTTACGTATAGGTAACTAGATATATCTTCCGAATTCACTTCAAACGTATACTACAACGCATGCATAGCTTCTTCCTTTCCCATATCCTTCCAACGATGAGGTATATTTATTTTCTAAACGGTATGCACATCACAAATTTGTTTGAGATTCACTTTCTCCACCTCTGCATTCTTCCACATTAGTTTTAGTGTAAGGTCGATACATTGTCGAGTTTTTAGTTGATGGACCGTCCAGTGAAAGAAAAAGAGAATTAGATCCTCATATGAGTTTTTAGGATTTGGTGAGGACAGCACCCAGCGTAATCGCGCCCAGAGCACTGATTCCTAAGCACAGGAGGTTTTTGACTGATGGCCACCTGTTGTTTGGAGCTTGTTCGTTACCATCGCCTTCGTTGAAGATGATTAGACCTTCCTGAAAAGAGAAACAAAAATTAGAATCGAATGGGGTAGACAGAAAAACGCAAGCATGAATTAATAGTAAGGAATACAATTCCATCAGTAACCGAAATTCATTTTGTGAAATAAAATCGTGAATAGCTTCTTATATTTCAGCAAATACTTTCACAAAATATTATACATAATTTTAAAATATGAATGTATTTTCCATACGATAATAAACCGAATGTACGAGTGACGAAAATATACAATTAATAATTATTCAATAAACAAATAAAAATGAGTTGCATAACCTTATATGTTAGCAAATAATAAAAGTTTTATTAAAGAGAGGCCTCCAATGACATTAGTTCAAATCACGCAATGGGCATGGGATTCGTAATGGTTTCAGAATCCAATTTGAGTAGTGGTCTCTGTCTAATCAGCTCCATTGTACCAAAAAAATAACCGCAGTGACAAAAAGACAGAAATTTGCTGAACCGATCTTGAAACATTCCGACTCGCTATAAATACGTTTTATAAAATAAAAACACTTTGTGAGGACAATTATTTTTGGTCTCCGTTTATTTCTCTTAAAATCAGAGGCAAATAAATATTCACATCTTGGATCTTTTCACTAAAAACTAACAAGTTTTCTTTCAATCACAATTTCAAATTTTTTTATTTGCGGAAATTTATACAAATTTTTTGGTTGTTAAAGACGAAAAAAAGCAACCGCAAAAGTAAACTTTTCCGAATTTTGAATGTTTTGTATACACTTTTCAACCTTTTACAATGATGCTGACAGTATGGTGTAACACACATAACGCATTGTGTGAGGCGAAACAGGAAGTAGCAGATTTGCGTTCCTTATTCGAGGTTACTGATTCCCCTCCATCTTAGTCATTCAAAATATAATTCATAGATGGCGCTGTTTCCCCGTACATAACCAGAAAGAATCGTAACAGGGCGTTTGTGGTTTGATGCTAGTTATAGTCAATTTTTGCCTAACGTTTATTGGATTACACAATCAGAACTGAAGTGAAATCAGGAAAGGAAAACACATGCGAAAATTAAACAGCAGTGCTAGGTAGTTATTGTAACGTCATACTGGAGCAAGACAACGGACTATTGACGATGATCCGGAATTAATCCCCCGGAGGGAAAGATCAGAAGTGATAACAAGGCGAGAATATTCCTTTAATGTTCACGAAATGTGATCGTTACAATACATATTCTCAGAATAGCTATTCATGATACATTGATACATGGGAAAATTATAGTAAATAGTATTCAGTAGTGTAGATAGTGCAAGAAAATGACAATTATCTAAACTTTTCCATATTCTAATTGATACAATATTTAAACGTGCGTATTTTACTACCTGCGATACCGACTCAAAAAAATTAAACAAAGTAACCGCGCATGTGAAATCTGCAATCAAAATTCATTCTTTTAAAATTAGAAATAATTAAAAAATAATTTCTTACTAAATTAACTTTTTAAAAAGAATCAGAAACGAATCGTCTCCATTCATTTGTGTACTGTTTTCCCAGCAAAAACAACGAGCCCCATGGTCTAATTCACTACAGGCGTGTATAATTTCGAGGGTGGCCCAGTATTCTCGTTCAGCCTTGTCTTAAGTGTTTAAATTTTTTCAACGAGTCTATCTGTCTACAATGAGAATTGCTCCCGAAACCAAGTCGGTAGCTATAGAACTGGGTTCGTTCATATTGAGTACGGGTGACTTGGTTTTACGAATATGTTGGAGGCGGAAAGAGATATTTCGTTTCTCCTATCTTCTCGCTGACGAGTAGAAACCACAACAAATATATTTCTAATTTGTATAATCAATGTGAAAATTTTTAATACATTTCTCAAAGCACTCTCTTTGGGAGATAAGATTAAGATTGCAAACAAAAAATATATTTTTTATTTATTACAATTCAAAATTTTAACTTTAAAAAATTGACAAGACAAAAACTAGCCGTATCACGAAACGTGAACTCGTTTTGTCATTAACGAAACAAATCCACTTTCGGAAATAAGCATTTCCAGGATTCAATGGAAACCCACAAGTCAGATAAAAATCTAAACGCGCAAAGCAAAATGGTGACAGGCATCATAGTACGAGGAGGGAAAAAAAAGACAAGATTTTCGTCCCCAAGAGAGTGAATGAACGTAGACCGGAAACTGAAACAGCTGATCCCACAGTTAACTTACGGAGAGTGGAGAGTTAGAGGGGAAACTCAGAAGAGAATTAAGGGGAAATGTGCAACAGAAAAAAAAGAGCAGTGTTCTATATAGGTCTGTCTTGCAGTGAGCAGGGCGGAAGTAAAGTCGGAAAGAAAAGAAATTATCGCGATGCGCTTTCTGAGAATGCAACTTACGCGGAAAGAGACAGTTTATTATTGCAGAAAGCGCATCCGATTTTCTCTTTCCATCATTCGAATTGGTGACAAGAGTTTTCGAGAAGCGACGCTACTGATCTTCGAAGTTGTTCCACGGGTGTATGTGTACACAGGAAGATGCTTGAGTTGCAAACATTTAATCCAAAACACACACATCCACAGGAGAGCATTTCTGACATTCGTAAACATCAAAGCAATTAAAATAGAAACAGTTGAAGAAAAAATAAAATTTAACTCGTAACGACTTGAAACAAAAAAATTTCCAAACGAGAAAAATATTGTTTATGTTGGACATTGTAGTGGAAGCAAGATTTTTATTAATTCTTCCGGAGACTAAAAATGACGATGAACCAACATTTAGGCGGACAGGTTGAGATTCACCAGGCGCAAGAGGCTAAATCTGACTAAGCGTCGTCGAAATGTTAAAATACGAAGTCAACAGATCATTAATGTCAAACACGATGCATAATTTTTTGTTGCACATCCACAACATTCAAACGAAAAAATGACGATGAACCAACATTTAGGCGGACAGGTTGAGATTTACCAGGCGCAAGAGGCTAAATCTGACTAAGCGTCGTCGAAATGTTAAAATACGAAGTCAACAGATCATTAATGTCAAACACGATGCATAATTTTTTGTTGCACATCCACAACATTCAAACGAAAAAATGACGATGAACCAACATTTAGGCGGACAGGTTGAGATTTACCAGGCGCAAGAGGCCAACTTTGACTAAGCGGCGTCGAAATGTTAAAATTACGAAAGGACGATAAAAAATAGAATTTGTTGAAACACTAAGTCAACAGATCTTTAATGCCAAACACGATTCATAATTTTTTGTTGCACATCCACAACATTTAAGCGAATTACTAATAATTGTAATCACATTCATTGAACACATTTACCGATTCGCAAAAAAAAAAAAAGCATTATTTTAGGAAAAGCGATTGTTGACACCAAAGCACTTCATAAAAAAATTAAACCGATATCTGTAACTGAATCTAGACCATCACTCCTCGGAATTACGGAGGGGATAGCCTAGGTTTAGTTAAATTATCTTCCGGGTACGATCAATCTGTAGCCAATGACTTGGACTATACATTTAAAGTTGAAATCTATTGTTGTGATTCGGGTTTTTTCGTCGTCTGGTTTTGTTCAAAACACTCCGAATTTCGAATGCGAAAAATGAACAGTCAGTCAAGTTTTCTGATTTCCATATCATGAAACTCAACCAGACGGTTTCACTCGCCAATTTGTATTCTAAAACACTACTTGACTGTATTCTAAAACAATGCCCTCACCTCCAAAAAAAACCCACCCACCCACCCACGCGGCTTGCGGTAGAAATTCCAACCTCTGTTCGCTGGACTCGAGAAAACCCGGAGAGCCGAAACTTTCCCACGATAGGGTGTGGATCAGAGGACTTTTCCATTCTCCTTTCCCTCCCCACTCCTTCCTGCTTCCAGTTACTACTCCATCAGCTAAGTGAATGAAGGAGAATGGCGCATGCGTGCTGAGAGGGCAAGAATTCGAACTGGGAGGGGCGGGAAAGAAGGGAAGGAGAATGTTTTTTCTCCCATGTCTAGCTTGTTTCCATGTTTTGCGCGTCGTTGCTCACTGTGGGCTCTACTGCAGCGGAGGAAGCAACAGACACAACCTCGAAAGCCGACAAGAAACGAATGTGCTCGAATTGGACAAAAACATGGCCGGATATTAAAGATGGAAATCCAAAAAGAGTAGCTTTTGAAAATGAAGCGTGGAAATTTGAAGAATTATGGTACCAAAAAATCTGATTTTAGGGAAATTGCTGCTGATTAGAATGTGTTGCAAAAACTGTTAAATACGCGGCCGGGAAGGCAAGTTGGTGTCAACATTTTTTCTCTCGTTGTTTACTTTTGTCGTGATGGTGGACGTTTTGCTCCACCGAAACAGCAATCGACAAATGTTTCACTTGCTTTAAACTTTATTTGTTATATTTAAGAAGTTTTAAAATTTCTACTTGCTAACAGCCTGTCGAAAAGACACCACAGATAGTTTAATTGATGCGATATTGCCAATGCTTCTTGCATGTGGATCGTTTTACTTGGGCGACTTCCAGAACTTTATATTTTATGCTGTGATTATTTTCAACATTTTGCCGAAAGTTTTAATGTTTCGGCGTTTTTTTTTTTCTTTTCTACTCCATTCGTCTCCTTCACACAAGCTTTGGGGGTTACAATAATTAGAACAGCTTAACATCGAAAACGGGTTCTGCTGGTCGTTCGTATGTTGTTTTTCATTCACAAACTCGTGACTTTACTCCGCTAATTTCCATGTTTCGTTGTTTGTCTTCGTCTTTCCGGATAATTCAGAAGAGGTTTGGTTTGTCAACTATTGCTTTGAAGATATTAACCAACGCGAACATTATGGCTAAATACGGAAATATCCAAAAAATTTGTAGACGTAACTTTTTTTGCGTAAGACTTTAATGTAATGTTGAAGTGAAGAAATATTTCACACACACACATATACAAAATAAGTATATATTGAAACCTCACATTTGAACAGACTGTGCCGTTATTTCAAGTAACCGTATTTTGTTAAACAAATTATTTATACGGGCTAAAAATTGGAATACATTAAATGAGATTTTCTTATTTGATGTTTAGCTCTTGCCAATGAAATTAGCGCCCAATCTTAATCGCATGACAGAAGCATAACACATATTTTTCTGTTTTGTATACCATACTGATAAAACACATTTTTAAACGCAATGTAAAAAGGTATCAAAAAATTTATTACTTCAAATCAAAAAGAGAAATTTGTATAAGTGTAGTATCAGATAATACAAGTTCCTCAGCCAATTTACACTTTCATCCCGACACTGAAATGAGGAGAAATTAACAATATTTCTTTTCGACATTTGTTTAGTTCCGGGGAACCAACCCTTATATTAAAATATTCTATCCATCACTAGAAAATAATTAATATAATATATCTGGTGACCACTTTGATTCGTTGAGAGGAGAAATAGTAAGAATAAATAGATGGTATGAAGATCGGAAAGGTTACTCACGTGATAAGGCAATAAAACTTCCAACGAAACCACGTACTTTTTTGTTAAAATTCGTGTAATATCTCTGTTAATAGTGCAAGTTTAAATTGAAGTAAAACCGGATAATTGATTCCCTGGTGACTCCAACCCTGATTTTTCTCTACAGAAGCATTGGTATTTCTATGCGTGTGCCTAGTTCTCTCCAGACCCTTACAAACGTATAGAGAACGAGGCACATGCAATCAGGTCAAAACATCACGCATTCAGAGGTGGCAGCGTCATGGTGTGGGCTGGAATTTCAATGGGATATCGCTCAGAGTTGTACATCTTTAAAAGTGGTTCTGTGACGGCTGTGCGGTATCGGGATGAAGTCCTAGACCGCAATGTGAGACTATACGCTGAAGAAGTTGATCCTGATCACCTCCTTATGGACAATTATTCCCGTCCCCCATGGAGCTAACATCGTTAGCAAGTACCTGGAAACTGAGGGTATTTTGCGTATGGAGTGGCAAGCGTATTCCACCGATCTTAATCCCATTGAAAACCATCGGAATGCCCTCGGGCGCTCTGTTTCTGCACGTTCACGTCTTCCAACCAGTCTCAGAGTTGAAAACAGCCCAATAGAGGAAATGTCATTGCTCACATCTGCCATGGTTGATCACTCTTTTGAAAGCATGGAAAATCGTTGTAAAGTTTGTGTGAACGCCCGAGGTGGTCTCATCCCTTATTAATGTAAGTTTTGTTTGGCTTCAACCATCATTTTTTTAAAGGCCCAAATGTGTCTTCATTATATAACTTACGAAAATTTAATATTTTTTCATCTTTGTACGTTAACACTTCGCTACCTTCTTGTGCAATTTTGTGTCTATCTCAGATTTATTTTTGCATCTTTGTTGATTTTACCGTCGCGTGCTTAACGTGTGGAGGCCAGTGTATAAACAGTGTCGATTTCTGCGTCAAGTACGTCAGTGAAATATATTTATATATTCTTTTGCCTTCATTGCGAAATTTTCAGTTACAATTTCAACTCCTATTTCAAACCGGAATAGGACGAACGCTTTTAATCAGGTAATAATTCCGCCACCAGTAGTTCTCGAAATGGCCCACTCCTTTCTTCGACAACCATAGTAGAGTACAACAATGACCGTCTCCAGGCGGCCTTTTTTATGTTTCGAGGAAAAGTGACAATTACAGGCTCATAAAAAGGTGGAAGAGAAGAAAAAATTCTCATTTTGCTTCGCCACCCCGGTTTGTTCCCCACCCACCCAAGACGCGAGGGTCTTTCAGAGGACACGACCTCGTGAGAGCAGTGAATCTGACTCGGCTCCGATTGGCCGCGGCCGAGGATCGGAATGCGAATCGTCAGCCGTTCCGAGAAGCCGGATTTTGCTCCTTCCAGAGCACACAAAAGTGGATGAGATCTCATGGCCGTCCCCCATACACCCTACCATTGCACACGCTTTTAAAGCGGGGAAAATGCCCATTCTCAATGCAACTCAAGCTATGCAATTCACCTGTCTGCTTCGGTTTTTTCGTTTTGATTCACCTGATAGGTAAGGGGGATGGCACGCTTCCCCCTTTATTTCAAGGTTGTTTCGGAATTCCTTTCGGGCCGTTTGCGAAGAGCGCGGTTCTGGCAACACGTTTCGCATGGTTAATGATATTCGGTGTTTTCAACCCTCTCGGCTGGTTGTAATGGGTTGCTATGGTCCTGAATGAAGAGCAGGGCTGGTGTTGTCGTCCTTGAGTACTTTACCACGGATGAGCGAATTATGTTGATCATGTGTTAGTTTTGGTTTCTTGTTGACAAGAGGGCATTTTTACGTCATGCTGAATGATGGTCTCGATATGGCATCTGGGTTGGGATTGATTGGCTTTTAACAACGCAAGAGCCAGATCTAGCCAAGAAATTCTAGGAAGGGAATCTATCATTAGAATCGGCATTATGTATCTTACCGGATAAAATATCAAAAAGACAAAAGCATTTCAAAATAGTCATGTGATTGGCTTTTAACAACGCAAGAGCCAGATCTAGCCAAGAACTTCCAGGAAGGGAACATAACGTTTGAATACACATTATGTATCTTACCGGGTAAAATATCAAAAAGACATAAGCATTTCAAAATAGCCTGATAAATATATTTAACAAGATTGAATAGTTCATAATTGGAATCCACTTTGCTCGCAAAGTTCAGACTTCCACGAAACCCTACGAATTTTATGTTACAGACTGCAGAGTTGACAGCTAATTACAGTGGTTTTCCGAAAGCGTCATTTTCGGGTTGAATGCCTTTACAAAAATTTGAGCTCCGGCATTTGGACTGGCTGGTTTGGAGATATTAAGAAGGGAGAAACATGGCATAAATTATTATAATTAAAATGATAATATGATTGGAAGTTTTTAGGCAAAGGTGAAGGAAATCAAACATATGCAATGAGCAAACATGGGTTTCAGGATTTGTTACCTAATCATCACCGTGTTTAGTAGCATTGCACGAAACAGGCATTAAAAGTGGCAAATTTTCAAAAAGTATACTGCATCTCAATTGAAAGTTTATTGTCGCGACACAAAAGAAGACACGTTTGACTTTTAAGTCAAGTGTAATGTACCCATTCTTCAATCACACGTTACATTTAATACGTTATCTTACTCTCCACTCCAGTTTGCATAAAAATTTTAGCAAAACCCAATTCAACTGAATTAAAATCTCAAAGATAATTTTGTTCTAAAATATAAGAATGCTGTTCTACCCAAAATATCGTGCATTCTTATGTCAAGGGTAAATGGTTGCTTATTGCTTTGTTTTTACAACCTTTTCGTTCATGTTTAACATAATGACAAAAGTTGGAAAATACTTTCTTAAAACACAGAATAGGTGTCGCTCATCCAATATTGGACCTTGTGCCATAAAACCAAATCTAAAACTTTGTCATCTAAACATCCTCAAATAATTTCTATCGATGCAATGAAATTAATAGCCGCGATGAACTTTTCAGATTACATGTACTATGAATTATTTGTTTCGAAGATGCACCCGAGAATTTGGATTACTTATACCCGCACGTGTGAAAGTACCCTTTATACAACTGCTCCACCGAAGGGAAAATTCGTTGTGATCTTCATTGTCTTCATCAATTACAAAAATGTTTAAGCAATATGTTCCTGCGCTCAGGAATTATTGGCGTCCAGGTTTATAAATCCTTATTTCATGAAAATTGCCATTATTATTTTATATTAATAAGTCATTATGACAGTATAAAAAATTATAGCAAAATTGCCTCTTTTCCTGCCTTTCTTACTACACAAATCCCTCGAATTCGCAAGTATCGCCAAACCAAGTTGTTTGGGACGATACTAGAGTCCTTTCATTAACTCCAACCACCATGTTCCTAACAGCCTACTTTCAAACAGAAAAAAATGTCTTATAATCTTTCAATAAATTAAAGGATTGTGAAAAAAATTTAATTCTTGAGTAGACGTCATGAACATCGCAAAAATATCTTGTGTTTCACATAAAAGAGTTATGTCAAAAAGCACTGTTGTCATTCAATAATTGGATCACTTCTGAGCTCCGAATGGATTACTTAATTTCAAACATAAAAATAAGCACTAAATTAATTTAACTATAACTTTCAAAATGTGTAATGGAAAATTACAATGAGTTGATTCTACCTTTTTAAAATTTTTGTCAATTTATTAATCTCGAATTTCAAGAGTGTTATAGATTTGTATCATAATATAATTCAAATGAAAGGATAAATGCAACAAGACCCAAAATAGCTTTTAAGTGTCTTAATCTTTCAAAAATTTGCCATGCTATTTTTTTCCTAAACCCTTATCCATATTACTGACATAAATTGTTTCCATCAAGAATTTCACTCTGACTCATGTCGAATGTCTTACAAATTTAAACAAGAGCAACGATTCAATTTAAATCGTAAGAAATCCAACTGACATAAAAATCTGATATAAATCCAATAAATCCGATTTAAACAACAAAAGCCATTCTTTTTTCACTCCTTAGCTATCGTAATAACAGTTTCGTCCATCTAATGAAAAAGAACCCATAATCGGTTAGTGATAGGCTATTATTTCGATAGCTGTTAAACAGTATTATTGCAAAATAAGAGTTTTAGCAACCATTACCCAAAACATTAATTTACTAAAAAATGTTTTGATAGCAGAGAACAAATTTAAACCGAATTTTGAAATATGTAATAAAAAGTTTCTACACTGGAAAGAAGAAGGAGGGGGGATTTGATTCAGCTTTTCAAGTTGGTAAAACAAGGGGACACAGAGGGCTTAAATTTCAATAGGGATAACAGAACAAGGGGCCATGGGTATAAATTGAATAAGACACATTTTAATCGGGATTTAAGGAAAAACTACTACTTTAATAGGGTAATAGACAGTTGGAACGCGTTGCCTGAAAATATAGTTAATTCAAAGGGAGTGTACGAATTTAAGACACAATTGGATAGTCAGTGGGAATTGGAGAATTCATAAACAAAGGACCAGCCTTGTTGGGCTTGAGCCTGTAGCTGGTCGTCAATATTTGTGTATTTGTATTAAAAACAAATTTTTTTTTACAAATTACTCAACAGTAAATGTCTGAAAAAAGGAAACACTGATGTTAATTTCTAACAGTTGATAATGGCTGTTAAATTTAGTCGAGAACTGTAGATAGCCAAGTGATAACAAAACTATTTTTACTTTTGAAAAAAAAGCAGTAACACTTCACACTGTTATTACAAAAAATAACAGTTTTACTCATCTCCACAATCGGTTCACCAAATGTCAAGACTCTGTGGGAGGGGCGATTATGAGCCAAATCCTAGAAGCCAGGGCGAGAGTACAACTTGACCCCTGTTGAAAAGATCGGCAAGTCCCCTCTCTCTGCTTCGGCAGATCAAACACATTCCGAAATGCCCGACCCCAAGGTGGCCTGAATTTCATGACAGTTCCTGGAAGCGGTAAATAAAAGTTGGGGAACAGAATAAAAGTTCCCAACAACAAACACGATTCCCAGAATTTCGGCTTGTTTTGACGGGGAAAGGGGATTCTCGAAATTTTTGGGGTGATTTCGTCAGGGCTGATAAAGTTGTATATTATAAATGGACATAAAGGAAACTTTTCTTATTCTAGTTACCAAGATCCCAGATGCAAGAGAAACGGATTAGCAAATAGAGTGTTGCGAGTTCGCACCTAACCAAAGACCGTTTTGTAGCCCTGTTCACATGAGGCGTTTTCTAACGAGCGTTTTCGAGGTCTTCTGTAAGCATTAAATCATATTATTTTTATTCCTCTAACTCAAGTTTCTATCTTTGCGATCGTTGAAGATAAGAGTGAAAATTTCAACGGATTTGAAATCTGCGGAAAATTTTACACTAGATCGATACCTTAAATGTAATTTTCTTTAAATAAATAATTATTAAAAAATAATTAAATAATCAAATGGTAAATAACAAATCTGTTTTTGGTATAGATCAGGCGAAGAATTTTACTTATTTGAAATTTGACTGTCTTCAACGATCGCAAAGGTAGAAACTTGGAATTGGAGGAATAAAGAACACAATTTTAATGCTTACGGAAAGCTGACCTCGAAAACGCGCGTTAGAAAACGCCTCAAGTGAACAGGGCCTAAGTGAAATTCGGAGAACCAAAGAAAGACCTGGGAAAGTTTGGTCCAGCCACAGACCATCATGTACAAGGGGGCTGGTGCATGTAAAATATCTCGTGGCTTCAATTGGCGTGGTGTGGAAGTTTGGAGAGTGAGTCAGGTGTTGATTTCGACATCTGACCATGGTTCAAAATTACGTGGAGCTGTCTTGGGCTATTTCCCCTTTGGGTTTGATCAAGTTGCCAATAGCCAGTTGTGTTGCTCCAGTGTCAACGTTACTCAAAACCTACCAGCTTCAAATGCTGAAACAAACCCAAGATAAGAATAAAGTCCGTCAAAAGATTCCTGATCAGAGATAACAATGTAAACAAACACACACCACAAAACAATGACATTCAATTTAGTCAACGCACGAGTATTTTCTAGATAGGAACTAGAAACAACTATCATATCTACACCCCAATTTTCGAAACACATACATAATAGAGCAACATTTACTCCAGTATTTAATCAATTATTTGGAACGATAAAGTTTATTTTGACATTTTTTTTATCAGATGGCAGACGTAAAATCAATAAAAGACAAACGTGTGTGAGTTGAGCCATGTCTGAAACAAGCAGAAAAATTAAAATCTGAATTTATTTGGTAGATAGGTAGTTGAATCAACATAGCACTAGAGCAAACATCGGGCAAATAGCGACCGTCAGGAATCAATCCCGAAGGGAAAGAACTGAATATATATCGTAATTTGACCACGGTCCAGAGGACGAAAGAATATACACCATTTGAGTTGTGCTCAGTCGTAGGCTAGATAGTACATTGCAAAAAAAATGGAGCGTTACGAGTTCGAAACTCAGTCTAGACAAGGGAGCCGGTGCACGAAAAATCTGTCGTGGCTTCAAATACCCTCACTTAGGCGTGGAAGTTTGGAGAGTGGAGGTGTCAGCAAAGGTGTGATCTTGTCATCAGACCGTGGTTCAATATTACGTGGTGTTGTCCTCGGATCGTTTTTCCATTCGGGTTTGATCCCGGATCGTCACCAATAGACCGTTGCCTTGTTACAGTGCGACTTTAACTACCTATATTTAGTTTGACAGAAAATGCCTTTCATAAGATTTTTGAGTAAAAGAATAGCCCAGTAAATTGCTGCAACTCTTTTGTTGCAACAAAGCGTCTTCTTTCGCTGAAAATAGAACAGGACTCTTTTGCCCTGCGTAAATCAAACCAAATTGAAAAGTTCCAATATGAAAACTTATGTTCATCAGGGAATAAAACGTCGTGCTTTTGATCCATACAGAAGCTATAACGAGCTGTTTGAGTTAGCGATCCTCGTCAACTTCAGCGAAAAACTTGGGCTGCTGTAGTTCAGTTGGAAGAGAAGTAGATTAGCAACCGGAGGGTTGCGAGTTCGAAACCTGATCCAATCAAAGATGATTGGATCATGTACGTTAAATCTGTCGTGGCCTCAAATGTTCTCACATTGGTCAAGTGCGTCACTTTCGAGAATGAGGTCAACAGTGAGTAGTTTGAATATCAAAACTTCTTGGCCACCAATGCAATTCGCATCTTTCTTTTTAGGAGGAATTTGTTTCTTCAATACTTTCCAGATATAAAGCAAGCTACAGTAGAAAACATTTTAAAGCACAAAATTATGAGGACGGAAAGATAAATTTTCTCGAGTTTAAAGAACGGTACAAAGAAAGTATCGATGGTTCAGAGTCCGTGAGAAAAAGACAAAGCAATTAATTTCCAACGACATTTGTGCAGCCTTTATTTCAGCTGCTAACGGAAATAAAATGGCATGAAGGAAAAAATTAAACATATTGCTGGAATTCCACATCTTCGCAGAAAATCGAACATGGCATTTTATTCACCTGAAAGGCAGTTATTTGTCACCATATATGGCAGAACAGACGTTTTCCCGCCATGATTGAGAATGAGTGCCATAAAATTCCAAAAGAACGAGCAGTTACTACGATTGCATTAATCCTGCACATCAGTGAACGGAAAGATAAAAAACAGACATTGTATCTGGTACACACTATGTATTTCATTTTAGCTTACTTTCTTACCACCCAGAAAGCTGGCGCCGAAAATGTAGCCAAGACTCGTAAATGCCTCTCCCTCTCTTTCTACAGAACGTGTTCATTTATATGAATGAGTTCGGAGTAGTGCAGGAAGTAGATGGAAAGACTACACCCACGCAGTCGTAGTCATACTTTGGATGGGGGAAATTTTTAGTAACATCCACGAGTGCTTTCTAAAATAGTGGTAGAGTAGCATATCGCATAGCCCACTGATGTCATAAAGCCAGGTGAATTACCGAATTTTCATATGCTTTATGGAAAAATTTGAAGAATTGATTGCGTTTTATGCATATTTTTCCGCAAGGGCCACACTTGCCCAAGCTACGCCAAGTATATGGACAAACACACACACAAGCTTTCCTGTTACAGAAGGGAGATATTCACTCAGGGAGAAATGTTGGTGACATCGGATGTCTTTAGCATAGACGATAATTGCTGGCATGCATGGACATTTATTAGCTGACACATAGACCCCATACCGATAACATGGTGTACTGAAAAATCTCAGAACTAAAGGAGGCCCCATTGTAACGGGAAACGTTTTTGTACTGTAATATGCAGTCTGTTTTACAAGTTCAAAAGTTATTATTTTCATTGAATTTTTAACAAAAGGGGAAAGGAATCGTACAACGAAAAATAGAAAATTTTCTTAATATTAGTGCATTAAATATTGAGTACTAATGATACATATTTTAGAGACCCGTGTATCACCCGAACTGATTCCCGTGCCCTGAGTTACAGATGAAGAGGACTGACGCGATACCAGATTTTATCTAAAACCAAACTTGGATACTGAAACTGACCAGTATATATGCAAGAAAAAGCAACCAATTTCTAAAACAAGCTGATACGCCACGAACTGTTTGAACCAGAATGTGAACAAAGAAATTATATTCTTGAAAAAAAATTTTACATTCCATAACTTGATGAAACGCCATTTTAATTGCCTTTACACGAGTCGCAGAAAGTGAGCTACAAATTAACAGTTACGCAGTCACCAAATCACGCTGTTTTATAACGTCCTATCCCGGATTAGACTCAATCCGTGGTTCATTCGTGAAAACGCTTATTCTCAACTTAGTAGGCCATGTCTCGCTCGGGGCCGAACATAACAGCGTTCGGCCAGCTGAGAAGGGGTCACAAACCTGTACGTTACTTGAATAGCGAGTTTCCCACAGGATAGGAGTTTTTTTCCTCTTTTTTTATCCAATGGAATTTTTATGTATAAGGGATGCAAGGGAGGGTGGAACGATTCTCAGGTGACTTAGATCACCAGAGCGGAGAACGGGTTTGCTCTGTAAACCATGCGATAAAGGAATTTCTGGCGAAAAAGAATTGTTCTAGCTGCAGCAGAGAGGGGCCTTTATGGCGGTGTCCACTTCAAAAGATATCCCGCAAATTCAATGTTTGTGCAATGAATCGCATAATCAGAAAAAAAATGGTATGATATATGTCCTTGATAACCAAGATAATGATAGGACAGCTCGTGGGATTCTTCGCACGATGGAAATTCCAAAGCTCAACATATTGAGTCCACAGTTATATGGGTACTTAATAATTACTATAATTAATGAATGGCCAGCTTTCGTTCTTGATCGTGGGGCCCTTCAAAATTCTCAATTATTAAAAAAAAAAAAAGTTTTTTTTTTTTCCTGTTACAAGCAAAATCCAAGGCAATAACAAAATCTTCAAAGCACATTGCTTTTAAATTAATTCTTTTGAATTTAATAATAAAACCTACAACTTAATATAGTGAACACACGTCAGTCCTGGTTACAAACTCATTAAGCTTATTATTACATTGGTATATTGAAAACAAAGTTCATGTAAATCTATGTTCCCTTATTTGAAAGATAATATTAAACACTGAATGCAACATGCGGAAAAGCAAATATACCACGATTTTTTTTGTCAGTCATGATACACAAGTATAAAAGTAACGATTTTAGTTGATTCTCAATTTTAGCCTATGAATTGTTTTGCATAGTAAATTACGAATTTAACATCGAAATTGATGGTGCCATGAAACACATTAAATCGATAGAAACTTGTACGATAGCTGCAAAGATAGTACACAACGAGATTTACATTTATAACTATTTAGACATGAAGGTATTTTAATTAACGTCGTACTAATGCAACTCAAATGGCTATTGACGACGGATCGGGGATCAATCCACAAGAGAAATATCAGAGGACACCAAGCGATTTTTAACCAGATGACGAGACAACACCTGAGCAGCCACCCACTCTCCAAACTTCCACACGACGCCAACGTGAGGACATTTGAAGCCACGACAGATTTAAAATACACCAGATTATTTCTACACGACAGTCTTTGCTTGGATTCGCTTAATCTGTTACGCTATTATCATGAGTTTAACTTAACTTGGTACATAATATGATTCATATACACTTACGTTCATGTAGATGTCCAACCAAGCGGTCTGGTGGTTAAGGTAATGGTAATTTCAGTTAAACGTCGTACTACAGCAACACAACGGGCTATTGACGAAGGGCCGGGATCAGTCCCTTAAGGGAAAGATCCGAGGACAACACCTCGTAAGTTTGAACCACGGTCAGATGACGAAGCAACACCTGAGCTGCCGCCCCACTCTCCAAACTTCCATACCAACCCAACGTGAGGACTTTCGACCACGACAGATTTAAGGTTCACGTGCCGCCTCTACACCATACGCTTACAAACATCCATGCCCGAACCTGAACCAGGAACTTTCCGATACAGATACTAATACCTTAACCACAATACCGGTTGGCCCGCCTGGTGGTTAAGGAGTTAACCTTTAGATCGGAAGGTTCCTGGTTCGAATCCGGGTCAGTGCATGGATATTTGTAAGCGTATGCCTTAGAAGTGGCTGGTGCGCATTAAATCTGTCGTTGCCAAAAGTTTTCACGTTGGGTTGGTGTGGAAGTTTGGAGAGGGGAGTGCCAGCTCAGGTATTGCCCCGTCATCTGACAGTAGTTCAAAATTACGTGTTGTCCTCGGATCATTCCCTTATGGGACTGATGCCGGACCGTCGTCAATAGCTCGTTGTGTTGCTCAGTACGACGCTAATTAAAACTTACCTCATGTAGTTTAAAAACTGAGCAAGAAACATACATTGAACATGTCTTAATGCGTCATTAACTAGCCCCTTTGTGCACATTCACTCCATTTATGTAAAAAAACATTCAAATGTTTTGTTTCAGCCTCAGAGCCTGTTATATCAAGAGCAAGTGTTTATGTCTCGGCCACCCGCCAAGAATTATCAGAAAACAAGAGAACTTAACGTTATTCTAAAAACAAATTATTATGCATATTATACGGTAGCAATTTTACATTTTGCAAGTGTGTCTGATAATAAACAGTAGATAATGCGATATGTTGGCAACGATTGCATTTCGTATTCAACTCGTACGTTTTACGCACTGAACCATTTGCGGTCGGTCTTAGTACTGATTAAGTTAAGAACAAGATTTTCAATCAAAAATCACTTTTCCATATTCTAAACAGGGGTGCCACATATAAAAATGATTGTGAAATGTGCGAGAGAAGTCGACTAGAAAGTACAAAGTACTTTGAAAACTTGGGACAATAAGAAAATTCCAATTCGCTAAAAGTCACCACGCTATAAACAAAGCAGTTTCTCCGACTTGTCTCTTTGGTTAACGATTGATCATATACTGCGTCTTAATGTATTCAAATAAGGAAACAGTACATTTAGTCAACAGTTAACAAATAGCAGTACGATCACCTAAGTACTAGAAACCGTAGACTCACAAGGACCCAAACGTGGTTTGTACCTTTTTGGCTAGCACGACAGAGTAGTTTCCATAGCCAAAAAATACTTCCAATACAAAATCCACAAATCTTGGCATAAACACGAGACTAAAAAAAAGGGCGAACAGAGAAATTTATATCCAAAACGCACACTTGTGTGTGGTCTCTTGAACTCGCAGAGAATAGACTCGAAATCACCGAGGCGATGGGTGGTCCGAAAAATCTCCAAAAGGAGGCCACGTGGCACAGTAGGGAAAGCATTCACAACTTGGAAAAAAAGAAAACTTCATGGTTGTTATCCTACTTCAGAGTAGGAAGTCGGGATTTCTGTTTTAAAAAACTAAGACGGAGACTCCGAAAATCACAAAAACGACTTTCTTTGTTTGGAGCTGCATTTTCATAGTCATTTTTAAGGAACTATTCTATTAATCTTCAATATCACACAAATTTGCAAAATCCTGATGGAAAATTTCTTCATCTGCGAACATTTCTGTTCTGCGTGATTCAACCGAAAATTGGTGTGTGTGAAAAAGGGGGAAAAGTCGAAGTTTCAGCTTTGATGCAAAAGATACCCGTAATTCAAACTTTTCATTCGTGAAATTCCACCAAAAGTGGGTATGTCCATTGTCCACTTCGCTATCAACATGCTAATTGTGGTCGGTGCATGTTTGATTTCTCCCATCCGTTAGTAAAACTTTCCTCGTGTTTATGATGTTGTCCGTCATGTATTTGGCGCAGCGTGGTCAATTATGGCCCTTAGCTATAAAATTCAACCAAGCTAGGGAATCCGTGATATGCAAATTACACAAATCAATCTGACCTCGTTTCAACTTAAATTAAAGTACTTCGGGAAACATAAACCACTTCTCAAAATTTTCAGGCTTGCAACTTTCAAATTCTCAAAAATTCCAAAATTCTCCTTATTTTGATTCACTTGAATATTGTTTTCAATTGAAAGCTTTCTGTGGCTCATTACTTATGTTGCCCGTGGGCCATCAATTGTAACGCAGCATAGGCTGATTTAAAGGGATGAATTTGAGGAATGGGTTCAATAAGGCCCGAGACATCCTAAAAATGTCAGGTGTTAAAAAGAATAAGTAATTGCTGCAGATCTCGAAATTCCTTTACAAGTCCAACAACGTAGATACAGCTAAATTCAAATCAGTAATCGAGGGCTCATAAAGCATTTTGACAATTCAACGGAAGGATATTTAAAAAGTGTATTGAGCCACCGAATTTTTTCGTGTTCGTCTGGTTGGTTTCAATGGCGCAAGGTCCGAATTTTGGCCAAGCTGTTCCCAAATAGGATTCATGAAAACCACACAGCCAGAAAAACGAAGAAAGCAACTCACGTCATTCTCAAGTTGTTTGCAATTACTAATGTCACGTTGAGAATTAAAAATACAGAATGCATGGTTTTTCATGACTCAACTTCCACATCACATGCTCCTAACACACATTAGACAATTAATCATCGACGAAGGGGGGAAAACGTACAATCAGGAACATGGAAATGCAACGTGTATATACCGTGTAAAGGAAATTATTTTCGTGCTGTGAAGAAACAAACATCATTTTCCGGAGATAGCGTGAGCAATTATCGAAATAGCACGATGTACTTTTTAATTGTATCCATTTCTGAATACTTCCTCATACGAGTCCCTAATCTTTCAAATTAAAATTTGCCCTCTTCTATTTGAAGCAACTTTTTTTTCAATGGAGATGAAACACGATCTTACACAGGGATGCAGACTTCTCAAGACCAAGGGAAGGATTCGTTGTGACAAAGGAGTGTCACCAAAAAACCTATAAGTTATCGATCATATATTATTTACCATATTGTTACACAGATAATAAAAAATAAATATGAATTTAATTTCACGCGTGAAATTACATTGATTTAACATTTAGTTTGATTAATGTAGTAGCCATGCGCAAAATTGATTTCAAATTTTAATCAGTCAAGCGGTTCCAATTTTCGACTCGTTAATATTCACGTCTAAAAGTTTCAGATTTTTGTTGAACCAAAGAGATTGGTGAGTCAGACCACCAGCAAATCAATGGAGGGCCACATGCGGCCTGCGATTTGTACATGCCTATTCTAACAGTTGCTTTTTTACCTTGATACCTATATCCAGCCCCAGATGTACTAAGTCTTAGAACATGAGACCTTTGGAGCAAAACAATTTTGGGTTGAGGTTGGGCTTGTCGCTCTGCGGTCATTCTTTGTTACAGGTCAAACTTTTGGTTTGGGGAGACGGGGTTTGCACAATGAACATTAAAATAGCAAAAGTATTAATGAATTAAGAAATATGTATAAAACTAATTCTGTGGTCTATAAGGCTCCCTATACGCCAACGGAGTCCGAATCTGCAGAAACTGACTGAAGTAAATTCGAATGCATTGAAACGGGACGCTCCGGATTCAAGCAGTGTGAAAGGTGTATTTTGACGAACAATTTATATATTTCTTATGGAAGCGGCTTTCTTTAAATTTTCGTTAGTCAATATCTTCTGGATTGAGACTGACCCGGATTTTGTTGATGTGAAGCGGCTTAATATTCACAGATGAGAGGAGAGTAAGACTCCATTTGTTTTAGGTCTTTTTCAGAACAATTAGTTTAAAGTATACCTTTCATTAGCATTACCTGCCGATATATTTTTTCTCCTTAAGGGCCTCATAATCCTTCTTAAGGGGAATTGGATCTTGGGAGTTGGTACTCTTGTCTTAATGTAGCGGTAATACAATCTAGTGAGTGAAATCGACTTATCTTGCATATTTGTGGTACCGGTCCTTAAAAAACACTGCGGCAAACGGATCAAGGAGCTGGCGGTCCAGTCTCCAAATAATCACTGTTCAACCCACCACTTGAGCAATACACGTAGAAATACGGCAGCCTCTCTTTGACTTTTATCAATGAAAATAAAGTCGTTGCTTCAGCATTTCAGTTATTTTTGAAAGTCAGTAGCTGGTTCTTATCAAGATTGAATATCCTTGAATCTTGCAGCGGTCTTATTTGAAGGTCATTAACTGCTGAGACTAACAATCCGATGATAACACAATTGCGACAGAGTGAAATACCAATTTGTGATGTTTATACGTTCACTTACAAGAGCCCCAGCTTCGAATTTAAAGCATTGAGGGCCCAAAGGATTAGGGCCCCTGGCAGTTAGCGCCCTGCTTTCGAGTTAACTTATTCTTCAAGGAAGGAGTCCTTCAAGTTAATACAACTTAGTAAATATTAACCTTTAGACTACGGACGGTACAGCAGTTCAACTTTGATCGCGCCAAGAAAGATTGTACCTTGAAAGTTATAAGAATCGCGCCAATAATATCTATAGCGTGGTCAAAATGTTAATATTTAGGGTACACATGTATAAGGGCTCCTTTTCTTGCCTTTTTTCCCTTCAATTTTCTATATGTAAAAGGTAAATAATTTAAACTGAGATTACATAGGGATAATTGATCATTTTAGTTAACGTCGTACTACAGCAACACAACGGGCTATTGACGACAGATTACATAGGGATCCAATTATTTTTGTAAAATTTATAAAGCAGCATTCTTCCCAGTAAGGATGTACACACTTGTAAACACTAGCACACTTTGTAAATTTTGCTACAGTTAATTTCAGTTAGGATACCAGAAAGTTGTTACTCATTCTGGATGTCGTAAGCACAAAGACGAAGGTTTCCGGTTAATAACCTTTAGGCATGGATTGATTATCAACGAGCAAGGGCCAAGGATTCGGCCAAGCTAAGCCAAACCATCGGAATGTTAAAGATTGAAAATTACCGGTTTTAAGCGAAAAATATAAGAGGCTGTACCATATTACTCAGGACACAGAAAAATTCCATAGGCGGGACACGAAAAGAACACACGATATCAAACCAAACCTATTCAAAAGCACAAAGTAAAAATGACTTCTTTTGTATCCACGACCGCTACATTTATGGACAATTCCACAATTTTTACTCCATTCCCTTAGTCAACAGTTCTGTTAAGATTCTGATAATGCACCATTCTCACAGCGCCGTTCACTGCCCAACCAGATCCATTTGGAAAGCCAAGACTGCTCAGTTTAATAGTTCCGCGGCGTTTTATTAAGGATGGTCGCAGTCATTTGAAGCCTCTGCCTTGATTGTCCATTTGGAAACTGTCCCCCGACAACCGGCCAGATAAATGGCGCGAGAAGATCGGGGTAGCGGAGCGCTGTCTCGGAGGCATTCCAGCGTACAGGTCGGACGCCATCTACAAAACGAAACTGGACCTTCAGGAATGACCATTAGCACGAGGAGATGGAGTCTGAAATCGCTATGGGTTGCTGAGATCGCGTTACTGGGCACAAAATGCGTCATGCTGTAATTGAATCGGGAGGTGGTACGAAAGGAAATTAAAGCTTCAAAAATAGTGTCATTAAGTTTGCAGTGAATGAATAAATAAATACCCCGCGGCAAATGGAAAATTATGCAAAACTTGAATCAAGATATCGATTTAAAATCATATATATATAAGCACAATTTTCCTTCATTCCAACGTGTTCAAATAAATAAAAGTAAAAAGACATGGTAAAAGATTATTTAATATGCAAAAGACAAAAGGGCAGTCGATTGAAGTTTCCCAGAATTAGCACCTGTTCATGTGATATTTGGTTCTTTAAATACGCTCGGTATGAGTTTTTAATTACCAGAATATTATTTCGAAAATAAACAGAATCAAAGGCCCTGACTGTTCACACAACTTACTTTAACTTGTGTGTTTATTTCCTGTATTTGTTTCCAATCGCTTCTTATGAAAAAGCGCGCCAAACGAGGAGTAACTGATATGCTGCCCAACCGCTTGGTCAGAGAATTGACCAACCGAAATCAAAACAGGAAATCCGCCATATTCTTTTGCAAATAGGGTAAAAATCTGATCAATGAATTGAATGAGTCATTGTATTGCACCACCGAAACCGAAGATAAACGGGCACTAGAATGGAATCTTATCTCGCGGCATTAGCAGTCAGAGTGGTTTCTCAAGAATTTACGATCAACAGGAAAACAGGCCCTTGAAATTACCGAAGTTCAGAATGGCGAAAAACTTCCGACGTCATCACCAATAAAAACAAGCCGCTACTGTTACGACGAGGAATTAGAACTTCAAGGTTGGCAATGTTTATTTCGACATAAGAATTTCGATTTCAGCTGTTGGGAATAAAACACGATAAGATTTGCGAAACCATCTGAAGCAGCTGTAAAAACCGAATGCTATGTCACAGGCGGAAAACTGAATTCTTATGGCTGAATTCTGATCCACCAACGTTATTTAATTTTATTTTTCATGGGTAATTTCAACTAGAATGTTGAAGATTCAAAATTCATTTGCATCTGGATAGCAAAATATTTGTTCAAAATTGTTGCAATAGAATTCAAATTTTTAATCAGCTATATAAATAACAAAGTTTTCCGAATGGAGTGTTTGGTTGGTTGGGTTTTATGTCCCAAAGGACCATACTTGGCCAAATAATGCCAAACACAAGACAATGTCTTGATGAAAATTCACACACACGAGAAAAGTTTCAATGGTACATAAGAGACAAAAATACACCCAGATTCAGAAGAATTGTACCTGCGCCACCTATAACTTGCAATTTGATAGCGAAGTGAGCAAACCCATTGAACCACCGAATAGGGCGTTTGGATTTCTAGTCCTACCTGAAGGGTATGTTGCATTCGTTTAAAAAAAAAAAAAACAAGGCCCTTGAGGAGCTTTAGACAGGGTCGTTCTGACAAGGTTTCCTTAAAGAAATATTTTTTTCATTTTCGTAAGTAACAAGTGTTTATGTAAAAAGAAAATTTTGAACATTGAGTATTCGGAATGTATATTTTGTCATGAGAGGGCCATTGTCTATCATCAGTGAGGACTCGAGAGCAAATGGAGATTTTGCAAGAAAATTGGAAAAATCAAGATACAACAGCTGTACCAGCTGTAGTCCAAATTCTTTCTTGGCGCGATTCTTAAAACTTCAATGGTACAACTGCCGCAGTCTAAAGGTTATTTTCCTATTCCAACTACCAAATACATTGTCCGTTAATAGAATTATTTCCTTACAATCATGGTACGAAATAGCAAATCTGTCGCCAATTATGTTTACCAGACAGCTAACGAATATTCCGCCCGAAGCCATGGGTTTGCCATCTGGAATTTCAATCTCCAGAAATTTACGTTCGTAGTCTCAGCAAAAGTATAACCAATGTCTCCCTTCACGCTTCGATGAATCTGCAAGAAAATGGGCTTCAGGAAATACACGCGTAGTGGTTGGCGAAAATAGAACTCAATCACGATATAAAGTTGCGTGTACTCTTCGATTGCGTTCTGCATACGAGAAGACAATGCAACATATTGAATGGTCGCCGAGGTCATTCAGGAATTTCATTCATGAACGGAGGGAGACGGGCCGGTTCTGTGCGCTAGCTCAACAGATAACGATGTATTGGTAACACCATTGCACTTCTTTGGGTAACAGACGGTTATCAAGATTGAGTTGTTGTCTCAAGAGATATGCAGAGGGAGAAAGGGGGTACAGTACATCCGCTTTTGCCCTTGTAGCCAAGTGTTTAATTACTCCATAGGTCTAGAAACCTGCGTTTTCAGATTGTTAAATTGAAAAAGTCAATGCTATCAAGATTTTGAACAGGCCAACCAGAGGTTCAACGGTTAAAGACGTTGTTCTTAAGACGTTAAACTGAAACACTTGGTTCCAAGTTCGAATCTCGTGTGCATTAGTCGTATAGGGCAGGCCTCGAAATAGATTTTTTAATTCAGGTGCACAAGGTGCACCTAAGTTTTTAATTTAGGTGCATGACATGCACCTAGAGAGAAAAATTTAGGTGCACAATTTTATTTTCATGTGCACAGTGCACCCGGGTATTTCGAGCCCTGGTATAGGGTGCCTGGAAGTCCACTGGTTTCTTCAAGATGATAAGCCAGCTTCCCCAAATTCACGTTGGTGCGATACTGCAGCACCTCCCATGGTGCATCGTGTTAAAACTGCTACTCCCACGTTGTCGAAAACGAATGCTTGAAAGTTAACACGGTCACAAGTTGGCAATAGAAACAAGATTTCGAACAATTTCTAGAATTTTGCGAATAAAAAAAGTGCTTCGTTAGAAAAGCACCGTAGATGATCAAATTTTTAAGACTTGAACATAATTCCCTCAATAAAAAGATTTCCCTGTGACGAATTAAGAGCGAAAGTTGAAGATTTGTGAATGAAGGGCAAAGTAAATAATTCGCAAGGGAAGTGTAAACTTTCCTCTTAAATAGGATTTTCTAATTAAAGAATTGACTACTAAGTTAAAATTAACGCACAAGTTTCAAAGATTCGTGTGCATGTTCAGTAAAACAGCATTCTTTTCCAGGGATGATTCAGTGACATGGATTTCATTTGAGAAAAACTTGTACAAAATTTTGGTCACGTTGTGTACTTCAACACTGAACCTCAAGACAATCCAAAATTGGGCAGTAAGGTTATTCGGTAATTGGTGCACGTTGAATAAAAAGTTTCTTGAAAGGGAAAGCAATCTGCTGTTATTCATTGAAGATCCGAACGCAAAAAGTATTGTATTCCTTATTACGTTGACACCATTTTCATCCACACAAAAGGTAGCGCAGTAACAAGGACAGGAGCCAGAAACAAAGAAAAAACCAGTTGTAACAGAATACGACATAGGTAACGCTCATCACGTGCATAACCTAAAATCTGCGACGTCACTTCATTTAACGACGACTCTGATCATTGGACCGTTAACGCGGCGAGTGTTCCGTGGGAACACAGGACTACGATTTGTTTCTCGAGGATGGCACACAATGGCACTTCAATATATAATTACGGCAGCGCCCAATTAAGAAAACACTGGTTCATCAAAGACACGCACACGGCCATCAGGGACTGCAAACACAATATGTTACGAACCAAGAGGGGATTGGTCAAAAGAGGGGGGAACTTGTTAGGAACTTAGGAATATGAACATTGCAATGCAAGGCTTTGGAAAGCAGGGGTACAATTCAACAGCCACAGAATGTGATCGAGAGGAAGGATGGGATTAGATGATGGGGTTTCATGGCGCAAGGGTCGAGAATTGAAGAATCTATTCTCTAGCAGTAACCTAATTGCAACATCACAAGGGAACAAGTTAAACTGTGGTTTCAACTTCCGACTGTTCGTGATAACCGCAAGTGATAAAAGGGACATCAGAGAAAACTTGTGAATAACTAGTTTCTTTATTGTATAGGATTCAAGTTTTCAAGCAACGATCTGAAATTCTTCGATGCAATCAGATTATCACTTCAAAGTTTACAACGTCGGTTTGCGCGAGAAACACGCCACATCAAAATTTCCAAGATACGAGTTATATAACTTAAGCAGACCAGAATGCGTCAATCTATGAACTGAGGACATTTTTTCCACGCATGAAGGTTGGACTTTTCTAGACACTAATCAGTATAAGGTAATTTTTAGCGAAAATGAGGCACCTTTGTATCTTGGTTTTTGTAATGCCCTAATTAAGACTCTTATCTTGACCATGGTGAAAGCATAGAGTTAAGCACGTTTCTGTGTTTCAATTGTTCTTAGAATAACGTGGGATAAAATTCATTACGACTTTGAACAACGGGAGGATTGCTACGGTCTCAACATTTTGAGGTCTGCCCTCCAGGTGGTTTCGACGAGATATCTCGTCCATCAAGATCTGGTCAGCTATGTTAATGACGAGAGAACCACCGGGAGGGTAAATATCAGAATGGTCGACCAGTCGAAAACGTTTTTCAATGCAACGCATATTTTGAAATTCTAACCACAACCAATTTTACGAACTCGTCATGCAAAGAAACTTGATTAACAGACTGAATTAAAGTTTAATAAAGAAACGTAAACTGTTGTTGAAGAAAAACCTAAAAAAATAGGTTGCAATTGAGAAAGACTAGTTTTCCAGGAAGAGAACGAGATTACTTGTCATACACTTCTCGGTCATTAGAGTTAAGTTTTTCCCTTTCACACACATGACGTAGCAAAACACTTAAGCTTTGCGATAACATAAAGTTTCCATTCATGCCAATTCTGTACACATAATTCATGAAGTTTCCAATCAAGATTTATCAGCCATTGAAGAGTTGTTTCAAGTGGTATTGGTACTACACACTAATCGTGAACAAACGGATAGACATCAAAAGATAGCGAAAAATAAGATCCAAGTGAAAAAGCTACGTCATACAAAATAATCTTGCAGAAAGCGACATGTTTTGGGGCTGAAGGCCAAAAAATACTTCAAAGTAAAGCATCCACTGAAGCCTCTCCTCTTTATAATCCTTTTAAACCAAACCTAGTTGTCAAGATATTCTTGAAATTGCAAATAAGGCTAGTTGAGTCAACATGAGGGACAGAAATCTATTTTTCTTTCAGTCGAAAGAACTTGGTGCGAATTAATTTATATGACGTTGAGAAATTAGTCCACATATATTAACACGGAAATGTGTGAAACTGACCTTGATTGATGCTCCAAATAAAATATTTCCGCGTTTAATTCTTTGGCCCTTTTGTCCGGCAGTTCAACTTACGAAATTTAAAATTCCCTATTTTTACATACTTCAGTGTGAAAAAGTTTGACTACTGCGATACGCAGGTGAGTTTTTCTCATATGGTCTTTAGTTAATCCAAAATTAGGTCAAGATATTAACATTCAGGCCGACAGTTTCGGTTTTTGTGGTGCAAGTGTTTTTTATGAAGCGCAAAACAGTCAAATAAATGGATTTACACACAAGGAAAGGATTACTGACACTAAAAGAGATTTTGGGGAGAAATCCGAACCAGCGCCGCCCACAACTTTCAGGTTGCTAGAGCAGTGGCAAATCCACTGAGCTATCCGGCAGTTTCCTGTATTTATAAAGCAGTGCAGTTTGTATAATAAACCAGTTTTTCGTTCACGGTAAAGTCAAAACCCTGACAGCTTGATTTGCCGCTACATTTTTAAATCCCGTACAGTTCAAGACGGCAAGGGAGTTGCACGTTGAAATTAACTTCAATATGGAATATTTAAAATTGTATTTATAAAGCAGTGCAGTTTGTATAATAAACCAGTTTTTCGTTCACGGTAAAGTCAAAACCCTGACAGCTTGATTTGCCGCTACATTTTTAAATCCCGTACAGTTCAAGACGGCAAGGGAGTTGCACGTTGAAATTAACTTCAATATGGAATATTTAAAATTATTATAACCATTACTATTTCAACAATAAGTATTCTTTAGTTTCCAGTGCGATTACGAAACTAATCAAAATAGCCACAGAAAAGGAACCCAATGAAAACAAAAACTAGAATTACTCTTCGTGCGGAGGCACTAACAATTTACGTAAGCCATAGAACCGCAGATATGACAAAATCATTTGAATATTCATGACATTCAACAGCTGCTTATTCGACCTGCGTTAGTGAAGGAGTATGCGTACAGAGGGCGGAGATTGGACTAGCTAGTTTCACTTCCTCATCCTGAATCTAAATCGTGATTGCCCTTCGTGAGTGTTAAAAAACAAGAGTAGATTCGAGCATTTCCGATTCAACAACCCAAAACGAATCCACAAGAAATAATAGAATTTAATTCAAGTTTCAATATTCCTATACGGCCAGTGCGTCAAACTAATTTTTATTACAACCTCATTTGACAAAACTCGCAAACTACAAGTTCTCGGATTGTAACTTAATACTTGCTAGTGTGCTTCAAAATTCTAGTTTTATCCAGTCCACTATTTACGTATCCCAAGTAAGGGAAATGCTAGTTACCCTCTTTTTACAGTGCCATAAATATAAAAAATATATTTTGATACTTGATTGCTTTCTATTTGAACATTTTTGTGAGGGACCCTTTCAGTACAAACATACAAACCAGACGGTTTGCGAAATTTTTTTTACTCTGCTGTCCAAATGCTTTCGAATGATACATAAAGGAGAATACCTTATAATGCAGTTTTGGCGTTTCATTGAATTGGAGTTGACCAATTAACTTTCCTATCCTATAATTTATTATTTCGAATTTTATTGATGAAGTGCCAAATTATTCGAAAAACAAGCCACCTACGCGACGTACAGAATATGTACAGGAAAAACTACCTCCACCTATATTTCTATTTAGCTTCACAGAAAATACCTCAAATACTCCAATTCCAATCAATAAACGCAACAGGCAACAGTCCGGGACCAATCCCGAAGGGAGATCCGGGGACTTGTCAGATGGCGAGATCAACACACACGAGGTGGCACCACTCACTCCAAACTTACACACCATGCCACCAATCTCCACGTGCACGACGGTCTTTGGTTGGATCTAGTTATGAACTCGCAACCCTCTGGTTGCTAATCCGCGACTCTAGCAATTGGTTACGGCGGCTCTAAACCAGGAGATATCAATTTTAAATCATAGAATGCCGAAGAAAGGCACATTTTGGCATTTGTTCGGGTGGAAAATTAAATTATTTATTTTATTATTTTTAAAGCATACTAAAATTACTTTTTTGATCATTGAGAATTAGGTTAATCTACAAACCGTTAAGTCACTAAAACATTCTCAATTTGATTTTTGTACTTTAATAATTTTTTTACAAAAATCTGGTTATGTTAAAGGTGGGGGTTATATTTGTAAAGTAAAACGGACAAAATATGCTAGCTACGAGAATCATTTTTATCACCATTTCATGTGGAATGTACTATTATGGGTAGGATATCAACATTGAGTACTTAAAATACCAGACAGATTAGGCATTTAAACTGATATAGAAGCAAGACTGGCACCAGACTCCTTAGAATCAATGGCACATTTTTACTAGTAATACTGAAACCCTTTTTTTAATATTGTGTAAGTTAGCTTAATTGATTATTAGTAATGGTAATACCCAATCTTATTGGCATTTACTGTTAAAAACTTTTTCTGATATAACTATCAAGTATCATTGTATTACTAATGTATTCAGTAGTAGAGAATCATTCAAATTGAACTTTTCCCATTTAGTTTATTTGAGAACCCGGAACATAAGTAATGCCAACAGAATAACTTTCATAAAATGTCTTGGAAAAAGCAATTAAAATTATTATATAGTTCTTAATAAACTCAATGAATGGACAGTTTCGTAATGCCCCATCTACTAGCCTTAACTTAGAACCATCATTACTGGCTTTAACAACTAATCCCCAACTATATGAACCTGCGATTTTAGCATCCTGTATTAATATTATTTCTATCTTTGATCCTTTTTGATATTCTGTACTTCAGATAAGTTAATAAATAAAAACAAGAACTTATCATGATAAAAATATTTTTTAAATGTACAGACATGTTGGCAATACACAATTATTTGAGGTAACATGACATTGAATACTAACAGAGCTTGAAATTCAGCAATTAAATTGAACGACTTGAAACAAATTAAAATCGATAAAACACTTGATATGCATTTTATGAACTCTAAATCTCATAAAATGATTAAAAATGTTCTTGGGACATCCAGTTGACCTTTGAATATTTCACCATCTTGATTAGATTATCAATGTTAGCTACAGTTCAAGATAAAATTCCGTTTCTTCTTCACTAGATACCTCGAAAATATTTTGATTCTCGAGGTCTATCAATTCATTCTAAAAAAAAAGGCAAGAGGTATAGCAATTAGCCAACTTGAAAGTCATTTTACAAAAGGTAGATGTACTTGGTTTATTTTAATGTTAACTGTTTGAAATATGCACAACCAAGATTTTAGTTATCTCGAGCACATTTCCAAAGCATTCATCTAGTTAACATTATAAATCAAGTTATATGATGTCTTCAATTAATTTGTTTCTGGTACAAATGAAAAAACCAGAATTAAGATGTTCGATTTTAAAATATCCAGATCCATTTAAGGGAACTGGAATCAACTTTAAAATCACATAGCAGGAAAATGTTAATAAGAAAAGTCATCTGCCCTGGAAATATAATGGCATATCAAAGAACGTGCGGAGAAAAATAAACTCAAAATATCAAACTCTATCACTACAGTAACACTGAAAACCATCGAAAGTTGCCAACTTGAAAGAAATATTCAAATCACAGCTTGTTGATATTGAAAAAACATGTCAATTTTAATAATGAATTCATAAGAAAGACAACACGAGTTTTAGAGCCAATTGTCAAAGAAAAGGTAAAGCCATGAAAAAAAGAATATAAATTAAAACACCATGATTCAAATCATGCATCAAGAGAGGAGCAAATGAAAATAATCAATCTACAATGGTTATCAGAGTAGTTGAGATTAATGAAACAGGAAGTGATTACTTTTAATAGGAATCACTTGTTAGATTAGTAAATTTACCAAATTAGAGACCTAATTGTACGATTGAATAGTACGAAATACATTCTGAATACGAAAGAACACAATCCATTCACATGAAAATTCAAAAATTGTAAATATTTTATACAGAATAAAAATTTATCAGTCTGACTTTGTACGAAAAATTCCAATGCATTATGATGAAGGCAAATTAGTTGTTTCAGAATATTTAAAATTAAGATTTGACCTTCAGTATATAGGCCATGTTTAATACCCTATTTTAAAATGGAGTGTGAATATACTTTACAGTTATTAGCATAAATGTGCTCGCCATCGAGATTATCTCAAGTTAAACATTCAAGTTTATGATCAGAAATAGGGAAACATTTAAAGAGAAATATACAGAGTTTAGTAGTGGCAATTTTCTTGATTTCTCCACAAATTGTAGAGTTAAAGATTTCGCTCATGTCGAAACAGTTAGCTAAGAATTTCCATGATTTGTTTTGATTAGACATGAAGAAATTCCCATCTTAAAAATAAAATTTTAAATTATTCAAATTTAAGACGAGCTTTGATGAACACTAGAAAAAGTAGACAAAAGATACGACCACAACATTGTTTGCAAACCACGAACAGCTGAACACATTGTTTTCGCTCAATTAGAGTAAATTCGGTAAATAAACCCAAACCAGTCCTTTTAGTGTTTAAACTATTGCAAAATTTTTACAAATTACATTCTAGTATTCAACAGTTTAAACCTTTTTATTAGGTCGACTTCCAGGAAATAAGAGAATGGGTGTTTAGAAAACTTTATCAAGTTCGCATTTCTAGAATAATACTGTAACAACTCAAACACATTACAAGGTTATAAAAAACAAATTCTAACAACATAGCGTCGAAAGTGAAATAGCTACCTCAATTCAGATAAGAGAGTGAGGTTCATCTACGTAGATCAGACAAAGCTCCATTGAGTTTAACTTAAAAATGTGCGTTTTTGAGAAGTGACACCTTTCTAGAAGTGCGAAATTGTATTGTATTAAAAGAAACTTACCCATCCACCGTGGTCGTTTATCCAAGGTAAAAGCTTTTCCGATATATACGAACTTAGTGACTGTGCAACAACGTTTATTAAATCCGGTATGTTTCGATTTTTACAATGCACTGCAAGTTCACTTCCAAACACGAAAAGGGCAACGATTCGAGCCCATTTGATACCCTCACTGAAGAGTTCGTTCGCGACACCGTCGATCGTTGGCTTCATCGTGTCTGCGGTGACATCCAGTTTCTCGCACATCTCCACGAAATGTTCTTTGAATTGTACAGTGAATTCGTCTGCTAGGGACCGAAGGGCTACTCCTGCTTTTGCAGCAATTGCACGATTGCCGGCTTCTCTTGTCATAGAGCTCCTCCATTGGAATCCAGATTGACCAAGCTTGTACTGCAGGAAATCGGCGACGAAGGCGGCGACGGCAGGATCAATGTTACTGCTACAGCTGTCTGCACCGTTCCGAACAAATACAGTTTCCGAATCGGGTACAACACTGTCCTCCATATTTTACTTTGAGTTTTCGGTGGTGCAGATGAGCCTTCTCGGTTTAAAAAGAAACCATCGTCTCGTTCTCTGGGGGGGGGGTTCGCGACTTCAAAACACGGTTCGGAGAAGCGATCACTGATGCTAACCAGATTGGCAGACTCGTTCGGTTTGTTTTCTCTTCAAGGTTTGAGCTCGGAGGGAGGAAAGCAGTTCCGCACTCGCCGAGCATGTGACGCCGATGAGCTGTGACGCCATCTTTCGAGAAAATTGCGAAACAATTGTTGCGATTGAAATATAAGCGTGTGTGTTATTACCACGAACTTAGAAATGCGAACCCAAAAAATGCATTGCACTCGCTTGTGAGTTAGTTGGTTGCTGTGGATAATTTTTGCACGAACTGAGCCGTAACTATTATACAGGGTCCTTCGGGTCAAAAGCGTATCTGGACTTATGGAAATCTGAAGCAAACGAAGCGCATGTCGACAAATCTAAATAATTTTTTTAAATAAAGATAAATTAAGACAAAAAAATATACTAATCTGTTCTTTTATTATTTTGTTGAAAAAACTCAAAAATTCAAATATTTTATCAGTTTTGACTCAACTGTCGATGATTACAATGACCGAGTCTAAACCACAATCAAGATCTTTCCTGACAGACCACCAATAAGAGTTATTTTAATTATTTTGAAAATTTTTTTTTTATTCAACGTTTTTTTTTCAATAATATATAACTCTCTATGATGTTTTATTTTGCCACTTTTAATTTGCCTTTTACATTTAATTTGCATAGTCACAGTAACAGTAAATTTATAGCACAACATGCATTTCACACATATTCAATAGCTCAGGTGTTTCTTCGTCATCTGACCGTGGTTCAAAATTACGAGGTGTTGTCCTCGAATCTTTCCCTTAAGGGACTGATTCCGGACCGTCGTCAATAGCCCGTTGTGTTGCTCTAGTACGACGTTAACTAAAATTACCATTACCATTACCACACATATTCAATTAATTTTTGTGGTTCAAAATTACGAGGTGTTGTCCTCGGTTCTTTCCCTTAAGGGACTGATCCCGGACCGTTGTCAATAGCCCGTTGTGTTGCTCTAGTACGACGTTAACTAAAATTACCAATTACCATCAATTAATTTTAGTGGTTCAAAATGACGTGTTATCCTCGGATGTTTCCCTGCAGGTGTTATCCCAGACCGTCATCGGGGTAGCTCAGTGGGTATGCAGCAACCTTTGAGTTGTAGGGTGCAGGTTGGATTCATGTCAGGTGCATTCCACCCTGTGTGTATTTCTTTCTTTGTGTCAGTAAAACTTTCACTGTGTGTGCATATTACTTGCTATTGCATGTCTTGTCTCTGGCGTAGTATAGCCAAATATGTCCCATGCGCCATAACACCCCAAAACCTACCCGGTCATTCACCAATAGCCCGTTGTGTTGCTCCAGTGTGATGTTAATATAAAAATACCAAATCAATTAATTTTAGGTAGGTAGGTATTTAATTGATGTCGCACTGGAGCAGCACAACAGGCTATTGGTGATGTACAGGATCAAACTCGAAGAAAAAAAAATCACGGACACCAAACACGTAATTTTGAACGATGCTCAGATGACGAGGTCAACATCCCACTCTCCATACTTTCACACTACGCCAAATTTAGGACAAGTGAGGCCACAACAGTTTTAACTCACACCAGCCTCCTTTGCACATATTTTAACTAGCACCGCACTAGAGCAACACAACGGGCTATTGGCGATGGTCCGGGATCAAACACCAAGGGAAGATTCGAGGACAATACCACGTGATTGTAGCTTGGTAGAAAAAGTCCCTTACAAAACCTGATTTTGTCAAACCTGGATTACTTTTTTAATCAGCTTCATATCAAGAAGGATGCAATCAAAGTATATATTTAGTAAATGCTGACAAGCAGAATTCGTCGATAGCTTTCTTTGCTGACAAAGTGAGCTTTGATTCGAAACCACAAAATATCAGGGGAATGAACATTCTTATTATTTCTATTGTCTTTGAAAAGATTAGCACTATCGTTCGTCTGTTTTGCAATTGCAAATGCAACCCGATAACTAGATTTTGCAGGACACTATCATGTGTTTCATGTTACTAACCGGGTGTATATTAGTTAATTATGATTTATCAAAATTTGTTGACAAGGCAATATTCTGTTAGATGTTCGTAGACTGTTAGTAAATATAAGAATTCGGTATCCTGCAATCTCTTCGGGACTGATCACGGACCGTCGCCATAGCCTGCTGTGGCGTAATTAACAATCCCCTTCCTGTTTGCTATGTCCTGATTAAATTTGTAATTTTTCGTTGTTAGTGTGAGAATGGGAAAATAATTGTGCCACAATTGAGATCAAGAACCTCGTTGAAGAAGTAATACTTCAGCAATAATTTCCAGCAAAAGGCAGGTACCATCGTCTTCTCAATTGGTTTGTAAAAAACAATCGGTTAGCAATTCGGGACATAGTAAAAAATTTTTAACTGGCGGATCGCAAGAGCAATGCGGATGAGCTGAACTCTTGATTTAGTCAAAGATCTCTTGTACATACATCATATTAGGCCCGATGCACACATCTGGTTTTTCAAGGTGCGGCGCCGCTGTCGCAACGCAAGTGCGGTCTAAGATACATTAGATCCAATGAAGCAGTGCATACATGCCTCCAGCCCCGCTGAGGCGACGCACGTCCAACTTGCGTGCAATTTATACCGCAGTTCCCTACGGTGCCGCACGGTCGCCGCACATGAGTCTCGATCCTGAAATACCTTGTTTTCATAAACAAATGGTATATAAATAATAATTAATAAATCGTTGTGTCCAGTAACGTCTATTTTGTTACATAATATACATTTTTTATACCAATTGAGCGAAATAAACACGTTCTCTTCGATAGAATATTTATCGCAAATGGCGCGAAATGAGTTCGTGCGTCATTTCACGGTTATGTGTGCATAGTTGGGCTTCGGTGCCGCAGTGGCGCCGCACGTTAAAAAACCGTATGTGTGCACCGGGCCTTATTTTCTACTATTATAAAAGGAAGTGTTTATTTGTTTGTATATGTGCACGTTCCTGAAGAATCTATGGCAATTACAATAATGGGACTTGGCACACCGGTAATCCGAATTTTTTGCAATTTTTTTTCAAAGCCTGAATTTTAAAATTTAATCTAGAACATTTTTAAAGGAATTTAATGGAATTTAATTATTATTGTTTTCTTTGGAATGGCAACACCATAAAGAGATGGCATATTCTAAATTTATTTTTTCCGTGTTTCCGTTTGAACGCTTTCAGCCGATGAACAAAACAAATAAAAAGCTTTAACTGGAGTTATGTGTTTTTTTTTTCTTCCTATCTCCTCGATCGTTAAAGATTGAGTAAAAATCTCAAGGATTTGAAATCTGAGGAAAATTTCACAACAGATCGACGCCTAAAAATATGATTTTCTTTAAATAAATAATTTTTAAATTGTAACTTTTTCATTTTTTTCCTATACGAATTTGATCTTTGTTGTCGAGAAATCAACATATTATATTTCCTGCGCTCAAACAATTCCAGCAAAGGAAAGCAAAACAAATGAAAAAAATTTTTGACTGACATTGTTTATTTATTTTTTGTAAAACCGAGATCGTTAAAGATAGATTAAAAATTTCAACGGATTTGAAATCTGCGGAAAATTTTACACCAAATATCTTATGCATTTGATTTTCTTTAAATAAATAATTTTTCAATTAAATATTTTTATTTTCGCGAGAGATTTTGACATTCGATTGTGAGATTCGACAAGAGATTGTGACGTCACGCCGATTGGATCTCTTCGCAGTTCAAATTTGGCCACATTTGATAGTGACGAAGGGCGTTTCCCGTGATGAGTGTTATCCAAGAGGCTACGAATTCCCAGTGGTCACACCTGACCCCACGAAAATAACTGATAAGGGCAACGCCGTGCTGGCCACGCAGTGGTTTGACATCTCTGGTCTCCGTTAAGACGCCCGCCGAATTATGACATATCACGGACGCTAGATAACAACCTCCGCTTTCTTAGGAAACCGTAGCTTTAGAAACGAGGCTTCCTTACCTCTGAAAAGAACCAGGCTTCCTTAGCCTTAATGAGAGTGGTCTATCCACAACCTCGTTAAGTTTGTTGTGATATATGAGAGGTTTAACAACACCTTTGAAAACAAATCAGGCCTATTTTCAACTTGATCTTAAGGTTTCATATTATCAGTTATTTCACTCAATTTACGATTGGTTGTAAAAGTAAAGAAAATGCAAAGCTTTCAACTATCACCAATTGGCATAGCATCATATTTTTTAAAAATTTACGACGGGAATTCCTTAATAAATGCTGATGGAAGAATCACTGCAATACCTCGCTGTTGGGAATCATATAAGAAATCCATTAATCCTTAAACATGTTGGTTGTAGTTCTTTTTCATGGAATTTTACATAAGCAATTCTTGAACCTTCGTCTTTAATGTAGCTTTCAACACTATATCGTCGAAATAATTTATCACACAGGAGTAAATTTAAACAGCGACATTAGAGCCGAGATGTTATATGCAAATCGGCTGAGGCTGACCAATATCACCAATTTTAATAATAATCAGTTCTTGAATAGGTCACATTTGGTAATGAGCAACTGCAAAATATTAGGTTTCAGAAATCTAAATTTTAATAATTATTGAAAATTAAAGTTCAAGGCCACACAAATTTAGATTTTCTAACACTAAAAGTGGCCTGTTTACGACCCTGTATTTCAATAAGTTTTTGACACAAATTTAAAATTTTTATGTCGTTAATTTTACAGAGGAAAATATCTCTTAGCAAACGTCTAAATTTATTAGCCGTTTTTGAGAAGCAAACCAAATGGGAATTCGTGGCCTATTGGATAACAGCCGTCACGGCGTTGCCCGTGGTGCTAGTTTGCGGCAAACAATCACCACGGGCAACGCCGTGATGGCCTCGTCATTGTCAAATGCTGCCAAATTCGAATTGCGAAGAGGTTCAATCCAATTGACGTCACGATCTCTTCCGAAAATATAAATATTTAATTGAAAAATTATTTATTAAAAAAAAAATCAAACAAAAAATGGTGTACAATTTTCCTCAGATTTCAAATCCGTTGAACTTTTTTATCTGTCTTTAACGATCTCGATGTTACAAAAAAGAACTAAACAATGCAAGTCAAAATTTTTTTTATTTGTTTTGCTTTCCTTCGCTGGAATTGTTTGAGCACGGGAAATGGAATCTGTGATGTTTCGACAGCAAAGGTCAAATTCGTATGGGAAAAATTATAAAAGTTGATGTTTAAAAATTATTTGTTTAAAGATTTAAAAAAAATCAAATTATTAGGTATCGATCTAATGTGAAATTTTCCGCAGATTTATCATCCGTGAAATTTTTAATCTATCTTTAACGATCTAGGAGATAGAAAAAGAACTACATAACTCCAGTTTAAACTTTATTCCTTTTTTTTTTGTCGGTTGAAATCGTATCCGCAAAATCAAACGGAAACGGAAAAAAAAATTTAGAATCTGTGATCTCTTTATGCTGTTGCCATTCTATAGAAAACAATAATAATTAAATTCCAATAAATTCTTTTAAAAATGTTCTAGATTGAATTTTAAAATTCGGGTTTCGCACGAAAATTGCAAAAAATTCGGACTACCTGAGTGCCAAATTTCATTACTTTAAGTACCATAGATTCGTCAGAACACTGCGCACAAAAGGACAAATACTTCCTTTTATAACAGTAGAGATTGTTGTCTACGTTAAGTAGTCTTTGAGAAAGAGATCTTCAAGAAGTGCAATCAAGAGATCTGCGATATCACGCGATTTCACAACTGCTCTTGAAAGTTGCAAGTCCTTAAAAAGCCCGAACGTTCCAAAACAAATTTCGAGATTAAATATTTTGGATATCGTTATTTATGCATAAACAACACTTGTAGCAAATTTAATAAAAATCCGTCACTCTACAGCAATTTTTTTTTTCGAATCTTTTGCTAATTTCACATGGAAATGACCCATTATCTCTCTAAACCTCTATATGAGGAATTCCATGTCTCCATCTTCACAAGGAAAAGGAAGCGGGTTACATATAGGATCACAATGAAGATTCAAGCCCGATATGCGACTTAATGCCTTTGTTGTCTTCCGTGTACACAATGAAATCAAATTTTCCTGGTCGCGATCCATCATTGGTTGGAAATACCGCTGATTTCTGCTGTGGTCGGAAAATAATATTTATAATTGTTAAAAGTGGGGTTTTTTTCCCCCCCACGTTGGCGTGGTATGGACGTTTAGAGAATGGGTTGCCAGATCATGTGCTGTTCTCGTCATCTGACCGTGGCTCAAAATCACTAGGCGTCCTGGGATTGATCCAGGTCAGTCGCCAATAGCCTGTTGGGTTACGCAATGCGACGTTAATTAACTACATAATACCTGAAAAGTTTTTAGTAGTGAATTTAAGTTTTAAATATCCTGTCAATGATTGATTGCATGTATTTCATAGAGGATTCTGATATGTGTGTGTACATAAGGATTCTGGTATTCCAATACCCCTTTTGATGTTTTATAACATTTTATCACAAATTCTATTTTTTGTAAGGCACAGGAGAACACCAATCGAACTTTAAGAAACGATTACGATTATCATGATAAAATACGACTGTTCCTATCGGTGCTTCCAAGTTACTAACCGTATATGCTTATCCATGAATTTTAAAACAGTATTGGACGGCTACCTGTTGTATTTGACACTGTAATTATGATTGAAGCAAACGCCAAAGCGTTGTAAACTTACGAATATGTAAAAGGAATTTTTTGGTACCATTCGAATAAATTTCGTACTTTATCAGAAACATATAAGATTTGCAACGTTATACCTTTCCTTCACGACAGCATATATTTAAGAATTGTCAATAACTTCAAATGGAAAGAGCTTAACATCACCGTACTGGCAGTAATGTTCATAGACCCAATATTGTAATTGTATCAATATCAACTTCATTATCCAATTGTAAACTCTACATGCATTGTATGAAACTGGCAATCTATCTTTCATGCGTGCCTTGAATTGTTCTCAATTGTGTTTTTCAAGCTATCGACGTTTAGTTCGTGTACAGTCGTTGGTTGGTTTTTGGTTTAATGGCGCTTGTGTCATATTTAGCCAAGCTGCGAAACAGGAGACAACGCTAAGTTTAATATGTCAAGAAAAGGAACAAAAGAGGTATTTATCTTCTACAGTCGGGGATGATGCGGAAGGCTGTGGTGTTAACACAAAAACGGTCTTCCTAGCTTTAGATGTTTTTCGCTTTTGATATCAAAGTCTTTATTTGAGCAGGCTTCGCTTCATTATGTTGAATACTATGGTAGAAGCGGTATTTTTTCACGTTTCCTGTGTTGCCTTCTGGGTCACCGTGACTCAGTGAGTTTACCCCGTACTCAAGCAACCAAGGAGACTGCGCAAGATCGATTACTCCCTGGGTGAATTTCTCTAAACTTTCATTGTACGTAAGTCCATTTATTTAACGTCGTTCGGCGCAGCTTGACAAACATGTCTCTTGCGCCATACCACTCAACTAACCTCTGCTTCGTTCCTGTATAAGAAGCTAATTGCTGTCTGCGTGGCTTAGTGATCAATCTGAAAAATGAGAATTTTTTAAAGCAAAAAACACAAAACTTCGAAACCTACTTCACAACTTATTACCTCGTTATATAAGTACCGCATTCCCGGCCAATGTGAGATTATCGAAATATCCAGAGCATTCTACAAAAGTTTTATGAAATTTCAAGATCATTCAAGAATATTGTAATATGCAATTTAATCTTTTGAAACTTTCGAGAACATTCAGAATTTTCTATATTCAGGAATTCGGCAGACTACTTAATTGATTGTTTTTCTGATAAATTAATAAGTAAAAAAATTCCATGCATCCTGCAAGTTTGCACCAAAAGACCTTTCAAAGTACCGCTTTTATTGTGACTTTTTTAATCGTTTCAGTGAAAACGTTTAAGGGAGACATACTGTTTGTCAACCACGAGAACTGCTTCAGATACAAAGCCTTCCTCTGTCTGTTGTTGAAACGAATCTTATTCTATTTTTCATAGGGGATGATTGAGGAAATACAATACTCTACAATAATGAACCGGACGCCAGCGGATATGTATTAAATCCGACTGCATGTCGAATTTTATGTAAACCCAGTGCTCGCACGTGACCTGTTAAGGTTAAATACGATACGCGAAGTGGTAAAGTCGTTAGTTCTGTGTGAAATTGTGACAATATGTCGAAACGAAAGCAACTTAATGACTTTGAAAGAGGTGTTGTAGTTGGTTTTTATATTAGTGGCAAGTCTATTCGCGCAATTGCGGTAGAATTATGACAGCCACGGTCAACTGTTGGTGATATCGTGAAGTGGAAGATTACGGGAGTAGGGACACGAACTGCACACGTTGGTAGTCCCCGTAAACTGACCGAACGGGATCGGCGTGTCCTGAAGCGCGAGGTTCGCAAGAACCTCACGAAACGACTTCAAATCATCAACAGTGAGAGTTTCAACAGGCAGCAGTGGTTACGGTGCTCCTCAATACTTTGCGGAAAGAACTGCACGGCCTCAATATCCACGGATGTGTTGTCGCACACAAATCAAACATCATTCCATTGGACAAAACCGGCAGACTCGCTTGGTGTTTGCAACGTCGCAACTGCACTGTGGACCACTGGAAAACTTTTATGGAGTGACAAGTCACGCTACGTTCCAGTCGGACTCGGATGGGCGTGTTTGGGTTTGGCGAATGCCAGGCGAACGTCTGTTACCCGAGTGCATCGTTCCAACTGTGGTGAGATCCACACCCTTTAAGGGTTACTGTCGAGGGAAACTCGTGGGAAAGGATTCTATTGAAGCAGGCCGCTTCTTTGTGGACCATCTCTCCGATTCTACGCTATCCACACCCGTAAGGAGTTTCTCGTGGGAAAGGTATGTGTCGGCGAGTCCGGACATTTTTTGGACTGACCGACAAACGAGCCAGTCGGTTCCTTTGATCCGTACCCTAAATAGAAGGAATTTGTCCCCAGCTGTGAAGTCAGCTATAAGTAGGGGACTGGAAGAGACTTTCTGGACTTTCTTAGTCGGACTTCTGGAGAGAGCGTACGTTGTGCCTCTTTCGTATGATCTGTGATAGATCTACGTGCATCTAAACGAGTGATGCTTTTCACTCTCCTCAGTTTTTGAAACAGCATTCCTTCATGTAAATTTGTATAAATTCTTTTATCTATCCAAGATATAATAAACTTATTTTTATTCTAAAAATATTCTATGTTTGACTGGGCATAACGTCACACAACTGTCAAGTTCGGTGGTGGTGGTGTACTTGTTTGGGGGTGTTTTTCGTGGTATGGCCTGGGACCTTTGTGTGTTGTTCCTGGTCAATTGAACGCCGACGCCTACATGAACATTTTGGATAATCAGGTTCTTCCTACGCTCTGGCAATTTCATGGAATGGACGAATATTACTTCCAGGACGACAACGCTCCATGTATCAGTATAACTTTCCTTGTGCGTATATATCAATTTACCTGACGTTGTTTCGAGCTTTTAGCAGAGATATAATTTGTCATTTGCTGTGTTTATTAATTTATAACTAATATTTTTTTAACTGTCAAAACAAAGTCAAAAAATTAATAAGGACAATTAATAAATCTTATGTTTTCAAATTCAATAATATAAAATAAAGTAATATTTACAACAATTTGACATAGGTACTACTAACTATAAGTATAATTAGATAGGTACATTACAATGATTATTGTTAGTTATTATTAATTACTTATCAACTTACGGGAGGGGGGAGCATAACAAACGTATTTTTTATTTACTGTAAATAAAAAATATATTGGGGTCTATAATTATTATATGCTCCAATATTTGTTAGTTACAGTTTGTAAAAAAAGAAATTTGTTAACTTTCTCCGCCTTAAGCCGACTTCTATTTTCACTAACTATCCCACCAGTTAGGGAAAAAACTTTCTGAATGGACAGATGTCGCCATCACTGACAAATACTTAGTTGCTCGGTTATTATTCTTAATTTTTACTATGGTGCTTTTTTCATTCCAAAAATAAAACACCGACAATGTAAAAACACCGACAACGTAAAAACATCGACAACGTTAAAACATCGATGGAAAACAAACATTGTCTCCAATAAATCTATGGTAAATACAACAATGATTTTACAGAACATCGATATTTTGAAAACATCGACATCGCATCCCTAGTTTTCAGTCTCTTCGCCCTTGGCCACTATGGTTTACAACTATGTTCAATTTACTGATTATAAAAATTATGCTACATGGTTATTTCTTACATTTTTATAGTGGTACTATTTTCATTTAAATATAAAACATCGAAAAATATAAACATCAATGTTGTAAAAACATCGGCTCCAATGCATCGAAGTTTTTTATAAAACATCGATGTTTTGAAAACACCGACATCAATGTCGCATCCCTAGACCAAACCCTTATCCCTTCAAGTGTTGTAGTTTTTTTTTACTAAGTACGATCCATATGTATTATATATATATATATATATATATATATTATATATATATATATATATATATATGGTTGTAGGAATACTATACTCTGTTTCACCTTAACTTGTCAGTATTGGGAAAGGCAGAAATGATGTTCATCCGCATGAAAAATAATTCCAACTTGATTTGGAATTTAAAATAAAGAAAATGCATATAAACGTGTAAAAATTGTCCTACAATGAAGGAGTGATTTTTGAACCTTTATAATCGGTTATTTATTTGTAAAAAGCATTTTTTTTTGACCGAAGCGAATGAATATATCCGAAACGGAATTCTAAACCGGTTTCCATGGTAACATTTCTGGCGAGCTAAATACGCTTTCCGGCCAAGTCTGCGCCATTTCGCTCTGCGTCTTTGCTAGCGTGTGTATTTACGTTCATATCTCTCTTGTGCTATTTTATTGGAGTGTGTTTGATACTCTGAACATGGCTGAAAAAGGAACGTCACCATCCAAGCTGTATACGCCATCAAAGCAAGGAAAATCAATTGGTAGTGGAGCTCGCAGGAACATATTGAATGTTTATTCTAGACTTCGAGAAGAAAACCATAGTGATTCCATTAACCAAATCGTCGGAAAGGTGTCTCAACTAACTGGTGTTTCCAAAAGAACTGTTTTTCGTTTGAAAAAAGAAAAGAAGACGACAAGTCCTTTGAGTACTCCAGGAAAAAAACGACCTTATGCCGTTGGAAAAAGAACAAGAATGATGAAATATGACAACTTTACTTTATCGTGCATCCGACGAAAAATTCATGATTGTTTTCGTCGAAATGAAATTCCTACATTGGACAAAGTTCTAAATGAAATTAACAATGATAAGGATATTTTTTCGACAAACATTAGCCGAAGTACACTGTACAGGATACTGAAAGATTTGGGATTTTCCTTTGAAAAGCGAAAAAGGCAGGCTATGCTTTTAGAAAGACACGACATAATTTTATGGCGAAGAAATTATTTACGAAAAATTAGAGAACTGAAGAATGAAAATGCTTCAATCTATTATTTAGATGAAACATGGGTGAATGAAGGACACTCACAAAGTCGAGTATGGCAAGACAAAAACATCAAAAGCACCAATGAAGCTTCCTCTTCAAGTTTGACAACAGGCTTGGCTGCACCAAAAGGAAAAGGAAGAAGACTCATCATTACCCATATCGGAAGTGATGAAGGATTTGTACCTGATGCGGCTGACATTTTTGTAGGAAAAAAATCCGGTGACTACCACGAAGAAATGGATGGTAACCATTTTGAGAAGTGGTTTGAAGATATCATGCCTAAATTGAAACGAAACAGCTTTGTAGTGATGGACAATGCCCCCTATCACTCGGTGAAGAAAGAAAAAATTCCGACGACATCTTGGAAAAAAAGTGCAATTCAAGAATGGCTATCGTTGAAAAACATTACGTGGAACCAGGACATGATCAAGATTGAACTGTTGAAAAAAGTTAGCGAAATCAAACATATGTTTGATAAATACAGAGTTGAAGAAATTGCCGAAAAATTTGGACATAAGGTTTTGAGACTTCCCCCGTATCACTGTGAGCTTAATCCCATTGAAATGATATGGAGTCAAGTAAAAGGACACGTTGCCAGGGAAAACAAGACTTTTAAACTGAACGATGTGAAGGATTTAGTCATCCAAGGGATTGAAAAGGTCTCTGTACAAAATTGGAAAAACTGCATAAACCATGTTACTGAAAAAGAGAAATACATGTGGGAAGTAGATGGACTTGTGGATGATATTTGGGAAAGTAAGAACTTGGTAATTTCTTTTAATAGTGAGTCTGATAGCGATTCGGAAATGTTAAGTGATGATGATGTGTAAATTCATGTGATGAATAAGTATATTATAATGTAAATAGATTTGTTATGATGTTTGCTATGTTTTACATATATTGATGATGTATAAATGCATGTGATGAATAAGTAAAACGTAAATATAGTTTTCTCATTGTAACTACTATTCATGAAAGAGATTGGTTTCTTCTGTACACTTTCTTGTAAACTATTTTAAATTATTCATAAAATTAATAATTTACTACTAATCAACCCGACACCGTTCCGCGAGTTTCAGAATATGTTTCACACATATAAGGTTTATTTTTTTTAACTCTAATTTTTAAAATGGTTTCATTTTTTTTATTATTGTATGTGTATTCACTATATTTGTATTTTTTATATTCTATTTATTTATTGTGAATGTATTTTATATCCTCTATGTTATATGTATTTTTATTTGTTATTTACTTTCTTTAATATCAGAATAAATTTGATTTAATTTGGAGACTATATTTTGCTGTTAAGAAAAACACATATTTTAGCAGACGACGCACTCTCCCCTACCTTGTCCAACCAAATGTAAGACCAAAGGAGTAATTAAATTGGATTAATTTCCTTTAATAAAATTATTAAAATTGAAAAAAGAAGTATTAATCAAGGTGTTTAGCTTTCAGGTAAGTAAATTCAAAAAATGAATTTTATGGTTCATCACATCTTTAAATAGACTGTTTTTTTAAACAACATTTATTGTAAAAAAATTTTAAATATATATATTTTTAAATAACTAAAAATAATACTCATTTAGAAAAATCAAAACGCATTTATATTAACATAGAGTAGCTTTTTGTTTAATTAACAAATGTAATGCAAGAGCCATTAGAAATTAAAGATCTGTGAAACGTATAGAATTTCCACGTGCATTTTATCTCTCCTTGCCAAAAAGGGCGAATTTCCTCGCTTATAGCTGACTTCTTCTGACATTGTAACCCTAGTTTCTACGACAACGGCTGTGATGCGGTCAACGTAGCCTTTACTCTACTGACAAGTTAAGGTGAAACAGAGTATAGACAACGGTAGTTGTCTACTAGTCTGGAAAGAACTCATTATAAGAGCAACGAGACTGGTAGGAGTCAATTGCATTGTAGTAGGAATGCAAGGCAAGACTGTCAGGAGCCATTCACATTCCGGTATTCAGTTACGAGAAAATTAATAGAACAGACATTTTTTCCCCTGGACGCCATTGAGAGCTGACGTATTTTTTCCGAGCAGAGACGACTGCTGCAGATAATGACGGAACTGTGTTAAAATATAACTCAACCGTACATAATAACTGTGGATATTAATTCATTAAATGTCAATGTGCTGTAAGATTCGAAGTCTTTAATATAGACCTTACCAAACAGAACAACACGAATCTTACATATATATATATATATATATATAGGTAGGTGGGTATTTTTATTTACGTCGCACTGGAGCAACACAACGGGCTGACAAATACTAAGTTGCAAGGTTAGTTTTCTTAATTTTTACTATGGTACTTTTTCATTCAAAAAAAAAACATCGACAAAGTATAACCATCGACAATGTTAAAACATCGATGTTAAACAAATATCGGCTCCAATAAATCGATGGTAAATACATCGATGTTTTTAATAAAACATCGATGTTTCGAAAACATGAAAACATCGACTTCGATGTCGCATCTAATTAATACCGTATTAAGATGAATATTGAATCGCCATGTTTAGTTTTCAGAGTTCAAATAGATGAGCATCATGCCAGACATTGCCTTCCTCGGTGCTTTAGGGAAGGATATTGTTGGTATACAGAAACAAATTATAAGAATAGCGTATCTAAAATTTCCGATCTGTTTAAAAATTTGGACGGGACCACCAGTTGATGTTTGGACCATCCTCTTTGTCCTAAGTTATATAAGACTTCTTTCCGGGGGATTTTGTCACTCAAGTTACACCATACGTGTTTTCTAACGAGAATAAACCTAAAAAACTATTTATATATTCCTCTTTTTATATCCCTCACAGAAATTAGAACCAGTTGCGTTCTCTCTCTCTAGACGAAATTCAAGATGGCGTAAGCTTATGATCTAAATTTGTATTCCTCAGCATCTCTAAGAGTGAAAAAAATTTTAATCTTGTGGATAAGAACTGGCCCAAGAAACTGAGACGTTCATCAAGCTTCGTACGTGCGGTAGTGTGATTATGTTGTCACTCAAGCGACCTTTTGAATGAGGTTGAACGACCCTACTAAATATTTTATCATTACTGGTCTTTATTTTTCGACTTTATTGTTTTAAAGGTCAAATGAACTTCAAATTTTGTCCTGTAATAAAATTAGGCACTTGATAAATTTCAGAATCCTCATTCCATTATATTATGTCAAATGTTGACTGAGGAAAGGGGTAATGTGTACTAGATAACCTCAGCGCAATTAAAAATCTCAACAAATGTTTTCAATTCATTTCCAAATGCACCTGTGTGGCAAATTTGAATATACACTACCCTACAATAATGGACCGGACAGCAAAGGGTGATGGTATAAGGGAAATAATACATGCTTTAATAGGGGGATGGTCCCCCACGTGTTGCAATTACACTAGCAACCCTTCTGGGCATACTTTCAACAATGTTTAATGTTTAATACGCAGCTATATGTATTCGTGTCCATTCCTGCTGCAAGAATGTCGCCAGCTCAGCTGTAGGTTTCGGACGTGGTTCCCTGGTCCGTAAGCGTCGCTCTAACTCGTCCCACAAATGTTCTATGGGGTTTAGGTCGGGACTCTGAGCACGCCAGGATTGACGTTTTACATCGATATCTTAAAACCACTGCTTGACAGAGGCTGCAACATGACTTACTTTAAGGAGAAATACATCCAAGGAGAAAACGAACCATTGGTCATTTGGAAAAATTTTGGTTCCCAATATCAACTTTAAAAAGTATTGTAAGACTTCAAGACTAATTGGCAAGATCACAGCAGACTCTGCGTTACCGCGGGACTACCACATAGCACCCACCGTGATCTATAAGGGGAAATGTACTGTACTGGGGGATTTAACGATGCCCGCGTTTACGTGGCGTCCTTAAGAAACCAGGAAACTTTAAATAGTCAACATGACTTTGACAAATACAATATTCGAAGAACTTTTAGTCAAGAAATCTCAATCTACCGGTTTTAACAGAGCGACATTATTAGAAATATCGCATGGTCGATGTTAATGTTTATTTGTGTTAATGTTTTTTTTTTTTTTATATTTGTCGAGGATAATGTTTTTATCTGAAAAGTCCATAATCACCAAAGAAAGAGAGAGATAGAGAGAGAGAGAGAGAGATGTCGCAGTTTTGCATTTCAATGAAAAGAAGCGTCGGAGACGTTGCGTTTCAAATGAGGTTCGCTTTAACATTTAATGCACTTGCAATGATTTTAGTTTTTAATTTATTCCAGATATTTAATGGAACTGCTGTGGCTCAATGGATTTGTCCATTAGGCGGCACAGGTTCGATTCCTCCCTGGGTGCATTTCTCTTCTGTGTCAGTATAACGTGTAAGTTTGTTCTTAACTTGACGTCGCTCAAGTGTTTGGCGTAGCTTTGCCATATAGATTTTTGCGCAATAAAGATCAATACAACCAACTAGACATCTCATACTGTGATCATGTTCTACAAGCGCTCGGATCACCTAGCCAGTGGTCCCCAACCCCCGGGCCGCGGACCGGTACCGGTCCGCGGATCAAATGGTACCGGGCCGCCCAAGGAACATTAAATTATTTCCATTTTATTTACTGTGTTGTATTTCTCTCGGGTTTGTGCGGTTGTTATCTATGAAATGTCCACTCAAATTAGGAGAGGCGGTAAATCATAACTTGAAATTTGTTCTGTTTTACTAGAGCTTCAATAGTGATTTCTGAATTCTGTATGTCTCTATTTTCCAATTTTGACAAATGTGACAGCTGTTTTCAAGTTGGCAGACAAAGTAGCGGCATTTAAAGCCAAACTGAAGTTGTGGGGACGGCGAGTGAACAGAGGCATTTTGGACATGTTTCAGACATTAGCGGGGAGTTTAGGCGTGACTGAGCCTAAACATTCATTCACCCAGTAGGTGCACGATCACCTGTCTTTGCTTTTAAAAGAGTTTGCTACTTCCAACTACTTCCCTACTACAAAAGACCCACGAACTAGTAAGGAATGGATCCGCAACCCATTTGTCAACAAATCAGGCAAATCTATTATGTCTGTGCAAGAAGATCAACTGCTGGAGATTGCAAATGAAGGCGGCCTTACGTTCGCGACGACAACTCTGCCGGTGTTCTGGATTAAAGTCATGGCGGAATACCCTGAGATAGCCACCACAGCACTTAAATCCCTATTGCCATTCTGTGTGAATCGGGGTTTTCTGCAGTGACAGCAATCGAAACAAAACAATAGAATAAACTGCACATAAGCAACGCACTTCGGGTGTCATTGTCTCCTATTACCCCCAGATGAAACCGTCTCGTTGCAATGAAACAAGCTCAGTGTTCTCATTGATTTAGCGTTCTAGTGAGTTACAATGTTAAATAACTTTATATTCATATTTTGGTGTAACTGTATTTTATTTTGAAGGCATGTTTAAATACAATGAAATTAAAATTATTAAATCAAAACAATCTAAAATATTAACAATCAACGTCTCCCCCCCATCAGCGGGCCGCGTTAAAATTATCAAACGATGATCCGGTCCGCGGCGATAAAAAGGTTGGGGAGCACTGACCTAGACCATGGGTCGGCAAACGTTTTTTGGAAAGGGCCAGATGGCAAAAATTTTTGTCTTGGCGGACCAGGTAGCAAATTTGAAGATATTAGGTGAAGACATAGGTAATTCTACTCATAGAGCAACAAAATAACAGGGTCAAACTGATTCCATCGCAAGTGGTACTGTGTTAGCGTTTTCTCAACTTTCTAGAATATATCTTTGCCTGAAGTTGTTCCATGCAGACGATTCATAGAAGCTAATTCTTCAGTCCCCTCAAACTCAGTATTGACCCCTCCAATACACAGCAGCAATTGGGCAGTATCAGTAATACCTGTCGACTCTTTAAGAGCCAACGATAAAACCTTAAGATTTTCTGCCTTGTCTTTTAATTGACTTTTGATGTGGCTCCCGATGTCGTCAACTCTCCGAACAGTTTTTCTCGCCGAAAGACTGGCAGATCGAAACAAATCCATTTTCTCTGGGCAGATTTAGGTCCGGTGCACACATCCGGTTTTTCAACGTGCGGCGCTGCTGCGGCAACGCAAGTGCGGTCTGAGATACATTAGATCCAACGGAATAGTGCACACATGCCTCCGGTGACGCTGCGGCGATGCACGTCCAACTTGCGTGTAAATTGTAACGCATTTCCCCACGGCGCCGTAGCTCTCCGCACATGCGTCTCCGGTCTGAAGTACCTTGCTTTCATAAACAAATGGAATATAAATAATAATTAATAAATCGTTGTATCCAGTAAGGTCTATTTTGTTTCAAATTATACTTTTTTTTTACACCAAGTAAGAGAAATATATACGTTTTCTTCGATAGAATATTTATCGCAAATGGTGCGAAATGAGGACGTGTCATTTCACGGTTATGTGTGCATAGTTGGGCTTCTGTGCCTCACGTTAAAAAACCGTATATGTGCACCATGCTTTATTCGACTGCCACAAGTAAATATGATTTTATCAATTCAACAATCGGTAAATGGTGTCCCTTTCATGGCTAATAACTGAAAGAACTGGCAACACTTGTTCTATAGCGACTTCAGACAATATAATGCTAATATGCGACATAAGTACCACCACGTGCGGTCATTATTCACAACTTATCAAGTCGACTATCGGTCGTGGCTTTACAACGCATAATTTGATTTATTTTAAATTTTTTATGTGAAAAAAAACAATATTAACACTTGGGCCGGATTAAAAACAGGCGGTGGACCATATTTGGCCCCCGGACCGTAGTTTGCCGACCCCTGAATTAGACCAGAGTCTCCCAAACTACAGCTTTTTGAATAGATTCTTATAGGCTATGAACATTTTCACAGTAAATAATAAATGTATGAAAAAATTATTTTCAAAGTTAAATAATGTTTTTTACACAACAGGAAACAAAATGCCTTAGAGTGACCGAGACCGAAAACAACTGCGACGCCAAACTTAAAAAACAAAGGCTACTTCAATGAGGATTTTAGTGAGGAACCAAATACAAAAAAAAAAAAAAAGATTTTCTGCTCCAGAGTTTTAAAAAATCCATTTCCTTTTTGAGAAAATTAGATTAACTACTTGACGCCAATCGGACAATTTTTTTATTTATGTGTTTCTTATAAAAAAAAATATGATATTAAATTTTTTTCTCTAAATTTTTACAAGATTTCTCTATTTGTTACTTTTATCTTTTTTAAATGAAGTTTTTTTTTTTTGCGTGGCCTCGCTGGCTCTAGTCTCTACATTAGGGTCATTCCATGTCAATTCCACAAATTAGAAGGTGGTATTTACAACATGACCGTATCCGATTTAAAAGGTGACTATTTTTTCCAAGTCGCAATAATTTTTCCTGTACTATTTTCACAAACATTTAATTCTTTCATTCAAAAAAATTGAAATTTCTGGTAATTTTTCATGATTCATGACTCAAAACGTCTTTATTGGTTTGAGTTCAATTGGTTGTTAGTATAGAAAAGTGTTTGAGGGGAAACACAGTTAAATGCTCATGATCTCAATCCAAAAGCCCGAGATTGTTGAGGATCACCGGTGTTTCTAGGAGAAGAGGTACAATTTTATTTTTTACAATCTTAAAGATGAGAAATATGAATGAATTAGACTGTACCCATTCAGCTGAATTTGAGAAACCTGTTGACTTCAATGAAAATCTTAAGATTCGGTTAGAAATGGACGTTTGAAAAATCATTCGCAAAATTTTGATGTCATGATGATGTTGAATCGACGCCGGCCATTTTTTTCGGATGAAATCACTTAATACACAAAATAATTCAGACCCCAGATTAGACAATACATCATTCATTGATTTCTGCAGGTTTATTTACATAAATGAAGGTACCAAACCAGACAGTGGAATTATAATGGTAAATTTATTCGGAAGCACAGTCGATGCAAATGAAAAATCGTTTTTGATTCTAAAACAAATGAAAATCCCAATTTATTGACAAGTTATTAGAAGTAAAGTGCAGTGACAAATCAAAAACATGAGCTATCAAAATATGAGCTATCACATTTAGGAGCTGCGCCCTGTTGTCATTCGAAAATTTTGAATGCTAATGTAAATTCCGGTAAAGTTGCTATCAGAGCATCATCGAATCAGGAATTCGTAAGACAAAAGCTCCTAGATAGGTGGTTGTTTGGTACGCTATTATCAGGGCCCAAAAGCAAGAGGGAGTACGGGAAATGTGGAAAGATGTTGAACTGTAACAGGCATAAGTCTGTTTTCTAAGTTAACAAAATTAAAAATGCGTGCTTTCTTTGTTAATAGGAAAATAACAAACTTGAAATAATGCGAAGGGAAAAAAGATAAGAAATTGCAATTAATGCTATCACATTGAGTACTTAGGAATGCATATATGTATTTAAGAACTTATCATTTAACCTAGCGTTGGGTCCAGAGCTCAGATGGAAGGGGTTGTTGTTACATGACTATCCTAATGAGACATTGTTATTCTCATTAGGATTAGTAGGTTGTTAATGGTTCTTTGTGAGTTAAATGGCTTAAGGCGTGGAAGTTTTGAAGGTTTAAGCCTTGCAAGACATCAAAACACTTTTATCAAATTAGCTTTTGGACTTCAGAAGCGGGCGTCTTTTTAGAGGACAAAAGTTGGTAACCCCACAGAGGGGAATAAGGAGTTCAGGGGTCAGGACACTTGGGGAGAACAAGGGGCCAAGTTGCCAGAAATAGAAAGGGAACAACGTCTTGCTGGGTAGTGGATGTACAGTAGGGTGGGCCGAAAAAAGGTTTTTTTTTTTTGCTATCACATTCTAACAATGCGGAAAAGTTGGCTCTTGCAGTAAAACTAATGAGTGAAAAATTTCATCCCGATTTAATGATATCTTTTGCCTCCCCAAGGAGTAGGAAAACCTACCAAAAAGATCAATATTCGGCAATTTTTTTTTGTAAAAAAATTTAAGTGATTACACACATTTACGTTCTAATAGTGTGCAAAAGTAAGCTATTACATTCAATATTGACTGTAAAAAAAATTGTTTAGTTGAGTACTTATCTTCTGCCTCCCCAACGAAGGCCAAATAGGAGAAAAAACTGAAAAAAATGACATTTTTGCAAAATACCGACTTTTGCAATTACGGTTAAAACTGGTGATCAGTTTTTTCTGCTATTCGACTCCCTTTGGGGAGATAGAAGATATGTAGTAATCTAAACAATTTTTTTTACCGTTAATATTGAATGTATTAGCTTACTTTTACGCACTATTAGAACGTAATTGTGTGTGTGTGTAAACATTTATATTTTTTATAAAAAACGCCCTAATTTTGATCTTTTTGGAGGGTTTGAACTCCTTGGAAAGGCAAAAGATATCAATAAATCGGGATAAAAATTTTACACATTAGTTTTACTGCATGAGCCAACTTTTCCGCACTATTAGAATGCGATAGCAAAATAAATAAATAAATAAATAAATATATATATATATATATATATATATATATATATATATATAATAAAAAAAAATAATAATAACATTTTTGCGGCCCACCCTAATGTACAGTGAGGGATAATTTATAAATTGTATTTTCTATTTCTAATTCATTTTATCTATTTATAGAATTCGGACTCTACATTTAAATAATAGAAATAAGGCATGGACAAAACATAAATTGTCTTGAAGTGATGTTCGATCGAAAAAAATATTCTCATGCTCGTGATTTGATTTTTTTTTATTCCATGCTGTTTTGTACAACTGTGTAAAATAAAGTTTCTCTTGTAAATTTTTTCGATCACTGAGAAATAATCTTAAAAAGCAGGCACTAAAGTTTTTGTGCTGCCATCTGTAGTACTGTATGATAACTAAAGTTACAACCCTATCTTTAGTTCTTTTTTTCAATAATATCATACACGCTGTTAAAATTTTGCTATTCTTAAAAAACGCAAGATGGAAACATAATTTTATTGCTCGTGTTAGTTAACTATGCTCTTCAATTGTAATTATAAATATTTATTTTGATCAAAATGGTTTTAAAACTTATTTTAGAACACACAATTGCATAATTTTTGTGCCTGACTGGAAAATATCTCATGATAAATGGACTGAAAATTGTGTTGCTGTACTTTCAGCAACAAATGTTGTTCAATTAAATTGAGAAACCTTCTGGAAAACATTCTTGGATTTTGCTTTTCTAAAAGTGGGAAAATTGTAAAAATCGCGTCTCCTTCAATAGAAGGCAGTGAAGGTTTTGATTTCTTTTTGTCAGCAAATTTTATCTTTGTTAATTATTTACAACTTTAGTAATGAAATTTTAAAAAGAAAACATAATTTGCTTCTTTTAATAATAGATGGCAGCACATGCTAAACGCAAATGGAATTTCATTTCCTTTTAAGTTTTTTTTACAAACAAGAAACATAAGAAAACACTCAAAACAACTGGAAGTTGTCGTGTCTTCATGAATCTTAACAAAACAATAAAAACGAGAGAAAAAAAAAAGGGTTTTCAATGTAAGTCAAAAATTTTACAGAACTAGTCTTTAGAAAACGCTTTTTCAAACGGAACAATGCAACAAATTTCTGAAATTTTCAAGGACATAAGCCAACATGAATACATAAATCAATACCTGTAAGATTAATTCAATCGTTAATAATTACTTATTAAAATAAACTCACTTATCTGTCGTAGCGTCGGTGGTATAACGGTTAGCATAGCTGCCTTCCAAGCAGTTGACCCGGGTTCGACTCCCGGCCGACGCAGAATACTTTTTTAATTCTTAATTGTCTTTAATTCTACCCATCTCAAGAGAATGAGCACATCAGATTTTTCAAATTTTTTCAGCAATTTGTGAAAAAGATATCGCATAATCCAATTTTTAAAATGAAGGATGGACATGGGGAGGTTAAATGGTTTAAAATGTTTATTATTTTCGAATTCTTGTAGAAATCACTTTATTTGACTTGTGCCTCTTGATATTTAATAAGATAGATAGAATTCTGATTTCAAGCAAAGCTGTTTTCCGAGTTAAAATTGTACAGAACAAAAATATTATTTAGTAAATTCTAAAAATATAATATTACAAGAGTTTACAAAACAAGAGAGAGGAATTTGTGTTTGTATTATAAATTATACTAAATATTAGTTTGACATTAAAAATAAAAGGAGGCGAAAGCATACAACATGAACTACAGAATGCTTTTAATGAAGCCCCAATCTCAATAATTTTAAAATTTAAATATTGATATTGCCCTATATAATTTTTTTTTTCAAGCAAGTTTTCCAACGCTTAACGGCAGTGACAAATAAATATCTACTATTATAAAAGGAAGTATTTGTTTGTCGGTTTCTTGTAGCAAAATCCTGACGATTCTATGGCACTTGCAGCAATAAGATTTGGCACACAGGTAGTCCGAATTTCTTGCAATTTTTGGGTCGCGGCGAATTTTAAAATTCAATCTAGAACATTTTAAAATGAATTTAATGAAATTTAATTATTGTTTTCTTTGGAATGGCAACCGCATAAAGATATGACAGATTTTAAATTTATTTTTCCCGTTTCCGTTTTCATTTTGCACAAAGGAATGATTTTCCAGCAGAGGATAAAAAAAAAAAAGTTTAACTTTAGTTATGTTGTTCTTTTTTCTATCTCATAGACCGTTAAAGATGGAGTAAAAATTTTAACGAATTTGAAATATGCGGAAAATTTTACAATTACCTAAAGATGTGATTTTCTTTAAATAAATAATTTTTAAATTGAATATATCTTTTATATATTTGCAAGAGATTGTGACGTCACGTGAACTTTCTCTGTCCAAAAATTAACAAAAATAGATTTCATCTTCTACCTCTCGCGTTTAGAAAAAAGAAACATATTACTTTTCCTGTTCCATTCCATTTCCCCGATGAGAGCAAGAAAAAAAAAACATTGAATGGGATTGTTATGTTTTTTTTTTCGTAAAATCGGAATCGCTAAAGATAGATTGAAAATTTCAACGGATTTGAAATCTGCGGAAAATTTTACACCAGATTAATACCTTACACCACGGACACGGGCAACGCCGGGCTAACCACGCAGTGATTAGTGTTAGATAATTTGAACACACGAAGAAACGACCTGAATTAATTCAGACCCTCAGATGTTTAAAATTGAAAAGAATTTTGGAGTTCATTCTTCCAATAAATTTATAACACTCTGCCCATTTGCCCTGGACTTACTTTCACAAAGGCCTCAAATATGCACTTTTGATGTTAACTTTTAATGTGGTTCGGTTTTTAATTACAAGTTTCTTCCTATTTAATTTCATGGGTCCCTCAGAGAAATGATGTTAAACCCATGCCTTTCTTAAAGTTGGTCTCGACCTGGGATGGTCTTTGTTGTTATTGTATGCATGTCGTGGTAAAGAGTACAAAAGGCATGGATAAGCTTAAATATATCCTTTTATTAAATAAATTAGTTTGTGGTCGTAGATCACACATTGGAGCAAGCTCCAATCCCCATTTTAAGAAGCAGCTTCTCTCTGAACTCCTCACATGACGGTGGTCACGGCAAGCAAGAGCCTATATTTATACAATATTTGCTTCACTGCAGTACCAGAGTTTTTGATGTTTCGACAATCCGATTCGTGTCTGTTTCCTTAACAATTTCGTTACTTCGTCCAACAGCTTTTTGAACTTTGTCCGCTTTACGTGCTTGAATTATTTCCACTTCCGATTGCTGCACTCGTGACAGCTTTTGACGTGTGTATTTCGAATTTGCTTAAAATTTGATCTCTGTTCTTGTTTAGGGTTCTAATTAAAGTTTTAATTACATGGTTCTAAGGGCGTTCTTCATCGACGCAGCGAGCTGAAAATAGTTGTTTTGACCTAGAAATGCCATACAGAATAAGCTTGCCAAATTTCATGAAGCCAGAACTCATCAAACGAAAAGAACAGTCAAAATATAATACCAAAGGATTTAAACTGAAAAAAGCTGTACAAATTCCGTCAAAGCCCATCTTCCCAGAGTCTTTGTTGCTTCAGACAAATAGATTTTCTGCTTTATATATTTATAAGATGCGTATGTGTATGTTATTGGGGAAAGTATTCGCGGTATAGATTTGTCATCATAGGGGCCTTATTTGACCATGACGAAGTGACAACTATTACGCCGAGACAGAGAGATTACAAATGAGAGAATTGAAACGAAATATGGGGGAGAAAAAGAAAATCCAAAGTATAATATCAAAAGGTTTAAACGAAATAACACTACAAATATAAAAATGCCAGAGATCATCTTTCGAGTTTCTGCAGCGTCAGAAAGCCTATTTTTAGCTTTATATACGATATGTATGTGGGTGTTATTGAAGGACTCAGGGAAAGTATTCTAGATGGGGATTTGATATCATCAGGGCCTATTTGGCTATGGAGAAGAGACAACTATCACTGAGCAAGTGATATTCACATAAGAGAATTGAAATGAGGTGTGAAAAGGGGGAAATGAATGGTGAACATATAATATTAAAGGATATAAACTGATTAAAATGGGAAGGGTTTTAGGCATGACATGCATTTTACCAGCAAGGATTGGATTGGATGTTTGAGTTTTATGGCACATGGACCAAAAGCAGACAAGATGTGACAAACACATTTTTGCCAGCAAGGATTGGATTGGATGCTTGAATTTTATGGCGCAAGGACCAAAAGCACACAAGCTGCGTGAAATACATTTCTGCCTGCAAGGATTGGATTGGATGTTTGAATTTTATGGCGCAAAGACCAAAAACAGACAAGCTGTGCCAAACACATTTCTGCCTGCAAGGATTGGATTGGATGCTTGAATTTTATGGCGCAAGGCCCAAAAGCAGACAAGCTGCGCCAGACACATTTTTACCTGCAAGAGAAATACTCTTGATGCCATTCAGAAACGTCTCTTTATAAAATACGCTTTACCAAACAAACTCTCATCACGTATTAAACGAGATACTGGGAATCATATTCTTGCTGCTGCTGCCTCAACAAAAGAGCCGTCTCTTCGGCTTCTGTCACGACTTCAAACACTTTCCTTTTGACTTGCAGTTGCAAGTGAGGCGGCAGTTCCTCCGTCGTGTTGTACATGCTTGAGAAGAAGTCCAGCAATGCGTTACCTGGCGATATCGTCGCACTTCTGGTCACGTCCCTGTCCTCCTTCTCGTCTTTCTGCTCATCCGCATGGACGGACGCTTTCCTCCTCTTCCGCATGAAAGAAGACCCGGAGTCTTCGTCTAGATCCGCGGCGTGTCGTTTGTCATCCGTGTAGTATTGGATCGTATCGGCGCTGTCCGTCAGCGCCGCCTTGTCAGCGTCCGTCTCGGCGTTCGTGCTGAAGTCCTGGTACTTGCTCTGCATGAATGGGATGAGGAACTCCATCTGCTGTTGGTAACGCCACATTCTTCCACCAGCCTTCGAGTCTTTATGCCGCTTCAGAGCTTCTCGGAAGTTGTCGCGCAGCTTCTTCCACTGCGTTTTGGCAGCTTTAGCTGAAATAGAAGTGAAAAAAAAATGATGCAAAAAATAAGACATTGGTATTGATATTTTTTAATTAACGTCACACTGGAGCAACACAACGGGATATTGGTGACGGTCCGGGACAAACCCCTAAGGAAAAGATCCAAGGACAACGCCACGTAATTTTGAACCACGGTCAGAAGACGTGGTCACACCTCTGACGCCGCCGTTTCGTTTCGTTTCGCTTTGTCTTCAGTGATTCTTATAACGACGTCATTCCTTGGGTTACCTATTTCCTTTCACCTTCATTCCATTGATTTCGACGTCAAGTACATATTCTACACACTATTTATTGAAGATTAAGCTTATTTACTAATGTACAGAGGAGATTTGAAGTTCTTAACAGCCACACTTATTCCAAACATCTAGATACTAGTAACATTCTCCGCCAGTCCAAGAGGGGCCGCATAGTGCTAGTGCAACCTAGCTCGGCTCTCATTGGCCGATCTACATATGAATTTTCCACAACCTGAGCAAGCATCCCACTCTTCAAACTTTCACGCCAACGTGAAGACTTTGAGGGCACGACAGAATAACGTACACCAGCCCACTTTGTACACGACGGTCTGTGGTTAGATTCGAACTCGCAATCCTCCGGTTGCTCTTCCCACTGGGATACCGCGGCCGTCTAAAATTAAGTATCAATCAAAGTATGTAGGGAGCCTTAGCGTCAATGGGGATTCCGTTAGAATCAAGTTACTGTCTGTCCCTACCGCGAGAACTGTTTCCCACATACCATGTCTAGGAACGGAACAGACGTATCAATTACGGACTAACTAACTGTTGACACTTTGCCTTATTAACAATAATTAATTATCATAATAAATGAAGTAATTTTATAAATGCAAAACAATTTATGCAAGGTGTTCGTAAACTGTTTAGAATAAAATTCAAAGGGTGATAGTACCCATCAAGACGACCAATAATTACAACGGAACCTGTAGTCGCAATTGATGACAAGATCATTAGCAAAATTGAGCAGACCTTGATGGATGAGAGTTAAATGTCATGTGCATATAAAGATGTAAGTGGGGAACATTGCTTAACTTGATACTGAATTTTGAAACGAAAAACTTGTGTAACTCGGCATAAATACAATCAGATTACTCTACACTGAAGTGTCAAAAGTAATGAGATAGCAATAAGCAGATATACAGATGGCTGTAGCATCGCGTAAGAAATGTATAATGGGCAGTGAATTGTCAACGCTTTCATTTGTAATCAAGGGATGCATGTGAAAAGTTTTCTGACGTGATTATGGCCGCACGACGGAAATTAACATAATTTGAACGCCGAATGCTAGTTGTAGCTAAATGCATGGGGCATTCTATATCGGAAATTGTTAGGGAATTCAACATTCCTCGATCCACAGTGTCAAGAGTGTGCCGAGAAAATATAATTTCAGGCATTACCTCTCACCATGGACAATGCAGTGGCCGATCGCGTCTACTTAATGACCGAGAACAACGACGTGTGCGTAGAGTAGTCAGTGTAGCAGACAAGCAACACTGCGTCAAATAATAGCAACAATCAATATGGGAAGTACGACAGATGTGTCCGTGAGGACAGTGCAGCGAAATTTGGCGTCGATAGGATATGGCAATAGAAGACTGACTCGAGTGCCCTTACTAACAATACGCCATCGGCTGCAGCGCCTCTACCAATGCCTTTTGAAGGAGGTGTTGCCTCTGCTGGGCTCGTGAACATATCGGTTGGACCCTAGATGACTAGAAAAACGAGGCCAATGACCCAAGTTGTCAAAAAGGCACTGTGCAAGCTGGTGTTGACTCAATAATGGTGTGGGCTGTTTTACATGGCATGAATAAGGATCCTTTGGTCAAACTGAACCAATCATTGACTGGAAATGGTTATGTTCAACAACTTGGAGATCATTTGCAGCCATTCATTGACTTCAAGTACCCAAACAACTATGGAATTTTCCAGGATGGCAATGCGCCAGGTCACCGGGCCAAAATCTTCTCGATTGGTTTGAGGAACATTCGTGACAATTCTCCAGCGAATGATTTGGCCACCTAGATCGCCAGACATGAATCCAATATAGAATATGTGGAACACGATCGAAAGGTTAGTTCGTGCACAAAATCATGCACCGGCAACACTTTCGCATAAATGAACGGTTGTAGAGGCAGCATGGCTGAATACTTCTTCAGGGGAATTCCGACGACTTCTTGAGTCAATGGCACGTCGAGTTGCTGGACTTTGCTGGGCAAAAAGAGGTCCCACACGATATTAGGAGGCATCCGTGCCTTTTGGCACTTCAGTGTATTACCTCGAAATTACGTCCTCCCTAACCCATAGTAGTAAAACTATTCCCTGAAAGATAATTCTTTTATTTTCCCCTTTCACATTCCATTTTTCTCCAGAGATGGGTAAATATACAAAATCCAAAAATAGTTGGATGGAAAAAGGATCATGAATAAATATTATTTGTAGAGAACAATAATAAAAAACATCTGTACTCGCATTCCACTCTTTAGACTTCCGCATAGGGTTGCCAACTTTCTATGAGACAATTTCGGGACTTTCCGCAAAACTGAAATTTTTATATCGTCATTCCAAGTACAAAAGGTCGCTTGTCCAAAAACTGCATTTTTTAGGAGAGTAAAAACAAAATTTTTTTTCTTATGATTCGATTCGATTATTATGTACTGCCATATTAAAAAAAAAAAAAAAAAAACGACTCAACCGATCGCAATTGCGCAATTTACATCGTAGAACAAAACGGATGGTAGCAATCGATAGGGATGAATGCTTTCTCCAAACATCAATATTTAAAATTTGTCTAATTGCCGTCTTCATATTAAATTGGATGCTTGCTCCGATAATTTCAGTATGAACCTCCATCTTTTATCATAAATTTGGATTCTATACACAATTTCTGGCGGATTTGATGTAAAAATAATGAAAAACTACTTAAAATTAACCGAGAAAATCCATAAAAACCATCTAGGGAGCGTTTAAGAGTTGCACTCCACAGTAGAAAGGGCGGATTCCGATCAGATAGTCCGATTCTGATCTCTTTTAACGACTGTTTGAGAAAGGTTTGTTAGAGTGTGACGCTTAGATAGTGTAGTTGTGTCCAACACAAGTGGATTGTTACAATCCTAACCAACAGTAGTAAAAGTGAGTTGTTAATTATTTTTTAGAAATATCTTAATTATGAAGTTAAATTTTGCCTTGCAAAGAGTGATAAAATACCCGGTGCAGGCGCCGTGACATGGAGGCCATTAAGCTGGCGACAAATTCAGAATTCATTCTGATTGAATCCCAGTATCTCTCGGCAGAAATATCTGTTTTCCCTTTGTAAACAATCCCCAATAGCGATAATAATCGTCGAATTTTGTAGTCTCACTGCGCTACTAATTATATACGTAATGAGCTGAAATTTGGAATTCCGATGTTTCAGTAATAGTTGAATCGCATGAAGTCAAAATTTAATCACGTTTATATTCATAATTTATATGAATATTAACTTCATAATTAATAAAAAATAGTAAAATTTAGTTTGATAGTTAAATTATTCATAGATTGTGTTTGGGTTTTTGGGTAGCAAAGGATGAAAAAACAATTTCCAAGAAAATTGATGTTTTTAGCAAATACACTCTATAATAAAAAAATCGACGCACCAAGAAGGAGTTGTCCGATGGAGACAAAAATAGGTGGATAGGAAAATTATGTACAGAATAAAAAATGATTAAAATTTCAGAACAATTGAATGATTTAATTCAGAGTTACAGTAACGAGCTCAATAAGGTGTTGACCCGCCTCTAGCCTGGATGCAAGCTGCCACACGGCGTGGCATAGACCGATAAAACTCCCGGATGGTCTCCTGCGGTATTTCTTGCCAAATTTTCTCCAATTGTCGGACTACGTCATCAACATTCCCTACCGGATGCAGTCGCCTTCCCATCATATCCCAGACATGCTCGATGGGAGAGAGATCTGGTGATCTGGCTGGCCAAGGAAGTGTTTGACAAGCTTGAAGACAGTTCATAGCAACACGTGCCGTATGTGGTCTGGCATTGTCTTGCTGAAAAATAAGCCCAGGGTACTGCGAAAGGAATGGTAGCAAAACAGGTCTCAGAATGTCGTCAACGTACCGCTGTGCAGTAAGTGTACCTCTAATGACGACCAAAAGGGTCAGGCTATCAAGGGAAATGGCACCCCAGACCATAACTCCTTGTTGAGGGCCCGTGTGGCGTGCAATAGTGAAAGCAGGATCGGCACGCTGCCCTGGGCATCTCCACACACGTCTTCGATGATCGTCAGGACACAGTTGGAAGCGGGATTCGTCGCTAAAGACTATATGTCCCCAGTCAGCATCATTCCAGCCTGATCGAGCCAAGCACCACTGTAATCTGGCTCGACAGTGTGCAGGCGTGAGTGGCAGGTGGCGTAACGGTCGGTACGAGCGTTGATTTCGCTCTCTCAGCCGTCTGTGAATGGTCATGGTGGACAATCGTGTGTGGGTCGCACGACTGATGGTTGACAGCGATGAATCAGGCGCTGTGACAGCTGATCTGACAATCACTTTGTCCTCGCGATCTGTTGCGGCCCTACGTCGATCGCTACCATCATGACGCTGAAATCTGCCATTGTCCACCCACTCTTGCCAGCATCTTCTAATCGCCGCATCGCTTCGACTCACATGACGAGCGATTCTCCGATTTGCCCAACCTGCCTCTTTCAATCCAATGATACGACCTCTTTCAAACTCTGAAAGTTGCTCGTAATGAGCTCGAATCCTGCGGCGAGGCATTTTTTCAGTCGTTGAAAGGTATCCTAAATCGCAATGTAGCAGAAATTTTTAACAACAGTTCAAGAACAACTCCTTATATACATCTGCTGGATGCGCAGTTCCGATGCGCTGGAGATCGCACTATTCATTCATTGGACACCAAATTTTAATCATTTGCATATTTGGTCAAAACATTTTTCCATACGAAATTTCAAAGCAATCGGATGATTCCTTCTTGGTGCGTCGATTTTTTTGTTATAGAGTGTATAACAAAAAACGTGAAACACAAACATTAGGAGATCCAATTTTCAAACACTTACAAATCGGTGAAAAATTAAATAAAAGTGATGAACTTTTTTTAAATTCCCGTCTGAAATTGTGTGTAGAATCCAAACTTGTGATAAAAGATGGGGGTTCGTATGAAAATCATCGGAGCAAGCACCCAGTTTAATATAAAGACGGCCCCTTAGACAATTTAAAAAGTATATATATTTGTACAATAAAAAATAATTAATCCCTATTGATCGTTACCTTTCGTTTTGTTCTGCTATGTAAATTGTACAATTGCGATCGGGTGAGTCGTTTTTTTTTTTAACGGCTATACTTTGCCACCAGGTGTAAATCACAAAATGCCACATATCTATATATATAATTCTCTTACGTGGCACGCAAAAAAGACGTTATTTGTTTTCGCGTTTTGGCAACATTGTACGATTCTTTGTTTATCTCAAAGCATCGCGCTTCAATTGAATTTATAGCGTTATAGGATGAAATTTTATTGAAAAAAAAAATGAATTTTAGTTGAGCTGTTGCAGTAAATAATAGAAATCAAAGAAAACGGAGGATCTTTTCATAGTCATTTTTTAAAAAAAGGTCCGTTTCGGGGCAAACTATTATAGTTCAACAAGACGCTTGCATTACAACTTTCGACAAGAAACTCAATGAAAAAGCGTGGATGGCTCGAGTACTGGGTAAATGTACACACAACCAACATGCTGGGTTTTCAATTTCCAAATCAACGCTCACATTTCGAGTCAAAATTTGCTCAAAGTTTCCATTTTAATTCTGATTCCAGAGGTACTGTAAATATCTTTTCTGAAAACAGCATAAAATTTAGATTTGAAAATTATTTTTTTGGAATATGATATTTTGTAAACAATTCCTTCTGCTAGGACACATGTCTTCACTGATGCGAGCGAAGCGAGCATAGGTTCGCGCAGCGAACCAATGAGGATTGCGAAGCAATCCTCTGGGGGTTGGCGAGCGTTAGCGAGCAGGGGACGGGCCCCCTAGTAGTAATAATAAAAAGGAAAAAAAATGTTTTTAACATGCAATCGTTTGCACTTTGAGTGACGATACTGGCTTGGGATAGTACGGGGAATGAACGTTCGATGGACACCAAGTCATGTGCAATAGAAAGATTATTTTGGAGTATAAGTGGTATTGGTCGATAACACACTCTCTCTGAAATTCCGGGATAGTTTGATATTCAACCGAGATTCTGGACTGCAACTTCAATCCCGAGACAATCCCAGCCAATCTGGGACGGTTGGCAATCCTACTTCCATACCATGGCAACATGAGAACATTTGAGGTTACGACAGACACCGTCCTGAGGCAGACAGGAAACACAGAAACGGCGGGGTTTCAATTAAATTGGCAAGTGTGTATTCAGTATTGTGGGCTTGTTTGATTTTTTTGCTCAAGAGTCAGGTCTGGTAATGCTCGGCCCAACAATTGGCAATTGAATAAAGTCCATCTGGAATAAATCATCAGTAAAATTTAAAAAAAAATCAATAGCAATATCATGAGAATATATTATAATAATATTATATTAATAATATAATATAATAATTATAACACATTTAATTTTCAAATTTTTTGTAAAATTATAAAAAAACCTAAATCTAATACAAATCAATCAGGTTTGCAGGCAATTATCATTCAATGAACCGAGTCAAATAGCATTAACATCAGGGCATTCACATAAAATGTGTGCGGGTTGTTAATGACACTGCTGAGAGAGGAGTAAAATTAATTAAAGACTTTAATTCCTCTTCGACGAAAGACAAAGAACGACGGCAGTTCCTTTTACAAGTTGTATCTGAATGTAGGCAAATTTATTTGGACTCTTCAAAAGCTACAATATCTAAGACATTACCGCCTTAATTTGTAATTACCACTTAATTTGTATAGTTAAATAATAATAATATAATCTATATATATAATTCTCTTACGTGGCACGCAAAAAAGACGTTATTTGTTATCGCGTTTTGGCAACATTATACGATTATTTGTTTTTCACGAAGCCTCGCGCTTGAATTGAATTTATAGCGTTATCAGTTGAAATTATATTGAAAAAAAAAAAAGAATTTTAGTTGAGCTGTTGCAGTTAATAATAGAAATCAAAGAAAGCGGAGGATCTTTTCAGGGCCATTTAAAAAACGGTCCTTTTCAGGGTTAACAATTATAGTTCAACGAGACGCTTGAACAACAACTTTCGACAGCAAACTCAATGAAAATGCGTGGGTGGCTCGAGTGCAGGGGTAAATATACACTCAAACAACATGCTGGGTATTCAATTTCCAAATCAGCCCTCACATTTCGAGTCAAAATTTTCTCAAAGTTTTCATTTGAATTCAGATTTTATCGGTACTGTATATATCTTTTCTGAAAAATAGCAAAAAAATTTAGATTTGAAAAATATTTTTTTGTGGAATATTATATTTTGTAAACAATTCCTTCTGCTAGGACACATGTCTTCATTGATGCGAGCGAAGCGAGCATACGTTCGCTTAGCGAACCAATGAGGATTGCGAAGAAATCCTCAGGGGGTTGGCGAGCGTTTGCGAGCAGGGGGCGGGCCCCCTAGTGATATATAATTCAACTATATAATTAATAAAATACATTTGAACACTATTTGTTGTCATTTTTACTCCCTGCTTCTTTTTTACCCCTAATTACTTCATTTTGAATTTGAATGTTGTTGCATTTACTTTTGAAAATACCACAAACGAAAGCTTTTTTAATGTACAAAATGAAAAATACAAAAGCAAAATCTAGAAAGCAGATGTAATTGAATATTGTAATATTTTTAGGGTTTTGCTTGAAAATTCACTTTTGACACACATTTTTTTTCACGACCTTACCTGAAAAATGCTAAATACCATTCTATCAGTTTTAGCAAAAAAAAAATGGATGAGATCAAATTTCAAGTCAATAATATGTCCTATGAAGTAAGACAAGAACCAGGTTTCTAGGACGAATGGTTTCGATTTTAAGGAGTAAAAACTACGATTTTTTGCTAAAAATCGCTGTTTTTCTTAACTTTAACCTCAATGAGGCACGGGTTAATCTTATCAGGTTGAGCTGAAACTTAGCCAATCACAGTTTCTAGCCTATTGGCAACTTTAAAAGGGGGTGCTATAGAAAATTGGGCGAAATTTTTTTTCCCCATATACTTTGTGACTACCCTATTGTATCATACTTCGGAGAACTGTTGTGGTGGGATGCATCGGCGACGGTAAAGATAAAAGAAATACACATCTTGAGCGAGCGGTTGTGTTTGGAAGGTTAGCGAAGTGAAATGAGTTAAAAGCTTAAAAGAAGTGTGAACAGATGACAGAAAGGTACAGATGACTAGCAATAAAGAAAGGACTACAAGTAAAAAGAGAAAAAAAAAAGCTATTCTGCAACGAAAGGGGGCGTGATCTGTGGTGAATATTATATTGTAGGGGGTTAATTTTAGTACCGTTTCATGCATATTTGTTTTTGACTATTTGAGCCATTGATACATGGTTTGAAAGTTTACCCATTTTTAATAATCCTATCATCGAACATTCAGCTAATACCCTCATAAATATTGTAAACAGTACCAATCCCTCCGACCACACTGTACTCCTGGCCCCAGTACCACGTTGGATGACAGTGTCCTTTTATGAAATAAAAATTATATCCCAATGATTAACTTCTCAAATCAATCGACATTTATGCGTCAGTAAAACTTTCTACCATTGTGTGTGTGTTCATTACTTGAAATTGTCTGTTTTGTGTTTGGGGCAGCATGGCAAATATATAGTCCTTTGGCCATAAAAACCCAACCTCAAATGGATCGAATTTTATTGCAGCACAAAACCGTTTAAAATCCCCTTAGACCGGCCTCAATGGGAATCCACGACACAGAATGTTTCGGTATACATTTAAAGAGGTTTGCTAGCAATATTATTTTTCAGGATACATATTATTTTCATTCTTCTTTCCAAACACATCGCTCACGATTCTTATTGAAACAAATACGATGATGGAGGAACCATCGAATGCTTATGATCAACGCATTAATTGCAAGAGAGCATTAATTGCATTAGAGGGAATCGTGTTTGGAAATGCAAAGTGTTTTTTGTCAGACTTCATTGATTTTCGAACAAGAATCGTTTGATTGGCATGCCTTTCAAGATCCAGAGAAGTACGAAGGCGGCGCGGAAAATCCGGTAGGTGTAGAAACTTGAGTGCAAGCGATTACAGATGGTGTTTTCTCAACGGATATGATGCATGTGTTACGCGGATATTGAAAAAGGTCAAACAAGGGTAAGTCTCGTTACTTGTTGGAAAATCTCACCTAAGATTATTGTTTTGGTTCATAACATAAACAATGCCACACGCATTGTTCCTTTTCAAACAACGGTATTGTGTTTCTCTACGAACTTGTTCCATATTTTCATTTCTTAGCTTAATAGTAGTAGTAGTTTCCTATTTCTCTTCTGACTTCTGCTATCGATAGTTGTCTGCTACACATGCGCCTTTTATTGTTTCCAAGCCACTACTTCAAACGTTATGTACGACGAATTATTTATTGACTTACGTCGCGTTTGTTTCGTATACAAAATAAATTATTGAAAACACTACAATTTTACATTATCTCTGGAATAAGACTACATATCTGGATATTTATGAATTCCAAAAGCTTTAAGCAACCCTCGATTTTTCAGAGGTTTAAATTAGTTCCATATAAAATATTTGAATTAATCGATTATTATTTTCACATTTTAGATGAAAACTATCTGTACGCGAAGGCAATGAAATATTTAATTTTATTTCCTTTAAAGAGATTCGGAATAATATGACATTATATAATTCACAAACCTTACTAGTTACGATTTGACAAGCCATTTAAAAATAATTATACTTTGCGGTGGCAGTCTCTAATATAACAACCGATACCTCAACCGAACTAATAAAACAATATTTTATCCGTGAATTTTATTAAAACTTTCGCCAAAAATGTAAAAACAACTGTTAGAAAAGTGGTCCCGAACCAAAGAATATGCAACTTAATATGATGTGATGAAATAGTTTTTTTTCTCTTTTAAAATCACTCGAGTCATTATTTGTATAAAAAAGACATTCATTCAACCAATTAAGAAAAAAGCAATGTCTACTAATTGTAAGTTATGTAGAATTAAAAACAAATCAAATATCAGTATAAAATCAAAGTATAGTATGAATAAGTCAAAATAATTTATAGCTTTTCTCGAAATCTACTTTTCATGTATGAATTCCCCTTAGAAATTTTTTCAGCAATTCCACCAACTTTATATACTTAGAATAGTTTTTTAAATGTTTAAAATTAAATTTCAAAACGTATTTCATACGTAAATGCATTCGACAACGTATTTTACGGCCCAGTAAAGTTTATTTTCAACAATTTAATCTAGAATGATAACGATCTTCGTACACATTGCACGGTAAAAACTAAGTTACTAAACATTCGTGGTATTGATTATGATTTTATTTATAATACCTAGAAAGACAATTGTATAAATACAAATTAAAAAAGTCTTCTAAAATTCAAAAACTTTATTATACATGTTAAAAGGAGAATGACTTTTATTATGTTTGAGGAAATATCAAAACTACTGTTGAAGGATATGTTTGGCGTCAATTAAACATCACATTTAAATTTGATTGGTATGTATTGTAGGTATTTTAATTAACGTCGTACTACAGAAACACAACGATCCGGGATTAATCCCCCAAGCATTTCAATTTGGAAATCATTCGTTAGAATTTTTATTGGTAATGGTGCTGGAATCAAATTTGAAAAAGTCTCTAATAGAGAATGAGTTAAAAGTGCTCACTTTAAACTCAGGTGTGACCTCGTCATTTGACCGTAGTTCGATATTGCGAGGTGCACGAATGTTTTCCTTCTGGTTTGATCCCGGACCGTCGTCAATAGCACATTGTGTTGCTCCAGTGCGACGTTAATAAAAATACTCACCTACCTACCCATATGTGTAATACATATCGATCGTGCTAAGTAAAAAGGAACGCAAATGCAACATTTGAGGGGACAAGGGTCTGGAACCCTTGTTGTTGGTATACTTATTTTTTGTTACAGCAGTTATGTGTGTCTCACTGAGTCTTACTACAGTACTCATACACTGATAGGACACTGGCGGGAAAAATTAAATTAAAGCCATTATTTTTAAAGCTTAAAACTTCGAAATTAAACGAAACAGACTGCGGCGAGTTGAAAAAGGGGTTATTCAGCAGTAAGCTCTGGTACACATTAAAATTTTGGAATCGTGACGTCAGGGGCTCTAACATTGAAATAGGTTTGCCTTAGCGCAGCAAATTATCCACTAGCTCAGTCTCTGTATTATGCAACTGCGGTCCAAAGTCTGCATCACTGTTCGAATTGTCAAACAGCTCACAAAGAACAGCTTCCCTTTTTTTTTAAGTTTTAAGGTTACCCGTCTAATGGTACCAAGTCAAAGGCTTTCTTAGTGCTCGTTTTTGTTTTGTTTTTTCATTTCTCGTCGGTTCGGTAACTCTGGACGTAAATTTTCATCGCTTTACCACATCCAGGTCACTTCATTAGGAAATAGGAGCTGAAAAAAACGAACTGTTTCTTAAGTTTTACACGGTCGGGAAGACTGTGTATATTTGTAATATTTATATCGTACTAGACACTGCGTTTGTAAAGCGATTGTAAAGCTGCCCTCCAGGCGATTCAAAAGGGTTACACCAAGCAAATAATCAATATTCACAGAGTCCTGGACAAACTCCATGCTATGGACAAACAATGTATTCTACAATGGATACCTGCACACGTCGGTATAGAAGAGAATGAGGCAGCCGATGTACTGGCAAAGGAAGGGAGAGACCTCAATGAAGATAAATTTCCCCTCGTCACCCTTAATGACATAAATGCAGTGGCAAAATCGAAATTCAAGCACAAGACCATCAAGTTGAAACATCAGATCTGTGAACTAACTACAAGCAGATCACTTGCCAAAACCATAGTAAGACTGAGAACTGGACACCTTAGGGGAATGAAAATTCAGCCGGATGGAACAAGAACATATCCCAGCTGTAAGAACTGTGATACAGAATTAAGTCCCGAACACGTCCTCTCTTGCCCGGCCATCTTGACGAGCATTCAACAAATTAGTGACTCTCCCTTGTAGGACCTGTACTCGGACAATTGCCTTAAAATTGCTGAGATTGTGTGGACCGTACATGGCCCTATTTGAAGCGTTCTATCCATGGACAAGTCAACAACAACAACTAGACACTGCGTGGCCAGCACGGCATTGCCCGTGACAGTTCTTTTCGTGAGGTCAGGTGTGACCACTGCTTACTGACGCTCGCCAACCCCGGTGATTGCTACGTATTCCCAGTTGGTTTGCTCCGCAAACAAACTCCACAGGCAACGCCGTGATAGCCTCGAAGTGGTTTTTTACAACAACGTAAATTAAAACACGAATCGGAAAACATTGGCATGCTTCTAAAGGCATTAGGACGAAAGACGCGTGTGATGTCATGGGTCGAAAATCGCAAAATACGCTCCTTCTTCATTCGAGGTAGCTATGCCGTCATATTCCGGAGGGATATTAGGTGAAAAAACTAACAAATTAATTAAAAAAAATGAACTAGATTAAATTTTGAAATTCCGGCTGGACACAAATATTGCAAAAACTAAAGAAGTTTGGCACACAGGTTGTCCTTATTGTAAGTGCCATAGATATGTCAGGTCACTGATTACAGAGACACAGACAGAGAAACGCTTCCTTTTATAATATTAGAGATGTGGGTTGTAATGTGGAGCAATATTACGGTCTGTTAGCGACTGTTCGGGATCAATCCCGAATGGAAAGATCCAAGGACAACGCCTTGTAATTTCGAACAACGCTCAGATGACGAGAACAACGCTTGAGCTCGACACCCCACTTTCCAAACTTCCACACCACGAAAACGTAAGGACATTTGAAGTCACGACAAATAAAGTGCAACAGCCCCCGCGTACGCGACGGTCTTTGGGTGGACCTAGTTTCGGACTCGCAACCCTCCGGTTTCCAATCCGCTGCTCTTCCAAGTGGGCTACCGCGGGCCTTTTTTATACCCCAGGAGGTTCAACCTTATAAATACGGGGTCCTAGCAGCAGGTGTGAACCTTTCACGAGAAGCGGGGGTTCTGAAGACGTTAACCCAGCCACATACAAACGAAAGTCCTTACCGTCCGAGAAATTCGTCGCGATCGCGACTTTCTTCCAGGCCTTCTCCATCATCTCGAAATCTTTGTATGCCGGATCATCCATGTCCCACAAACAGGGGAAACTTTTCACTTTCTCGATCAAGCGATCCATGCTTCAAAACGAGTCAACACACCAAATCGCAGATATGTTGCACCCTCGTTCGGGACTTCGGGTATTTTTTGGGGCTATAGAATATTACTGGGGATTGCGGCGCACGCGTCATCAAACAGATGTGCACTGGCTATCGACCGAGGCGTGCACCCAGCTCTGGGCCGCATCGCCTCGCATGCCCTGACACAGCGCCGCCTGGAGGCGACTTGCAGAAATCTAACCCGAATAGCGCTAGTCCGGAAAATGAAAATCGACCACAAAAGCGAGACGGCGTCTCCGCGTAGGAAAGCTCCGCGGGAATGTATAAATCCATCCATTTGAAACCACGCTTATGAATTTTGAAGTCGCATAAACATATTTCATATTTAGAAAGTTCTAACACTCCTGTTCTTTAACCCCTTGGATACAGACTTATTTGAAAAAAATAAAAGAAGTTAGGATTATCGTTTGCACATTAGTTACTGTTATATTTTCGTACTAGCAAAATACCCGACCTTACTCGGTTTGAATTGGTTTACTCAAGATTGAAGAGATAATCAAAATATATAATGACTTACGTTTTTTGTAGAATAAAAATTTATTTTAACACCTTTCGCCATCTTTATATTTTCTACAACTTACTTTGGACACAAATCCTACACATGCATATCCATTCATGTAATACATTTCACATACATCGCACAATTGCTGTATGACGAAGCTACAAAATGACGAAAGGTGATACTAAGGTTACTACTATAAAAGACGAATTATAGGAAGATTTGGAATTCCCTTTCTTAAGTTCTTTTCATGTGCAACTCAATTAATTAAAATTACGATTTACGGCGAGTGCTCTCCCACTCATAGTCAACAAAACAATATTTTTTTACTTGTGGCACTCTTGCCTCCGGTATGCGACATTGTAAAATTTTGCAATCTTCTCCTGTCATTACTACAACGAATTTTTTAATGTAGGAAAAAGTTATAGTTTGGATTTTTAAACATTATTATTCTTTTAATAACGACATTATTCTTCAAATAACGGCATTATTGTTTAAATAACGGCATTATTCTTTAAATAACGGCATTATTCTTTAAATAACGGCATTATTCTTTAAATAACGGCATTATTCTTTAAATAACGGCATTATTCTTTAAATAACGGCATTATTCTTTAAATAACGGCATTATTCTTTCAATAATGTCATAACTACACTTAAAATTTACTGAAAATTTATACTGACTTACCTAACATTTTTAAGTCTAATACTTTGTGGTGCTGTTGCGTGTGATGAGAAGGAAAACACATTTATTAAAATAATAAATATTTAAAACAGGAAACAGCGAAGTAAAACAAAATAAAAGATGTCGCAAAAAATTGTTCTAAAGATATTAATTTGTGATTCAATTTTATCTCTTGATCTCGCACAGTTGCCACAACTTACAACTAAAAGTGTACAAAATTTAGAATTGTGAAATTAATTCAGAGCGAAAGAACCAGAAAAAATATCACTGCTCGCGCGATCTTGTTGATTTTCGTTTCATTGAAAAATATCGTCTGTCCCAAATATTCGGAAATCGTTTTCATTGCGCAAATAATAAAAATAAAACTCGAAATAAATGAAGTATCAGAGAAAAAATTCCATAAAAAAAAAAAAAAACTTTTTGAAGAATAATTACTTTTTCAGCAGTACTGGTAAAGCAATCGAAGTAATCGTAATATTCAATAGACATTCCAATTTTTCCAAAACTACCAAATTATGGTTGATTTGAGTATACTTACTCAGGTGTTTTAGCATGAAACTCAACTAAATATAACAATAAAGAAATGTTTAATATTGCATTCACTAAAGTAATAGATAATGTATAAAATAAAATACAATGCAATCAAATATCTGGAATACAATTCATGTGATATCTACACAAACACACAAACACAAAATCGAGCATAGAACAGAAAGACGGACAGACAGACTTTCGCAACCAATGCCACTCACTAAATCAAGATAAGTACTCACTGTATGCAAATTTTCATGAAAATATCTTAAACCGCGTGGACGTGTATAGGGCACAACATACAGACAGACAGACAGACAGACAGACGGACAGACAGACAGACAGACACCAAACGAAAAAAAGGCGGATTCGGCATCAGAAGGGTCCAAAACGGATAGAAAACTTGAAATGGGTCGAAAATATTGAATGTACAAACAAACACTCCATTCTTATTTATATAGATTACCTTCTGTACACTAATTATTGTTATATATTTCGTACTATCGTTTTCACACTAGTTACTGTTATATTTTCGTATTACCTTCTGTACACTAATTATTGTTATATATTTCGTATTATCGTTTTCACACTAGTTACTGTTATATTTTCGTGTAATTTCGTTTGATAAGAATGGCAACAGTATGAGAGCGATCGCACAGCTTCTGATCTCCGCGTTCATTCCAAAAAAGAATGTCTGATAAACGCAGCCGTATAAATATTTCTATGTATGGCGTTAGATTAAATAAAGGATATTTTTGTAGAGAACGATTGAATAATTTGATTCAAGGAGAGTCTCATAACACCAATCACTCTTACCATGAACAAGAATGTACGTTTAATTTTGCCCTAGTTTGAATGACGGATTAGACTCGTCATCCGTATCTTATACAAAACAAATGCATGACGAGTATCAGTCGTCAAATGTAACCAAGAGGTTAAAAAGTAGGCCCCTGTCCCAAGGAACCAGGATCTAACAGACGGAAAGGTTAAGGCGGCTTCAGCCCTCTCAGACCTTAATAAACCCGGGAATATCCATAGAAAATAAATTTCTTACTTACTGTTTGAAACATCATGTATGAAGACGCTATTTACAGTTTCTCTTTGCTTCAATTTACAAATATTTCTCCACTTTCATCTGATTAATGCAACTGAAACCTATTTGAATCGTTTTCATCTGATTGAATTCAACAAGTGCGTTATTCGCCTAGATGAGGAAGAGACTTTGGAGCATCTGTTGTTCGACTGCACTGGAGAGAAAATTTTTAGCACTATCTTAATGGAAATTTGTGATTAATATTTTCTAAAATCTTCATTTAATGTAAATTCCTTCTCTAGTTTGTAGAAGACATTTTAGTATCGGGGTTAATACACTGGCCATTTCCATTCTCCTGTTTACATGGGTGAACTAAGTAATATAAACATTGAGAAAATACGTTACATTCTTTATTTATAAGAACTGACATTAAGCCGATTCCACACGAAGAGTTAAATGTTTGAAAATTCGGATAGTATTTGAATCAATTTTAATGTATTGTTGAGGAACGTTATTGATAAGGGACAATTAAATAATTTTCCTCGGACAAGTAAACGAAACAGTTCACATAGAGGTTATGGAATTATTTACAACTCGACACTTTAGGAGTTTTATATCGGGTTTCGCAATTCCTAAAGCCGATATTGAATACGACGACTGCCTTCGATATCGATTCTGTCTTGGTGGTAAACACTTTGTAGCTTGTTTCCTAGTAACATGAACGTTAACTGTTCGAACTTGGGTCTATGTTTTAATTATTTCAAATTAACGCCCAAATACAGAGCTACGAAACCAATGTAACCATCCCGATATTTGATCTCACGGGTATGCCCCTTCAAGAACTCTAAATTGTGTGAGACTATCGCCATCTTCACTCCCTAGTAAAACATCACGTTGGGTTGGCGTGGAAGTTTGGAGAGTGGGGTGCCAGCTCAGGTGTTGCTTCGTCATCTGACCGTGGTTCAAAATTACGAGGTGTTGTCCTCGGATCTTTCCCTTAAGGGACTGATCCCGGACCGTCGTCAATAGCCCGTTGTGTTGCTCTAGTACGACGTTAACTAAAATTACCATTACCATCAAGATTCAGTAAAATCTTTATATTTATATTTCTAGAATGTTTGAGTTACATGATTCAAGTTTAAACCTCTGAGGGTCTTATAAACAGTCCGTTCTGCAAATTAGGCCACAGTAACTCGGTTGGAAGAGTAACGAATGAGCAAGTGGAGGGTTGCGGGTTTGAATCCAACCAAAGACTGTCACGTAGAAAAGGGGCTGTTGCATGTTTGATCTGCCGAGGCCGCAGGACGTTACTAAAAAATTACCAAAATTACCCTAGTAAAACATTAAACGTTTTTTGAACTGTTTGAGTTGAGTATTTAAGCTATAGTATCTTACAATTTATATTTAAAAACAAAAACTAAATTCGTTTACTAGACCACAACTCGTATTATTAAGTTAATATAATGAATTAAAAGTATTAAAACGTCACATTCAAGAGTTCTCCGCCGACCAACCGGTATGGTGGTTAAGGTCATAGCCTCTAGATCTCAAGGTTCCTGGTTCGAATCCGGGTCAATACAGGGATTTTTGTAAGCGACGGTGTAGAGGCTGTTGGTGCATCTTAAATCTAACGTGGCCGAAAGTTGGTGCCGAAGTTTGGAGAGTTGGGTGCCAGCTCAGGTGTTGCCTCGTCAATTGACATTGGTTCAAAATCACGTGGTGTTGTACTAGGAACTTTCCCTTAGGGGATTGATCCCGAACCATCGTCAAAATCCCGATGTGTTGCTCTAGTACGACGTTAATTAAGAATTAACAATTCTCGACAGCCTTTCTTTCAAATTTCAATGCAAGGTAAGGGGGATTTTATAAGCGGTTTAATACAGAGGGAATAAAAAGAGATTGAGTGACTTCATAACTTGTGACTAGTCAATTGTGTATCAGGTTCTCGTAATATAGAAAACCCCTCTAATACACTACCCTACAATAAAGGGCCGGACGCCAGCGGATTTGCATAAAATCCGACTACTTGTTTGGGGTGTTTTTCGAGCTATGCCCTGGGACCTTTGCATGTTTTTCCTGGTAAATTGAACAGAAACATTTTGGACAATCATCCTCTTCCTACGCTCTGACGATTTTATGGAATGGACGAATGTTACTTCCAGAATGACAATGCTCCATGTCATGTTGCAGCCTCTGTCAAGCAGTGGTATCAAGATATGGATTTAAACTGTCTTCCCTAGCCCGACCTAAACTCCATAGAACATTACAGACCAGGAAACCACGTCCGAAATCTACAGCTGGGCTGGCGACATTCTTACAGCAGAAATGGACACAAATACCCATATCTGTGTATCAAAACCTTGTTGAAAGTATGCCCAGAAGGGTTGCTAGTGTAATTGCAGTACGTGGGGGACTATCCCCCTATTAAAGCATGTATTATTTCCTTTATATCATCACATCTTGCTGTCCGGTCCATTACTATAGGGTAGTGTATATGAACTATACATAATTCACATATCTGTGGGATCTCAGTTGACAGTGTAGCGTATTAGCAACCAGAAGGTTGTGAGTTCGAAACTCGAGCCAACTAAAGACCGTCGTGACGTAGGGGGTGGTGCACGTGAAATCTGTCGTGGCCTCAAATATTCTCACGTTATTGTGGGGTGGAAGTTTGGAGAGGATATTGCCAGTTCAGTTGTCGACTTCATCATCTTACAGTGATTGAAAATCAGGAGGTGTTGTTCTCGTATCTTGCCCTTCGTTAGTGATCTCAGATAGTTGCCAATAGCGCATGGTCTTGTTCCAGTGCGACGTTACGTCAACTTCCTAACTAATAAATAAAATTAAAATGCGCAACAAATCAGTTTTTTTTGTCAAAAAATGAAATGTCTTGAGCATATGAGGGATTTTTAGTGCAAAAGGGGAAAAAAGACGGAATGCAGCTATTTCTTCCGCAGTCCAAATTCACTCTAGAGATGACATAAATTAGGGCTACCTAAAAATGTAATCTATTCCCCTTTTCTCAACGTTTGGCATTTTACCTAATTGAAGTCGACCAATCATTTGTCGCTGCAATGTAATTTTCGATCGGAAGGTTTCTGGTTCGAATCCGGGTCCGGGCATGGATGTTTGTAAGCGTATGGTGTAGAGGCGGCTGGTGCACCTTAAATCTGTCGTGGCCGAAAGTCCTCACGTTGGGTTGGCGTTGAAGTTTGAAGAGTGGCGTGCCAGCTCAGGTGTTGCTTCGTCATCAGACCGTGGTTCAAAATTACGAGGTCGTGTCCTCGGATCTTTCCCTGAAGGGATTGATCCCGGACCGTCGTCAATATCCCGTTGTGTTGCTTTAGTACGACTTTAACCAAAATTACCATTACCATTACCAGCAATCTAATTTGCAACAGGTAATGGTAATGGTTATTTTAGTTAACGTCGTACTAGAGCAACACAACGGGATATTGATGACGGTCCGGGATCAGTCCCTTAGGGGAAAGATTCGAGGACAACACCTCGTAATTTTGAACCACAGTCAGATGGTAATTGGTAATATTTTTAGTTAACGTCGTACTAGAGCAACACAACGGGCTATGAGGTCAGATGACGAAGCAGATTTGCAACAGGTGGAAAAAGTTCACATAAAAATTTGTAAGCGTATATTTAATTTGTGATTAATTTTTGTATGACGAGGCAACACCTGGGCTGGCGCCCTACTCTCCAAACTTCCACATCAACCCAATGTGAGGACTTTCGGCCACGACAGATTTAAGGTGCAACAGCCTACTCTACCTGATACGCTTACAAACATCCATTCACTGAACCGGATTCATACTAGGAGCCTTCCGATGTAGAGGTCGGACCTAGTTTCGAACTCATAATCCCCCTAATCCTTACTCTTCTAACTGGGCAACATCCAGCCTCACCTGAAGTCCGGAAAACCGAGCTATGGAACATAAATTATCGCATTTCTTTCAACACTTCTTATCACTACATATTCATGTAACTCATTCAGATATTGTATGTCTAAAGGGTTTTCAGCTGGCTTAACTGAGGCGTGTTTTATTGGCACGATTTAATATGATTTAACACCTTAAGGAGAAGCAGGTAGATAAGACATTTTTATTCTTCCGCTTCGGAAGCCTTTCAATCGTTCTTCGCGTTTACGAAATTCATTATTTTACGAGAGATTTGTCGCCACGCGATTTAAGAGAAGATTTCTAATCTCTTATTTGTAGCAGATATAAATTGTTTTATAGGATAAAGGTTTATTTTTTTGCTTGTGCTTTGTACTATCCCGACATTCGTAACTTACAGGCGTAAAAGATTCTCTGATAATATCGTAAACCTTTAGTACTTTTGTGCGATTCAAAATAACAAATGTAATAAATATGAAACATTAAAATTAAAAAAAAATGACGCATGATACACCACGATTCTAAGGTTGAGATAACGATGTTGTAAAACACAGAGGTATTTTAAATTATTTTAGTTAACGTCGACTGGAGCAACACAACGGGCTATTGACGGCGGTCCGGGATCAATCCCCCAAGGGAAAGATCCAAAGACAACACCACACAATTTTGGTAAATTTTAATTAACGTCGTGCTAGAGCAACACAACAGGCTATTGACGGCAGTCCGGGATCAATCCCCTATGAGAAATATCCGAGGATAACACTACATAATTTGGAACCACGTTCTGATGACTAGGGTACACTTAAGCTGGCACACCACTCTCCAAACTTCCACACCAACCCAACATGTTGATTTTTGACCACGACAGATTTAAGGTGCACAAGCCGTGTCAATACCAAAAGTTTACAAACATCCATGCACTGACCCGGATTCGAACCAGGAACCTTCCGATCTAGAGGCTAAACCATCAGACCGGTTGGTCGGCACTGCAAAATGAAGATTGGTTATTGGTAAATTTATAATTAACGTCTTACTAGAGCAACACAACGTTCTATTGACGACTGTGCGGAGTCAATCGCCTAAAGGAAAGAACCGATGACAACACCACGTAATTTTGAAGCACTTTCAGATGAAGAGGCAACACTTGAGCTGGCGCCCCACTTTTCAAACTTTCACACCACGCCAACATGAGGACGTTCGAGGCCACTAAAGATTGAACGTGCACCGCCCCCACATACACGACGGTCTTTGCTTGACGCAGTTTCGAACTCTTATTAAACAGTCGGTTGCTAATCTGTTGATTTTCCAACTGGGCTTCCGCGGTTCGTTCCGTTCTGTTCCAAATGGAGTGCAAACCCCTCCGCACCGAGTTACTTAAAACCCACAACGGATTATCTACAAGTGGCTGGGGAAAGTCTCGAGTAGAACAATTGAGGAGAAGGGCCATAGGACATGACGCCCGAAAGTCCCCTGTCCGCGCAGCATTGGCAGACGGGGAGTGGACGTGGACGACCCAGCGGGACTGAGCATTGGCGAGTAATGTGTAAACGAGAGATACGCTTTCCCGGCTCATATAATCCATCGACCGAACTCATGAATAGAGCCGAATTTGTTTTCTTCAGTATCTCGACCTCCCAGGCATCTACTAGGCGGGCGTCCCTACGTCAGTAGCCCATCAGAACAGCAGTCCGTTCCCGCTACCTATTGATCCGGTACCGTGGGCAGTAGTAACGGTACCATCATCTCTGGTGCATTGCGGACCTCTGCCTTCTACCAGATATCCTTAATTCGTAAGCGTACAAGTATTACCTAGGGCAGCCGGGGGTGGTACCGACACCGCTAGTTACCGAGTGGCACCTATTGGAGGTTCCTGTCGCTACTTGACCGCAGAGACTACGGTTTTAGCCTGTTCCCAGTTATCCTGAGGGACGGGGGGCTATAGCTAGTCTCTATGGCCCGAACCTATAACTAGTCGTCAGATACTGTTGGATCCGAACGAATAGGCGCATTAGTTATTGCAGTTCTGCCACTGAAGATTTAAACATAGCTCCTATGTGCAAAGGAACACGATCAACACAAGTCTCAGAGAATCCGGCATTTTTGTTGGAGCAGCAGTCCGAATGGTGCGGTGGACCAGCCAATCTTTGCTCCTCGGAATCATCTGACTGGCCGGGAACACCGATTTCGCCACCGATAAAACGTGTTATCATTACTTGGTTCGGCTAGTGTACCGCCCAAGTACGTAGAGCCTTTCCCTGATCCTTTTGTCCGGCTCACGGATCTCTAAAGCCCGAAGGCAATCACCTTCCCATCATCCCATCGGACGATCAGCCAGGACTCTTAAGGTCATCACCTATCTTCCGTTCGGGTAACCCGCGTCTGCTTCTCCAACAGGCAGCCTGTACATCTTCCCACAACTTTAAGATGCATTTGCCTAAGCGGCATTTCGGTACAAGTACCACACAAAAATTACAGTTTTGCGACTTCAGCACAGACCTTTCCCTAGTCATCACAAACACCACAAAATTATACAGAAGGACAATACACAACTTCCAGCTACACTGTTGTCCTTAGTTGCTGCATGCAGTTATACAGAAAGAAAATAGATAAGAATAACAGTAAACGCCAGAAGACTTCCAGCACAAGTTATCTGCATTGCCAGAGAGAGAGAAGCCCTTAATCCTGTGGCCGAGGCGTCAACGTTTGGGTTACATGTCTGCCCAAGCGAAGGAATGCTTGGTAGCACTCAGGGTGCTTTGAGTAGTGTCCGGGATTTTTACGCAGAAAATATAACCCGTTCCAGAGATGGCCGACAAGTTTGAAGTTGAGGATGAAATGGAGAGAATCTCCAACTTCTCCACACTGACACAAATCTGATGTCTGTCGCTTGGTGCAGTGAAAGTACTCTGGGAAGCGAACGTGGCCTGTGAGCAGCTGGGATGCCAGAGTGTGATACAAGTGTCTTCTGAGATACCACGTGGAAAGGAACCGATAGGTTACCCTGCCTACCTTGTCTCTACTCCATCGCCATGTCCATCGATCCAAGAGGACCTTCAGGATTTGGTTGCTAACAGTGGAGCACGATCTCTGCACTTGTATATGCACCTCTCTACTGTCGGTGGTACTTTTTGCCGCGGTGTCAGCAGCTTCGTTACCTTGGAAACCGACATTTGCCTTAATACAATGCATTCGAATACCCTGATAGCGTGTAACCGTGGAATACACATCTTTGATCCTCTGGAAGAGTGCAGAGTGGATCGTTCAACGACGAGAGACTGTCCGAAAAGATATGGGTAATTTTGTTAGCGTTGAAGAGGGATCGGTCTCGAACCCACTCAAAAGCTTCAGCAAGTTCAGCTAAGTACACCATCGCATGATTAGCGAGGCGGTACGTGTGTTCTTCGATGATACGACCGAAGTACATAACGACGAATGCAGTTCCAAACTTTCTGTTGATCGCAGATCCATCAGTGTAAATCCCCATCTTTGCACAGCACGACAATTTGCTGTCATAATTTATCGATATGCTGTCATAGGGTATCGATATGCTGTCAGCTGGGTGAATGTCCCAACCAATCACCTTCTGCTACAGTTCTTGAGGGTGAATCCTCTCGCCACTAATCATCACCTCTTGTTTAGTTTTAGTGAGCATGAACTGGAAGTAGCGCAGACACACTATCACCATGTACATTAACCTTTATGGTGGCTCCACACCAACGGCGACAGCAACAGAGACAGGTAACATTTTGTCGCCTGTCTCTGTTGCTGCTAGAAGAGCCTTCCCACCAGCAGCGACAGCAATTTCTTTGCGCATGCGCATAACCTTCTTTTTCGAAAGCAAAACATTTTATTTCTGATTTTGCAAGATAGCTGACATATCGCGTCTCTCCTCCTTTAATAAAACTTCTTTTATTCTTGTTGGACGTGCTTAGCGGCCTTTATCTCCGGTAGAACAATTTTGGTGGAGCGATCTAATTCTAAAATGGAATGCCCAGAGTTTAAAAAAATAGTAGAAATAAAATAAAATAAGTTGTTTGGAATTAAATAAGTAGCTATGAAGTGGTAATAAAAGTTTAAAAAGTAGTATTACATCAGTAAACAGATTGCCGGTCGCGGGAGCTTGCTTGGTCACCCTCCCAAGTACTGACCGCGACCGAGGTGTCTTAGTGGAGGAGCTATCTGCATTAAATATCGTGGTTTATTTTTTTTCGAAAGTTTAGCGATATGGGTTTTAAGAGAGCTAATTTTAAGAACGTGTCTTACAGTTTCTGTTTTTCGTTGGAACCATCTTGCTTTGGAGATGGTTCGGTGTGTAGAAGTTTGAAGGATTTCAAGTGAATTTATATTTTTGTTATTAGTAGATCCCCAAATTTGGCATGCGTATGTGATTATTGGTTTGAGATAGCTTAGGTATACAAGTAGTATTTTATTTTCAATAGTCATTGGCGAATTCCGAGCAATTTGGTTGAAAAGTTAACGTTTTACGTCTCGGAATTTATGGATAACGTTTTTTGTGTTCTGATTCCATGTGAGTCTTCTGTCTATGATAATACCTAGGTATTTAGCTTCCTGAGCCCATGGAATTTCGATACTATTAATTTTTAGCTTGCTGGGTGAAAAACATCAAACGAAACCGGATTAGGCTTTATTCTGATTGGCTGTCAGCACGGCGACTGAGACAAAAGTTGAACTTCCTCCAAGACTTGAAAGCGCAGCGACAGCGACAGACACAAACTGGGAGAAACAAAATTTGTTTGTAATACGCATGCGCAAAGCAAAGAGACAGATGTTTTTGTCGCTGTCGCCGTTGGTGTGAAGCCACCATTAGACTACAGCAGTTGTATTGTGATCACGCCAAGAAACAATTTAGACAGCGGGCCAGTACATCAGTTGTACCTTAAAAATTATAAGAATCGCTCCAAAAAAGAATTTTGACTACGGCCGTTACAGCAGTTGTACCTTGAAAGTTATAAGAATCGTGCCATACAGAATCGTGCTTGTTATACATAGATTTAGTCAAAAGGTTAAGCTTCACAGAAAAGCCTCTCATATGCAACTGTATTTGCAGGAATAATGTCAATGAAAGGGCTGTATATCAAAAGCTGAATTTATCATGGCATTTAGGACTACTGTCAGATTCCCGTTTCAAATCTACTCGCTCTTTAACCATAGAATACTAACTATACGTCTCATAAACGTAGTCGGAAGTTCAAACGAGCAGTGCACCGTTTGACCTTGAAGTGAGTCCCTTCCCTCCAGCTATGTTTCATGGGACTCGACTTCTTCCGATCAGACCGTATCCAGACGTTGGTGGTTCCTTACAGTGAGCACTATACCATTTCTGTAACAAGCAGTTTTTATTTTAGTTAGTATTCTAGGGTTCAGTAACCCCTTAGCCTAATAATGAATACAATTTAACCAACAATAATTTCAGGAAGCATAACTGGTTTTAATGGCATGTACGTCTAAGAGACGTATAATTAGTAGCATGCAGTTTTTATTTTAGTTAGTATTATAGAGTTAATAAGACTATAAACAAAGAAATGGATAGTGTACAACCATCTTATGTCTTAAAAAGAAAGTTTTCTAAAATTTTGTGAAGACATTTTTGCAAAAACTTCTTTTTGTAAAATACAATTTGGCCCTCAAAAGGGGAGGAGCTCGATTCTCTGTAACCTCTACCCCTCTCTATGGATCTGCTTATAATTGTTCTTTCAAAGTCAATTCTTCAATTGTTTCCAGTATGGAGTTGCAAGCAACCTGAGAGTTATTGGAGGCATAGGTTCGATTCCTTCCTGGCTTTCTTCTCTATGTACAGCCTTCCTTACGTTTCTGTCCATTTGCTTGACGTTGTTTGGTGTAGCCTGGTCAAATATAGTCCCTGCGTCATAAAACCTTCCAAACCAACTTTTCCAGAAAATCATGGATTGTTCTCATTTTCCAAAATAAAGTTTTTTGCAATCTTACCCTGTAGCAATGATGTAATCATGTCTCACTCCATCAATAGAGGGCGGCACAGTCAACATAACGTTGACATTTGTTGACCTTTACTCATCAAGAACACTATTAGAAAGAGTTAGCTAGCGAATGTGTGTGTGTGTGAGAGAGGTCGGGTATTTCAGATATTTCTGAAAACATGTAAAGTCTATGATGTAAATAGGATGTAAAATAAAGAATTTGTAGATGTCAAGGAGTGTCCGTTACTTGCTCGCCAGCTTCAAGAAGTGATTTTCTAAAGTATAAACCCTCTAATTTTGTCCCAATAAAAAACTACGACCAAATTATGGACATTCGAGCAGTATTTAGAGGCATCTCAAGAAAAGCTTTTATTTTTTCATATTTGCTGTGGATACGAATATATTGCTTGCATTTGACCAGTCTGTTGAAATTTATTTATTCGTTCTTCATTTGTTGGATTTTCTAAATATGTGAAAATAAACTCAGCCAATTCTTGTTCAGTGCTCCTCCCCTTAAAATCTGTTCTACATGCAAAAATATGTACAGTAAAAAATTAATTTGAGTTTTATTTTGTTTCTGAACGAAATGGGCAGTGTACTCTCAATTTTGTGACTTAAAACATTTCAAATTTGGACTTTCTTTTCTGCCTAATATTTTTCTTTTGAAAGGTTGATCTGTATACGTTCCTACAAAAATTAAATTAACCCAGTTTAAGGTATTTAAAAACAATCTCCTTTTGGTGTAAAACAAAAAACACCGAAAAACATCGAAAATCTTTGATTATGAGCGAAACATAAATGATTGGTTTTGTCACTGTACGGTCGTTTTTGCTTCTCAAGGACCGAAGACACCGGGACCTAAGGTTTAGAGTTGATTCAAAACCACAAGACTGTTGCCAAGACCAAGATTCGAGCGCAGAGCCTGTTGAACAGTGTTAACTACTCGGTTACCAGCATCGATCTTCTAACGAAATAGACGAAGATTAGTTCATACTACTACCGATCGCTCGGTTTGAATATCTGTCACGTGGTTGGAGGAAAAAGCAGTAACCCTAACATAGGACATATTATTGATTATCCAGTCTGATTAAAAAAAATAATCTGCGTTTCTATAGCCAATCGGTCCAAGTCGATTCGTAATTCGTAAGCTCGGATTTACTTTTCTGAAATTTTACGACAGTGACCCCCCCCCCGCCCATTTGCTCAGTCTATTTCTTTTCAAGGTCTATAGCTGCCAGAGGCATCAATACAGACATGTTTAGTTTCCCCCATAGTTGCATTTTCTCAAAAGCATGCATGACCACTGAGGTGTGCAAATTGTTTCTTCGTTAAAGTCAGTGCCTATAATTCATTCAGTAACTGTTCAGAAAAACTAGGTGTAATTCAGTTCAATTACCTAAAAATTGAAAATTATATTAAAATTTAAATTCTAATATGTAATTTAAATAGAATTACAAAATTAAGAAAAATATTTTTTAATTATAATAGAATTTAAACAACGAATATTTTTAATTATAATAGAATTTAAATAATTAATATTATTTAAATAATGTTCATTTAAATTATTAATCGAGAATAATCGATCGAGAATTTAAATAATATTCATTATTTAAATGGGGGGGGGGGGAGAGATACGTTGATTGTTTATATTTTAGATTGTTTTTATTTAATAATTTTAATTTAATTGGATTTAAACATGCCTTCAAAATAAAATACAGTTACACCAAAAAATGAATATAATGTGATTTAACATTTTAACTCACTAAAACGCTAAATCAATAAAATAGTTTCCCAACCACAAAAAACCCTCGAAGCGCTCGGACTCTTTTAAAAGCAAAGACAAGTGATCGTGCACCAACTAGGAGAATGAATGTTTAGGCTCAGTCTCGCCTAAAATTCCCGCTAATCCCCACAACTTCAGTTTGGATTTAAATGCAGCTACTTTGTCTGCCAACTTGAAAACAGTTGTCACATTTCTCAAAATTAGAAAATAGAGACATACAGCATTCAGAAATCATAATTGAAGCTCTAGTAACAGAACAAATTTCAAGTTTTGATTTACCGCCTCCTAATTTGAGTGGACATTTCATAGATAAGAACCGCACAAACCCGAGATAAATACACCAAAGTAAATAAAATGGAAATAATTTAATATTTCTTGGACGGCCCGGTACCATTTGATCCACGGACCGGTACCGGTCCGCGGCCCAGGGGTTGGGAACCACTGCTTTCGCATTGGCATTTTACAAAACATTTGACCTTACTAAATAGCTAGACGTAATATCATGAAACATAACATTTCCACACACACATAGGAAATTCTTTTTCACAAATGAATTCAAAATTCGATTTTAGGACTGCTCTTTGAATGCATGTTCAAAAGATAATTTTAAATAACGGATTGTATCTCAATAATATTGAAAGTACTAAACTCTAAAATATTGCCCTCTCGGGATTGAGTTTGAGTTTGCTCCAGGACCGTCGCCAATAGCCCATTGAGTTGCTCTCGGTGCGACGTTAATTAAAATACCTAACCTACCCGGTTTTGAGACATTGCTGAATTGATTGCACTCGAAGCTTATACACGTTTCAATTGATAAATTTTTTCTTTTACAAATTATTAATTAAAAGTATTAATAATTCAGAAAAATTGCATTGAAAATAAAAAAGCATAATTTTTTTGTTTGAGTTTTTTAAAATTTAATTTAGCATAGTAATTAGTTTGATCAACGGATTATTTGGGTAGGTATGTGTTTTAATTAACTCCAAACTGGAGCAACACAACGCAAATCATTTGGAAAGCATAAGGGAAAGATTGAAGCACACACATTTAACATTTATGGGCTTTGAATTTTCACCACTCGTAACTCATCACCGATTTGACAAAAATAAATGTTTTTTATATGAATTCTGAGAGTAGAGGATCAGCAACCGGAAGGGTTCAATTTCGAATCGAACCGAAGACAGTCGTGTACAAAGAGGTGGCTCGTACACGTTAAATCTGTCGTAGCCTGAAATATCCTCTCGTTGACGTGGCGTGAAAGTTTGGAGAGTGGGGTTTCCTCGTCAATCAAGAGAGTTTCTCAAAAATACATACCCAATTAAACGAATTTTTATGCTTTTAATGACTCATCTTTCACGTTCACCTTTGAAATTTGATGTCACAATGTAATAATTTTCGTCTACGGTCCTGTTCTAAGCAAAGTGTACTGCGATATAGTAGTATTGTATGATAGTATTATTTATTATACCTTTCTAGTTTAAGCAAGGATCAGAACTGGGCTCCAAATGGTCATTACTGTTTGTACAGCTGACAGCCATTATTGTGTTTCGAAAGTCATATATCATTCTTGATGAGAAAGATGTAGGGAAAGAAACTGTTATGTCCACATTTGTGTGTTTGCACATATGTCTATTCGAAGTACTCTAATAGAAATTTTAAAATTTTGTTTGCACATATGTCTATTCGAAGTACTTCAATAGAAATTTTAAAACTTTTTTGTAAATGTCTGTCTCTAATATTTTTCGCAATATCCTCATTTTTCAAGTAACCCCCCAAAACTTTTAGCTAGTGTAAGAAGTAGGGGTGTTTACAGTTATAACTGCTCAAAATACATGAAGGAAAACAGGACTTTAACCTAAGTATTTATTTGAAAAGTTATTTACACGAATTACATGTACAAAACAAAGAAAACAAGAAGAATATTTACAGAGAGAGATTTACACAAATTAACTTCGGACATAGCACATGCTACTCAGTTGGCAGTACATCGCAGACTAACTAATTTGAATGCTTTCCTCTAGGGGCGCTTCAGGGAACGAGAGGGGGAAAGCTTCACTGTCCGTTACACTAGACTAAAGGTGACCAACCTTTTACATACCATGAGTCAATTTTTTTCACATGCGAGTTCAGATGCGCCATACAACTCAAGCTTTTCTATTTTACTTTTACTTTTTTGAAAAAAGTATGTTTATCGACATAATTAATATTATTATATGATTTAACTATATTCTATGTAAAACAATGTCTATATTACAGATAATTCTACAAATTTGAATCAGTCATTCGCTACCTCATTTTCCTTTGAATAAATTCCATGGATGATAATGCTTGTTCACATCTGTATGTCGTTACAAAACGACATATATAACTTTTCAACTTATATAACTTTTTTATATAACTTTTCAACTTATATAACTTTTTTGTGTAACTTTTCAAAAGAATATGTAGGTGCAAGTATGCAATGCGCAACTTGTAATCATCCAGAGCGCCTAGTTTGGCGCATGCGCCACAGGTTGGCCACCCCTGCACTAGACAATTTCCTTTCGGTAAGTGTCGATAACTATCCAAAACGTGATTAATAGGATTTTCACCTGTAGGTTTATTTCCACTAGCAAAACATCAACTATATTCCCGTAGTGTTCATAAAAGCATGAGCTCATAAAAGAAAAATGATATCCTCACTATAAAAATGATATCTCCTATGTAAATGAAGCGGTGTCAATTGAAGGTACATCAATAAACCGAATGCGTCGATTCGTGACTTATTATGATCAATACAGATAATAACCACACAAAAATAATTCATTTAATCTTATCCAAGCTCGAACACGTGTTACTCAAACCATTCGTTAAAAAATTATGATTCAATTTTTATCTACTCTTTTTGCTTCTATGGTTTCATTATTTCTTTTCAGTGTTCCTTTATGGATGTTCATTCCATGGAAATTGGTTATTGTGGTGGAAAATGCTCAACTTTCTCAAATTCGAATGAAGACACACTTGTTACAAGTGTGATAGATTCTTCTACTACCATCCCAAAAAAAGGTTTGATCCTCTTTCAATTGAACACGAAAAACTAATAGTCAACTTCCAACTGCCTGCAGTTATAGATTACAGTCGGATGCACGCAGAAAATAAATTTCTAGGATAATCCAAGGAAAATATTAATCAGACTGCATAACCCACTGCTATCTTGTATTCAGGTTTAAATTGTATATGTTCTAAGATACTAAAAAATGCCTCATGATGATGATGTCGTGTCTATGGATTGCCAAAAAAGTCTCAAATATTGTCAAAGGTCCGAAGGACCGCAGCTGCCAGCTTCGGTGCCTCAGAACTGTAGAGGGTCTCCCACAGCAGATCTCTATCTGGTAACAAGCCGAATTTCAAGATCTCTGCAGTAATTTTTAGACATTCAAAGATGTGTTTTGGTGTGAGTTGGATCTCTGGGCAGTTCTTGCAGTAAGGGTAGGTCCTTGTCCCGTCAGGAAGTATTTTCATTCCCTTATAATGATCCGCTCTTAGTCGAGCAAGTCTGGTCGTTATGTGTCTAGGGAAGTCATTATCGCTATCACAAAAAATTGCACAGTCCATAGAAAGAGGGGTGCCATTGCCTCAGAGAGGTTGGACTTCTGCCTGTTGGTCCGCTGGAGGTATTTTATTTCCCTTCTACCACCCATTGGAGAACCAATGGAGGCATCCCCTAACCGCCACCTGGGGCCGCGCCCTCTAGGGGTTACTAAAAAAATACCTAAAACTTGTTTTTCATTCAAATGTTAAATTACAATCACTTGTTTCTATTTCTTTACTAATGTATACACTACCCTACAATAATGGACCGGACGCCAGCCGATTTACATAAAATCTGACCAATCGTTTAAGGGTGTTTTTTTTTGTATGATCTTTGACCTTTCCATGTTGTTCCTGGTCAATTGAACGCCGATGCCTACATGAACATTTTGGACAGTCATGTTCATCCTACGCTCTGGAAATTTTATGGAAAGGACGAATGTTACTTCCAGGACAACAACGCTCCATGTCATGTTGCAGCCTCTGTCAAGCAGTGGTATCAAGATATGGATGTAAAACGTCTTCCCTGGCCTGCTCAGAGTCCAGACCTAAACCCCATAGAACATTTGTGAGACGCGTTAGAATGACGCTTACGGATCAGGGAACCGTGTCCGAAATCTACAGCTGAGCTGGCGACATTCTTGCAGCAGGAATGGACACAAATACCCATAGCTGTGTATCAATACCTTGTTGAAAGTATGCCCAGAAGGGTTGATAGTGTAATTGCAGCACGTGATACCATCTCTCTATTAAAGAATGTATTATTTCCCTTATACCATCACATCTTGCCGCCCGTTCCATTAATGTAGTGTAGTGTATTATTAAGAAATTCCAATTGCTTTTTTTAATGCGGGTTTATTTGATTACTGCTAAATGAATACAGCTTTCCGACAAGAAAATATGCTCACTGAGCTAGCATCTATCAAGATGTAGGGGGCGCAGATAATGTTTATAGGGTGAAAGTTAAGTCGGTACCTGCTGTATGTGTGATTATATATATAGTCCCATCACACATTAAAATACCCACACCTTATGCTTAGTTTCAACTATCTCGCAAAACCATTCACGCATTTTCCATGTTCTTATATAAGGAAAATTAAATTTCAATAATTTTTGTTATAAAAAGCAGAACTAAAAACTGCTGCTTGCTAGTCATTTATATATATTGGGGGGGGGGGATCGGGTGTTATAATTCTTAATTTATATTATTTTGGATGGAGGGTAGTTCAAATTTAGAACTAAAATCTTAAGCTGCGAAAAAAAATTGAGAATTTTGTGAAAAAATATTTTAGCTATGAAGTATTTGATCTTAAGCTGTGAATGAGTATACATTTTAGGAAAATAAAAAATGGGCATTTTACAAAAAATCTGAAATTTACCTCCTACACCAGCAAGGAAAAATAAAAATTTGTCAGCATTTCAGTTCCTTATAAAGAAAATATATTTGTTTTGATGTACCCTTGAAATATAAAATACTTCACCGAGAGTTGTCAGTTGAGGTCACTGGTCCGAATGGCATGAATCCTTTGTGAATTAGAATCTACACACAATGGTTTCTCCTGTAAAACTCGAGCGTGTTTATACACTGACCTTGTTTTACCAAACGTTCGTTAGTGGAGATTAAATTTAGTAATGAATAAATCATGGGATAGTTCTTCTTTAAAGACTTGATCTTTGGCGGTGTTATATATTTCGAAAAGCTATTGATAAAACTGATGCGTTGTCACTGTTCTTTATCTAATTCCGATAGGAAGGCTTCTTTTTCCCTCCTGGTTTAGAGTAAATCGTGTTGATATACATTGCAGTTGTTAATCTTGACGTACAATTGAATTTATCTACCTTTATCTGCAAACGTAGGCTTTCGGTTTGATTCTAGTTCTCCATTACATAACATGGAACCTTGAAGTAGAAACGTATGTTGGGGAAATATTTGTCGAAGGACAGTTTTTTTTATTTAATCAGTGCTTATTAACTTGTCTTGTGTGAACACACGCTAGATTAAGTGAGTGTTGAACACTTGAATTTTGCTCCGAATAGTTGTAAATGTGGTAGATAAGTAGATAGTTGGATCAACGCGCATTGGAGTAACGCAACGGTCTATTGACTACAATCAGAAATCAATCCTGAAGGGTCAATCCCGAGATCAATCCTGAAAGATCCGAGGACAACACCCCCGGGTAGTTTTGAACCACGGTCAAACGACTAGGTCAACACCTAAACTGGCACCTCATTCTACAAACTCCCACACCGCGCCAACGAGGATAAAAAGATGGAAAATAATATTTAATCTTAAAATTTAAAGGTTTACTTTCTAACATGTTTAAATTACGTATTAAGAATGTTTGACATTTTTATCTTGAGAGAGGATTACATGGAAAGATATATTTACGTCTGTTTTTCTTTCCTAATGTGCACAGCCGACCAACCAGTATGGTGGTTAAGGTGTTAGCCTCTAGATAGGAAGGTCCCAGGTTCGAATCCGGGTCATGGTATGGATGTTTGTAAGCGCATGGTGTAGAGGCGGTTGGTGAGCTTTAAATCTGTCGTGACCAAATGTCCTCACGTTGGGTTGGTGTGGAAGTTTGGAGAGTGAGGTGCCAGCTCAGGTGTTGCTTCGTCATCTGACCTTGGTTCAAAATTACGATGTGATGTCCTCGGATCTTTCTTTAGGGGATTGATCCCGGGCCGTCTTCAATAGACCGTTGTGATGCTCTAGAGTACGACGTTAATTAAAATTTACCATTACCTAATGTTTTATAAATTTGTAGTCATTACTTCCAGAGCCGACCAACCGGTATAGTGGTTAAGGTGTTAGCCTCTAGATCGGAAGGTTCCTGGTTCGAATCCGGGTGCGGGCATGGATGTTTGTAAACGTATGGTGTAGAGGCGGCTGGTGCACCTTAAATCTGTCGTGGCCGAAAGTCCTCACGTTGGGTTGGCGTGGAAGTTTGGAGAGTGGGGTGCCAGCTCAGGTGTTGCTTCGTCATCTGACCGTGGTTCAAAATTACGAGGTGTTGTCCTCGGATCTTTCCCTTAAGGGACTGATTCCGGACCGTCGTCAATAGCCCGTTGTGTTGCTCTAGTACGACGTTAACTAAAAATTACCATTACCATTACTTCCAGATGGCATCTGTTAGCGCATGCAAGTGCTCCATGAATTTAATTTTTACTACACGCGCGCAACATCTACTAGCGTATAATTGTAAACGTGATAAATTAATATTACATTTAAAAGTAATTAGTAATTTTTAATAAGCGTCGTACTAGAGTAACACAACGGGCTATTGACGACGGTCCGGGATCATTCCCCAAAGGAAAAGATCAAAGGACAGCACCACGTAATTTTGAACCATGGTCAGATGACGAAGCAACACCTGAGCTGGCACCCTACTCTCCAAACTTCCACACCAACCCAACGTGAGGATTTTCGGCCTCGGCAGATTTAAGGTGCACCAGCCGCCTCTACGTCATACGTTTACCAACATTCATGCACTGACCCGGATTCGAACTTGGAAACGTCCGATCTAGAGTCTAATATCTTACCACCAGACCGGTTGGTCGGCTATATTTATTAAGGCACACACAAACAAATATTAGTGAATGTATTCTTAACTATGCAACGCCAGTTGTAACCATGGAATAAAATGTGACAAATTAATTTTGAATTTGAAAGAATTACAGAGGAATGTAAAAGGTTTCTCGTTCTTTTCATCGTCCTCAGTTAATTAATACATTTCGAAAATTGTCGAACAAGTATTCGTCTCCATGTGTGCAACCGAAAACTTAATACATAATTGTTTAGTGCAATCTTACTGATACTCTGATCTCTCGAAAAGTGACTTCTTCCTCTCCAGATAAATGAAATACCGTCTCGGGACCAGGTAATACTGACATTAAATGATGGTAGCGGGAGAATTCCGTATCCCTACAGCATTATTACACTTTTTATACATGCCAAGAAAAAGTTATAAAATTGAAATGTTCCCCAGGTGGGTGCACTCTTAAAAAGGTTTCCTTTCCCGATCTTTTATCCAGCCTTTGTTTACAATTAAAAAAGACTCGTTGGCATTTTTTCGTTTTCTTGTACCGTTCATAACTGAAGAAAAACTATTAATATTTCGAACAAAAATGGGTAGATGGTGACGCTTATTATGGGGGACTGATAGGTAAATTGTTTCAGATTCAATATTTTCAATTTTGTTTCTAGATGTTGTTACATATTAATACTGCAGTTTCCCTTTTAAATGTGACGTCCTTGACTTTTATGCTTGTTTTTCTCAAAAAATATGGATAGAATGGTATAGTTCTTCAAATTTTACAATTAATGATAAATTAATCTGTGCAGAGTTAGTGGGGTATTTACTGGACATCCCGCATAAGAAACTAAGAAACTATCTTTGGTGTTTGGTGCCACCATAAAACTACAAACCAACCAACCTTAATGGTTGGCTGGTTTTAAGTTTTATGGCCATATTTGACCAAGTTGCGACGAACACAAGCCTGGTAATGTCTAGTAATTGGGAAAAGAAAGGATAAATATAAATAAGAACGGCCTCTTTATTAAGACATAGGCTGAGGCTGTTCGCACATTTTTTAGACGATTTTGGTTATCGGTAATAAAAAATCGTTTGCTGCAAAAGAAATAATTGCAGTAGTACTATGTTTTTAAAAGTCAAAATTATCGTCTGCGGCTTGAGAGGTTTGTTTTTACTCAAAATGGAGTTTTTAACGAAGCAGTGGTTCGAAGGCTATATTTATGCTCTTTCCGAAGAGAAATATTCATATTCCGATATCCAAAAACGATGTGAGAGTCATGGTTTTGTGATATCTAAAGCGTTGATAGGTAATAACGTCAACAAGAAAGGGAAAAAACGTCAAATTGGAGCCTCAAGTGGGACAAAAATTCTAAACAAGTATCCAAGGAAGAAACAGACATCTTCGACTATTGCAAAGGTACGTTGTTTAATGTTAAAAGAAAATCCCCCTAGTCAAAGGACAGTTGCAAAATCATTAAAATGCTCGATGTTCACTGTAAACAAAATGATAAATTGTTGATTTCAATCTTAAGAAAGCGAAAAAACGCAATGTGCATCGTCTTTCTCCAAAGCATATCGCTGAACGCAGGACACGCTGCTGAATTCTATATGCAAAACACTTATCCAAAGAAAAATGGAAAAGAATTGTCCCAATAGATGAATCATGGGTGTATTTAAATGATTGAAGCAAAAAAAGATCCATTTATTATCATAAAAGGGGAGAAAAAAATTTAAGTGCATGGTTCACAGAATCAAAGGAAAGTTTTCCCAAGGGATTCATGATTGTTGCTGGTTTTTCATATAGTGGCAAGTTAAAAATAAAGAGAGTGGAAAAAAATGTCAAGATTAACTCCAAATACTATCAAGAACATATTTTAGCGCCAATTTTTCTGAATGAAATACCATCGCTTTACCCACAGTGTCATCAATCTGTGGAACTCCATCAAGACAAAGCTAGCAGTCACACATCAAAATCCGCTGTAAATTTCCTAAAAGAAATGGAACAAAAAACCGGTATCAAGGCCATACCCTTCACTGATATCCCTACTAAATCTCCCGATGACCGACCCCGACCTATGAATTTTTGTGCTTTCGGACTTTTAAAATCTGCATTATCCAAACGTCGTCCCACAACCCTTACAGGACTCTGGAAAGCTGTTCAGGAGGAATGGGATAGAATACCTCTTCTGACACTTCAAAAGGCATTATTATCCTGGAAATTACGGTGTCGAAAGATAGTTCAGAATAAGGGCTATCAAATAGAACATTTAAAACACAAGAATTTTATGTAATTTAGTTTTGTGAATACAATATACGTTGTCTAAAAAATTTGTGAACAGCCTCTGTAATTACTTGTGATCAGAAGCAAAACTATTTATATACTTTTAGAATATATAATGCAAAGCTTAAATAACCAGTACAATCATTCGTTGTGTTCTTATCCTTTGGGGATTGATCCCGGGTCGCCGTCAATACCCGTTATTCCCCTTAAGGGAAAGATTCGAGGACAACACCTCGTAATTTTGAACCACGGTCAGATGACGAAGCAACACCTGAGCTGGCACCCCACTCTCCAAACGTCCACGCCAACCCAACGTAAGGACAGCATTTTATTTAGATAATTTAAAAAGAAAAATTAAGTCCATCATTTTGTTGCCTCTGTCCAACAGCAAATAATGTGAAAAAAATTTACCCGCGGGATAAGCATCAAGTAAAAAAGATTTATTTATTTTGTAATCAATTTTCCAGACATGGAAAGTGACTTTTAGAGAACTTGCCGACTCATGAGGAGGCCGAAAGAATCTCGAGTACGCGATGTGCCTGAGAGAGAATTTGAAGTGCTCCACTGACTTATATATACTAATATTTGTTATTCCACCTCTTTGCTTCTGTTCAAAGTTCAAGGTAAACTTACAATACCTCGACCACTTACTTAGAAAGTTTCCTTATCGTTCAATGAGACGACTTGAAACTGTATTTTCTTAAAATTTGATATATAATCCCACTTGTGTTCTGGTGTTTTGACTTTCCGTTTATTTTACTATCTTAAATTTATCGTGCTCTTATTCATATGAACGTTTCAAACCTTCGGCCGTGATTATATTTCTGCTCCAAACCAGTTCGGTCTGATCACCAGATTTTAGTTGCGTCAGAATCCATGGTCAGAATAGGATTGAAGGCGCCGAAACTAGTTTTGGAAAGAATCGGAAGCTTTTTCACGAAGTTTGTTTTGTAATGCAAGGAAGTGATTTGTGTTGTTCTCCCTCCTCTACCACGACGTAATCGCATCGACAGGTACTAATAGCTACAAAAGCAAGCTTCACGGCTCGCTGAACTTGATAATAACAAAACTGCATTGGCTACTTGATTTGGAACGGAGGATACCAATCGCATTCTTGTGGAGAAAGTGGAACGATTTCCAGCTGTGTTGAAAAAGTTTGTAAGTAGAACTCAAGAAAACATTTCACAGAAGAGAGATAAGATAGCTTTTGTAAAATTTTAACGGATTTTTATTTCGTCCAACACGTGAGAAGTTTGAATGTCGACTTGGTTTCATTAATTGAGTGTGCTGAATTTACCAATCAGTGCGATGATCATTGGTTTCCGTTCGGAGTATTACTCTCATGTGGTTTCATTTTCGTGTGTATAAACTTGGAGGTATACGGAAAGAATTTGGGAAGCATAAAATAGAGGTAAGTCATTTTTTTTATCTATTTTGTAACCACATCAATGTTTTGTTAGTTCGAATACTAAAAAAGTTTTCAGTGTTTTAAAATTTGATAGAATAATTGCAAAAAGCATACATTCAAATCTTAAAAATGAAAATGTTGTATACCGTATCACACAAAAAATTTATTATTTACGATATTTTCCTTTCCGCATATACTTTCACAATATTCTATAAAATACACATAAGTTGATTGAGCGTTACTGCTGGCATTTTACTGGAAACATGTTTTTTTCAAACTAGTACTAATTAAATACTGTTGAGGTTTAATCATTTGCGAGTGTTATGAATAAGAAACCCTCATAAGTATCCACTATTCAGTTACTTTCTCTTATATGGTTGTGATGTTCTAATTTATTTAAATTATTGTATTATTGTATTACAGTGGTTAAAATACATACAAAAAAGTTTGGGTTTGATCTAGACTTATGAACCTGATTGTATTGAACTTTAAACAATTACAATATCTTACGTGAGAATATAGTAAAAGAATGAAGATTAAAAATATACTTGCAATTTAATTCAATAATTTCTAATTACTTATTCAAACGTTTCGTTTCTGTTGGTTTGTCGCTCAACTGTCTTTTTGTTCAGAACTAATAAGACCGGAACTACTTAGATTGCTCCAAACCACACTACGAACATCCATGTCAAAACCAAGATTCGGACCCAGAGCCTGTTGCATCCAGGGCCAGAGTGCAAAACACTCGTAGATGGATAAAGATGGGTGGGTTATTTTTTTGCGTAGTTAACTTTCCACAAAATTTATGTTCTTGTGGTGTGTAAACGTTTTGTTTGCTTCACTGAAAGTCTGTCTATTAAGTATTTGAAATGTCGTTTTGATTAAGCACAGTATGCTGATTCGATTATGTCCAGTTAAAAAAGATACGAGGGGATTTGGAATGAAGTTTTCGTTGGAGTGGATGAGAAAGTAGAGAAGTCTCTTGCAATGTATTTTGAACTCATCATTTAGAGTAGCATGTACCGGAGGTGAACAGTTTTTTTACTCCGACAAATTCGATTTAGTTTTTATAAGAGTATTTTATAAAGACAGAGTAAAACTCTTGAAATTTGTACTATGATCAATGATATCAAAATCAAAGTGGTTTACATGTCGATTAACTATAATTATAAAAATGCTTCTTGATTTCGTAATGAAAAAGCACGAGTTAATTATAAAATGAACACGCCACTTCAAACAGAAAGCGAAATATTTTCTAATTTTGAAAGACAAAACGCCACAGTAGTCAAAAATAATAGGCAGTAAAAATGAGAACCTCAGGGAATTGGAAATGTTGATTTTATGGTGCAGCCTCTCGGCTATAAATGAAACGGATTAGACTCGCTCGGGCGACGTATATACTGAAGGAACAGGAGATTATTTCTCTTAAGCGGACGAAAAGTTAGGAAAGTATATGCTAAATCCACTTGGAAAAGTAAGCAGTTGGGAAAAAGCAGAAATATATCCATCTTCGACAGACTTAGTGAACACGAAGGAATAAGGTAAAACCATAAAGTATTTCTTAACTTTTATTTTCAAAGGTGGATTGTCTCTCTTCGGTCATTTTTTAGATACACGAATAGACTAAGATTGATAGTTGAATTAACGTCGTAGTAGCCAACACAAAGGGCTATTGGCGTCAGTTCGGAATTGATTCTGAAGGGGAAAATCAGAGGACAGCACATCGGGGTTTTGATGACGAGGTCCGAACCTGAGCTGTCAGCCCAGTTGTAACGTGCAACTGGTTGGATCGAGTACCGAACTCGTAACCTCTGGTTGCAAAGGCGGGGGAAAAGATAGTGTTGCACAAGAGAAAATGTGCTTCCGAATACATTTGACTTAAGCCTCAAGTCCCCCCCCCATCCAATTAGTCCTCTAAAATGAGACACCAATATCCATAGATGCCCTGAAACCGGCTGGATTTTTAGCGAATAATTATCAAATTACAAAGATTTACTATAATTTTAGAACTACTATAAGCTTATAATTGCTAGAAGTGCAAAGGTAAAACAGTTTTTGCTGTCACTTCGAATATCACAAACTTGTATTTTAAAAAACTACGATTTATTTCTCTGTAGGGTAATGCAATTTATTTGGTTGTTAAACAAAATTTATTTGTTTCAATTATTTACCGTTTTTATGGGTAGACCATATTTGACAAAGAAAAAAAAATTATAGATCCAAGAGCTAGCCTTCCATTTGCAACCCGGGCTCCATCTCCAGGTTAAAATAATGGACATGAAATAAAATTACGTATCCCTAATACTCAGTGTTTAACTACACAAATGTATTACATTTTCTTTTCCTTTATACAATCGTACAATTCTATTGTAAACAAAACGAAAAATTTTTTTTTCACAGAATCTGATTGCCATTACAAAACAAAAACTTTCACATTTTCCGCCCCCTCCTCTGAATCCTTGATCCCCGAAATCGGTATTGCAGGCCTCCTCACACCAAGCGGGGACCTTACCACGAACACTGAGAACTGAAGAAATGTATTCAGGAGAGGGAAAACAATTATAATTATCACTCTAATTATTGCTGATATCCAACCACTGACATCTACGGCCTGTGACACTTCAAGGGACGAACTCGGAGGATAATCGGAGAGTGGGGTGCTAGTGCAGTTGTTCTCGTCATCTGGAAGTGGTTAATAGTCACGAGGCGTTGTCCTGGAATCTTTCCTTTCGTCATTCATGCCGAATCGTCGCCCTGGTGACTAAGGTGTTAAGCCTCTAGATAGGAAGGTTCCTGTATCAAATCCGGGTCAGTGCATGTATGTTTGTAAGCATATGATGTAGAGGCGACTGGTGCACCTTAAATCTGTCGTGGTCGAAAGTCCTCACATTGGATCGGTGTGGAAGTTTGGAGAATGGAGTGCCAGATCAGGTATTGCCTCGTCATCTTATCGTGGTTCAAAATTACGAGGTGTTGTCCTCGGATCTTTCCTTTAACTGACTGATACCGGACCATCGTTAATAGCCCGTTGTGTTGCTCTAGTACGACGTTAACTAAAAAATTACCAATTACACGAACCGTCGTCAATAGCCCGTTGTGTTGCTCTAGTACGACGTTAACTAAAATTACCATTACTATCGGTTTCGATCGCGAACCGTCGCCAATAACCCGTTGTGTCGCTCCAGTGCGACTTTAATTAAAATACCTACCTTGTTTATACGTCCATTACCGAATTGACCTCTAGCCCGTTGTGTTGCTCTAGTACGAAGCATTAATTAAAATTTACCAATTATTATTATATTACCGAATCGACCTCGATTCAGATTACCTCGTATAATCAAGGTTCTGTATTATAGCTCTATGGTGTTATAATTGAGAACTGCGCCATTTGGAGTGAAAGATACTTGAGGTTGTAGATGTGTCATAAATGCTTCCTGTGTGCTTACAATTAAAGGAATTCTAGGATTTTGAGTTCTTGAAATTGGCTGCAATGTCCGAATTGACTTCTTGCAGTAATAGTATAAAGTTCTTTAATTGCGATTAAACAAGATGAAATGAGTTATGATCTAACGAAGCGATGATTTGCCTTCCCTCGCAAGAATTCCGAGAAGCGAAACTTCCTTGCACCATCCTGTGATAACATTTCCATTGTAATCTTTCTTAGAAACTAATCAAATGTATTCCTCGCCTCTTCTGCAGTAATACATTATGACATTGATTAATTGACTACGTATGAATGGAAAAACCAGTTAACAGTTTCAGAAACTTGATACAACATAAGTAACTATTCAGAAAATTTTGAATTCAGTATGGTAGTCTGGTTATGTAGTTTTCGTAATACAATTTATATACGCAAAATCGTCCTAGGAGGACTCTTTCGTCAAGCTAAAACCGTTGTATTGCTCCAGTGCGACGTTTATTAAAATAACCAAATAAAATACCTATCGTCAAGCTGAATGTAGCTAAATCTGTGGCGTATTTTTATGATATAGGGACAACGGTAGGCCGGTTGGATGAGTAGCGGATTTAGCAATCGGAGGGTTACGAGTTCAAAAGTTAGTTCAACCAGACCGTCTTGTGTGTGTGGGGGGGGGGGGCTGGTGCACTTTAAATTTGCCGTGTATTAATCAAATCTCACGTTGGCGTGGTGTGGAAGCTAGGAGAATGGGCGTCACCTCAGGTGTTCTTGTCAACTGACCGTGGTTCAAATTACGAGGTGTTTTGGATGTTGACCTCGTCACCTGACCATGATTAAAAATTGTGAAATGCCTCGGAAGAACGAGCAATAACGAGCAGGAAGCGGAGCCCCCTAGTTTAAGAAAAAACGAAATCAAATTTAAACATTTCACATGGTTCCAAATTTTTAAAAACTTTCAATTTATGAGTGTGCTTTTATAATCATAGTATGTCACAAATATGTGACCTGCAAATTTCTGTTATAATTTTGTTTCTTACTAATTATGATAATCGAATTTTAGGACCAAAATAAATTCGCTGTTCTTCGTTGCTGAAAACTTTTCCCGTCTGTTTGTAAAACCTGAACAATACGGGTAGTAAATGCGAATTTCCTATCAAGCTAAATGTAGGTAGCGGTAGTGTTTCAGTGACGGAACGGATTTCTGACACGCATTCTGAATGTGACGTCAAGGCTTGCTTTTCGAATGCCCGCTTTCAGCACTTCAATAAAAATATCCACAGAATAAGTACCGAGCTAATACGATTGTTCAACACCAATTTTATTAAACGCCTAAAACATTTCCAAAACGGTGATAAACTTTATTTGAAGGTAACCACGGTATGAATGATGCGAGAACATTTGGAGAACAGGAGTAAAATCTTTGTAAAACCGTTTCTGATTTGTTTTCTGATGCTTCTCAACAGATCCGTGAAGATGTTCACTTATCCATCGGAACATTCGAGCCGCGGTAGTTCGGTTGAAAGAGTAATGAATTGGCAGGAAGGTTGCGAGTTCAAATCCAAACAAAGACCGTGTAGAAATAGGCTAGTGCATGTTATATTTGTCGTTGCCTCAATGTCCTCGTGCTGCGGTAGCCCGGTTGGAAGAGCATCGGATTAGTAAAGTGGTTTGCGAGTTCGAATCCAGCCAAAGACCATCGTGTATGCACGCTGACTGGTACACGTTAAATCCATCGTGGCCTCAAAAGTCCTCACATTGGCGTGGTGTGATAGTTTAGAGAGTGGGGAACCAGTTCAGATGTTGCCTCGTCATCTGACCGCGGTTCAAAATTACAGGGTGTTGTCCTCGATCCTTCCCGTTGGGATTGATACCGGATCGTTGTTACTCCAGTACGACGTTAATTAAAATACCTACCTACCCAAATATTCTCACGTTGGCGTGTGAAATTGTGTAGTGTGGGGGTGCCGGTTCAGATTTGACCTCGTTGTCTAACCGTGGATCAAAATTACCTGTTGTCCTCAGATTTTTCCCTTCAGGAGTTGATCCCGGGCCGTCGCCAATAGCCTATTATGTTGCTCCAGTGCGACGTTAATTAAATACCTACCTACCTACAGAGATAAGGTAAGGTAAGGTAATTTTAGTTAACGTCGTACTAGAGCAACACAACGGGCTATTGACGACGCTCCGGGATCAGTCCCCTAAGGGAAAGATCCGAGGACAACACCTCGTAATTTTGAACCACGGTCAGATGACGAAGCAACATCTGAGCTGAGCTGTAACCCCACTCTCCAAACTTCCACACCAACCCAACGTGAGGACTTTCGGCCACGACAGATTTAAGGTGCACCAGTCGCCTCTATACCATACGCTTACAAACATCCATGCCCGGACCCGAATTCGAACTAGGAATATTCCGATCTGGGGACTAACACCTTAACCACTATAAAGGTTGGTCGGCGACCTACCTTCAGAACAATCTTAATTCATTTTCTAATTTCATTCGCAAATCCGTTGGCGTGGAAGTTTGGAGAGTGGGGTGCCAGTTCAGGTGTTGCTTCGTCATCTGACCGTGGTTCAAAATTACGAGGTGTTGTCCTCGGATCTTTCCCTTAAGGGACTGATCCCGGACCGTCGTCAATAGCCCGTTGTGTTGCTCTAGTACGACGTTAACTAAAATTACCATTACCATCATTCGCAAATCCATGATCAAGTTAGCTTTGTTCAAGTTTAGTTAGTTAGTAGCTTTGTTCAAGTCTTATTTTTGGACACAAAACGTCGGTTGAATTATTCAGCTAAAATCAATAAAACACATGAGACAGCACATTGCTGATCAAACAAGAATTGAAAACACAGGCTTTTAAATTTCCAGAAAGAACGCGTGGCATACTTGCTAAATATTCACATGGCCACCTGTCTTTCGGAACAAATAAACGGAAGCTACTTGTTAAATACAATGAGCGCCATCTTACAGAGAGATGAGCTTTGTTTTTCTCAACTACGAACGTTTCTGCACTTGATAATCATCAAATGTAGAAGCGAGGCTCAGTGAAGTAGTAAGTCCTGATTTTTATGTTTTTTGCGAAAAAATATGTTTTCTATTCTAAAAATAACACGGACAATGAAATTCTTGAAGTTAGTACGCTGAAATGATTGATAGGTGTTTTTTTAAATGTAATCTGGCATTGTTTATTACATTACTTTTAAGAAAGATGTACAATTAGCATTTTGACATTTGTGGTAAATTCTTAAAGCTTCCACCTTTAATTTTGGTTCAAAAATATATTCTCTCTTCTGTCCCGAAATAAGTCGTGGATCAATAACCCGTTGTGTTGCTTCAGTACGACGTTAATTAAAATACAATACCCAAAATAGGTCGAGGGTCGCTCGTCATCTGACCGTGGTTCAAAATTACGAGGTGTTATCCTCGGATCTTTCCTTTAAAGGAATGATCCCGACCGTCGTCAATAGCCCGTTGTGTTGCTCTAGTACGACGTTAACTAAAATTACCAATTACTAAGTCGAGGATCGTTTTAGCACGGTTGGTAATGGTAATGGTAATTTTAGTTAACGTCATACTAGAGCAACACAACGGGCTATTGACGACGGTCCGGGATCAGTCCCTATAGCACGGTTGGAAGAATGTGGATTGACAACACGAACGTTGCGAGTTCGAAGCTCGATTCAATCAAAGATAGTCGTGTATAGGGATTGGTGCACGTTAAATCTGTCGCCTCAATGTCCTGACGTTAGTGTGGCGTGGAAGTATGAAGAGTGGGGTGCCTGCTCAAGTGTTGACCTCGTAATCTGAACTATGGTTCAAAATTACGAGGTGTAGTCCTCGAATCATTCCCTTCGGAATTCATCCCGGATCATCACCAACTCGGGGGTGATCTCGTCATCTGACCGTGGTTCGAAATTACGTGGTGTTGTCCTCGGATCACCTCCTTCGGGGTTCATCCCGGAACGTCATTAATAGCCCTTTGTGTTACTCCAGTGTAACGTTAATTAAAAAATACCAAATACCCGTGGACTATCATCAATAGCCTGTTGTGTTGTTCTTGTGCGACGTTAATTCAACTACCTGCCTACCCAAATATGTGGGAGTCATTGTGATTCATTGGTTTATCCCATTGCGCTAGCAACATGTTTGCTGTAGGCGGTTCATGTTCGATTCCTCCTCAGTGTTTGAGTCTCAGTAGGTATGCCTACTGCACTAGCAACCTCCGAGTTGTAGGTGGCGCATGTTCGATTCCTGTCAGTTGCACATCTCCAGGAATTTATTTCTATCTTCTGTGTCTAAAAATTTAATTGTGTGCATCTATTACCTGATACTGTATGTTTTGTGTTTGTTGCAGCATATGTCCAAATATGGCCATTGAGTCATAAAACCTCAAAGTCAACCAATCAGTTTATTCCTCTCTTATGTGTTAGTAAAGATTTCTTCGTGTGTATGTCCATTTACTTGACGTTTGGCACAGTTAGCTAATTATACCTGTTGAGCCATAAAACCCACTTTTAGCAACCAACTCTAAATGTCACATTTAGCACTTGAATTTTACTCCGAAGTAGTTATAACATTGTAAAAGTGGGAAAATAATGTATTTAATCGTATATTGAAAGGTTTATTTTCTAACATGATTGAATATAGCACATTAAGACGGTGTTTTACATTTAATATAGCTGCAGGATTACAGTTAATATTATTTGGAAGGCGATTTTCACGTCTCAGTTTTTCTTAATTTACACAATTTTTTTATAATTTAATATAACAATACACTTTTTAGCCGACCAACCGGTATAGTGGTTAAGGTGTTAGCCTCTAGATCGGAAGGTTCCTAGTTCGAATCCGGGTCCGGGCATGGATGTTTGTAAACGTATGGTGTAGAGGCGGCTGGTACACCTTAAATCTGTCGTGGCCGAAAGTCCTCACGTTGGGTTGGCGTGGAAGTTTGGAGAGTGGGGTGCCAGCTCAGGTGTTGCTTCATCATCTGACCGTGGTTCAAAATTACGAGGTGTTGTCCTCGAATCTTTCCCTTAAGTGAATTGATTCCGGACCGTCGTCAATAGCCCGTTGTGTTGCTCTAGTACGACGTTAACTAAAATTACCAATTACCAATTACCAATACACTTTTTATATATATATTTGAAGCGTTAAGAAAATGTTTTTCAAGTTTTCCACTTTTCAGAGGGTGGACTTTAGAAAAGTTCCTTACTTCGATCATTTCCCAGCTTTTTTTTTGTTTACAATACAAAAAAGATAATCAAGTTGCATTCTTAAGTTGCCTTGTTCCCCATAAATAAAGGTAGGTTGCAAGAGCACATCGGATTATCAACTTGAGGGTTGCGAGTTCGAACCCAACGAAAGACTGTCGTGTACAAAGGGAGCTGGTGCACGTTAAATCTGTCATGGCCTCAAATGTCCTCACGTTGGCGCGGCGTGGGTGTTTGGAGTGTGGGGTGCCAGCACAGGTGTTGCCTCGTCATCTGAACATGGTTCAATATTACGTGGTGTTTTCCTTGGATTTATCACTTCGGGGGTTAGTCCCGGATCGTTGTCAATAGTCCGATGTGTTGCTCCAGTACGACGTTTATTTAAATACCTACCCATTAATAAAGGTTCTCATTGGTACAATTCACTTCAAAATTGAAGGTAATTTGTAGTTTTTATTTAACGTCGTACTAGACCAACACAACGGGCTATCAACGACGGTCCGGGATTAATCCCCTAAGGGAAAGATCTAGGGTAACACCTAATTTTGAACCACGTTCAGATGACCAGGGAACACTTAAGCTGGCACCCCACTCTCCAAACTTCCACACCAACCCAACACGTCGGCTTTTGGCCACGACATATTTAAGGTGCACCACCCGGCTTCTACACCATACTCTTACAAACATCCATGCACTGACCCGGATTCGAACCAGGAACCTTCCTATCTAGAGACTAACACCTTAACCACCAGACCAGTTGGTCAGCTCAAAATTGAAGATGGTAATTGTAATTTTAGTTAACGTAGTACTAGAGCAACACAACGGGCTGTTGACGACGGTCCGGGATCAGTCCCTTAAGGGAAAGATCCGAGGACAACACGTTGGGTTGTCGTGGAAGTTAGGAGAGTGGGGTGCCAGCTCAGGTGTTGCTTCGTCACCTGACCGTGGTTCAAAATTACGAGGTGTTGTCCTTGGATCTTTCCCTTAAGGGACTGATCCCGGACCGTCGTCAATAGTCCGTTGTGTTGCTCTAGTACGACGTTAACTAAAATTACCATTACCGAGGACAACACCTCGTAATTTTGAACCACGGTCAGATGACGAAGCAACACCTGAGCTGGCACCCCACTCTCCAAACGTCCACAACAACCCAACGTGAGGACTTTCGGCCACGACAGATTTAAGGTGCACCAGCCGCCTCTACACCATACGTTTACAAACATCCATGCCCGAACCTGGATGCGAACCAGGAACCTTCCGATCTAGAGGCTAACACCTTAACCACCAGACCAGTTGGTGAGCTCAAAATTGAAGAAAAACTTAACATTCGAAATAAAAATGTAAATGTGACTTTATTTTGGCGTCAAGGGAGTGCTTTTTATTTGACTTAAGATTCTGAATTATTTTTCTTGTTCCACAGATTTCTTGCGTTTCCTAAACTTGAACGTGAAGATTTCTCTAAATCTGTGGTTTTTAATTCTAAGCGAAGTTTTCAAAATATTCTTATTACAAATTATGCAACTTCTACAATATATTACTCGTATTATACAAAATTCGAAGTGTTTTATATTTTTTAACAAGGTAGAACGTTTATGTTAAATCATAACCTATATAGATGTTTCGTTCTGTGAATATACTCATAAAAAATTAAATTTTAATTTTGGGTGCTTTTCTCGAAAGCAACTGTTTAACATATTGAAAGTTCGTGCTTCATAACATGATCGTTGCGCAGTTGTAACCAATTTAACCAATCGAATTATTTTTAAAGTACTTAACACCGTAGATCTAATTCATCCTCGTGTTGCAAAACAAATTACCATACAGCGATAAATCCAACTATTTAAAATCTAATTTGATACCCCATGAATATCATTTTGGTATATTTGTTTCCCTTAAGGTGTCGGAGAAGTTGGCGCAGTAAGACCTGAAGATATACACTGAAACGTTTAGTTTTGCACGGATTATAATAAAAGCAGGTATTGTACTCGGGCATTGCGCCGTAGTAGTAGAAAGGAATAATGATTTCGGAAAATTTTTTGGTCTTTTTCAAGGTTTATTCGCTTTGTGATCCGTAGATAGAGTCTTGTGGTTCAATAGGCTAACGAATTTGGAGCACGCGCAGACGATAAACACAGATATAATTGTTAATTAATTCATTCATAAAAAAAATCTGAGAGCACGCGCTAGAAAGTTTGCAATGTTAACAGAAGAACCGGCAAATTTGGTCGCCGTTTCCATAGCAACAGTCGAATATGAAAATCTTAAAAAAGCACTATTACAATAAACAACACGGATCAGCTAAAACATATCTATGATACGGTATTTCTATGCGGTAGGCGGAGAATACGGTTTCTTTTTTTTCTTCTCCTTAGGATAGATTTTAGTGTCCTTTTTTTGTTGTCTCCTCAATGTTGATATGTGAAATTTTATCCTTAGATTTTAATGTCTTTTTTTCGGCTTAAATATGGATCCGCTAAACTCGCAAAACAAGTTGGCAATTTTCCGTTTCTCGGTCGCATGCGATAAATATCGCAATGGGAAGGGAACCTTCAATTAACGTCGTACTAGAGGTCTTGGATCCATCCGCAGCGATCCAAGTGTGGATCGATTGTAAGGCAACCCCTTCCCCCTCATTGTTGAAAGGTATAGTTCCGAGAAAAGAACTATATATGATTGTTATTTAAAAAAATCCAATTTATTTAAAAAACTTTTAACATTCCACATTCCATTATTCCACATGAATTAATACAACGACTAAAACATTCAAGTTATTTATTCGTAATCCGTTCCGACACTTTACATTCCTTGTTGTTGTTGTTGCACGCCCCCATTGGCCAGCAGTGCTAGACCAGGTCCATGACGTTATACACCCTCAAAAAATCCAACACCGTCAATGGATCCTCAGTCAAGTCCTGTTTGGAGAGCCCCAGGCACGAGAGGATGTGATGAGGTGAAGCCTGCTCAGTGGAACAGTTTGTACAAATCTCAAAGATCTTGGATCCTTCGGAAAATTTCATTGATTTAAGGTGACCACTTTAAAGATATTGAGTGGCTTCCCTCTCCAAATGATCCTTATACCCTGGATCTCGAGATTTGATCCATCAGTTATTCTTCTGTTGATGTTTATACTCTGATATTTGACGTCTCTAGTGAGGAAAACAAGGCCTCCTCCACTCCCATTCTGTCTATCAACCCTAAAGATATTGTATCCCTTGATTTTGAGGGTTGTTTTTGTTTTCAGCTTGGTTTCCTGCAGAGCAATGATTTGAACTCCTTCGGATAGTGCTAGGTCAAGTACCTGATCAAGTTTAATCCTCGTTGCACTTGTTGAGATTCCATTAATGTTGAATTGCAAGATCTTTAAAGTATTTGGAGACCGTGGATTATTTATCGAACCTGGCCTTCTGCCTAAACCAGGAACGCGGGCCTTTTTAGACTGCGCGCCGACCGATGCAGCATTAGAAAGAAAAGGTGTACTATTCACGGATGGGGAAAAATTGCAGCCTCTGTTTGTCACAAGGACCAGAGCACCTAAAAAATAGGTAGAGGACCGACTTGGCTCTTGGCGGTATCCCAATTAGTCTGGCTCCTACCCTACGAGGACCTGTCCGGCTTGGGAGACCTTGCCGGTAGTTAAACTACCGCCGGCATAGCTCCCAGGGTTGTCAGAGCACGCAAGCCCCTCCAGCACGTCAAGCTAAGGATACCATTGGGGGGTTACATTCCTTAATGCCTGGTATTGATATTCTGTTCTTGTCACCGTTGGTTTTATATTCATTTTGGTGAACCACTGCTTCAGTTCACAGTTGCGTTTTTACATATTAAGTATCACTTCACAGCAGAGATTTCACCACAGAAACTTCAACATAGAGACTTCACTACAACATTCAGGAATTGTAACCAAATCTTGGAACTCGGGCTCATTAGAAATGCCATTCACTTATTTCATTTTACAGCTTTCAAGGCCGAAAAATATATTTTATACTATCCAACTCTGGATAATTGATAATTGAATACTTTGCCATACCAGATAATACCATACCAGATCACAAATTATTTTGAAAGTAAAAATTTTTATTTTCAGTGAGATAAAAGTGAGAATAGATTACTGAAGAAAGTTCAAGTTTCGTCTCTGCAACAAGTGCATTTTGTCATGTCTTTTTTGAATACAGTTGGACCCACAATCAGAAAAATAGGACGAACTTTAAGTATGTTTTGTTTGTTAATATCTAAAAACTATTTTTATTTTTGAATGTCTCAATTGATTTATTTTAAAGATTTTTACAGAATGTCATTGCCTTGATAGATTTTATGATTTATTGTGATGTACACCATATTGATAAGTATACAGACTTAACATGTATGCACATATCTGACTTGCTCCGTAGATCTATTATAAATGTAAGAAATAGGTTAAAAAAATTTTTAATTGTGTGTTAAGTATTATAAACGTAAGGTAGTTTAAAGAATCTTTAAATTGTGTGTTAGATATTATAAATGTAAAAAACTGTCTACAGAGGTTTTCAAATTTCATTCAACACGCGCAGCTACACTTAACGCTGAAGTTGCGGATCTTTTAAAGAGTATGCTATTCAGCAAACAAAGTTAAAAGCCCTAGGTACACAATCTGCTATCAGCTTTCAGTTAACTTTTAAACAGGTTATTTTTAAGAACTTTTGATTTAACTATAATGGAGTTGTATACCATGGTTAAGATCTGGATTTTAGCATTTGTATTTGTTGACATTTTTTAATATTTATAAGAAAACATACATTTATTGTTTCTAGGGCATTGCCAGATCTTAGAGCATTTCTTTTAAGTCATTGTGTTGCCTTTGTAATCCCTACTATTATAAAAGGAAATGTTTGTTTGCCTGTCTATTTGTATATTGTTGTTTTGCTGCCGCAACGATGGCACACAGGTAGTCCGAATTTTTTTCAATTTTTGGGTAGCTGCGAATTTTAAAATTCAATCTAGATATTTTTTTAATGAATTCAATAGTTTTTTCCTCCAACGGGGTTCTTTAACGCGTTTCTACCGGAGAGAGAGAGAATAAACACAGGAAACTAGACTTTTCTACCCACGTGACCTTGCCGAAAGCCTTTGGAATCATGCCGTTTTTTTCATCGCGGTAGATTCTAAATTTATTTTTCCGTTTCCGCTTTCATTTTGCGCAGAGGAATGATTTTCCAGCAGGATAAAGAAAAAAGCTTTAACTTTAGTTATGTAGTTCTTTTTTTAATCTCCTAGATCGTTTAAGATAGAGTAAAAATTTCAACGGATTCAACCTGCGGAAAATTTCAGTTTAAATCGATACCAAAAAATATGATTTTCTTCAAATAAATAATTTTTAAATTGAATACATCTTTTATTATTTTCGCAAGAGATTGTGACGTCACGTGAAACAGATTGCATCTTCTGCCCTGCGGTATAAAAAAAAGAAACAGATTACATTTCCTGTCCTATTCCATTTCAGGGAATGAGAGCAAAAAATAAAAAACATTTTGACTGAGATTGTTAATTCTTTTTCGTAAAATAGAAATCGCTAAAGACAGATTACAAATTTCAACGGATTTGAAATCTGCGGAAAATTTTACACCAGATTACTAATTTACATCACGACGTTGCCACGCAGTGTCTAGTTTTTAAATAAAAGTTTATTTTCATTTAGATCATGCTTCAAATGAAAATACAGAATTGCCCCCCCCCCTCGTGGCCAGTGCAATGTATTTCACCGGCAGCGTATTCTGCTGCTGTTTAGTGCAATTGATTTCAAAATAATTTTTTGTATGCTTTTAGAAATAACTTTCTATTAGGGCGGCAATAAGAATGAATTTGCATTTTTTCTGAGGTTTTATATGCGCGGTTTTTATAAAACGTTTAGGCTGCGCATTTTTAAAAAAATAATTCAAGTTCATAAATTTTCTAAGTTTTAATTTATTTAATATAATTTTGAATCATTATACAAGTTGTTTAAGGGTAAGGGTGTAAGGGGAATATGTAAAGGACGTTTGATATATTTTTAGAGGAATCCACCCTCTAAATGAACCTTAATGGTTCTAAAATGTTTCAAAATATTGAAAAGTTCAAGGTTTCGGGTATTTGAACAAAGGGAGCATTAAAAATTTCAAATTTGCACCTAGCTGTAACCCATTAGTGCTATTCGATTTCATTTTAATTTATTAGTCTAATTTTTGTACATTAACATCATTTAATAACGCAAAAATAGAATTTCCAGTTCAGTAATTGGCCTGGGGCTATATACTGTTTTAAATTATGTACTATTTTAAAAGATATACCGTGTCCGACATAATATTCACGCTCTGGTGTGTTTTCTTGACACTACTTGCAGGTGTACTTCATTTTTCCGATGTATTTTATCAAGCAAATGTGACGTACCCGTTCGTCGGTGATGAGTAAAGTTTTGTCTCTGGTAGTCATAAGATAAACATGATTTTGACATGCTCAAACTTCCTATCACGTGATTCATGCTTGTGCTATCGTGGTTGAGACTTTGTTCCGGGTTGAATTTGAGAGAATATTTTACAGCTATCACACACATAAATTTTGATAGGGTGGATTACTCTTTATATAAAATGATTGTATGGAATTTTTAACACGAGCAGAAAATGATGTTCGATATCACTATTAGCACAATCTTTGGGGAAAATTTAAACTTAATTATACAAAAATAATTGTGGAGACCAATCGCAGTTCTGAAAAGTGACAATGACCATAGGTGGGTGACTGTGGTTTTAATCATATTATGTATAGGGATTCGAGTAAAACGTTATTTAGCGTACCGTGAAAAGTTTTGGTTTTCATCCCAGCGTGAAATCTACTTTGAGCCGTATGTTCTTGTCTCTAAAGCTTGTCCACTATACGCCATAAAACCCAAACCAAGCAATTAACCTGTTTCTAAGGCCAAAAATAATCTTCGAGCGACATTCTAAATCTAGTCCTAACGACTCGAAAAATAATCTTGATTAGTAATAATCAATTAGTATAATCTTGATTAAGTACTGCTGCTTAGGTATATACAGCGAGCGGCATTTTCATTAAACTCGTTCAAAATTTATAGGTTCGGAGGTCTTTCATATATGGTGGCCATCGTGTCTTAACTTAAACGTTTCACTTGAATTGACATTCAAAATATCAACATGCGTGCTTACATTGCAAAATAGTTTTAACACGTTTTGTTCTTGTAAAATCAGAAGCAGAAAGAGTTTGCGTTACCTTCACGATTTAAAAATCCTACTACAAAAGGAACTACACATTTGCATACAGCTGCAGCTCGTCATTGTTTAAGTTTAATCCTTTTTCTTATCAACATCAGGTTTCAACATATTATTTCTGTTCTAGTCTAATTTTACCTTTTACATGTAGACAATTACACACTCGTCTATACACTCTTAAGCTAAGACCGGATTTAAATTGAAGATATCTTGGGTCGTCCCGATCGTTTCACCTTGTTCAAGTCATAGTATAGTCACCTAGTGGACCAACTGCTGTGGAGGAAATTTGCTGTATTACCGATATTACGTAACGTTAATCTGAAAAACACAAATGAAGGTATCTAATACATTTCGATTTTATTTCACTCAGTGTAAAACTCAACACGACTGATTCATGGTATTCCTTTCTAAGGTGTCGACCTCAAAATCATTAACGTTTCATGAATTTCTCATGTTGGTGGTCCCATGTAATTGCAAACTGCTTTGGTGAGATTTAGGAGTAGGCACACCAAAAGTGTTTTTCGAGAGCAGAGAGGGTTTTTCAATCTTGCTTCTGTGGTGCCCCATCGGCAAAGCTTGTTCATACCTGAACCTTGCACCATGAAACCCTAAATAACCAACCAACCTGTCCTGCCACACTCGCAACTCCCTCTCATGCCATCGATGCATCTTTGAATTTATTTGTGGAAGACTAGGATGAGGCAACTTCTCTGATCAGGCGTCATGATTTTATGGACCTGTTCTAGCATTTTCTAGATAAGAGAATTAACAGCAAAACTCAATATGTGAACTGATGCTTTGGTGTTTGAAGGCTGGTTTGGGTTTGAAAAAGACTTATTCAGAGTTAAGAAATCATGGAGGCTATATAATCCACTAAAACACTTAATTAGTTAAACTATGTGTCAAAAAAACAAACAAGCTATTGAAACCAAAATGACGTGTCACTCCGCCATTATTGTGATAAGTCACCTTGAAGACTAGTGAGATGGGGACACTCATAATTTCCACTCTGATTCATTCGAATTCGCAATGGACAGGTAACTAAATTAGCCTGTAAATTGGGTCTCTTGTAGTTGGCAGTGCACACACAAATAATGGTTTTGATTAAATTTCAAATTTATTTTAAAATACAAACGCATACTTAATTTCATTTCCTGCAGATATTTTGTTTTCGCACTTGGGGTTCATTTTCTTGGAAGTAGTATTGTATTTATTTACTTCGTTACATGTCTTTAGACGTTGAAAAACAGTCTCCTCTAAGAATAGGATGTACGTTCGCCTATAAAGATCTAGAAATTGTATTTCTCAGTAACTCTCTCGTAAATGAGCAGAATAAGGAAGTTGTTTGGCTGTCCAAATAAATCCATATTTTGGCAACTTTTAAGATACAAAGATTATGTTGTTGCAAATGTTCCTCTCTTGATTTTCTTTCTGGAACATACAATTCAACATATTACAGAGGTTGGTGACCCCCAAAAAGGTTCCAGTACGCAAAACTATGGATATTTGAGAACTACGATGCCCTTACCCCAGAAACTGAAAAAATACATGTGTTTGAATATTTTCGCGGTAATCTGGTTACTGTGTATAGAGTACAGTGTGTACGTACTTTTAATATTTAATTAATTAACTTTTAATAATGAACTGAGTGTTAAAAGAGTGACGGTTAATCAAAGTTTCACTGTAATTCTATGCTCATATGGCAAAATGTTGTAAGTCACTTTTCCCGAAAAATTGACTAAGTCCCATCCTGGAGTCTTTTGTTAATGTTTAGAAGGTGACGAAATGTCGTAAATCTTTTTCTTTCAGTTTATGAGAAAACAAGGTCGAGAAAATTGTAATAAATCAAAAACCACAGTGAATCTTCGAATCTTAAAATTGCTGTCACGAAAAATTAAAAAAGTGACTTTAACATTTTTCCTTCTGAGCTTTTGCTGACTTCCTTAAAAATCACTTCATAGCATACATAATTATGATGCACAATTGTCTTAAGGAAAAGAAAATTTATACATTTATGCAAGTTATACCATTGAGTACTTAGAATATCAGTAGCGAAGCGCAACACTTACAACTTGGGATGCCAAGATTGAAGTTATATGAACTATGTATGTAAATAAAAGGTTAGATTTTTTCCGTCGCTATACACCTAGTCAACCGAGAAAACCTATCTTGCTATGGTAGAAATGTTAGTATGTGGTTTTACCTTCAACTCTGAGGAATTTTGTGAAGAGAGTCTTGATTCTAAGCAAACGTAATTCTTTGTACGATAATTCTAAGCAAAAACCATGATAAAAATTCGAAATTTTTCGTCCGGTATTAAAATATCTCAAGATTACATGGATTGTATGTTAAGTTCCAAGCGCGTCAGACTGCATCTGTCGTGAAGTGAAATTCGATGACAAGGAATCCTTTAGCCATCGAAGATATTGCGAGAAACGGCACTAATTTTATCGTCAAGATCTCGTGTCGGGGTGGCGATTTGCGAGTTTGCAACTCCAATTTTGTTTTCCACCAGGAGTTGGTATAGATCAAAGGACTGCAACTTTTAGAAGGACGTTTCTCCGAGACGAAATTTGGGATGAAAATGCTCCCCTTTTTCGTACCCTTTCGGTATTGCAGACAATCACCGCTCCTCTTTGCCCTTCGACACTCCGTGGTCGCTCTTGCCGTCTTTTGTTCGCTATCGGTGACATTTAGCCCTCATCGCTTGCCTCTCGATTTTAACGATGGTCTACACCCAGTACCTCCGGGGTGCCCGTTGTTTGGACAAAATTACGCAAGCACTACATCCTCCACACTCGACATCATGATGAATGGTGATCACTCTTCTCTACAAAGGGGTGAGAAGAGTGTTCAACCTTTTGCGTTGTCGATAAAAGTCGACAAAGCATTTATACCGGATTGGTCGAAAAGGGGTCGTAAACCGTCTTAGTCACAAAAAGGGGGAGAAAATATTTGCAACTCCCCGAGGTAAATGAGGCTGTAGAGACGTATAGATCATGCGCAAAAGAATTAACTTCGCATGAGCTGGACTGGGGCTATCAGTAATGGAAGACATGGTTTTGAGTAGAAAGTCCTACTGCTCATTTTAAAAATTAATATTTTTTACATATACGATACCTTAAAAGTATCCAACTTTTGACCATAAAAATAAAACTGTTTGACGTATTTAGTTCATACATTGTCTCTTCAAAATACTCTTATTTCACACTTCTCTCAGTGCAATGGTTTTACTTCTGGAAGCAGTTTTCAAAGCCACTTTTCGAGAACCCCATCAGGTGTTTCGTCGTATTTTCCTTCAGTGAATTGAAATCCTGTCCTTTGAGTGTTATCTTCAGCATAAAAATTGGTCAAATGTTTCCGGGAATCATGTCTGGCAAGTAACAGCCGTTATAATAAAAATACCAAGATGAGGTGCGATGCAAGCACAGAAATATGGGGAGAGGGATCTTCCAGTCACCGCACTTTCTGGGAGTAGTGGTCTTTTTTATAGAACTTCACGTAGACGATGACCAGCCGTCGGGTACTATTCCTTATTGGCAGTTTGTCCATAAGAGGTGTACTAAGGATGAACTACCCTCTAGTTTGTGATAAAATTGTTAACCTACAGATCCGTGTTTAGTCATGAAGAAGACCATTGCATTTTCTAATGAGATGGCAGTCTTTGTTTCAAGGCAAACCATAGTTCCAGAACTCATCTCAGATCAAGATTTTGACATAGTGCATTTCAGTATGTCCACTGCAAATGTGTGATTTTACCTGGAAACAAATTCTCACCAAACATAGGACACATGCAACTGCAACGACTTTCTCCCAGCGACTGAAGGAATATACGATCAAGAAAAAAATAACGCGTGTAATAGAGACCTGGGTTACATGTTAAAAATTCTGTATCCGAGCTACAGTTAGTTAACGCAACCGAAAATAAGGTAAGATAATATAATTTTTGTCGCACCTCGTATAACTGATTTCAATTAGTACGTTCAGATATAACTGGAAATCAGGCATGAAAAAGGTACCCCTATTAACACTCTTTCGAGAAAACAAAATCCTGTCTTTTTATTTGAAAATATGCCTAAATAATTTTCGAAATCAAAGTACGCCGTGAAGTATTGTAACGACGCATTGTTTTTCCAACTTCTGAAAAAAAATTTTAATACACAAAACTAAATTTTTATTCGGTGAAGCACAATAAAATGATTCGAAGAATTATAATCCAAGACTTCAAGTGAAATATGGTCTCGAGCTAGCACTTCCTCATTTGCGTCACAACCAGCAGCATGAAAAGGTGAGTGAAGATTTACTGTCAGCATAGGTGTAGTGACTAATTATGTGCTTCTCGTAGTCTTCTATAAAAATGTGCGTTCCTTTCGAAGAAATGCATTTCACCTGCAACATTCGAATTTAGTGACGCATTTCACGCTTGTCTACATGGTGTGTTGAAATCGCAAATAAACGAAGATTTGCGTGTATGGAAATTCAACCTCCTACTGAACTTTCACATATCTATCATAAGTTTTCTAAACATTAAAAAAAAATTATGTCAGTACCTGGGTCCGAGGTTTAAAGGTGTCCCGAGAAATATGGTCTTTTGTACTGGAATGTTGTCCATTTTCTATGTTAAAAAAAAGTTAAATCCTTGACAATACTGCTGTGCAACACGTGCGCACAGGAATGGAAGGATACTAATTGGTACATCGGTACTCATGACATAAATTGGTATAGTGATACTTGGGACACAAATTGCAATATTCATACTTGGGACACAAATTGCAATATTGATATTTGGAACATAAATTGATACATCGGTACTGAGTATACATATTAGTACATTGGGTTACTTGGGATACATTTTGCTACATTGGGTTTTTTGGGATACAAACTGACATTTCATCAGTTGATTGCGACAATAGAGGCATAGTGCGACAGTAGGCAAGAGTGCTGAAATGGCCTCCCAGTTTACAGACACTGCCCCACCTAGGCATAGTGGCATGTACATGCGCTTAGAGTAAAAGGCCCGGGAAATTGGGAAAGTTTATTGTATTGTAGGAGTCTTTAAAATTTATTATTTTCAATGTAAATTATAACTGCATACATTTTTTCTTTGTTTATAAAAGATGTGCAGCACTTATGCAACAGAAAGAAAGGAAAGAAAAAAATCGTACATTTGTGCAAGCTACGCAGAGTACTTAGTATACATTTTTTATTTCATAATGAGCCTGTTCTAAGCTGCTACTGCGTGACCAGAAGTGAAGATGTGAGGAACATGACTAAATTATATCCTCACATACGGAACTTAAAAATTCTAATATCGAATGAAGTGAATATCTGAGGACTGAAAGGATAATTATTGTAATTCACCATTGGTTATTGTGTGCATAATTTTAATTGCAATAATGATTTAGTTTTCTGAGCCCTTTACTTTCTCATAATTTTAAAGAATCTAATTTCACTTTTTTGCAGAATCGAATATGCGAACACAGTGTAATGAATTTGTGTCGCTGTTTCACCTGTTTGAAGTAATTTACCTTATCTGCTTACTATTTAAAGGTTTGTCATTCATAAGAATCCTAAATTTGCGCGTTGAAGAAAGTGAATATATATATATTTTTTCCAATGGCGAGGCTGGGTACAGATTGCAAAGACAAATACAATACAGAACTACAATACAGTACAGAATCGACCGAAGTCATTGTAGCCTTATACAAGGCCAGAAGTGATGGTCACTTGTGAAGGGGCACCCAGTGGTGGACCATCATTGTCCCTAACAAAGGACAGCACAATTTACATCCATGCCCTGACCCGGATTCGAACCAGGAACCTTCCGATCCAGAGGCCAACACCGTGACCACTAGACCGGTTGGTCGGCATAAAGTAATATCAAAGCTGGTATTTAACAAGAGAATTGCTTTTAATCTTGGCTACTACTGATTTGCTAGTAGTGTGCAAGTACTTGGCGGTGCAGGTTCAAGACCTCTTTGGGTATATTTCTTCTGTGTCAGTAAAGCTTTCTTCGTGTATGTCAGGGCTCGAAATACCCGGGTGCACTGTGCACATGAAAATAAAATTATGCACCTAATTTTTTCCCGCTAGGTGCACGCAGTGCACTTAACATTAAAAAAAGGGAGGGGGGGGGACATGCTTTATGTTATTTTGATGTTTGAACAAAATATTAGTTTCGACCTCTCGTTAAAATTCCTAAATACACACTATGCGAAAAAAAATCGCTGGGCCGTAACGGGTTTATACAGGAGGAAGGTTTACTTTTGTCACTGCCACCAGAACTTTCCGATGATCGAAACATTTTCCAGATGACTCTGTGAAGCGACTGTCGCGACATCCGTATTCCGGAGAAGGGAGAATTTCGATTTTAAATGTTTTTATTTAATGTCTACTACGAACCCATATAAACATACCCAACTACTAAAGTAGTCTACATTACATTAATACTCTTATATTACATTTTTTTTAATGTGTACCAAAAAAATTTTTTCTGTGCACCTATTTTAAAAACTTGGGTGCACAAGGTGCACCTGTATCATAAAATCTATTTCGAGGCCTGGTGTATGTCCATTTACTTGACGATGTTTTACTCACCGTGGTCAAATATGGCCCTTGCACCATAATCCTCCAAAAAAGGCCGATGGAATACTGATTAGTGTCAATAAAAATGAACTTTTAAAACAATTTTTATATTCCCATGTATCTATTATCTAAGTTAGAAGTAAACATTTGATGTTTTTAAAAGTCATGTCCGATTTCTCAATGCAAAACGTTGCAGAAAAGAAAATTAGTACAGTGGACTCGCGTTTTAACGAACTCGTGGGGACCGAATAAAAAGTTCGTAAAATCTAAAGTTCGTAAATGGGAATGGGATTTAAGAAAAAAATGGAACTTGCACTAATCTTTATTTATTAGCGATTCCAACAAAAAAAAATCTGCTATCTTCGTTAGCTTCGTGATAGCACTTCGGTATACATGATTCCATAGAGTTGATGCTGCATTTCAAAATTGTCATCTGCTTCTAAGAACCGACGTAGTCCCGACAACCATTCTGTGGCGTCTTCGATAGTTGACTTTGGGAGACCTCTATACATTCTTCTTCATCGGATTGTTCTTCGACATTCCCATTCAACACCTGATTGATGATTTCATCATCCGAAATCTCTTCTGTGCATGCTTAAACATTCTCGTCCATAATCATATAATGTAAGGTTTCCAGGAACTTGAGTATCCCTTCGACAAAGTTCATGGATCAAGGCTTCATCTGCACTGAGATAAGAATCACTTTGGGGATTTTTCCGTCCCCCTTACAAAATTTGGGAGGTCCGAAATCTAACCTGTCTGAAGAAATTACACCCTTTCCCGTCAAATTTCCTTTCTGAAGGAAAGCATTGAAAAGAAAGTGAGGAAAAACCGAGGTCGTAAAAAAGAGAGGTGTAATTTTGGTTCGTAAATCGGAGGGTAAATTAAAATTTTTTTTCTATGGGATAGTGTTCGGGACCAACGTAGTAGTTCATAAAAATGTCCAGTTCATAAATTTTAGGTTCATAAAATCGCGAGTCCGCTCTATTTTGAGGAAAGCAAATCAAATTTATAACTAAGACTATTTTGAAACTAAGCACGAACCAAGCCATGCTATTTGTCAATAAAAGATATTATCATCCTTTTTTACACCAAGTAAAAAAGAAAAGCATCCTTAAAAGCAAAAGTACCATAGAAAATTAAATGCTCTTTTCCTCTATAGCAACTCAGCAAATAAAAGATAGATGTTTATGGCATACGAATCCGTGGTATTAAATTGTCTGCTGTCTTTCCCACACAATTTACTCACTAGATATTCCCAACGATTTCCATAAAGATAAATATCCAAGCCTTGATGCTTTGTTTTCTTGTGCGCTGTTCAAAGATAACAAAATTGGCAGGCTTGGGTTTGCCATTTCGGTCGCTACCCTAATGGCTCCATTTAATAAAAACTGATATGAGCATATCTCAATCCAACTGCGTCAGTAAAGCAGTTTTTCACACTCGAAAGAGCAGGCCCAAGTCTTATACCACGACGTTTAATGTTCGTGATGCATTGTAGAGCTGTTTCTAAAAAGCTGCGCCTTTTTGTTCTAGAACGTTTTTACTTGATGCACTGCTGTTCTTTATCAGTTTCTTTTGCCACTCAAACTACAAAAGTTAATACTATTCACGGTTGCCTTTGTTTTCAAAAAATTTCTGCCTAGAAACAAGTCAGCTTTTTTTTTTTTGAAATTTCGAATACCAAAACTAAGAAGTCCAGCTTCAAACCCGTTTTGTATTTAACCCTCCAAATGGTTTCGCTGAGATACTTCCAAGATATGGCCAATTTTGCTAGTGACGAAATATTTCATCAGCAAGATATTGCCGATTTTTTTGTGATGATCAGATCAAGATATGATCATTGGTCAGTTTTCTTCTGATGACAAGATATCTCATCCGTCAAGATCTGGTTAGTTTTGCTAAAGATGAGATACCTCATTGAGACGTCCTCAGGGACACATCCTTAGGTGTGAACAGGCGTCATAACTCCGAGCTACCTGAGTGATCTTTTCTCCATTTTATTTTTACCTTTGCTTTCCCTTCTGCTTTTTGTTCCTCCGTCATTGTGTTTGGCGTATGCGTCATAAGACCCCGAACCCAACCAACCTCGTTGTGATAACCATCAGTAGCTTTAACACTGATGAGTTCAAACGTGTATGTACACAAAAACGAGTTTATTATAAATCCTATTTTAAATAAATTGATGGTATAGGTCGTTGAGATAGTTTAAAAAAGTGAGTATTGCTTCGTTTGCATACACCAAACTAATATTGCATCGTAATTTTAGTAGAAATTTTATTTTTGGTAAGAGCTGGTCGGCATTTTTTTTTTTACTTGACTTTCAATATGAGCACCTCTAAAAAGTGTAATTTGTTTTAAAAAAAAGTATTTTATGTATTATATCTCTATCTTCGATTACTAGTTGCAAGGAGATTTAGGTTGCATAGTTTGGATTTGCGATTTCTGGTTTAAAGTATCATGCATAACTTCGTGATTTTAGCCATTCCTCTATCTAAATTAATTTTGCGTTAAGAGAATATCCGACACCGTGAAATAATAACCTCTTTAAACTCAAGATACTCATTGGGGATGCAAAAATATTTCTTTAACTCAAAACATTCCTTATTTTGATTGTGTGTGAGTACATGAAATTGTTTTACATGCATTAGACAATGGTATATGATTCGATACTCTATTCACCTTTTGCAAAGCTTACTTATAATTAATGGATTCACATAAATGCAGTGCTTATTGGGACTCAATTTGAAGGCATCAAATATTCCTCCCCTTAGATGACAAATGTCTCGATATCAAACATTGAATTATTTTGTGTTTGTATCTTATATTGAATATCAACTATACAGTTGAGTTGAAGTCAAAATAAAAAACATTTACTGCATTTTTAACAAATCCCTACAATACATCTTCAGTAGTAGCGTATTCTAAACTAAATCAACTACCAACAAGGCTGCAGAAGACAAGAGGGGTAGTTACATTTAATCTGGCAAGTTGCTTTTCCAAATGATACATAATTGATATCTTTTGAATTTCTGGAATTGAATTTATGTGTGCGTGGACTGGGTATCGCTGAACTTTCGTATGCGGTTTACTGTTTCACTTAAATAGAAATGGAAGTCAGTCTGAGAAAGAACCCTAATTATACGATAATGAGCTACTAATTGTCAATCAAATATATAGAAGTACGAGGCATTAAAATATTTTGCACAAATGAAAGCAAGTACATTGCATTTCCTGATTGAATATAGGAAATAAAAAGGCCCATGTAGTAATAAATTCGCACGTGCATTTTTTTATAGTGATAACTATCAGAGGGAAATTTAAGATCTTATTTTTCAGTGCACGGCGGACGAAAATTACGCATCTAAAATGTACATTGAGGCGCCAATATACACTGAGGTATTATAAATAAAAGTGAAAATAGCTTCGTTTAATTTATTGGGAAACGATTTATTTAATGTAGTAATTAAATTTTTTCAGAATTCACACTGAAAGTTCAAACTGACATCTAACTTTCTATAATTTTCCCCGAACTAAAGCTTAAGATCATATTGTCACTTAAAATTCCAGTCTGTGGATATATTTCTTAATTTCAATTGAAATAAGCCTCTTAATATAAAAAGGTATCTTGATATAGCATCCGTTTATCTACAGTTAGAGCCTCGTTTAATTCATTGAGTAATAAATTAAGCCGAGTAATTTTTTCCCCCCTTTGTAAAATAATTATACAATTGCTCATATTGATAAAATTTTTGACCATGTACTCAATATATTAGGTAGTATAAATATTTATAACTTTTCTGATAGTTTATACGTTCTAAAAGGAGTAATTTTAGGTTGTCTTCCTTTATTCATGCAATAAAAATATTCCTGGCTTGTGATAAATTGATGAAAATCTGTACATAGGTTTTCCTACGTGTTTAATCTGTAATATTTCCTATAGCGATTGGTTTAATAAAACCCATTTGTGCAACACAGATTTACTTTTGATTGGATAAAATAATAGTTATTTTGAATTCAAGAGATAATTTTCGACAAAAATTATTGTGTCTGGGTTTTTCTACTGTGCTAGCAACCTGCGAGTTGTAGGAGGCGCAGGTTTGTTTCATGTCATGCTTTATTTCATCCCTGAGTTTACTTCTTCCTTCAGTGTCAGTATAAAATGTTCCTTGTTTGCACAGTACATGACGTTGTCTTTTGTTCGGCACAGTATAAACAATTATGAAGTCATAAAGCCCAACCCAACAAACCAAATGAAGAAAAAAGTGGTTGTTTTTTAATTAATATACTCTTTGACGAAATTTAAGTATGAATTTAAGTGTTTTTTAAGGAAATAAAATGATCATTTTACTATTTAAATTTGAATTCTTTAAAAATATAATGTAATACGAATAAATTTATTTATCATTTAACTGAAGAATAGTATTGGGAAGACGATGGAATAGCTTAAACGTTTAATCCATAAAAACTAGTTAATAAATCAATTACTTTAATTCCATTGCCAAAGGGAAAATACTGTTTCTTTAAGATTCTGCTATTGTGGTCCATTTACTCCCTAGGCTGTGCATCGATTGATTTTTGATCGATTTTTCCGCATAGATCGATTTACCTGCAACAGACAAAAAGAATTCTTTGAATGAGCAGACACGCTCTTAGATGATGAAATTTTCACAATTTATTCGTATATGATCACTAAGACCGCGATTCATTTGCATTTTTTTTTTTTTTAGCTTTTTCTCTTTAAACACAGTTTTTAAGGATAAATAACATAACTTAAATACAGGATTGACGAATGTCCAGAGTAAAAAAGTGGTCGAGCCAGTTTAGTGAAATTACAGTTTTGGGGGCGATAGTCCTATTGTCCGGTTTGAAAGTGGTATTTGGGATGATTTCTTCACACTTCAAATGTAGATTTTTTAATTGTGAGGATTTAAAAAAAAAGTAAGTTATGTTTTGAGAATTAATGCGTACGGGGCCTAGTTATAATGCTTTAATCAACACTTTTTATTTAAAACACTCGATAAAGGCTTTATTTTTTGCGTGCCATAATTTATTTCTTGGAAAACATTTCTAAATATCGGGAGGACTCAAAATTCTGCCTAACATGTTCTAAGTCGAAAAACATACTCTTTCACTTCTCCTCTGTTCACAGATAACTTTGTTGCTTTACTCAGAGTTTAGTTTAGGGATCTTTCTAATATTGATTTTTCACTCGTTGAAAAGTAAACAAAAGATTGAAGACTTGAAGTAGTTTAGAAATACTTTAAAAAAATTTATGCACGGTAAAAAGAAAAGCCAGAAGCAACCAGTATTAATAGATGCAACCATATAATTCCCCATCAACCCTTTCATTATACTATATAAATCTAATTTTTAGGAATACTGTGCAAAACGATTGTGCCTCAAGTCTTACCCATGGAAGTAGGAAAGATATCTTTCCTACTTCCATGGTCTTACCATGATATAAAAATTGAAAACACTATCAGCATCGAAGAATACCTCTATCTATGGACCACAAGATCTTTACATGCTTTCCTTTCAGTCACTGTTAATGGTGTTAATTTTACAGAGCTTAAGTTGAAAAGCGTTACGAATAGCATTATCAGATACTTTTATATTAATTATCTCAACCTTCACCTGTGGCCCAACGAGTAATGGCGTCGCTCTTAAGAAACTGGTAGACTGAAACGCTTGGTTATAAGTTAAAAATCTCGTTTGTGCCAAAGTTGGGTAATTGGTAATTTTTAGTTAACGTCGTACTAGAGCAACACAACGGGCTATTGACGACGGTCCGGGATCAGTCCCTTAAGGGAAAGATCCGAGGACAACACCTCGTAATTTTGAACCACGGTCAGATGACGAAGCAACACCTGAGCTGGCACCCCACTCTCCAAACTTCCACGCCAACCCAACGTGAGGACTTTCGGCCACGACAGATTTAAGGTGCACCAGCCGCCTCTACACCATACGTTTACAAACAACCATGCCCGTACCCGGATTCGAACCAGGAACCTTCCGATCTAGAGGCTAACACCTTAACCACTATACCGGTTGGTCGGTGTGCCAAAGTTGGGATGGCTGCTTCAAGCCGGTGCCTTAACACGTTCGCTACTGATCTCGCGGCAGCGCGTGACCGTTATCCGCTTTAATTGGCATTATATGTTAGGTGTTGGCGTGGTATTGGCATGGAGTAAAGGTTAGAAGCTAGTTTTAAAGGTATGTGGTTTCGAATTTATAGCTGTATTAGTAAAAAAAAACATTTCTACGGCGGGGCAATAAGTAAAAGTACCGCCAATCGATCCACCGCCACGTCAATCGATTCTGGTATTGGCTCACTTTTCAATCATATTTATTATAAAAAGTGTATGTCGGCTTCTGGGAAAAAGTGTCCCGCAGTGAACGTGTTCAGACGAAACGCAAATGCGGGACAGCTTCTCCTAAGTTTTCCAAGAAGCATGTCACACTGTTCCAGCATGTTCATTGGGGGTGCGATGTGGCAGTACCTCCCATGGTGACCCGGGTTCACTGAGACTACCACTTACTCACCGAGATGAATACTTGGTGGATTAGGCATGAACTAACACTGTGAAAAGAAAAAAAAATTATCTCGGGTAGTCATGAAATTCCAGTCACTGTTGTAACGGTACCCTCAATCAATTCCGATGCATTTCCAGTGTCAAATTGATTAATTGTATAATAACATAGAAAATTTTGGTAATTGTGTGTAATGTGTTTTTTGTGGTTCTGAGAAAAAGTTCAGAGAACTTGTAGTTATTATAAAAAACAAATAACTCAGGGAAAACGGTTCATGGATGATCGGGAGTTGAATGTGTTTCGAACATGGATTTGCAAATAAATGATATGTGAAGGAAGGAACTTTTGATTTGCATGACTTTGAGATTGATTTTACATTTATGAAAAATAACGTATTAATGACTATGAACAAATTACACGTTTTACACACACGCAATCCTAACTTTAATAACAACTTATTTTGTTTGGTAAGTTTGTCTGTTGTGTTAATATTCATTTTAATCGCAAATGAAGTTGAATGAACCAGCAAATCCTGTACTTTCTATAATATGGTATGGTTTGCAGTGATCCATGGTTTGACCACTGCGAGTTGTAGGTGGCTAAGGTTCGATTCCTCTCCGAGCGTATTTCTCTCCTCTGTTTCAGTAAACTTTCCTTGAGTTATCCATCTACTTTAGATTATGTGGCGTAGATGGGCCGACTAACACTTTCGCCATTGAACCAACTAATCTAACTCTTTCATTTCCCAATTTTTTAGCCGACCAACCAGTTTGGTGGTTAAGGTGTTAGCCTCTAGATCGGAAGGTTCCTGGTTCGAATCCGGGTCGGTGCTTGGATATTTGAAAGCGTATGGTATATAGGCGGCTGGTGCACCTTAAATCTGTCGTGGCCGAAAGTCGTCCGCGTTGGGTTGGTGTGGAAGTTTGGAGTACGATAAGGTATTGGATATTGGTATCAATAGTACTAGGGGGCCTGCCCCCCCTGCTCGCTAACGCTCGCCAACCCCCGGAGGATTGCTTCGCAATCCTCATTGGTTCGCTGCGCGAACCTATGCTCGCTTCGCTCGCATCAATGAAGACATGTGTCCTAGCAGAAGGAATTGTTAACAAAATATGATATTCCAAAAAAATATTTTTCAAATCTAAATTTTATGCTGTTTATCAGAAAATATATTTACAGTACTTCTGTTATCAAAATTCAAATGGAAACTTTGAGCAAATTTTGACTCGAAATGTGAGCGTTGATTTGGAAATTGAAAACCCAGCATGTTGGTTGTGTGTACATTTACCCAGCACTCGAGCCACCCACGCTTTTTCATTGAGTTTGTTGTCGAAAGTTGTAATGCAAGCGTCTTGTTGAACTATAATAGTTTGCCCCGAAACGGACCTTTTTTTAAAAATGACCCTGAAAAGATCCTCCGTTTTCTTTGATTTCTATTATTTACTGCAACAACTCAACTAAAATTCATTTTTTTTTTCAAAAAAATTTCATCCGATAACGCTATAAATTCAATTGAAGCGCGAGGCTTTGGGATGAACAAAGAATCGTACAATGTTGCCAAAACGCGAAAAGAAATAACGTCTTTTTTTGCGTGCCACGTAAGAGAATTACATATATATATATATATATATATATATATATATATATATATATATATATATATATATATATATATATATACATTGGTATTGGAGTATAGGTATGCTCTAGTAGGACGTTAATTAAAATTACCTTGCCTAACTCTATTTGACTCTAAAATACAAAAAAAGGGCTTGTCACAACTTGGATATGGCCTAGATATGGCCTTGCGCCATAAAAGCCAACCAACCACGATTCCAATAGTGTTTGCTCAATAAATGTAATATTCGCTTTTTGACAAATCAGGTGTTCACTTTTTGAAATCACAAGCAGTATTACACCAAAAGGATTGTTTTTAAATACCTTAAACTGTGTTAATTAATTTTTTATAGGAGCGTATAAAGCTCTTCTTTTCAAAAGAAAAGTGGAAGTTTGGAGAGTGGGATGCCGGGGTTCAGTCTTTGCCTCGTCATCTGACAGTGGTTAAAAATTACGTGGTGTTGTCCTCGAATCTTTTCCTTAGGAGATTGATCCCGGACAGTCGTCAATAGCCCGTTGTGTTGCTCTCGTACGACGTTCATTAAAATTACCTTACCCATTTTTTGATTCTGTTAGATTACTTTTTAAATTTCCTGGTTCTCTAGCTTTAAAAACTTCGTTTCTGAAAAAAACTTTTGGTAAAAAATTATGTCACTGTTGTAATCTTTCTTAAACTTATCCTATCTATTTGCATGCAATACTTTTGTGGTGTATGCAAAAAAATAAAGGTAAGGGGTGTGCAATCGGCACTAGCAATTTGCGATTTGAAGGGGCGCAGGTATTTCTGTTAGTACATCCAGAGAGGAATTAAACATTTGTGCTATATCAATAATATTTTTCTTCTGTGTATGTCCATTTACTTGAGGCTGTTTGGCTCAGCTTGGCCGGATATGGCCCTTGCGCAGTAAGACCCAACGAACCAGACAGACAGAGGTACATAGTGAGTCCACCTGTCCTCTTAAAAAATTTATAAGAGAAATAACTAAAAAATAACTTTTAATTAGTTAAATTTATAATATTATTTGTTAAATTTATAATATTATTTGTTAAATTTATAACATTATTTGTTAAATTTATAACAATTTTTGTTAAATTTATAATATTATTTGTTAAATTTATAATATTATTTGTTAAATTTATAATATTATTTGTTAAATTTATAATATTATTTGTTAAATTTATAATATTATTTGTTAAATTTATAATATTATTTGTTAAATTTATAATATTATTTGTTAAATTTATAATATTATTTGTTAAATTTATATTATTATTCGTTATTTATTATTTCATTCATTTATTTATATTATTTTATTTGTTCTATTTAATAAGCTAATCCTCTCGTATTCCTTTCTCTTTATGGCCAAACGATTTAGTTTCGAACGGTATTTAATGAAAACAAATCGTTTTAAAAATTCATCCCATTTGACCGATACGAAATATTAAAATTCATGTAATATTGGAACAACCCCTTTCTCGTGTCTTTCTCTAAAAAGAAGCCAACCGCAATAAATATCACATTGCCTTCCGACCGGAGCAAATCAAGTTCAAATTCGAAATTGCGCCAATGACAAGGTGATATCTCATTATTCCAGCCAAGCCGTCTGTTTTCATTGTGCCCGATCTCTCTCATCCAGAATTTCATTCCGTGACAGTGCTCCTGGATGATAAGAGGTATATCGAACAGCTCTGAGAATTTCGTATATGAACATTGATAGAGAAGATTTCTTTGTTGCGAAATGTCAGAAACGAAGGAGAGTAAGTATTTTTTTTTTCTCGGATAAAAATATCTCTACCTGTATTTGATTGAATATATATTCAATTTTTTTGTTTCGTTTTGAAAGCTCGGTCTTTGCGTTCAGGTCATTTTATACCGGTTTTGAAAGATCATATAATTACTGAAATGAACCAGTAATTACTCTTCCATTATGGGTTTTCCAATACATTCTAGAATTTTACCTGAGTAGTACTTTCCTCTGTGTCAGTAAAACTTTCCTTATGTGTATATCTATTTACTTGACGGTCTTTGGTGTAGCTTGACCAAATATAGCTCTTACGCTATAAAACCCAATCAAACAATCTGAATAGTTTAAAATGTTATGAAGAAAAGTGATCGAATTCTTATATTTTAAGATTATATATTTTAAATTTATAGTTAGATTTTTCTCAACCGTCATCAATCTCGGAATATTTTGGAATAATCTAATACTAATATCGAGTTCACGTATGAGCAGTAAAGGTTTTGAATGTAGTATATTACTTTTTTAATACACATTTTATCTGACATCGTGGATGAATAAGGTTGACATCTTGAGAATCGTCAGTTCTAAATCTGCAGGGTGGATCATTCAAACCAATTTAAGCTCAAATTTATGATTGAACCATACAAACACTAATTTCCTATTCCATTATCAACTATGGGTTTAGCGCAAGCATTGTCTGACAACCTCCCATTTGATATCTAGTTTTTTGCACATTCTTTTTGCCTAATAATTATTTTTTATTACGTTTGTGTTTTGATTTCAGCAGCATTTTTACATGCGAGGTATAGGCGGCGCAGGTTCGATTCCTGTAACTTATCCTGTGCATTTCTATCTTCTGTGTATGTAAAACCTTCCTTGTGTATATTCGTCTATCTTGAAGTTGTCTGTCTTGTGTTTGGCGCGGCTTAGCCAAATGTGCCATTGCGCCACTAAACCCAACCAACCGCAGCTTTTTTGACTTGACATATTTTTTTGCCTAGATGCTCTCCAATTTTAAGCAACCCTCGTTCCTGTTGCGGTTCCTTTAATGTTTCGGTTCGCTTATCCTTTAATGGATATAAGCTGGGTGGTCATTGGATTGCATAAAGCAAAAGCAATGGAATGAAAAAAAAAAACGTTTCTTAATGTCATTATGCTATATTTGCAACACGTTAATACAATGAACTGTAGAACAAATTGTAGAAAAAATGTACTCTGATATTTTTTAGAGGCCTCACGGTTGGAAGAGTAACGGATTAGCAACAGGAGGGTTGCGAGTTCGAATCGAACCAAAGACCCTCGTGTACAGGGGGGAGGGCTGGTACACGTTAAATCTATCGTGGCTTCAAATGTCCCCATATTGGCGTGGTATGAAGTTTTGTAAGTGGGACGCCAGCTCAGGTGTAACCTCGTCATCTGACCATGGTTCAAAATTACGTGGTGTTGTCCTTCGGAATTGATCTCGAACCGTCGCCAATAGCCCGTTGCGTTGCTTCAGTGTGACATTTATAAAAATAAATACCTACCAGGGCTGCTCGTTATAAACTTTTGAAGATGGCAAAAATCATTACTGCGAGCTCTTTTAAGCTGACAGAAAAATCTATTCAGCTCATGGCAGAACCTAAAATTTTCGTTTTAACGGTAAATGCATTTGCAAATTTTTCGCTAAGCTTTAAAACAATTGAATGAATAATGCAATGAGAAGAAAAAATTACTTCACTTTTCTTGTAAGATTTCTGCAATTTTATGATACCATAAAATACATCCGAGATAAAAAAAAAAAAACTCTCAAATAATATATTATAGACACGTTTATTTCCTTACTAACAAGTTTACGAAGGCATCAGTCAATAATTAGACTAGAGAAAATTGCTGTTGTTTCATAACTACACAGCTAAAAGAAAGATCTGCCATCACATGCACGAAACCATTTCTGAACTGCTCGATCAGCCTTAAAATCTGGAAGCGAATGACCATCCGCACGTATCCTCAATAAGGCACATAGTTTTTTTTTCTTATAATTTTTTTCAATATTTTCAATATCTGATATCTATATATATAATTCTCTTACGTGGCACCCAAAAAAGACGTTATTTGTTATCGCGTTTTGGCAACACTGTTAGATTCTTTGTTTACCACAAAGTCTCGTGCATCAATTGAATTTATAGCGTTATCGGATGAAATTTTATTGAAAAAAAAAGGAATTTAGTTAGGCGTTTGCAGTTAGTTTGTAATAGAAATCAAAGAAAGCGGAGGATCTTTTCAGGGCCATTTAAAAAACGGTCCTTTTCAGGGCCGACAATTATAGTTCAACAAGACGCTTGCACTACAACTTTTGGCAACAAACGCAATGAAAAAATGTCGGTCGTTCGAGGTCTGGGGAAATCTACACACAAACAACATGCTGGGTTTTCAATTTCCAAAGCAACGCTCACATTTCGAGTCAAAATTTACTCAAAAGTTTTCATTTGAATTCTGATTTCAGAGGTACTGTATATATTTTCTGTAAAATAGCAAATTTAGATTTGAAAAACATTTTTTTTTTTGGAATATCATATTTTGTAAACAATCCCTTTGGCTAGGACACGTGTCTTCATTGAGGCGAGCGAAGCGAGCATAGGTTCGCGCAGCGAACCTATGAGGACTGCGAAGCAATCCTCCGGGGGTTGGCGAGCGTCAGCGAGCAGGGGGCGGGCCCCCTAGTATGAAAGAAATGATAAAACATTCGGTTTCAAGCAATCGCTGCATGACTTGCTGTGAGAACCATTGATCGTCGCGGCAATTTAAGCTAAGCTCACGGCATTTTCCGTGGTTACCGCGACTTATTTCGAGCCCTGCTACCTACCGTGCCTGAGATTTTTTAGTTCATGTGGATGAATTTTCATTTTTTACAATATTTCTATATTTTAATGCTAAAGTCTGAATAATGGCAATAGTGTGGTTCGATTTCAAGAAAAAATAATCGTTTTTCTTTGCTTACCATTTCTTTGAAAAAACATTGAGCGCAAAGAAAAGATTTCAAGTACAAATTTATTCTTAGGAGAATTTTATTCACCAATTTTTAAACGGAGTTTCCGTGGCTCAGTGGATTTGTCCACTGTACTAGCACCCTACCTCGTAGGCGGAGCAGGTTCGATTCCTTCCTGGGTATATTTTTCTCTTCTGTCAGTAATGCTTTCACAGAGTTTATGTTAACTATGTGACGTTTGGCGTAACTTGGTCAAATGTGGCTCTTGGTCCATAAAACATAACCCAACGAATACTTTACTTTATGTAAGTGAAATATTTCTTACGACCGTCTTTTAATTCATCATTTTTCCCAGAAAGCTCATCTATAAAGAAAATGAAAGAAAATTTTCCGGAGCAAAAATGGAAGACTGTATACACAAAGTTTGATCAGCTTGTGTTTATTCAAGTGTTTTAATATATGTGCTTCTCTTTCTGAACGTTATTTTAACGTCAATAATCATAACGTCATTAACGTAGTCTCATTAAAAACATTGCTTCCAGCTTTAATTAAATACATTCGGTTCATTAGAGGAACTTACATGCTAAATTATACAACCTTATTTGTTTATTGTTATGTCTTTAGTATTTTTAATTTGTTTTTTCCTTTTATCATCCGTTAAAAGTAGTTCGCGTTATCAATTCTTTTTTTGTAGTACCCTCTACGATTTATAGGCGGTGCAAAAGCTCGATTCCTGTAACTTACCGTGGACGTATTTCTCTCTTATGTGTCAATAAAATTTTCCCTTTCCTCGTGTTGTCCGGGATCACTGGCTCTGTGAATTTGCCAGTTGTACTAGCAATATACGATGTGTACGTGGCGCACATTCGAATCCTCGTTGCGCTTCTTCTGTGATTGTAAAACTTTCATGTTTGGCCTCTAGGTCACTTATAGATATATATTTGAAACGATACCTAAAACTAACGAGCTAAATAAATACAATTCTCACCAGAGATCGGTTTCTTAACGTTCTACTTTTCTCTTTTCACGTAATATTTGTCACGCTGTTAGACATGTGGTCAAAATATATCTTGTCACTCCCTTTCACCTTTAAACTCAAGCCATCTCACTAACCTTGACTTCCGACGGACCCTCTTCATTTCAAATCGTCTGTATCATTATTCTCTCCCTTCTAAAATTCTTTCTCACATTGATGAACTCAATATAAAGAAATCTCCCTGCATCGAAGGCATTACAAACAAGATAGTTAAAAAGCTCCCCCCCGAACTATCAGTATCTTCTATCATTTACTCCGATTGTGAATGTCATCTTTGAATATAGCTACTTCCCTAATCTCTGGAAAACCGCCTGCCCAATTTCGAAACCAGAACCCCCCCTCCATTCACCAACTAGCTAGACCTATCTCCCCATTACCCACACTTAGCAAAATATCTGAAGCAGTTATTCTTAAACATTACACTGATTTTATCAATGCCAACGATATTATGATTCCCCAATAATTTGATTTCACCGCCTATCCGCCAATTACTTAGAGTCGTAGAGTATCTTCAGTTTGGGCGCACTCACGCCCCGTCTAGATGTACAGGAGTTGTCTTCTTCGACATCGCGAAAGACTTCGATAAAGTCTGGATTCAAGGTCTAATATACAAAATGAGTACCCATAATTTCCCCGATTACATTATTAAAATCATTACTTCTTATCTCGCCAACAGAAAATATGCTGTCAGAATCATCAACTTTCTTCCCGAAAAAACTTATATGCTGGCGTCCCTCAAGGCACCAAACTCGGGCCCTTTCTTTTCAATGCTTACATGAATGATATTCCACAAACTGAATATACTAAAATTAGCATGTTCGCCGACGACACTGCCATCTTTTCCCAACACAAAAAGTAAAATCCTCATTGCTGATATGAAAGCTCAAATCTACTACCTTGAATCCTGGCTTGTTCGATGGAAAGTCTTACTCAATGTCGATATGAGAGCGGCCATTATGTACCTTTGTAGATACCCCACGAAACTTCCAATACTTCACCTTTACGGTCAACCAATCCCTTGATCAACTCAAACGAATTACTAAGGGCATATCCTGACTCTAAACTCAGTTGCAAACTTCACCTCCAATACCTCCATGGAAGTAGGAAAGAATACCTACAGAATCAGTTCCGCAAAGTCTCCGCAATATTATACCCTCTTGCATCACGGAGTTCATCCCTATCCCTCGAAAACGAAAAGATCACCTTCCTTTATTTAGTCAGTTTAGTCAGGCCAATAATAACATGCTTGCCCTTTTTTTTTTTGGGGAGGGGGGGGGCGATTGAACTAATTTCTAACGTATGGAACAATTGTAATCGAAAATTAATGTTATGAACAATAATTTATTTATAAAATTAAAGTGATTAATTAGTATATTTATCTTGTTTCACAATAATTATACTTTATCTACATTTTAAATACGATTAAATAGATTTTGTTATGGTCACATTTTTCCCAATAAAAAGTATAGCTGCGCCTCTGGGCCCGCTAGACCATCCATTAATGCAGAGATTCGTTTATAAATTTTGGTATTCTTAAAAAAAATATTCCTTTCTTTTTACGTCTACGAATTATTTCTCCTACTTTGATACAAAAAGAATATCTCATGAATTCTGTCCCCTGTGCTTTGGGCCCTCAGGGAAATGCCTTCTTTAGCTTTGTACGGGCTTCACAATCTAATGGTTCCTGATTGATCTTTGCTTTTTCCTCTACCCTTCTGCTTTTTGCTTTTTCTTCCTCCATCGATGTGGTTACCTTCTTCGGAGGTGAGGCCTCCTCTTGAGAAGCTTTTCTCCAGTCTGTGCTTTTAGCTCCTCTTGGGGATTATATCACTCCACCCACGTGTTTGCCGTGCGTGGAGACCCGTGTCCCTGGAAAAGCGGATCCTGGCAGTTGAGGGACAACATATTGACCCAACACACTGCTTCGGCCCTCCCTTCAGGTAAACGTCATTGGTCCCGTGTACAGCAATCGGCTGGTTGATTTTTGGCTAGGGCTAAGCAATCGGCCACTTACTGGACACCTCGCTAAGGGTGAAGGCTGTTACAGGGATGAGCCGTGCGAGTATAGTCACCGACAAGCGCCGGTGCAGTTGTCCGCATCCCCGTGTAGGACTCTGTGGTGGGGCGCTGTCGGTGTCGGAATCCTGTTTTATTTCATTGAGTAATGGATCTTTTGTTTCTTCTCCCTCTAGAAGAATGCAACAAAGTACTACGACTTCTTTAAACACTCGTTTTTTCGTTGCATTCTTATTCCTGCATAACTTAAATATTTCAAATCAAACTCAGTCATCTTTTACACCACATTTCACCTTTTCTTATTGATAAAACCATTTAGTCAATATTGGGTACTGTCAAAGCAATTAAAAAACTGCGATCTGGGATCCTACTCTGAAATTTCAACTAAAACACAAGCAAAAATTCTAATGAACGCGTCAACCTTCCACTTTTACCATTTCTGTATTCCCACACAATTCTCTAAATTTTTCAAGGGGAGTTATCTCAGAACCAGAACTATATACCACACCAGAAGATGAGAATCTCGAAAACCTGCGAGATCAACATGTTTGTGGCGTGCGTCGAATCGATATCCGTAGGGGTGAGATTTTCGTTCCTACGAAACATCTCATCTTGACTTTCGACCTACCGTCACTGCAGTCTCGAATCAAAGCTGGCTACCTGAGTTGCCCAGTCCGTCCTTTCCTGTAGAGATTTGCGAAATAGTGACCACTTCCCGATATTTGTATCTCATTAGTGAAAGCGGTCCTATTGACCGCCCATCACTATATTTATGAGGCAGCCGACTGGCCTGGTTTTACATCTCAGGCCGTTATATCAGAGCAGATGGTAGAAGGAAGCATTGACGTGGCAGTTGGAACAGTCACTGATGCTATCATTAGAGCTGGTGATTTGGCTATCCCCAAGAAAACTACATCATTTCATAAGCACTCTAAACCATGGTGGAATAAAGAATGCACTGTAGCTATCAAGATCCAACGGAAGGCATGAGGTATCTTCCGCCGATACCCCACTACTCAAAATCTTGACTTCAAGCGAGCAAAAGCTAATGCTCGTCGAGTGCGACGTCAAAGCCAAAGAGAATCTTGGGTAAAGTATGTTTCTAGCATAACATCTGCTACTCCCTCAAAAAAGTTGTGGGATCGAGTTCGGAAAGCGATGGGTTCATTTTCCGAAAATAACATCTCATTCGTTGAAGAGAATGGTCAACTTGTCTCTGAGGCTGCTGAGATAGCCAATGCTATTGCTCGTGCTTTTGTTTTCTCTGCAGCTTCCAATTCTAACACCTATTTGGAGGCATTTCAACCCACCAAACATCGTGCGGAATCCCATCGTATTAATTTGCATTCTCCTACCGATTTCGCTTACAAATATCGATTTACTGAAAGAAGGTTGAAGCTATGCCTTCAAAGACCAGAATGACTGCCCCTGGTCCTGATGGCATCAGCTATATAATGCTTCAAAAACTATCTCATCACTCCCTTCGTAACATCTTGAAGCTTTATAATCGAATTTGGGAGGAACATGCGTTTCCTTTGGCTTGGCGCAATGCCATAGTTATACCTTTTCCCACAAACCGGAAAAAGATCCTTCCAACCCATTTAACTATCGGCCTATCACACTCACTAGCTACATGTGCAAACTATTTGAAGGGATATTAAACTCTCGTCTTACTCACATCTTAGAGACGACTCGGGCTCTGTCATCATTTCAAAGCGGTTTCAGGGTTGCCCACTCTACGGTATACAACATCTTGTACCTCGAAACCCAAGATCGCCTTGCGTTCCTACGCCGAAACCATCTTGTGTCCATCTTTTTTGACATGCGAATGGCGAACGACCGCACCAGGCGATACGAAATACTCCGCGATCTTTTTCTCTTGGGTTTAGAGGGCACCTACCTATTTTTATACGGAATTTCCAGGCCCTTCGAAAGTTTCAAGTTCTCATCGGATCTATTTTTTCTGACACTTATATTCAACAAGAAGGTGTTCCTCAAGGCATTGTCCTCAGCGATACCCTTTTCTCAATTAAGAAAAATAAAATATTGGAACAATTGCCTTCAACCGTCCAGAGTAATTTGTAAGTGGATGACTTGAGCATTCACTGCCAGTGTAAAGACATGCAATACGTCGAGCGACAACTACAATCGGCTGTCTCGCTTGACGCGTAGGAGTGTCGATGAGTTTTAGTTTTTCCACTCAAAAGATATCCTGCGTTCATTTCTGCCGACGTCGGAACCCGCATCCTGACCCAGAGGTTTTTTTTATGGTAACAGGATTATAGTGATTGACAGAGGAGATTTCTAGACGTTATATTTGACCAAAAACTCACCTTCCAACCCCACGTCAAGCAGCTGCGAATGTCTTGATTGAAAAATTGAAGACCTCGGGGGTAAAAAATGATAACCCACATTTTATAAAAATTTCACTTACCTACTGTAAATAATTATGTTCAACAAGAGCTTTCATTCTTCTCAAGTAGTACGAGTTTCTTTTGAGAGATGGCGGTGTAATACTGGTACACTTTCATAATAAGACATCATCAGTATTTTATGAAAATATAAATCTGTTTATCTTTAAACTACAACAATGTGGGTTATCACTTTTTACCCCCGAGGTCTTCAATTCATAACAGGCTCATCCGACGTGGTTTCGGGATCACATTTTGTTGGATACCGAGACACGTCGGAATTGTTGGTAACGAACTGGCCGATGATGCAGCGAGAAATGCAGTGACTCCTCTAAATATCCGTATTCTATACAATGATCAACGGCATTTTGTTCGGGACAGTGCATGGAATAAATGGTGCGAAGACTGGAGTGAGCAGATCAACAAGCTCCACAACATCCACCCATCTATCTCACTCCTACAGTCATTAAAATCTCGACGGCTAGGACGTCATTCTAATACGTCTTCGCATCGGCCATTCACGAGTCACGCATAGATTTTTAGTGGGGGGGGGGAACCGCACCATTGTGTCAACGTTGCCAAAAACCTCACTCCATGAATCATCTTAACTTCGTGCACAAATCTTAGACATTTTTATCGACAATTTTTTTAAACTTCATTGCCAATTTTACCAGACGTGCCAATTTTATACCCTCCACATGCAGTGCCGTAACTAGGCAGGTGCAACAGGTGCACCCGCACGGGGCCCGTTTGGAAGGGGGGCACAAAATGCAGTTCCCAAGAAATTGTATTTTAAAATTAAAATTTTTTCCCCCTTTCTACTTTTTGGTTTGGCGATTATATTTGGCCTTACTTAGACCCTAGTTGTCTGCTCACCAACATGAACATTCGAATGAATGGCAGAACTGACAGATATTTTAAACGTGCCTATGTTAACTTGCCTTAGGTTAGGTTAGTGTGAATACAGCAACGTAGTCACTATACTTGTGTTTTCGCGTATATGTGTTTGTGAAAACCGGTAATAATGCAAATAATAATAAGATTGTTTGACTGCAATATTTCAGGATTTCATTTACAGACACGTGAATAACGTGCTTGGATAACCCAGTCAATTTTGTTATGTTGGGTTTTTGTTATTCCTGTAGGTAATTTTGTACTTTTATAGTGAAGTGATTTGTAGGATACGAGGGCATCCAAGCAAATGATATTCGTCACATGCTTGCATTCGCTCTAAATAATAGTATACAGTTTACAGTATCTTATAACAGTTTTATTCTTGTACATATGGTCCAGATCAAGGCGACAACATTAGTTTTAACTCGTTGAAAGCAGACGATTCAGGGTGAAAATTTTTTCGGACACAAATCGCATATTTTAGACTTACAAAGAGGATTTTATGATTGGAGGCATCTTCATCCTGTTATTCCCCCATCACGAAAATTCTCTGGAGCACCGAAATTCGCATGTGAAATGGAAAGTCAGGTAATGTAATTGATGATTATGTAGTTAATTCAATAAAAAAGGCAAATATACGAAAGTAAGTGCACGTATTTTGGAAATTTATAATTTAGCAATACTTGTACCTTGTGCAAGCTCATAATCTAAATTTATCGTGTCCACGCAGCCTCGACATTTTCAGAAATGATTTACTTTTTTGGTACTATGCAGAGATTATTTAATTTTTCCTCCTCAACAACACGTTGAGACATTTTAATGAATTGCCTAAAATTATCATTTTAAAGTTTTTCTGATGCAAGGTGGTCATCAAAGGCCAGTGCAATAAAGGCGTTGTATTTACAATTACCTAAAGTAATGATAGGACTGCAAACTATTGCAAACGATTTTTTAAATCCGGAAGCTGTACCGAATGCAAAAAATTTGATTTTGCAAATTAATTATAGATTTTTTTTCTCTTTCTATTTCTTTCAAATAAAATTCTACAATGCATCGATCGAACATGTAAAGCATTACCACAGAAAGATTTGTCAATAGACTGTGGAACAAAATTAATTGCTGGATTGCGTAGTACATTACAAGAGCTTCGAGATGCAAGTTTTGAACAAAATTTCCAGGAACTACAAAATTTGGCTGAAGAAATAGGTATAGAGAAGGGATTTCTTAATAAACGAAAGAGAAATGTTAAGATAATGGAAATAGATGAAACACCGGATGAATGAAGTAACTTGACACCCGAAGAATTATTTAAAATACAAATTTACACTGTTCTTGACGCTATTGTCTCAAATAGATTGGCGTAATCCAAAAATGAAAACTATCTGTGACGATTTTTGCTTTTTCTATGGCTTGTCTTTACAATGCATGAGTATTGCTGATTAAAAAAAATCGGCTGCAGATCTCGTTTTTAACTATAGCAAAGATTTAAAAAAAGTGCGAATTCCCATGTGAAATTTAAAGTTCTAAGCTTGAAGTAACAACTCTTATACAAAATATAGAAATTACATATTCGCTAAATATTCTACAGGCTCATCATGATTTGTGTTTATTTGATTCTTACCCAAATAAAAATGTCACTCTTCCCGTTTCTATTGCTTCGTGAAAGAGAAGTTTTCGCAAGTCAAAATTAATAAAAAATTATTTAAATCGACTATAGGACAAGAACGATTATCCAATCTTTCTATTATTTTAATAGAATACAATATCGTTAAAAATATTATTTATGATGATGTAATAAATTACTTTGCTGAGATGAAAGCCATAAAAGTGCAATTAAAATAAATATTTTTTTAAATCTATTGTAATGTATTTTTTATATTATTTTCTCAAACCTAATTAAGAAGCCAAAATGCAAGTTCTTGCACAAGGCACAGGAATAGCTAGTTACGGTACTGTCCACATGCATCACTCTGCTTTCTTACATCGGTACTGCATTTTACCATTGTTATAATTCATCACTATTTTGAATTACGAGTACATTTCCTTAAAATTTTAATAACCGACTAATGACCGACCAGATGGGAATATCCCATCTTATACATCTCTCCATATTAAATTTTTTAGCCATCGTACTCTGTTTTTCCAATGAAAACCAATATACATTATATCATTTATAATGTACCTTTTATATCATAAAAACTACATATCTGAGGCCAAAAAATATATCACTGAAATATCACTTTATTGATCGGTCTATTTTAATCTATTTTTACTGTTTTGCAGCATCTTGCGTTTGGCGCAGCTTGTCCAATTTTGGACCTTGCGCCATAAAACCAAAACCAACCTCTGCTTTGGAAATGGATAGAGGTCTATCATTTGATTATATTTTCAACCTTTTTCATTTGACTTGAATAAACGTGTTTTACTAACCAGAGAAATAGGGTAGAAAAAGAATTTGATCAATCTCAAGACATGTGTATGCGTTGCTTCTTATTTTCAGTATGACAGTTCAATTTTTATGTTTAAATGCGGCACTATTTTGATTTTTTTTTCCTACCCACGTAAAAGAAAATTCTTTATAATTGATTAAATGATGGGGTTCCTGTTTGCGGAAATTGACGCTTCACTATGCAATTGAATGCGTAGAATTTCCTTCCGGTTACTTGTGTACGTAACTTCATAATAATTTTGTTTTAAAAATTGCTTCGTGGTGAAAAAGCGTGTCGCTTCCTCTCATTCAGTCACATTTCACTGTGTCACAAGATCAGAGTTCACTAGTCACTCCTTTATACCGATAAAATACACAATACTCCAGAAACATTTAGTTACTAGGTAGGTAGTTAATTAATGTTGCACTGGAGCAGTACAACGGGCTATCAGTGAAGATCCGGGATGAATCCCGAAGTGAAAGATCCAAGGACACCGCCTTGTACTTTTGAACCACGGTCAAATGACGAGAACAATACCTGAACTGGCACCCCCCACACTCCAAACTTCCATCCAAGCCAATGTGAGGACACTTGAGGCCTCGACAGATTTAACGTCCACCAACCCTTCCGTACACAACGGTCTGGCTTGACCTAGTTTCGAACTCGCAAACCTCCGATTGCTCATCCGTTGCTAGACTAACTTCCCAAATTCCAGTTATTATTCATCGGAGGAGGAATATCGAATACAGAAATTGTTTCAGATACAAAGGGCGTTCCATAAAAACAGAGTAAAATCATTAAAAAAATCTAGAAATATATTTACAGAAAAAAATACATCATTCTTTTTCAAAATACCTTCCCTCAGATGATATGCAACGGTTCCATCGTTCAACCCACTTTCAAAACATGTAGAGAAGCCTTTTTCTGGAAGCTGCTTCAAAGAACCCTGCACTGCTGAAATAACTTCAGAATTTGTATTAAATTTTCTACCACGGAGCTTCTCATTCAACGTCAGAAACAGCCAGAAATCGCATGGTGCGAGACCTGGACTGTAGGGGGATGTGGCATGATTTTAATTTTGCATTTGCTAAGATATTGCTGAACACAGAAGTAGCGACATTCGGGCGAGCATTATCGTGGTGTAATGTCCAATTATCTACCAGTTCATGTCGCTTTCTCAATATGTGTTGTCGCAAAATTATCAAAACTGAAATTTAATATTCACCATTCACATTAGATTTTGGAGGCATAGCATGTTGATGGATTACACCTTTATGATCAAAGAAAATAATCATCATGACCTTTCCAGCAGATTTCGAAGACGGAAAATCGATGTGTTTCCATACACTTGTTGCCGACTTGGGTGCATCATTTTGATCCCCTTACCAAGTTTCATCACCTGTTATTACAGTCTTAAGGAAATTCGGATCCTTTCGAAGCATCTGTTTCCACTCACAACATAGGTGAATTCTTGTTTGCATTTGTTCTTTAGGAAGGTGATGAGGGGCCCACTTGGATCAAACATGGCGAAGCTGTAAATTGTTGCGTAGAATGCGAAACATCTACGTTTTCAAAATGTTAGTTGATGCCGCTATCTCCTCATTTATCCGAATTTCTTGCAAGATTGCACACACAGTGTTAACATTTCGATCATTCACAACACTTTCTGGTCGGCCAGGCTTAGGAGCCAGTTCTGCAGATAAACGTCATTTTTCGAAATCACCATGCCATCTAAAAATCTTAGACTCACCAAAATATTTGTCTTTGTAAGCATTCTTCATTAACTTAACTGTTTCTGAAGCTGTATTGCCCAAACGATAGAAAATTTTTTGGCAGAACGCATTTCGTTATTTAACTTTGAATCACGCACCTCCATTTCTGTTGGGCAAATAAAAACAGTTCTTTAAACAAGTACGAAACTAGAAAAATAAAATCGTCTGCTTCGTTTAGAATATTTATAACTGTGATGTTAACAGTTTGAAAAAATTCCTTACACTTTTATTTTTAGTTTCGCGCTGTTGCTCTACTACGTAAAAAATTCACTCTCAGTTTTTATGGTATGCCCTTTGTATATTCCAAAACCAAACTTTTCATCGCTTTATAACCAATCCTTAAAAGGTGTTAACTTTGAATACTGCAATGAGAATTATTATTTGCATCACATTTGTTTAGTTTTGTCAAATGTCTAGTAAAGATCACTCATCTTTTCTTACTTTAAGCTTGCAGTGTTACATTCACACCTTATAATTTTTAACTTGATTCCCGATGTTCAATTGACTTCCAATCTTACGTATTCCTAATGACAATACAATATTCAGTTTAAATCAAACTTGAATTGGACCCCTATTCCCCTCACGTCCGAGAGTTTTGTATTTTCTGAACTCCCCAGCAATATGGGTATCCGTGGAGAGATATTGGTGAGTAGTTTAGAGTTTTGTTTCGGTTTCCCACTCAACATCAAGGTTGAGTAACGTGTAAAGGATTGAATGGCGTGGGAAATGTTGACAATGCGTCATTAATGTTACAGCACCCAGTGTCGAGGTTGCGGTCAACACGCTAGCCTAAATGGAAGAGAATGTTTAACAATATCATGTCCTTAGCGTGAAAAGCTCGTGGTATCGAGACACTCTCAGTTGTAACTAACCCCTTAGGTACAGATTTCTTTGAAAAAAAATAGTTCGGATTATCGTTTGCACATTAGTTACTGTTATATTTTCGTATTATCGTCTGTATACTAATTACTGTTATATTTTCGTATTATCGTTTGCACACTAGTTACTGTTATATTTTCCGTATCATTTCGTTTGATAAGAATGGCAACAGTATGAGAGAAATCGCACAGCTTCTGATCTCCTCGTTCATTCCATAAAACAATATCTGATAACGCAGCCGAGTAAATATTTCTATGTATGGAGTCAGATAAAATAAAAAGTGTGTTTTTGTAGAGGACGATTGATTAATTTGATTCAAGGAGAGTCTCGTGTAATACCTATCACTCTTGCCATGAACAAGAATGTACGTTTAATTGTGTCCTAGTTTGAATAGACGAATTAGACTCGTCATCCGTAACTTAGGCAAAACAAGTGCATGACGAGTCTTAGTCGTCAAATGTACCCAAGGGGTTAAGACCTTTATATCTGAGTTTTTAGTCTGAAACTTTTCATTTTGATCTTAGTGATGTGCCCAAGCCCCAAGCACAGTTCATGTGTAAAATAACCTATGTCAATACATAGATTGAGCTTGCTGGTTGGAAGTGTGGATTGAAATCTCTAGACAGACGTGTAATTGAGCATTCTATCCATTTTCGCTTATGCATCTGGATTGCAAAGCTGCTTTTATGTGAGTTTTGAACAGTCTGGTTCTTCAATTCGGGGGCCATCGAAGAATGTATATGTAGTGGCGCCATAAGCCTGATCTCTGAAAAGCTATCAATCCTACATAGACCACCACATGGTCACTTGTGTTTTTATGCTTGTGAACAGTTGAAGCCCAAGAGAGGATTAATAGATCCCTAGATGGTCTCCTTATTGAAAAAACTAGACTATTCGAAACTCGAAGGAAAAAGCTTTTTGACACCGAGGTATTAGTAGAAATGTATAGAATACGTTATTACGATACCTGGCTAGCTATTATAGCCCGCGCACTTGTAATTATCCTCGAAATTCCTTCAACTTAAACAGCTCAGGTGTTGCCTCGTCATCTGACCGTGGTTCAAAATTACGTGGTGTTGTCCTCAGATCTTTCTCTTTCGGGATTGATCCCGGATCGTCGTCAATAGCCCGTTGTGTTGCTCTAGTACGACGTTAATTAAAAATTACCAAATTACCTTCAACTTATATTTTCATCGCATTAAAACTTGCCACGCTAACAGTTGTAAATACTTTCGTCAAACGTTAGAATGTCACTTATCGTTGTGTTATTGTCATTCGTGTGTAAAGGAATTAGCATTTTAGAGACTTGAAGATAAGCATTGTCACATTCGATTTTTATCTTGTTTTCTAGGAAGTTGACAGAATACGTATTAACTCTTCCTTTGCATACGACTATATAGATATGGGACACAATATTTGAAATTTTAACCTCAAATAAAGAAATATAACTAGACTGCGGCTAGTTTCATCGAATTTATTACTGTTTTGTATACAGTTGGCAAGAGATAAAATTCCAGATTGCATTTATCTGATAAGATCAGTATGATACGGCTTGAGTGTAATGTTTCTGATAGAAAGCTATCCTAACCAATTTATCTCACCTACAAACCTATTAAACATTATCTATTGCTGTGAGTGAGGTTATTGGGTATTATATGAGTGAAAGTCAAACTTTTTTTCGTGCCTTTAAAGCTATTTTAAATTGCGAAAAAAAAAATTGTTTCGATCTTCGAAACAGATAAATGTATGAAATACGCCAAATGGAATTTTACTTGAATTATTCGATTTCTGTTTGAATTCTATTTTTATACAAAATGCTACATTAGGCCACAAATATTAATTCAATTACAGCATATAAAACAATCATAATCTGGCTTCTACGATTTGGTAATCGAGTTTGGTGATTTTGAATGAGTCTAAGTTAAAATAAGGTGCTGGTGGTAACGTAAACACAAGGCAAAACTACTCCGTATATATCTATTTCTAAAAAAAAAGTTTAACTCTTCTTTAGTAACAGTGGTCCTTACAACTGCGCAGTGCCTTTTTTTTTTTTTAATATTACGTAATGAAATGAGCAACTAAAAATTTATAAATTTAAATAATACATTTCTTACAGTATGATTTTTAGTATGCCCGAATAAAAAACGTATTTTTTATAATGTTCAAAATTATAATATCTTACAATACACATTCCTCACAAAGTGTAGGAGTTCTCAACCGTTTTGACTCGCGGAGCCTTTTTTAGAATCAATTGCTATGGCGGAGTCCTTTACACCTAACCCCTATGTTTTACAAGTTGATGAAATTTAGTGTAGTATTACAGGGGGAAAATAATAGGAGATAGATAGTAAATATATATTTTTGCAATTGCGCAATGTCAATGCAATGAAATTATATTTTAAAAACTGAAATGTACCATATCTCAATTTATACTCAACTACCACCAATACACATTATATTATCAAAACTTGACTGTACAAAGTTCTTCCAAAGTTCAATAATTCAAACTATTTGGGTTAAAACAGATTTTATATTGGTGAGAGCATTAATAAAGTCCATACAATAAAACCAGATCCTCCAATTTAAACATTACATCCAATTCAATTCAAATACATATTCGTTCGTTACTTGTTCAAAATTTTACTATTCATTATAAAAGAAAAATATTATTTAATTTTATTTAATTGCACTGTTGTGCAACACTAGCATGACATAACATAAAATAACGTATAAACGTTTAATGTGACACCTGTGTTCATTTATTTATTTTATTATTATTTTTGTTTTGCAGTTTTCTTATTTTGATTCTACTTTTGTTTCTTATTTTTTTATTTCATTTAATTTTTATTAATTTTATTTTTCTTTGAGCGGCCGCGAAGCTCCTGGGAAAATACGCTGAGCCCCTAGGGTTGGGAACCACTGACTTAGTAACTTAGTCTTAATATGTAAGGAGACCCCATTTGAGGTAATAGGCTGAATTCCGGCCCTGCTTCCAATATAAAATTATTTACTTCATTGCATAAAACTAAAAAAAAATTCGTCGATATGTTATCTAATTTTTTATTATGTGGAGGATGGGGCCATTCGGCAGAAAAAGTGAGGTTCACTTACAATATTAAAGTAAACTATTATAATTTACGAAATTTAAGAATTCGAGTGATTCATAACTGAACGGTTAAGATTCCAGGTTTAAAAGCTTTCTAGCATATCGACTCAAATGGACATTCATGGCATCATGTGCAGGTCAATGATCCAACATATACGCGGTGTTCTCGGTTCTTTCGTTTCAGGTTTGATCCCGGACCGTCGCTAATAGCCCGTTGTGTTGCTCCAGTAGGACGTTAATTAAAATGCCTGCCAACAGCACTCATCAACCAAACCTTTTAAAACAAACATAGTCAAATTGCCTCACATACCCAAATAATTATATTTCTTTTTAATTTGTAGTTGATCATCTTCAATGCTTACATCTAAACAGACTGAGTACGTTGTAGCCTAGAGCGACAAATTTAAAGACCTAAGCTACAGCTTTGTTTCTTAACTAGGCTGCTCAAAGCAACGAAATAATTTCGCACCAAATCAAATACTTCTCGATAATAATTAAATGTGTTTTAAACTTGTGCTGAGATTTCTACTATAGCTACTTTATTACGATGACGTGTGACAAAAGCTGTCTCCAAATCCCAATAATTTAGCATATGAATTCGCCACAGCATATAAACGAAGCTAAAAGGCCTTGGCAAGTCCTCAAAAACAAAACAAAAAATATAGTAGGTTGTTGAATGAACGTCGTACAGGAGCAACACTAAAGTCCACTGGTGACGGTTCGGGATCAGTCCAGAAGGGAAAGATACGAGGACAACACCTCGTAATATTGAACCTCGGTCAGATCAAAAGGTCAACACCTGAACTGACAACCACTCTACACTTCCACACTACGTCAAACATGAGGCCACTAAAGATATAATGTGCACCAACCCCCGTGTGCTCGACGGCCTTTGGTTGGATCGAGTTTCGAACTCGCAACCGTTCTGTTGCTAATCCGCTACTCTTCCAATATATGGGACCGTGGTAGCACGGTTGAAAGAACAACGTATTAGCGACTGAAGGGTTAAGATTTCGAATCCACCCAAATATCGTCTTGTACAAGATCGGATGGTTCCTGGTTCGAATCTGGGTCAGTGCATGGATGTTGAATCTCTGTTAAAAAAGCATATAAAGTTATACTTGGAGGAGGGGGACTGTTATCAGATAATCAGTATGGGTTTAGGAAGGGCAGATCCTGCTCTACAAACCTTTTGAAGTTCTACGAAAAAATTACTGAAGAGCTGGTTAATAAGAGCAGTGTAGATATCATGTATATAGATTTCCAAAAGGCTTTTGATAAAGTACTTCATGAGGCATTACTGTTTAAATTGGAAAGGCTGGGGATTCAGATAAAAACATTAACATGGATAAAGAATTGGTTATTGGGTAGAAAGCAGAGAGTGCAGGTAAAAGGAAATTATTCACAGTGGACAGAAGTTATAAGTGGGGTGCCTCAGGGATCAGTTTTGGGACCAATTTTATTTATAATTTTCATAGATGATATAGGTCAGGGGATCAAGAATAGAATCAGTATATTTGCAGATGACTTAAAAATATGGGGGACAGTGGATACCAAGTTTCAGATAGAGAATTTACAAGGGGATTTTGATAAGATATCGGAATGGGCTGTAAAATGGGGTATGTCATTTAATGTAGGGAAATGTCAAGTTCTGCATATAGGTTACAGGAACAGTGGAGCCGAGTACTGTCTGCAGGGAGTAAAGGTAAAGGAGGGAGAAACAGTCAAGGATCTTGGGGTGATAATTCACAGGGATTTTAAAATGGGTCACCAATGTTCAGCTGCGGGTAAAAAGGCTAATAGGTTATTGGGGTATATTAAAAAGACTAACTTCAAGGGATAAGAATATAATCTTGCCGTTATATAAGGGTTTAGTAAGACCACATCTAGAATATACTGTACAATTCTGGGTTCCATATATGAGAAAGGACATAGAATCAATTGAAAGGGTTCAGCACAGAGCTACAAAAATAATAAAGAGGGCTAACAAATTTCGACTATAATGAACGTTTAAGTAAGCTAAACATGTATACACTGGAAAGAAGAAGAAGGAGGGGGGATTTGATTCAGCTTTTCAAGTTTGTAAAACAAGGGGACACAGAGGGCTTAAATTTCAATAGGGATAACAGAACAAGGGGCCATGGGTATAAATTGAATAAGACACATTTTAATTGGGATTTAAGGAAAAACCACTACTTTAATAGGGTAACTGACAAATAGAACGCGTTGTCAGAAAATATAGTTAATTCAATGGAAATTTAAGATACAATTGGATAGTCAGTGGGAATTGGGATATTCATAAACAAAGGAAAAGCCTTGTTGGGCTTGAGCCTGTAGCTGATCGTCAATATTTGTATTTGTATGGTGTAGAGGCGGCTGATGCATCAAAAATATGTCGTGGCCAAAAGTCCTCACGTTGGGTTGTGTAGAAGTTTGGAGAGTGGGATCCCTTTCTCAGGTGTTGACTCATCTGACCGTGGTTCAAAATTACGTGATGTTGTCCTCGGATCTTTCCCTTAGGGGATTGATCCCGGACCGTTGTCAATAGCATGTTGTGTTCCTATGGCACGACGTTAATTAAAAATTACCAATTTCCGTCTTGTACAAAGGGGCCGGTGCACGCTAAATCTGTCGGGTCCTCAAACATTCTCTCGTTGGAGTGGTGTGAAGTGCCAGCTCATGTGTTACTCGTCTTCTGACCGTGATTTAAAATTACATCGTGTTGTCTTCGGATTTTTACCTGTAGGATTAATCCCGTACCATCGCCAATAGCATGTAGTGTTGCTCCAGTAGGACGTTAATAAAAAAAATTAAATATCTAACTGCCAAAATGTGGTAGGTATGTATTTAGCGTCATACTGGAGCAACACAACGGGATATAGACGACAGTCCGGGATCAACCCCCAAGACCAAAATATGGAACCCGAAAGATGAATGGTAATTTTTAGTTAACGTCGTACTAAAGCAACACAACGGGCTATTGACGACGGTCCGGGATCAGTCCCTCCCTTAAGGGTTTGATCCGAAGACAACACCTCGAAATTTTGAACCACGGTCAGATGACGAAGCAACACCTGAACTGGCACCCCACTCTCCAAACTTCCACGCCAACCCAACGTGAGGACTTTCGGCCACGACAGATTTAAGGTGCACCAGCCGCCTCTACATCATACGTTTACAAACATCCATGCCCGGACCCGGATTCGAACCAGGAACCTTCCGATCTAGAGGCTAACACCTTAACCACTATACCGGTTGGTCGGCCCCGAAAGATGAAATTAATATAATAAACACTCATAGTGACTCTTAACTGTGACTGCAAAAAATGTTCCGCGAAACCGAAAGGAGGTCTGGCTTCATGTTATTGAATGAAAATTGTATGTTTAGTTCTGTTTTATGGTGAATAATAATCGTCTTTTTATTTTTTCAAATTGAAATTTTTTTAAATATTTCCTTGGGTTTCATTAATGTTTAATTTCTATTTTGCTTTTAGGTGGCAATGCTGCCACAGATTCGGAAAGAATTCGAATTTTACCTTCAACTTCAAATGCCAGATGTGAGAGCAGTTGCGCAATCTCTGATGATCAACAAAACATCGGACAGCAAGGTTCATCTAATAACTATGACCTCAGTTACAGTTCAACAGCTGTTGGAGTCGGAAGAAAACAGAACACGATCGCTGATAATGAAATGTACAATGCAGACAGCTCTTTTTACAATATGGGCTTTTCACTGTCACCTTCTGACCTTGAACATAACTGGAAGCATAGACCCAGCATGAGTGGTAGTCTATCAGATTATGGCTTAAGAAGAACAAAAAGCGAATGTAAAATATCCATCCATCGTCATCCAGTTGACAACTCATATATTGATAAGAAGTATGGTCCCATACCTCCTGAAACCACTTACAAAAAGGTTTTTAATTTATCATTTTTTTCGAACTAAAGAAATTGGCTTTTATTATTTGTTTATTATAATAAATTAAAATATATACTTAGCCCACAGACAACATTTAAAATATTTACTTTTGTAATAAATTTGTTTCATATCAGGGTTTTGATCATGGATTTTTGATTTCATACCTCAGACACTGGACTTTATATATTGCTTTATTTAGTTAGATCAGATGAAATAGATCTACCCTTCAAAAAATTTAAGTAAATTTCAATCAGAATTTTTTTGCAATTTTAATAAAATTGAATTTAGTGACAATTGTTAGTCGAATTAGGTTATTTTTTGGCAATTTTCTTTATAAAGTTTTAAATGGTTAGGTTTAAATAAATCTCTAATTATTATACCCTTCAACTAATATTTTCATTCATCTGTATCGAAAACCTCACTATTATATTATTTGCAAGTATTTTGGAGTGACATAAATTCATGTATTAAATTGGGCAGATTTTCATACTATCTTCAGCAGACAGTATTGTGAGATATTCTTATATATAAGAATACTACTTCCATTTTATATTAGTGCCATAAAATGAAAAGAATGTTTGGATAATATTTGATACAAGTTAGAAATGGGGGAAGAGTTCACTCACTTAATTTTATATTTAAAAGTGGTGCTAGTTTTCTGATACTGTAACCTGTCGTGTGCAATTTGTATGTATTTATTAAGTCATACATATAGTAGTTTGTTTCTTATAAATTGCATAAGAAACATTTAATTTCATGTTAAATTATTTTTGACTACAAATTGGATCTAGATAAAATAATAGATATGTAACAAGAAAAAATGATTTAAGTATGAAATAGTTTATATTTTAGATTTAGCTATAATGTTTTTTAGGCAGTTATAAGTATTTTGCTACTTGTTTATTTCAGGCTGCCAAGTACATCCAGTCACACTGCATTTGCAACTTAGCCTGTTTAATATCATTTTTCACTTCTCTGTTTCCTGTACTATCATGGCTGCCAAAGTACAAGTTGGAGTTCCTAGTCCCAGACATCATAGCTGGTTTTACTATATCTATTCTTCACATACCACAAGGTACTGTTTTTAAACTCAGTCTGAGTGCATGCTTAACATGTTTGGATTGGTTTTTTTAACATAGAATATTGATGTTTTTGTGTATATGTATGTTATTTTATTTATGTATTTACACAATCAACTAATTAAAATAGTGTAATCTGGGAAACAGTTGAATGTTTGAAGTAAATTCTATAAAATAGATTTTGTAATTAATGTATAATCTTTTCTATATAGGCATGGCATATGGTGTCCTTGCTTCAATGAAAGCAGAGAATGGATTGTATGTTTCCTTTTTCCCTGTTTTAATTTATTTTCTACTTGGTACTTCTAGACATATATCTATTGGTAAGTTCTCAAGAAATTTTTAATACCTGTTTTATAATTATTTGGTTAAATTTAAAACCAATATAGACATTCTAGTAGAAATAGCAAGCATTGTTCAGAATTTGTTGATTTTCAAGTTAACATTGAGTTGAAATGAGCACTTCATGCATTAACCACTCCAATGTATTTAACACTAGAACGTCTGCCATTGCGATTGCATTTACATGTTCGCCGGTGTCATTTCGACACAGGTAAATAAATCACATAAAATAATTGCAATAACTAAATATTACCAGGACTAATATTTAGTTGAGTTAACTTTTAATTTTATTTCATGAAATTTACATAGAATATGACCCTATGTACCAAAAACAATGTATAATATATATATATATATATATATTAGACAATACCATTTTTTAAGATAAGAGACAAGATCTTAATTTTTATCATAATAATAACTGATTGATTGTTATGTTCTCACCAGGCTTGTAATTCTTTACGCAATTGTTAATAAATCTATCCCAAACTTCCGAAATCATAGCAAACTTGTTAGCTCAAATTCACTGAGAACGTCTGAATTTTAAATAAAATCTTAAAAATCTAAGGATTTTTCTAAATCTATATCGACCTATTGTATCTTTACAGAAGTTTAGGCTCCAAGAGTCAGGCCTTAGGGACTGCAGTTCAATGTTCTTGGCACCAATTACTCCACAAGCATAGAATATCGTATGAAAAGCACTTTGTTCATCAATGTATACAGACCAGCTGATATCGTTCAAAACTCTTTTAGCTTCAACATTTGTGCTTTTTCTTATGTGTTCGAATATGTATATGTCGATGAAAAGTAACCACGAACTCATGAAGTATTCATTGACATTTTGTTCTGCACAGTTAGTTGGACAACTTCTTTGATGTAAAACAAATCTACCCGCTAATCTGCCCGTGACATTGCCATTATGCAGTATCCATTATATGCTGTCCCTAGCGGCATATACGTATATCCGGATTAGTTGGGATATTATCAGTTTCATCTGCACTTTTTTCAGATTCTTTGCACTCACTTTTATGTAAATTGGGGGCATCGTAATCAAAAACCAAACAAGAGAGCTCCCCACCATCCAATTTATTTTCAGCAAGTTCTTGCAACAAATTACTAGCAATTTCTTTAGAACTTTGACCTTTCCAACAAGCCATCATTTTCGTATCTGCACTTCACAAGGTTCAAAAATCAAATCTGTTTATTTTATAAACAAATGTAAACGACAAAACACTTAGACCCAATCACACTAGTATAATTTATTCGTTTCCGCTATGAACATGTAAACATTGTGTTCAAAATCAAACAGATGTGCGATAAGAATTTGTCTGGTTTCCTAATAATGTTTGCTACTCAATGATCTTGTATTAAGTTGAACAGAAGCTATTTAAAATGATAATTCACTTGGTGTCGAAACGACACCAGCGGACATTCTAGGTTAATTTAGCTGTAAAATTTTTATAAATGAATGTAGACCAACAAAATTTTTACAGTGTATTCATCTTGGAAAATGATTAAAAGTCACTAAATATTTTCAAATTCCATTCATAAATGCGTAAAGGAGAGCAAAATAAAACAGGCTCCGGTGTCGAATCGACAGACGTTCTAGTGTTAATGAAATCAAGCCTCTAAATTGGTTTATGTACTAATACAAAATATGAGCTTCAAACAAGCTGATAAAGCCATGAATAAGTCATGTAATTAAACAAATTTTAAAACTTGATTGTTTATCTGTCACTTGTAATAAATATAAAATGTAAATTCCAAACAGATCACAAAATTTAAAAATTATGTTTTGTGGCTGTGATAGTGATTTTCTATTTTCTTTTTAACAAGGACTTTGTTCTATAAAATACTGTCATATATGTCCTTGGCAATCATTAATTATCTTAATTTCTTATTATAAATGAACTCTTCAAAGCATACTTACTTTGCCAGCTGACAGTATCTTGTGTATGTTCAGAATCAAAAGTTCGTTAAAAAATTCTTGAAAGTTTGACATCCATTTTAATAGTAACAAGATTATAAAAACTTTTGACAGTACATCTGCTCTTGATTATTCTTGGGCAATTACTAATTCACAGCAGCAGGATTATTTATTTAATACTATTTTAGGCCTTTTGAAAATTAAATTTAAAAAATAAGGTGTGTCTAAATAAATCCATCTTTATTTGCTGTTTTCAATCCTACATTTTTTCACACTTAGGTACATTTGCTGTGATTAGTTTGCTTGTTAGCAGTGCTGTGTATGGATCCACTGCAAATGCTTATAAAGATTTCAATTCAACTCAGGAGATTTCAAATGTATCTTCTGAGGTTTTAAAAGGCACTGTACCCTCTCATTTAGAAATTGCTACAACTCTAGCAATTGGTGTTGGTTTTTGGCAGGTTGGTTGTTTAAAATTTTTAAATCTCGGAATCAAAATTATAGAATACAAAATATTTAACTAAAACAGCTTAAATTCTTTAGTATGAAATTAATTAATGTATAAACTTTTATTTGAAGATTGACTTGCATTTCTATTTCTGCATTAACGTTTAAGTTTTCGTGTTAATTATCTGAATCTTTAAAATGGCATGTTTCACTGCTAATCACGTTTTGATGATTTTCATATTAAGATTAATCAGGATAATAGTCTAGAATAATATTATACTTAGGCTTGGCAATAACTACGCCAACTTTTAAGTTTGGCGGTTTCGTGGTACTCAGCTAATGAAAAAGTACCTAAAATTCTCCCTCTGAAGCAACAAGGCAGTTTTTGATTGGGAATTTATAGTTCCTTTCTTTTAAACTGAAGCATTTTTCTTTTAAGTGATCCCAACTTGCTGTTACATCTGTTTTGTTAACATATTTGTCAAATTTCATGAATATATTTTTTATCAAAATTGTCTACTTCTGATATTTATTTTCTATTTACAATGAAGTTGTTACATGTTTTTTTCCCTCTGGAGTATATCTCACGTTTGTTTTTCTAGATCTTCATGGGTGTCTTTCATCTTGGTTCCCTAACAGTGGTTCTATCTGATCAGCTAGTTTCAGGTTTCTCTTCCGGTGCAGCTTGCCACGTTGCAGTGTCTCAGATGAAGGATCTGTTTGGAATACATATCGGACGCTATAGTGGAACCCTAAAGCTAGTATATGTATGGATGCTATGTGTATATTTTGTTATTTAACATTTGAAAAGTTTAGTATTAAGATAAGGATATCCAAAATTAAATTTATTTTTAACATATTTTTCAATGAATAATTTATTTTGTTTTCAATTGCAAGTTGTTGAAATGAATAGTATCACATTCTATTTTTAAAAAAAGCATATATTTTTTTTTCTCTTTCATTCTAAAGTATGTTTGGTTTGGTTACCACCCTGCCTATAGGCATGTGGTTTGTTTTAGGTTGCTTCAGCTTCCCTATCTTCCATTTCTTGCAATCGTTGTCCAAAATTCTCTAAATTATGCATCTAAGGCCTTCTCTAGTTCTTTTGTCAGGAAGTAATAGTTTTTTATCAGAATGTTTGTAATTCCTTAGAAAATTTTTTTCTCCAATAGCATCCCATTATCTGCACCTGTAGATAATATAATCCACTGTCTCTTCTCCGCATTTACACATATTAGTCTTTGTAAAAAAAAGTCTATGTTGGTATTCCCCTAGTGCTCCATGCCCCGTCAGCAGTTGATTTATCTTGAATGAACCTTGAAATCTTCTAGTTGAGACTTAGTAGTATAAGCAGTACCAGTTGCACTTAGTATACTGCATTTTAACAAAAAGTAGTGAAAATATCCCAATATTCCAAAATTTGCATGACCAACTTTTGATTGCATTGAATTTATTTATTAACCAATTTCAAAAATAATTGTACCATAAGAAAGAGTACATTCTAAGGTATGCTGCAGCGTTTTCAAATTTAAAAACTAATAGTAATAAGATATAGATATGACAGTTATTAAAAAAAAGTAACAAAAAAGCCCCGATTTTTCACAGATTTCAAAAAAATATCAGGAACTATATAAAAATTTCTAAAAAAACTCAACGAGCTGCAAGATTTCACGTTGAGAGGTACTCGACGAAGACTGAAAATTTGTACGTCTTTTGCTCACTCACGTTAGAAATTTCGCTTTTTCAATTTTGACACTTAATAAACCCTAAACTAATAGCAGTATAAGAAAAAATCTTTACAATTGTCCTGGGAACACAGTGAAGAACAAACGATGTAAATTTCGTATTTTTTGGATCTGTACTTTCTCGGGAAATTGCCTAACAATCGAGCTAAACAAAACAGTTTTAAATCCGGTGCCGTTAACGTTTTTTTAATATAGAGAGATGTCTTATCAACTGGGGACTGACCATGTGGTATTAAAAAAATCCTAAACTGCTCATTTCTTTTTATGAATTTCCTTTAGATTTTATGCATTGGACTATTCTCAATTTAAAATTGTAAATAGATAAATTTTATATCCGTCTTTTGTCTATAATTTTTTTTTGTCTTGTGTAGTACAGCTTGGCCAGGTGTGGGGGCTTTGCTCCACAAAAACCCAACCAACCTGTATATTGCACTCAGGACCCAATACCACCATTTCTGTTAAACCATTAAGAACAATTCTATCTTAGCATGAAGAAATTTTTGAATCGTGATCTTGAATGTTCAATATGCTTTTCTTTCTGTTTTTGTTTGGATGTGTAATCTAAAAGTTCTGTTTACCTTTTTAACAGTTTTAAATGTCTTATGAAAAAACACTCACTAACAGAAATGAAAAGTTTATAATCATTTAAACTTCAATATATCCACATAGTAAGCATTTACATGGTATCAAATTGCAACAACAAATAATACACCAATGTGTAAGTGATGGGAAAAATCTAAATGCATATTTAAAACCAGCATACATGAGAATACATAGAAAGTACTGTATCATAATCAGCAGTAAAATCTTTCTTGAAATGTAATCAACCACTTCATACTACTAATATTTATACTTTTAGATGCTGGGAGATGTCTTTACAAATTTGGTACACACAAATACAGCTGCTATTATCATCTCTGCTATTGCAATTTTCATAATAGCTTTTTTCAAAGAACAAATTGATGGGAGACTTAAGAACAGATTGAAAATGCCTATTCCAATTGATTTGATTGTTGTAAGTGACTTAAAAAAATATTTATTTGTATTCTTTAATACCCATGCAATTTTCTATTAAAATTTTTTTAGTGTATTTAAGATACTTTTTTAGTCGTTAAATGAATAAGTACAATAGAACTTTGGTTCGTAATAGTATAGATTTGGAACTTTTATGTACAGTAGACAACTAGGTAATCAATGATTCCCAGAACATATAATATAAAAGCAATAAAATAGGAATTTTTAAACCAGTGCTTTAAGCCTAATTAATATCCATAATTTTTTTTCAGAACAACGGAAGAATCATACATTAAAGGCTTTGTATTTAAAAACCCCACTATTGTGTTTTAGCATTAAAATATCTAATAAAATCTATCAATATACTTCCTTCTACTTATACCAATCACATGTAAGCCTATTTAAATTATTTGTATATTATTTCATGTTCAATTCTATTAATTTTACACAGGTGGTTCTAGCCACAACAGCATCATATTTTGGCAAGTTTCAAGATAAATACAATGTATCTGTCATTGAAAATATTCCAACTGGGTAGGATTATTTTTAATGTTTAATTTACTTTTCATATTTTTATTCAAAGCTTTACTATAAATATTTATTTTTTGAAATTTAACCCCATTGATGTAATTTTATATATATTTAGGTTGCCATCTCCAATTGCTCCAAAACTCAGTCTTCTTCCTAGTCTTATCACTGATAGCTTTGCTATTGCCATTGTTGCATTTGCAATATCCTTATCGATGGCCAAACTTTTATCTAAAAAACATAAATATTCGGTTAGACCCAATCAGGTAAGCTCTTTGTTTCATGTTAATAGTAATTTTAGAGAACACAACAATATAATGTATCTTTGGTTATCATGACATTTAACAATAATCTCTAGTGTTATAAAAGCAAGTGTTTGTCTCTCTGTGATCAAAGTCCTGACGAAACTATGTCACTTACAGTAATGGGATTTGGCACACACAGGTAGTTTTTTGCAATTTTTGGGTTGCGCCGAATTTTAAAATTCAATCTAGAACATTTTTAAAGGAATTTTACTGTTTTCCTTAGAATGGCAACACCATAAAGAGATAGCAGATTCTAAATTTATTTTTTCTGTGTTTCCGTTTGAAAGCTTTCAGCCAAAGAATAAAACAAATAAAAAAGTTATGCAATTTTTGGTTTGTTTCATTTATGCAATCTTTTGTTTGTTTCTGTAGAGTACTTCGGTATTTGTATAGTTAATTTTTATCATTTTGGTTTGGATATCTTATGAAAGTAAAGCAATATTTAATCCCAGTTTTAAATTTAATGTAGAACATTTTAGAATTAATTTATTATTATATTTTTGTATTATTTGGTTTCCTAAAAATGTCAACAGTCTTCGAATGGTCTTTCCTGCACTCCCGCCAATCTTCGATTTGGATCATTTACGCAAACTAAGAACATTTCTGCAATGTAGTTCTTCACTCACAAAATGAAGCACTCTTTGAATTTCAACTTTTTACTGAGTAGCAAAGACCTGTTACATCAATTTATTTTCGATAAGTATTCCAAGATTAAATCGGAAAGGGTGTTGTTAATACGACTGAATCAGAGGACTCTGAGAGTGGAACAGTATGCACATTCGAGAGATGCGTTGATGAACTATGGAAATTTTGCTTTACAAAAACTAACGTACACAGAAATCGCTAAAATTTCAAAAAGATATCCAAACCAAAAGTTAAAGTTTATGCTTTTGTAAATTTAAGCATTGCATAAATTCTCAAAATTAAATATTACTATACTTTCTAAAAGACACAGAAACAAAAAATACATAAAAGATCAACTAAATTACGGCATTTCGCTATAACAGCCTTTTTTAATTTATGGCCCACCATGTTTCGTTATACAAAAAATTTTGTTTTTTTGCTTCTATTTAGTTTTAACTTCTCCCTTTAGGCTGCACTGCTACATTTTGCCTCATGAAAATGAGGAACGTTTGGCACAGCATTGTCATCATTTTGCTGCATTGTCGCTTTAGTGTAGTTAGTTTAACATTGACTCTATGCAAAGACCACAGCAAACACCCAATACACGAACTTTATTTTATAATAGTAAAGACTCGCTGCATAAAGTTAAGCATAGAGTGGAAAATGTTAATTTCCAGAAGCCAATTTGAATTTGAGAGGCTGCAATTTGCTGCAGAGTTAGATGGAAATATGCAAATGTGCTATGTAACAGCCAATCACAGTTTCGTGTCGAGAAATATGAAAAAAAGGCAGTCGTAAAAATAAGAAGCCAGCATTGTGAAGGGTTAGAGGAGTTGCATGTAAGGGCTGTAAAAAGTGTTTAGAACTTTCATACGATTAGTTTTCAAGACAAACGTGTTTCTATGGCTTCCAGAAGACGAATAGCAGGTAGTGAGTGCTGGCGTTCTGTGGGACACCTTGAAACAGGGCAATCAATCACCAATGTTGCTCTTTTCTTTGGCGTTTATCATTCTGTCATTTCACGATTATGGAAACAATTCCAAACAAGTCAAACAGTTGTCCGAAAACCTGTGGCCCGCTGCCCAAAGGTTACGACCCCCGCGGAAGATCGATATATTGCTGTTGTAGCAAAGCACTAATCATGCATGGCTGTGCCAAAGGGCAATTCTTTCCACAAGAAATGAAGATGTCACTGTCATCAAAAAGCAACTCTTGCACAAATTGCCCAATAGTGTTACATTTACAAATCTATTGACATTATGCTTGACACACGTGAGGCCATAAATGACATGACAAGAGTTTTTGAACATATTGGAGCCATCTGGAGTACTCGCACATATTGGAGCTGCAGATTGGGGCACTGATTGCTTCTCAGAAATCTGAATCCACCTTCACTCTGCAATGGCATGAACCTCTCTGTCAAGAAACACATGCCAAATATTATTGAAACCACCATCATGACTGGACATGCTGCAGGCAAAGACTTATTCATTCCTAGAATACCAATCATTCCTTCTTATATCCCATTCCAATTTAAAGAACTTCAGTTTCTGTTTTTTTTTTAAAGTTTTGCTAAGAGCATCAACAAGGCACAAGGATTATCGCTGAAAGTCATAGGACTGGATCTCATTAAACCATGTTTCTCCCACAGTCAACTGTATGTGGGGTGTTCAAGAGAGACTTGGATACCTTTTTACTTTTTACAAATAGATATGACTTAAATTTCTTGCCAGATATGGTTATTTTAATAAGTGTAGAGGTATACTCTCGGGGGAAAAGTAATCGAGTACAAAATGATCATTTTAAAAATTTGTTTTCCTCTCACACATAGGGGACAGTCTTATTTCATTGAATTTAATTAATTGTTTCTAAAATAACATTTGACTTCTACAAACATTGCTAATTTTAAAAATTCAGGTAAGCAGTAAAATATTTACTTTGTAGTCAAGAAAAAAAAAATTACCTTTAATTTTGGTCTGTTAATCTATTTAATTTAAAATTGATAATGACCTTAACATTTAAAAATATTTCTATTAAACTATACTTCTAATTTTTCTATCTCCCTATTATCTGAATAATTTGGGGTTAAAAGATACTGCGTTGCCCAAACCAACATATTTCATTGCGTTACAAATAGGTACACCTTTGAGTTGTAAAATTTTTTAAATATGAGACTCATTTTTTCTATATTCAAGTAAAAAAGCATGTTTTCTTTTACTCCTCTTTCGCCATTCTATTTTCTCAACTGCCTTCTTCAAAAACTTAAACTTAATTTTTAGGAAATAGAGAATTTTTTGGCATTGACAGGCTATTGACGATGGTCTGGGATCAATGCCTTAATCAGTTGACCTCGTAAAGAAGCAAGTAGATTTTCACCGAGAATCAATTATACCATGTTTTGTAAAATGGGAATACGTACTTAAAATTTCAAAGAATTTTTTTCTGCCAAAAATTTAAATTGGTAATTTTTAATTAACATCGTACTGCAGCACCACAACATGCTATTGACGACAGTTTGGGATTAATCCTTTAAGGCAAAGATCCAAGGTAATTGGTAATTTTTTTTTACGTCGTACTAGAGAGCAACACAACTTGTATTGATGATCGTCCGGGATCAATCCCCTAGGGAAAATATCCGAGGAAATTGGGTAATTTTTAATTAACGTACTCGGGCAACACAATGACCTATTGACTACGGTCCGAGATTAAGCTCCTAAGAGACAGTTTTGAGGACTACACTGCGTAATTTTGAACCACTGTCAGATGACAAGATAACACCTGAGCTGGCACCTCATTTTCCAAGAGATTATGACGTCACACTGATTGGATCTCTTCTCAATTCGCATTTGACTGCATTTCACAGTGACGTGGCCATCACAGCATTTTCCAAGGTGTTGGTTTGCTTCGCAAACCAAATGGGAATGTGTATCAAACACAGGTGATTGGGGAGCATTCACAATTCACACTCCTAGCCCCACAAAGTACAGCACAGGCAACACTGGGCTAGCCACGCAGTGACTAGTATTTTTAAGGAATGACTGTTGGGGGAAATGCCATAAAATATATATTAACTCATCTTTTTAACCATCATTACAGATAGTAAACTGAAGAAAAAAATTTCTGTTTATTATTTTAATTATTTGCAACCGATAATTTCAATACAAAAGAGGCTAAATATGAAATATAATAACTACTGTTTGATGTTTTCAATTCCTTAATTATTCCTTTCAGGAGTTACTTGCTTTAGGTTGTGCAAATGTCTTTGCTTCCTTCTTTTCTTGTTACCCTTGCTCTGCTTCGTTGTCTAGAAGTCTTGTTCAAGAAAGAGCTGGTGGTAGAACACAGGTATATATGCTTAAGCAGATATCTGACTGCTTTTTTCGTATTGTTTTTTTATTCTTACTTGAATTATCTTGGCCCATCTTTTTTACCTATATTTAAACAGTCATAACAATTTAATTAGATTTCTCTTCACGATTCATCCACATTAAAGCTACAAGTTAGATAACTATACATTTATGTGTACATGTCATCACAATCCGATTTAACATTGTTAAACTTACTAGCTGTAAAGCCCATCTGGATAAGAATACAAAGACTCCAAAAATCACTTATCACTATTCATTATTATGTTTTGTAGACTAATCATCAGTAATGAGTATATAGGAAATTGCTGCCCTCTTAATGTGAATGGGGGGTCTGTGAAGTTTATTCGCAGAATAAAAACAATTTTACCACATGCTGTGCCTGTGAGTACTGAAATGATTAAGTTCCAATGCATAAACCTTGTAGTGTATTGAGATTTCTCAGGAGTGTGTTAGTAACTCTGATTTTTAACTTTAATTTGCATTCCTGATGCTGTTTGCTCACTGTGAAACTATAGGGTAATAATGTTCGGTATTTTCTTTGCCATTAGCATCAATTGAATCAGCTTATGTATGTGCTTTCTGCCTTGTCTGAGAGATTATGAACATTCTCATTCATCGACATTAGAGTTTTGGGACACAATGACTTTCGTTGGAAACATTTTGAAATCAGAAATAATCAACTTCCCACAAAATATTTTTTGATAATCACTATCATAAAATGTGTCCTCTGATACGCCATCAACTGTTTTATGCTCATCATCGCAAAACTATTTACTGAATGATGAATCAACAGATCAAACATAGCTTTTGAGTCTTAATATCTCAAACTTATGTAATTGGTTGAATTTGATGCTGGCTTTGATTATTTTGGTTCTGTCAACATGTTTGATAGCAGAGAGAGTTTTTCTTAATTCTTCTCTTAGTAAAAAGAATGCCACCATAAGGTTTCAGATTTCTCATAATTTCTTTCATTATTGTATGTAAAGCAGTACTGGGGCCAAAGTAGTTCTGTCTCAAATGCAATGGCAGAACAAATTATTTCAATGCTGGAATTAATATTTATATATTTGATGGAAATGTTTCATTAAGGGTAGAACTAATTTAAATTGGTGAAAGTCTGTTTTGCCACCTTCTAACAGATGACTAGTAATTCCTGTGCATAAAAGAAAGAAATTCTGTTTCCTCCCTGGTTAGTTCTGAGGAGGATTTTATACAAATTTTTCTGCTCCCTCCTGGGCCATCGAGGAAAAAACATCTGGGGAAGAGCATTACGATTGCTGATATATTATCTATACTACTTTTTGTTATGTATTTGATCATTCCTGCTGCTTTTAGTCATTCTGCAGCACTTGCAATAAATATCTGCATTTTGAGGAATATTATTTGATGGAATTAGAAGATTGTATTTATATTGTATGAGTTGTTGGCTTAGTGTGTCGTCAAGAAATGTTCACAATCCTTAGTATTTCTCTTATTTTTCATTAAGTTGGCAAAGGACAGTAACATTGACCGAAATAGCTATTGATGATTTCACCAGCATTTTTTTATGTCTTGGTCATTTTCAAAAGTTTTAATTTTAACTACAATATAGACTAATATTTAATATATAATCATCAAATTTGTATGAATAATTATTGTCTGAAAACTTAAATCAGAATTTGTACTTTTCAATACATATAATTTGGTAAAATATTCTGATATTTTATTCATACAGTATATTTTCAATAAAAAAAATTTATGCTTTTTCCCACTTTTCTAAAAATTAAAATTCTTGTATCTTAGTTTCCAAAATAAACTTCAAATGGTCAAGTGCAAAATTGACACTATCAATGTAGTTGTGGTGACTGCTTAGCTTACATCTGAAGGTTCTTGTGTGCACATATTCTTTGGCAATAGAACAGGAAAGAGTAATTAAAGCTGATAATGTTTACTTAAAACTATCCCATTAACAAATTCTGAGAAAAATTTTGTACGGACATTTTTGTGATCATCTGTTGATTCATTATTTCTTGTCTATTCTGTTGCCACACAGCTAAAGAATATAAGTAATGTTAATTATATAAATTTAATTCTGAAACTGAAAAGTGGAAATTAAAACATTAATAAAACTCATTTGCAAAACATCAAATATGCACGCATTTAAATTTGTATGAATAATTTTTGTCTAAACCATAAATCATATTTTTTACTTTTCAATACATATAATTTAGTAAAATATATTCCTGATATTTTACTCATAACAGTGCTCCATCATTGCCAGATTTGATTACTCAGGTCATGTATTTAAGTTTTTGAGAGCTGTTTAATTTTTGTAATAACTGTGTCATGATTTAATAGTTATTGTGCATGAGCAATTTCTCATGAAAGTATTTACATATTGCATAAACAGCTGATAGAGCTAGGTTGAAAATGATGTTCATCTTTAAAATATTAAGATTAAAACTGAATTGTGATTCTCTTAAACTATTGTTAATTTTTCTTACCTGAAAAAATATCTATTCATCAATTTTGCCTATGTCTTTTTACTATCTAAGTGCATAGTAATATATTCATGATAAACACCTAATTTTATGTTACCTATCTTTACTAAACTAAGACCTTCAGATGTAGTATTTTTTGTGAATTTAATTTGAATGCAGCTTGTTTCCTAGTTATGCTGTATGTATTATGTAGTGCTGAAAATATTTTTTAGATTGCAGGAATTATATCTTGCGGTATACTACTTATTGTCTTACTTGCCCTTGCTCCTATGTTCTATTCATTGCCTAAGGTAAGTTCATGAACTAGCTCAAGATCATTATAGTTTTTGTGCTTCCTAAATAAAATTAGTGTATTTAATCAATGATCACCTTAGAATAAACATTTATTTCTAGAATACAATTTTTATGTATATAGGAACTATAATACCCCTTTACACACCTGCCAACTTTTCAAGAAGTTTTCCGGAAAAACGCTTAGGTTTCCTGTCTTCCGGACAAAAAATATTTTATTTATTTTTCTCTAGAGAGAATTTTGAAGTGAAAAGTAGAAACTATTGAAATGTCATGCAAAATCTCTATCAGTAAGGTGATCACACGGCCTACAAAAGACTGTCTCCTTTTTTAAAGTTTTCAGTTATACTTCCGTCTCGCGGTACCCAATGCAGTGTCAATACTTCAGTTCAAATACTTTTTTTTACTGTTCCCTTCTGTTCTTGCTATCATTTTGTGTTTATCTATTGCTATCATATTGGTTTTGGTAACTCCCCGAGTACCTTTCCTATCAGTTTCCCACATCCTGGTCGCTTCACTGCAAAGTAGGAGCAGAAAACCTTACTGTTCCTTAGGTCTGTTTTGTCGTTCTTAGTTGCAATTAGCAAACAATAAGGTCTATAAAAGCAATTGTAATTTTAAATTATGCTTTTATTTAGTTTTACTTCTTAGATAGTTGGAAAGTAATTTGATCAAGGGTTAAGCAAAAGAAAGGGATATGTAAAATTGCTCTTCAATTTTTTGTTAATCTTTACATCAACACATGGAAGGTACACTCATTAACTTATTGCCACAGCTGTAAAGCTGGCTGGGTAATCATTTTTTTGGGAAAAACAATTTTTAATGTTCTCAGTTATACAATGCCACATTTACTTTCATCATATCACTAGTTTCTGTATAATTATTTAAAATGTGTTCTTAAGTAATTCGTGAATCTTTTTAACATTATTCAAAACTCAATGTTATTTTATATAAAATTAATTTAGTTTTATGAAATTAATCTCTTTTACAGTGCATTCTTTCATGCATTATACTTGTGGCTTTGAAGCCAATGTTTCTTCAGATAAAAGACTTTTTCAAAACCTGGGGTGTTTCAAAATTGGATGCTGTAAGTTTCATTGTTTTCCTTCTGTACATTGCTTGTGTTAAGTGTTTAACTAAACAAAAGTACTAAATTTCTTTTTATTTTTTAGTTGATATGGCTTGTAACTTTCTTATCAACTGTTTTGTTGGATGTAACTTACGGTTTACTGGTTGGAGTGATATTTTCTTTAATGACTGTGATAGTTCGAACTGTGATGTAAGTGTACTTAATTTTTGAAAACAATTCATTTGTGAATATTTTAAAATTATTGCTATTTTTAATTGTTTGCTGATGCTCCTACCATAGGGGTTATGACTTGTAAAGAGGTGACTCCCAAGAGTACCAGCACTGCGACTAATAGTCTATTGCACTGAGAACCATAGGGGTTAGATCATTTGGTGTTGATTATGTCTGGCATAGATCTCCAGATCAAATTGACTTGATTATACATGTTGTTCTTGTTAATGCTCCTACCACAGGGGTCATACATCATTTGGGTAATAATTATGTCTGGCAAAGATCTCTACTTCAGATTAAATTGACTTGGTTATACATGCTTGTTCTTTTAAAGTAGATTCTTCCATAAAATATAGTTCTTAACCTACTACAAGTTTGTCTCGGAATGAATGAGTTCTGAACAAAATCTTGCATACAATTTGAAACTATATAATGTTTATTTTAAAATTCAATGCTTCATTATTTTGGTTTAATTTTATGGAACATTGTCATAATTCACACAACAAATAAAATGCCTCAAATCTTATGACAACCTTAAAGATATGGGGGGGGGTGTTATTGGTCTGGTGCAAATTCTTGCTTACTTTTTTCCCTTAATTTATTTTTCTGGTGTAAAGGTTACGAATTGCTCACATAAGGATTGCTAGATCGGAGTAAGCTCGATAAGTCTGAGAATTATAACGTTCTTTAAAGGTTTTAGAACGTTACTGGCTGCGATAAGTTTATCTCATTGAAGAAATGCAAGTCAGAAAATTGTTTTAAAAAAATACATTACTGGGTGTAAAACAAAAATACAAGTCTGCATCAACCTTTGACATCTACAGTTCTGCTCAATTTTTGATATCCTAATTCTAAATAATTGCATAATTACCTCTAGTTCAAAGCAAAATTAAATGAAGTACGAAAGGAAAAAAAGCAATAACTAATGAGTACATCTTATACACAGAAAGCAAACAATAGCCAATTAGTACACTCATGGAAACCCTAACGCTTAGTTCCCGATTCATGTCTTCTATTCGCATGGTTTTGTAGCTCAATACTATGTGGTCATTACATTTCATAAAATTCTTTGTCTTTTATTCTCTAATAGTATAAGGTGAGTCGGTTACACCTAGAATAAGTAACATCAGCCCCTCCATGATTGTTTTACAGGTATTCAAGCAAAGTTTTAATTTTATTCTACTAAATCCTTTCAAACAACATCTCATTGATGCTTTTTTGCCCATGACCTAGTGAGTGATTTCAATCTTAGCAAATTAGTATTATATTTTTGCTCATGTGACTATAAATATATGGGTACTGTGTTTTACCAAGTTGATCTAATATAGTTAGTCTCACTTTAAAATATTAAAAGAAACTTAATTAAATTAAAATCTCAATGTCATTAATTAAAGCAATTTCTGTCCAATATATAATTTATTTTTGTACATATTTTAGTTTTTGTTGTAGAATATTAGATAAAAATGTGTACTAAGCAATAATACAAATAAACTTGAAAGAATAAACCAACTGTCCATTACATAACTACTATCCCTTCATTTTATATATATCAATAACTGAAGTTAAGAACTAGCTTTTATTAGAAAATTAAAATTAGATATTAAAATCCGAAAAAAATGTTAGCACGTAAATCGGATTAGAATTTCTTGAATTTGAGTTTTCTTTTAATAAGCATTCATTTTTAGCCAATTTAAAGCAATTCAGCTGTTTGAACCATTCCATTCATTGGTTTATTTTTTACTAATTGCATTGGAATTTTGTACTAATAGGTGTTTTCAACACATTTAAAAATTGAAAATGTTTATAGTAAGTTTTCTTATTTTTCAATTCACAAATAATTCAATTCAAATAGAACAAAAGTTATTTTATTTGGAAAAAACGATAAATATATTTTTTGCAATTTTATATGTTGTGATTATTTGGAGGGGAGGGGAGGGTTAAGTCGGAATATATTTCCTAGTCTTTAAAATTCATAAAGAAATATTTCATGTTTGTTGCTTCTTGCTGAATTGGTAAAAGCAAGTTAAAGCTGTTCAACAGATGGCTGGATTTTGTGTGTAAATAAACCATTTGAATCATTCTCATAATTATATCCACAGTTTAATTTTATTGGTTTCAATTTAAATTGTCATAAGTTAACTTAAAATAATTTGACCAAAATAGTGTTTTCATTACCCCTCCTTAAAGAATAAACTATGCGAAAAAGAGACAAAAAAGCATGAGCGAATGATTTTTTGTTGTAGCTGTGTAATGGTGCTTTTTTATTGAGTTTTGAATACAAATATGTATGTATCTCCGAAAATTTGCTTTGGATTACCTTGAAATAACAATTCAGTTCTGATCTTTATTAATAGCATTCAAAAGTACTGTTTTTTTTCCTTGCAGACCATCAAAAACATTTTTAGGAAGAATACCCGATACAGATATTTATTTAGATGCAAGACGGTATGATTTGGTAAGAATAGTAGAATCTTAACAATTAATTTAATTTTTTATTTCTGCTGATAAGAATAAAGAAAATCCTTTTTCATTTTTACTAGGCTCAAGAAATAAAAGGGATTAAAATATTTCATTTCGAATCTGCTTTATATTTCATCAATAAGGAACTGTTTAAGTGTAGTTTGTTGAAGCATGTGCCATTAAAAATTGAGTAAGTATTTTTCTTTTTATAAATATCCTAATAAATGCTTAATGTTAAAAGACTTTTTTTGTTTAGTGAATCTATACTATTAATACTCACTATTTTGTCTGTAGAATATCTGATGATTCAGATGTTAAAGAAGAATCAGCAGAAAGAATTCATCGAATCATAATTGATTGTTCTACATTTACATTCATTGATATGAGTGGATTAGAGACACTTCTAGAGGTGAGATTTGTTTTATAAAATGCTATCATAATTATATTGTAATCCTATACACAAAACAATTTAAAATTTTTGAAATGGTGATTTCCTATTTACTAATGTGTTATATTAGTATTTATAATAACCATGCTATCGAATTGATTATTAGCACATCACATTAATTGTGGGATCACAAAGAATAACAATAACACATATAACATAACACAAAGAATTTGATGTTATGCATTGAAACATTAATGAAATCTACTTTACAACCTATTTTTAACGAATTTCTCAATGATTAAGGTTTAGATCAGGTATTGTACTTTATGAATAGGGATCAACTCAGCAGTTGTTACTAGTGAACTAATACTTACAATTTAAAAATATCCTTAGCATTCTATTATTTTGTTGCAAGGGGGTGGCATTAATAAGTTTAAAAATTTGCTCCTACTTGGTAACTCCAGAAGAATTACCTTTTTCACTGAAAACAACTGGATTCCCTATTAGAGAAGGTAGTATTTATTGGGATGTAGTGGTGCCAACTTTGAGAAATTATTGAGGAAATAAAACATCACTCACTTCATATATAAAGATGTGTCAGTACTCTTTATTTTGTTCATATAAATAACTAACTGAATTATCTGGTGTTGAATTGGTTAAATGTAGATTGAAAAGTGATTAGACATCACTTTTCTTTCATAATAAAATGCAAACATCTATTAGGGTGTACGGAAAATATCTTTTTAACATTTCCATAACTTCTACAATTTACTTTGGATGCAAATATATATACATGTACATCCATCCATATAATTCATTTCATATTCATCGCACTTATGCCATAAGATGCGACAAATGTTTTTTCTAAGGTGACTACTTCAGTAGTCGAGTTAGAAATCTTTTTTAAGCTCTCCATTTTGATTTAAGATAACCTATCTTATTTTGAAATTACTTTATTTTAACTGATTTTAAAATAAGAAGTTACACACCTTACTTAAAAAGGTTTTGTTTTGTAAATTTTATTTATTTTTATGAAACAAAATTCTACATACCATTACATATTCAACCAAAGATTTAAGGAAAGTTGGTCCAGATATACATTAGGGTGGGTCACCGTTGTATATAATTTTTTTTCTTCAGATTTCTATCTGACACAGCAAGAGTGCCAAATGTTTAGCTCACATATAAAATTTTATTAGAATCAGATATCATCTTCTGCCTCTGGATTGACGTTAGATAATACATATTTTAGAAAAAAAATTCTTTTTGATGAGTTGTTACAGCAAAGTTAAAAAAGATATAAAAATGCGTGTCTATTAAACAAATTTAAAATTGTATGAGTAACATTTATTTATTACAAGAAAAAGTTCACACAAATAACAGTTATATTTTTATAATAATGTTTCATAAAATGCAAAAATGCTTCTTGCTATCGAATTTCAGCATGGCTTTTCGAGACTATTTGGTATTTTATGAAGCCCTCTCTCAGATTTTTTGCTCAATGTGGTTGAAGCTTTTGCCATAGTCTTGACTGCCATTTCAACAGCTTGTGTGCAACATGGCAGGCATAGTAAAAACAGTTCTGTTTTTTTGGGTGACGAACAGTCGGTCTTCATCAGGTATGGACTTCAATATTGGTGGATCAGATATATTCTCCTGCCAGACAATGAGATTGGTGCAAGTAGATGCATCAAATTTTACAGTAAGAAGTTGAAACAGTCGAAGTCTATCATTGAATGCTGCAGGGCTTTCAAAATGTGACAGGCTGCCAGTTTATCGTTGTGCAATTCAGAGAGCATTTCGTTCAATAAATATTCAGGGTGTCTGTTTCTTTGAATTGTGGGATCTATTTTGGCTTTCAGTTCTGTGGGCAAATGTCTAGTTACAGCAATGAGTTTTAACAGGTGCTGTGTTCCATTTTTACAGGAAGGGTGAATTTTGAAAGCAAACCAGGTTGGAGCATAAACCGTGATGATATACGTTGCAAAAATTACTACTAAGTTTTCATAAGGAGAGTCCATTGAAAAGTACAAACGTAGAATTCTATTCGCACGAGTTAGCCATCGGGCATGAGACATTTTGCCTGACGATTTGTTTATATAGATATGCCTGTTGAAACCACTGAGAGAATTCTGTATAAATATGTTTGGAATGTACTAATACATTAAACAAAAAAGAGGTTGAAATACATTGAAACCGAAGTCACGTTTTTTTGTTATAATTCTAAATTGCATTTTAGTCATTCAAGTTTTATATTTTAGATCATGAAAGAATATCAAGAAGCGGGGATATCTGTATTTTTGTCAGGATGTTCAGGCAAGTCATTTTTTGTAAAAATTAGTTGACAAATTTTAAGTTATCATAATCTTTATATTAGTTTTATTTTATCCAGTTCTGTTTCCATCATTCTACTATTCTAGATGTTTAATGTTTTTTTTTTTACTGCGTTCTGAATTTTCTGTTGTGTATTAAGGTTAAGGATTTGTAAATTCTGCTGTATTAGAAATGTAAAAAACATGTATTCAAGGCACAATTTAAATATTAAGAGACAAGATTAAATATTGTTAATAATGACCTTATAAATTCTGTTGAATAGCAGTTTATTCAAATCTGAAAGGAACTAGTTAAAACAAAGAATCAATAGAGAAAGTAATTACAATTTACCTAATTAACCATTTGTGTATGTCTACCCAATGCAACAAAAGAACTCACAGGGGATTAAACGATTAAACTTGCATGTATGTTTTTAACCCTGGATAGAGAACCATGTGGTACAGGTGAAAATGGGTTCAGAAATTTGAAGATTTTCTCCCATGAATATAAATTTTTATCAAGTTTGATATATATTCATACAAAAAATTGGCTATTACAACATTACTAACAATATACTAAAAGGAACTTGAAATTTGAAAGTAAAATTAATTCCAGCTTTACCAGGTCAAGGAAGGCAAGTTACCCTTAATCCGATTCATTCGGAAATGTTTTCCAAAGTTTATTTATGCAATAGTGGTTTCAGTTTAAATGTAATGTAGATGCGACATTTTCATGCAATAATCTATATTTTCTTTTTCAGTTTCAATGCAAGAAGTTATGGAAAGAGCAAAATTCTATGAAAAAGTTCCTCAACATCCTTCTATATTTCCCACAATACATGATGCTGTAGAATTTCAATTTCTTCCCCACAGAACTTCAACAATTAGTTAAAACCAGTATTACATAGGTTGTGAATCAATAATTTGCCAAAGTTGTATAAAGGTTAGAACGTGTAGAAAACAATCACCTTAGTTCAAGTACATGTCTTGCCTCAATGAATATGCATTGTAATAAGAATATATTTAACTGGTTAGAGATAAATTAAGGCAAAACAAAGTTTTCAGAAAGATGCTAGTTTTAAAAATGTCATTTATTTCAAATGTGTAAACTAGTTAACATGTTATTTCTTTTATCTGTATGCTGTGCTCAATTTTAAATTATTACTATTACTTTCGAGGGGCTTAAATAGGAAAGTTTGTGTATTAATATATTTTTCAAGGAAATATATTTATGGTTAGTGATAAATTGAGTCAAAACAAAGTTTTTAGAAGGGTGCTAGTTTTTAAAATATGAACAATTTCAAACGTGTAAACTAGTAAACATTTTTACTTTTTTTTTTTTAATCTATGCTCATTTAAAAAATATTACTATTACTTTCAATTGACATAAATGGGAAAGTTCTCGGTGTTTTAGTATATATATTTTTTTGTAATCTTCAAGGATATTTCCCACTATAAACTAAGACAACCACCAGAATTATTTAAATTCAAAATATCTTGGGAAAAATAATTTTTGCATATCAATCCAAGCTCTAATTATAACCATGTATTGAAATTTTAGTCAGTATTAATTAATATTTAAAAATAAATTTTTTATATAGGAAATTATGCTATTTGGAATATTATTCATTTATCAAATGGCGGGTTTGAAATAAAAAAGATTGTTGTAATAATGGTTGTTTGTCGACTGAAATGTGAAATAAGTTCAGTTTCTACTGATGCATTTGTTCTACTTAAAATCGTTATTGATTGAAACAATCAAGTATGTAGTAATTTAACATGTCAGTATCTTTTCTGTTCATTAAATAATTTAAATTTAGTTACTGTTCACAATGTTAAATGAACACAATTATTTTGTTAAGCTATTAAGAGAGTTATTTTCTCATGTATATAGATAAATAATTTAAAATGTCATTTATTTTTAAACTATCACCATCTTAAATGATAATTCAAATAAAATTTATTGTATTTTTATGCAGATTGTAACAAATATATATATGCAAAGAACAATTTATATTTTAATATTTATGCATTACATTAAAAATTGAACAGTATTTTTCAAACGAGATGTGTTGCTTACTACATTTTATAAAATAACTATATTTGAAATTGAGGTGATTTTCATGTCACTGTATATTTATCATTTGAATTGCTTAATAAATGTTTAAGTTTTTTAAAAATGGCATTTGTCATTTCTTCCAAGTTTGTCACCATTTGCAATAAATATTGTCATAACTAGGATAATTTAATAAAATTATTAGTTTTGATGTTTTACTACAACTTTATCTGTCTAAATTGGAAAGTAATTTGACTGATTAAGGTAATAAAACTTGAAGAATTTCACTGAAAAGGAAAGCAAAACAAATAAAAAGAAATTTTTGACTGGCATTGGTCAATAAGGTAAAATAAAAATTTCCAACGGATTTGAAATCTGCGGGAAATTTTACACCAGATAGATACCTTATACGTTTGATTTTCTCAATGAATAATTTTTCAATTAAATATCTTTTTTTTTGCAAAGATTGTAACGTCACGCCAATTGGATCTCTTTGCAATTCGAATTTGGCAACGCCGTGATGGCTCTTAACCAACAGGCTACAAATTCACAAACCAACACCACAGGCAACACCGTTATGATTATCCAATAGGCTACCATAAGTTCGTAGCCATCACCTGTTCCCACGAAAAGAACTGTCACAGGCAAAACCGTGGCTAGTAGAATATAAAACGAATTTGTATCTTAAAACATTCTTACTTTTCAACTTGCAATTTTTTTTTTTTTTTTTAAGTTTAGTTTTTATTGTTTATGAAAATGCATTCATTTGAAATCAAATAGCATGTGTATTCAAATTCTTTGAGCATTGACAAGTATTTCATTGGTACATTCGAAACACACAAAGGGTTAATATATATATAACTAACTATTATAAACTTCCAATAGCTTTCTACTTCAACACATAATCTTTCCTCAACCAAGGTGTAAAAAAAATAAATTAATCTGATTTTTAAAAATTTTAAATAAAAAATTTAGTTTGTGACATGGTAAATTAATATTTACTTAACTTTGAAACAATTTAACATCCTACATAGTTTTTCTTGAGTAAATTACATCATGTTAACAAATTTATCAGTGACAGACCTTAACTTTAGTGTGAGAAAAAAGGACAGAAATAATCAGACTATAGTAAATTCTAATGAAAGTACCGAGCAGCAATAATAAATTAATTTTCACTTGCTTTTAATTCATAGTGGATCTTTCTTTCTTACTACTGACATTTTAATGCATGTGAAAATGTTTTTTTTTTACTCTTTAATCTCTATTGCACACCACAAGAATAAGCTAACCGACACTTGCCTACAAAAACTTTACTTCTTACTTGTGTTTTCTTTTAGCTAATGAAATCAGTCTATATTTAAAAAAAATTTGCCGCCATCCCCCCAATTGAAAACTGTGTTGTTTAGCTCGATTCTTAAAGACGGTTTCCCTAGAAAGTTCAGATCAGAAAAATATGAAATTAACATGGTTTGTTTTTCGTGTTCCCTGGACAGTTGTAAAAATCTTTTTCCGATGCGGTTATTAGTTTAGGGTTTATTAAGTGTCAAACTTGAAATTTCTTCTGCAAGTGAGCAAAACACATACATCTCTATTGCACACCACAAGAATAAGTTAACTGACAAATGCCTCAAAAAACTTTACTTGTGTTTTTTTTTAGCTTATGAAATCAGTCACCCCTTTAGTTTATATTTTGAATCAAACTGTGGCACACTTCCCTTAAGTATTTATATTATGAGTGCTGTTAATCAGAAATCTTTATACCTTACTCTTCCTGGTATTAGATTTATATCATGTGTTTACATTACTGTTTCCAGTATATAGTATATTCTAATAAGTTACAACTGGCTGTTTCAATCTTTTATAATATGCAGTAATACACCCAGTTCCCTCTGAGCTGGGTGTAGCCATTAGTGCTTAAATCACCATGAGTGCAGAAAAATTAAAGCATTTGTACACATGTGATTATTCTGTGGTGCATTTACTTAGCTGTAAAAATCTTTGTTACGTATGTCAATTTTTGTGAAAAATTTGCCGCCATCCCCCCAATTGAAAACTGTGTTGTTTAGCTCGATTCTTAAAGACGGTTTCCCTAGAAAGTTCAGATCAGAAAAATATGAAATTAACATGGTTTGTTTTTCGTGTTCCCTGGACAGTTGTAAAAATCTTTTTCCGATGCGGTTATTAGTTTAGGGTTTATTAAGTGTCAAACTTGAAATTTCTTCTGCAAGTGAGCAAAACACATACATCTCTATTGCACACCACAAGAATAAGTTAACTGACAAATGCCTCAAAAAACTTTACTTGTGTTTTTTTTAGCTTATGAAATCAGTCACCCCTTTAGTTTATATTTTGAATCAAACTGTGGCACACTTCCCTTAAGTATTTATATTATGAGTGCTGTTAATCAGAAATCTTTATACCTTACTCTTCCTGGTATTAGATTTATATCATGTGTTTACATTACTGTTTCCAGTATATAGTATATTCTAATAAGTTACAACTGGCTGTTTCAATCTTTTATAATATGCAGTAATACACCCAGTTCCCTCTGAGCTGGGTGTAGCCATTAGTGCTTAAATCACCATGAGTGCAGAAAAATTAAAGCATTTGTACACATGTGATTATTCTGTGGTGCATTTACTTAGCTGTAAAAATCTTTGTTACGTATGTCAATTTTCGTGAGGACTAAATTACTGGAATATCGTAAAAAAGAAAGCTAGTTACCACAATTTTAATAATTTGAGTGGATATATTTCGAACACCTCCACTTATCAAATGGTGAATATTTTTAAATTGGCCATTTGATTTAGTGATGAAATGTTTAAAACAAAACCAACACTAATGAACAGGTTTGTGACCTAGTGGTCTATGATGAAACACTTGTCTGGTAAATATGAACCCAATCTGCAAATACTGGTACTCAATATCATAAAAGGAAGGATGATTTTCAATAAAATTTGGTGTGAACTGTGTTTGCAGTGGAGGAGTTAGTGTTCTTGAATTGAGCAAAACAGAATCTGTCATCACAATTTGGAAAAGAACCATAAAATCCATTCACGATTGGTTAAAAAAATTTGAAACTACAGGCTGTTTGTGCTAAGTTTCAAAGCCAGGATGACAAAGTTTCTCGGCAGATGTAGAAAACTTTGTTCTCCAATTGGATGGTGCACCACCACTGGTCAGGCTACATGGGAAATTATCTCGATCATCTTCCTGATCAATGGATTGGACGAAGCGCCGACTTATCACCCCATCAAGAAAAGTGACAGGTCAAAAAATAAAAAATTTGATCTTGTCATTGAAAAATATGGACAAGGTGCTCCAGCGTTTCATTTCTATTCTATAGAATATAATAGAAGTTACCATTATAAATACTTACCTAAAATGCAATAGAAACTTATACTATTTCAATATAAGTTTTACAGTATCCTTTAAGTCAGGGGTGAACAACTTGTAGCACATGCACCAAACGTGCCGCATTGGATGATTACGAGTGGCGCATTGCATCTTTGCGCCCACTTATTATTTTCAAATAGGATCTATAACTGATTCCATCTTCATATTCTCAACACCAGTGTGCTCTTATTTCAATTCATACAGCCTTCATATATCAGTTCTTCACAATGTTTTGACAATTTGCAATTGATATTGTGTTCACCACAGTACAAAAAAAATGAGCAAAATAAGCGCAGAAAGTGTGAATTTAATGAACAGTGGGGGAAATTAGTTATTTATAGCAAGTTCGTCAGGAAAACTGTTTGTATTGTTTGTGAAAGAACTCTTTCACATAATAGAACATATGATCTTAATAGATACTTTAAAACTCATCATCATTCTAACCAAGATGGGAAAATGAAGTTTGTTCCTGGGTCGGAGTTACAACTGGAAGACCTCGTCCATTCTTTTTTAGAGCTATGGATGAATCATGGATGTGTGATGTGATAGCACAGTTAAACATATTTATAAGAAGAATTGATGATAATTTTAATGTATTTGAAGTCATTGCAGGTTAAAACAAGCGGATCAGACATAGTTAAAAAAGTAAAAGCATGTCTAGAAAATCTAAATTAGATTATAAACTCATCAGTATGTGTACTGACAGTGCACCGCCAGTGGTAGGTACAGTCAATGTCACTACAACTTTGACTGTAGAATTTTTTAAATTGTCCTGTACTAAACTATCACTGCATTAGGCCCAGTGCACACATCTGAATTTTCAACGTGCGCCGCCGCTGCAGCACCGAAGCCCAACTATGCACACATAACCGTGAAATGACGCAAGTACTCATTTTGCGCCATTTACAACAAATTATTCTATGGAAGAAAACGTGTTTATTTCGCTTACTTGGGGAAAAAAAAATATTTTAAAACAAAATAGAAGACAAAAACCCTATTATTTTTTAACAACTGGCTATTTGATTTAGCATTTTTAGTTGATGTTACTAGCCATCTCAATTACCTAAATTCGAAACTAGAAGAAATTATTTCCTAGCTTAGTAAATAGCATCAATTCATTTAAAATGAATTTGGAAAATCAGGATTTGAACCAAAATTTCCACAGTTGAAAGAGCAGAGTGAATGTGCTGTGGATAATAGCAATTTGATCAAATATATTGAAAAAATCAAGTTGTTGCAAGGGTCATTTGAAGGAGTCGTTTTCATGATTTCGCTTAAGTAGAAAACTGCATGCTCACATTTATAAACTCACTTTCACTTAGTGAACTAATCATTATGAAGATTTCTAGAAATATACAAATGGTACTTATTGATTTAAAAAAATGCGTTATTGAAAATTAAATTTGATGAGCTTTTTTTTAATTCAGATTAAAATGCTGCTGGCAATGTTAATTTTTGGCATTACCCTATGAACATTTTCCAGAACTAAGAAAAATTGCAAAAAACTAGATATATCGTTTCGGAACGACATACAGATGTGAACAAGTATTTGCATCCATGAAATTTATTAAAAGCAAGGTCGCAAATGGCTGATTCAAATTTGAAGAATTATCTGCTGCTCTCGATAACAAATTTAAGACCAAACATTGAAAGACTAGCAAAATTCTAACAAGCTCAAAATTCTCATTAATTGTAAGTCATGTTTATGTGCTATGAGATATGTTGTTTAAGATACAATAGTTAAATAATTTAAAATTGTTAGTGTCTATAAACATACTTTTATTAAAAAGTTATTAAGAGTTTACCAGGACCATGAACGTAAAAAGATAGAAGAAATGGACGCATGGTGTGTAAAAGGTTGGCCACCCCTGCTTTAATGTAAGTTTCTGCAATTTTGAGTTTCACTTTTCTTGCTGGGGTGTAATATGAGACTGTATCTAAAAACCTTGAACATTCATCTACACTTCTGTTACTTAAAAATCATCCTGTACAGTATGTTTAACATGAAGCGAAGTTCCCTTGCTTTCATAAATCAATGGAAGATCCAAATGCTTGATTTCAATTGATACATATAAATTAAGTGAACCGTAAAACAATAAAAATATCAAACTTTGCATCTGTGTCCAGCACCCAAGAAACATTGTTTACTATTAGTTTGGATAACACATATTGTTTAATATTAGTTTGGATACATTGTTCATGCATTATTTCTGATTAATTTAATTCAACTTTGAAACACTATATTGTCAAATTTAAGTAATTAGTTCATTTTTTTAATTAGCAACAGCTTTACATTTAAGTGATTTTAATAAACTTATCTGTATACTAATGGAATGCATTAGGAATTTTTATTTTAAGAAAATGGGTTTTGTTGAGAAACGTTAACACTCAGAATTGTATATTTAATTTTGATATAACCTTGTTAGATGATCTTGGGGTATCGAAATAAAATATTTCCCCCGATTATGTAAATAAAGGAACATTAAAATTAATTTGATTTTTATATAAATTTTAAAGGGTATTTATAATTTTGTCAATAGGCCACAATAGATGCTCTACTATATATTTTGTTGTACCAATACCCTTGCATCCATTGATTAAAGAATACTCACTTCAATAAGGATACAATTTATGAAATGGTTTAGTTTCATCCACTTTGCCTTACCATGTTACCAAATTTGTGAATTAGAATTTCAATTGTATGGACCAGGTAATAACCTACTTCAGTTCTGCTTTCAAAGGAACTGGTTACCAACACAATATGAAACTAGATTTGCAATTAAACAATATAACTAAATACTTTTCGAAATTAATCATGCAATTTTATATATCTGAATTCTTGAAAAGTAGTTATCAACTGGACGCAAAATTATGAAATTTACCTGGCAAGCATTTTATTACACGATTCTTGGAATTTATACAGCACATTAGTTATGAGTAACAAGAACAATGAATTCAATTCGCCAAGCAATTTTAATAGACATTACCAGATTCAATTATCGCTAACATCTACATTTTCTGTTTGCAGTCCTTTGAAAGTAGTAACAGGCACGTGGGTAACCAAGGTGTAGAGCTTGTGAGTGGAATCTTCATCGTCATTTCGTCGGCGAGAAAGTTGAACTCGGACTCTGTAAGGAACATTTCGGACACCTTTGCTCCAAATGAATTTATTGAGTCGGGTGTCGACTCGGACATCAGGGGTTCCCATCTGACGTTCAGCGAACTTGCGTATTTCTTTCACAGCTCGGGGAGCCCTATACTTGAATCCAACTCCATGGAGTCGTTTGTGAAGATGAATGGTATATTCCCTCGTTACGACTTCACTCAAGGCGCTCTTTCCTTTCTTTTCACTCTTGATTTTGGTCATTTTGAATTTAAGATTTTAATAATGGAAGATACACGAGCGACGAATCGGCAACGTGACCAAGATAGAATGAGTAAAATGGCGTTACGTGTTACAGAAGAGTTGAGTGAACATATTGCTGAGCTGAGCAATACCTACCTTATTTTTCATCAGATCCCCTAAATATGAATGAAATAAATATAACATTTCTGTGGTTGTGAAAACATTGGAAAAATTAGTAGACTTTTGAAAAAATATTTTAAATTAAATAAAAATATTTGATTTGCGAGAAGAAAAATTTAAGTAATAAAAATTTCATTGTTCAAAACTTATTAATTATGTCTTTCACATGCCTCAAACTAGACAAAAAAATTTCTGCAAATAAAATAATTACTGCTTTTGTGCTGATTTTTTCACTTTGATTTTTTTTTTAATTTATCTAAGACATTCTCAGAGGGCGCATCTGCTAGTTTAGAAACCGAATAAAAAATAATTAAAATTAAAAGTAAAACAAATAAATTCCGCTTAGGAGGTGTGGTTTGTTATCAAAATAACCGTGTAGCCTTCACAGGTAAAGAAATTGAAACCTTACTTAAGCTTAAAAATGTATTTTATATCACTTTTATATGTTTTGAATGGATTAATTTGGAATAATATAACATGACACAAATACAAGAACAAAACAAATCCGTAAAATAAATATCCTCATTTCAGCTGGGTCTGGATTTTTATTTTTGGGTATGCGTAGTCACAAATAGAACTAGAGTAAGGACGAACATCTCTTTGAGACCTAAGGTTTTTTCCTTTTTCTTATTCTCAGTAGAAGTGTTCATATTACATTTGACCTACTCGAAGTCATTTTTCTAGCAGATTGTTATGAAATTTTAATATATTTTGCTATGGTAATCGAAGTTTCGAAAGAAATCGACGTTGTACGAATTGGTATCGACAGATATTCCTTAAAAACCGGGCTGAATTTGAGAGTAAGTACGAAAGTATGTTGATTGGCACAATGCTTGGTGTGCATAATGTGACATCCGTGATTAATTACTCCATGAAGAGATAAAAATTTCTATATCAAGCTAAACAAACTAAAATACTCAGCAATTTTTCATTAATTTAGAATGTATTGACTTCGAATATCTTTTATTTTTCTAATGATAGTTAAGATTTGAAACATTTTTATCTTTTTTAGAGTTTTATTTATATAGTATTACAAATATCAGATGTAACATAATGTCATATTTTACTGTTTCACTTAAAACACCGCACTTCGTAAAATGCATGTTTTTAATTATATATTTTTTAAAAGAAATATTTTTTAAACTTCCACTTTGTTTCTTGTTTTTATATCCTTGTTATTAAATTATGTAAAGGACACTTTGTGTTTATTTGTTTCATTCACCATATACCTATTTGAACTAACAGCTTACAGTTTAGTTAGAATGAATACTTTCCAATTAATTTATTGGGTTTTAATAGTGCTATTCAATTTAACCTTTTAAACGCCGCAATTCATTAAAAAAAAATTTTATTTTATATTTTCGCTTAAATGGCTTATTTTACTGCTAGTATAACTGTTCTATACCTTTTTTGGCGGAAATAAAATCCTAAGTATGATTTTGAGGATGTTCCCATTTGCGAACATTGGCTTTTGGGATGAAGTAAATAGGGGCATTTTTCCAAAAGTTAATTTATTTGCAATAAACTCAAAAGAATAACTAATTTTGTTTTCTATTATATACTTTTATACATTTCTCTTCGGAAAGACATGTTTTTCTCTTATTGCCAGTGGTTGGGGGAAGCAAGATGAATGCATCTGCTGTTTGCTTTCAAGGCATTGCTTTCTGACATTCTTCTTTCACAATGCACAACGTCTTTGCGTGCAAGCGATGAGATAGTGTTATTCCGTCTTTTTAAGGTGAACTAGTAGATGAGATCGTGATCCTGGTCTTGCTGAGACGACCTTTGATCCTAGTGGAGCCTGTTTCTCTGAGTAAATTTCCATCCTATATAGATACCCATTAGATAAGCATATCACACAAATTTTGTACACAGATCTGATGTGGTTTCCGGGAATAAGCATCTTAAAAGAATTATGTGTGTAATACGGCGCCATTGATCCGTCAATGCTTAGTTTATCGTTAAAAACTCCAAACTGAATGGTTTCTACACAATTCATCGTATATTGGTGCAATCTTTCCTAGTTTATCACCCAGTTGAACATCCTTATTGTTGTCAACAAGATGAAAGTACTCTTTAAGCTGACTAAAGCGTGCCCTAGCCATTATCTTAGGAAAGTTTGTAACACATGTGTCTTCAAAATTACTCCAATATAAGTCCTCTGTAGATACTGTGTAGTAACAGCTCAAAAAAAGTAGACCTAGGAATTGAAGAATATCATCACAGCTAACTGTTATTATCTGCCCCTTTTGCAGCAAGCAAGTGGTAATATGCAAAGATCAGGATCATCTACGTCCTCTAGCTCGTCATCGGATAGGTTGTTGAAAAATTCCAGCACGGCTTCCAACTGCAAGAACTTGCAAGGTATCTCTGAAAGATGTAGTTGACACGGAGTGTTACCTGAGAAGTACTTGAATAGTCAATTCCTATTAGGAATGACATATTACATAAAAAAAATGATTAAAACTACAGCTTTCAGCGTATTCAATACAGTAGTACTCTCCGAGATAGGCGAGAAAGAAATTCTTTGGTGAGAATGAAACTCATTGGTTGAAACCGCAACAACACTGGTTGCACCTTGGCCGAGTCTTGAAAAAGGAATGTTGTTGGAATGTGATCTTTGCAAAGATAGTTCAAAACACGCTACTCTCTTTTTCTATCAGTTTGTCACGCAATACATTTCACCAAAGGGGAATGTGGTTACTTTCTTGTAAAGTGAATAGAGTGAAGGAAATCCTAATCGTAAACATTTATAACTGTAACAATGTGATTACCTTACAATAGAGTGTCACGGTTTGCAGAGAAAACGGGTGTTAGACACATGCGGATACAAAAGTGCCAGCTAGAAGTATGAAAGAATCAGCCACTACATTTATTAAGTCACCCATAGCAGAAGAGTTGTGATATTGAAAAAAAAAAAGAGAGTATTGACTCAAATTTTGCGAGTTAAGAAAGTCCTCTCGAACACTATACCCCAAACGCCAATGTTCCCATTTGGGAACATCAAAATTTTTATAAGAATTACTTCCTACAAATGACACTTGGAATTATTTTGTTAATTTGTAAAATAATATATGTCCCTTGACTACCAAATCACGACAGTAAAATTTTTTTTAAATGCAGAAATTAAAATTTGCATGACACTTTGAAGTTTACAAATTCAATAAATTTGACCTTAATTCTATAAAATAGCTGAAATATTGTTTGAAAAACGGTGGCACCTAAAATAAATTCATATTATTATGTGGCATTTCGGCAAGTATGAATATTCTAAACAAAGAATTAAGTTATTAAAAAAATTCACAAATGTTCCCATTTGGAAACATTGGCGGTTAAAAGGTTAAACAATACAAAAAGTTAATAATTTTTTAGTTTTTGAAAATTTTAATTTAGCATTGTTCTTTTGGGAGTAAATTGTGTGTTACTTATTTCTTGCTTTGTATGTTTTTCAGTCAGTCATGGATCTAAGCCTTGAAGTGATCAAAGAGCCTAGAGGTTTCATCAGGATTATCCAATCTGTATGTGCTACTTCCATTTATTGACTAAGAAATGTGATTAATATTTTTGTGTAAAGGTTTAAAAAAAAAAGTGCTTCAGGTTTTTCCCCAAAAAGACATTAAGCTTATTTATAAACATTTTAAATTCAATTTGTTCAAAAGTTTTGTGGGAGAATGAATTGTAAAAATTTCTTGTTACTGTGCATAAAATGTCAATAAACCATGGTGCTTTTTTCAGAAGCTTTATTTTGTTTCATGGAATGTCAATGTCTCTAAATATTTTTTTTTTTTAATTCTAAGGAATTAAGAAGTTTGCATTTCAACATACTTCCTTAGTTTTTGTCATTTTCTGATTCAATTTTGTGTGACTTTTTAATTGCTTTGAAAGTTATACTAGTAAAATGTGATATTAAACCAAAAGCACTAAAAATCTTGAACCAAACAGAAAATTTCAAAGCAAAAGTGAGATTGTTGATATAGCACAACTTTATTTAGTGATTCCAGAGTTGCAAGCTCTAATTTTTTGGTAACTTCTGAATAACGGTATACATAAAGTAAGATTTGGATAAAATCAAAGCACTGACTAAATTGGTCAATCTTGCCAAATATCCTGTTAAAAGAAGTTCTCATCAGTGCAAATAAATAAAATATCCACTGATTATACCAATCAACCTTTGAGCAAACAAGGCATTTGTTTAAGTCCACAATATGGAACCTGTGTAAATAAGCTTGGGTAACTTACCAGTTTTGGATGTGGCTGTGAATATGACTACAAGGCAAGGGACCTTTGTAAAATAGACATGATCACTAGGCTTCTGTAAGAAAAACAAGACATGATGACTCACTCCAGTATTTTTACTGGCATTGCTCCAACTGTCGAAAAACAATTTTGATCTTAAGCTCTCTGAAAGTGATGTGCAATGCTAGTGAACTGGACCCAATTTAAAGATAATTTGGCCAATGTATATGGCATTTCATTGCTCTACACCACAGTGCATGGTAATCTACTGTGAAGTGATGTCCTTATTATTATTGTCCAATTTGTAATTAAAATTTATAATTTTTGATTTGGGAAAAAATATCTAATATGTTGTACACATTGGAGAGCTAACATCCCACCATAGAATCAAAGTTCAAATAGATTGTTAGAAATAAATATAAAAGTGAAAAATAATATGAACCCATTTTTATTTTTGTTTACAGATAATTTATGTGCAATAATCATCTTTTTAACTTGTGTATGGTAAATGGAAAGCAGTATACTCTCTGACATCAAAACTAGCTAATGCATTTTTTATGATATTTTTGGGGTAAAGGAAAATTATTTTCATATGAATGTACCTTCCAAAAAGAAAATAATTATCTATACCTGTGGAAATTACTTTTTTGTAGATACCAAGTTAAGGTGAGAATTTGTGTGTATTAAATTATCCCGTTTCCATCGCATTAATCAGGAAACTTAAATTATTTCAAGTGGTGTTTTGGGCAATTGCTTTAATGTATTCATTTTAAATGCTTTGTAATAAAATCTAAAAACATGAACTTTTTCAGGTTATGGCCATTCTTGCATTTTCCACAACTGTAGGTTTTTCTACAGAATGTGAATTTTCTATTTCATGTGATGAAACAGATGTTACAAAAATTAATTATGGATTTGGATATCCTTTTTCGTAAGTAATTATGGAATTAATGATAAAGCATGTGTACCAACATGTGCCAACTAATACAAACTTTAAATTGATATTTATGACATCACTAAAGAATGAGAAACATATCTACTACTTTCCTCAAAAAAGGTTTTTAATTTTCACTAGGACAAGTGTAAGTCTGAATTAATTACTTATTAAAGAACATTTACTATCTGTCTTTCACAAAAACTGCTCCAGATACAAAGTTTGACCTTGTCTGTTGCCATGGAAGCAAACCCTTCCATATGTATGCTAAAAATAATGTAATGTTTTCAAGTTAGTCACATTGTTGCACTTGATGACAAATATTGAAATTAATTTTTACGTGTCTCTTAGAAAATCAGTACTAATAAACTACTTCTTTATATCCCCAACATTAGTGAAAATCAAGATAAAATTTAGTCATCCTCGCAAATCAACCCCTACTCAAAACAAACAAGCCCTGCTTGTATGTCAACCACTACCACCCATTCTGAGTTTTAACAGTTCTTGTGGTAAACAAATAGTAGGTTGTAAATATAGAGAAAACATTCTAAGAAATGTTTTGCTTTTCCTTGTTAATCTTTGTTTTTAGCAGATACAGGATTCTCATTCTTTACTGACAATATGCTGTTTGAATTGACTCAATACTTTATTATTGTCCTTTTTATTTATCTAAGTTGAGTTACAGTGTTATAATTTAATTATTCTTGCCTACTAAAAACTTCACAAAAATATTTGTTTTATTTATATTTAGTGTTTGTGAAACTATTTCTTTTATCAAGTAACTAATGCTTCTATTTGTTGTATTCAACATTAAAAACTTTCTTTCCTTGTACCTGTCCAGTTAGGAATATTTCTTCATGGTAAGATATTTTATTTGCATTTTTATTAAATTTTGAGCTTATATGCATACAAAACAATTTAAGTGATTAATATATATGGAATAAAAAGGCTAATTTATTTTAAACCATACAAAAAAATTTACCTCCCCTAAACAAGTTTGGAGTCACTATGACTCAATGGGTTTGTCCACTACACTTGCAACCTCTGAGTTTTAGGCAGATCATGTTTGATTTCTCTCTGGATGTATTTCTCTTCTGCATCCGTAAACATTTCCTTGTGTGTATGTCCATTTACTTGTGTTTGTTTGGTGCAGCTTGGCCAAATATGTCCCCTTGTGCCATAAAACTAAACCAATGTTAACAAGTTTTATTATGAGAATGCACATTTTCTCCTATTTCATCAAGGTTTAGAAATAGTTTAGTATATATAAAAATGAATTTATATGAATACAGAGCATTAAAACATGTTCTGGTGGAATATTTCCACATGATATGTGAATATCTGAATATATATAATAAAATATAGAATCGTTCAACAGAATTGGCTTATATTTTTTGACAGTTCTTATAATTTGCTATCCATAATAATGAAGGAAAAAGCATCTTGTAAGTAAAGCTGGTAAATATGTAACTAAATATGAAATCTTATTTATTTCATTAAATGTCAGGATCAGCAGCAGAACTTTATTTACTCTCCATTCAAAAAGAATTCATATGTTTTTCTAAGTATGAATATTCAGATCTCTTAATAATGCACATAAACCGCAGTAGAACATAACTGTCAGGATCTTGGACACTATTTTACCTGCTTATATGACTATCTCGAAGATCATTTTGTGTGTTTAAAGGTCTCATTGAATCAATAAGTTATCACCTTTTTATCCTATGCACATATCTATGTTTTGTAGATGTTTTCAATGTTACTGCCATAAAGGCCTAGTTTGAATGGCCTTGTACATAACCATTGCAATATTAAAATACTTGCAGATTCACTGTAATTGGAAGATAAAGGGAATAAATTAAAAAGATTATATTCAGTTATACTTTATACATATGCTATGATTTGCAATTGAACTTTCTTTTCATGTGAATATAGAGGTGCCACATGAAAAAAAAATTGATTACTTTAAAAAATTAACTTTATAAGCACATGACTAATAAATACAATGAATTTATTTAGAAAAGAAAAATTCATTTATATGACCTATTCCCTTAGTTTTATTCAGAACTTTAAAGCAGAATAAATGATACAATTACTGCACCAAAAATTGATGAATTTTTCTTAATAATTTTTTTGTGAAACCTTGAAATCTCAGGTATTTAACATGAAGCTTTACTGACTTGCCACTGACCACGTTTAGTTTTGTCCAAGAACCGCAGAATTTTTTTGAATACTCAGTATAAAAATTTCCTATCTGATTATAAAGGTAATATGTATGCTGAGCATTTTACAGCCATAATGAATAGATTAGAGTTATAATGAATAGACTTAAAGTAAAAACATTTTGGCCCATCTGCTTCATTTTGAATCCCTGTACTATTTATCGTCTCTATCCATGAAAATTAAAATTGCAGTAGATATTCATGTAGAAAGAAAATTTGTACAATAAATATTGTGTAATTTGGTTTTAATTCAATGTCAATTTCCCTTGGCAAGACTGATTTCTGAAATATTTCTCCTTGAGTTTAAAATCTAATTTTCTGCTGATTGATAATACCTAAACATTCGAAAATTAGTTTTATTACATGATATATACTTTGTATATATGCTGCTATATGTGTTAAGACTTTTTCTCTTTAAATAAAATACAAAATTTCTTAGTCTAGACCAGCGATTCAACTTGTGTGCCTCGAATTAAATTATATGAAATTTCATTTCAAGGGTTTAGTTTTGAAATTTTGACAAGTGTATTAGTATAGGTACGCTAGTAATTTTTAAGTCATTATTAGGGCAACTTTTTTGTTGCAGTAAAAATGGGAAAAGTTGCATTTATCATTCCCTAAAGTTGCATTTATGGAAATAAAGTAGCATTTATTTTTGATACACTAAATACAGTACGGGATCGATCCCGTACTGTCGTCAATAGCCCGTTGTGTTGCTCCATTACCATGTTAATTAAAATTTCTACCTACTCAGGGTTCCCACGGTCCTTGAAAGTCCTTGAATTTTTTTCCCCGAACTAGGGGCCCTTGAAAATTATGTAACTTGGTAAAAAGTCCTTGAAAGTACTTAATTTTTTGAGTAGTACAAAATTGTGTAATTTCGAATTGCGTTGGAAAGTGTCCAGACTAGTTTCCTTCACAGCAGGTGCACCATTAGAGCATCCTTCTGAATAAAGCCTGTGTTACGCACTTTGACACCACGTGATATATATCAAACTAACCACAGTTAAAGGCATGAGTAAAGGAAATGGAGTAAAAAAAATTGTCATTTATTTCACATTTTTCTTTTTACTTGGCAATTTTATACCTTTGACAGCATATACCTTGTTTTAGGTCGTTGTAAAAAGTTTCAGGTCCTTGAAAAATTATTTTTTTGGTTCTGAAAAGTCCTTAAAAGTCCTTGAATTTTTTGCGGACTAAGGTGTGGGAACCATGCTACTATCCTCCCTAGGTATATTTCTTCTGTGGAAGTAAAACTTACCATGTGTTACCTGCTGCCCATTTACATGACTTTTGGCATTGATTGGCCAAATACGGCTCTTGTGCCATAAAACCAAGAACTTTTCTAAAACATTTTGTTTCTTAAGAAATTCTGTATAGCAAACGTTCTTTACACAAAGGTCTGAAAATCTTGAGCCTTTGTTTTATGGAGACATGGTTATATCTTGTAAATTTGATGTTTTTCTTAGTTTGGATTTTAAATATTTTACGCTTTTGTAATGTTTTATGTTTTTATTCCATAGCCATGCAGAGTTATTAGGTATACCGAACAGTTGTGATTCTGACAAGAAGTCGTACACGCTAAAACTTCCATTTGATTTTTCTAATGCTGCTGAATTCTACGTAACAACTGGAGTTCTTTCATTTTTGTATTCTATCATTATTTTGATAGTGTACATATTTTTTCATCAGACTTATGCAAATAACCCTAAGGTGCCTGTTGTGGTGAGCACATTTCTATTTTTTTAAATTTTTTTATTTATTTTTTAAATTTTTGTTAATTGTCTGAAATGTGAAAGCTTTCTGCATGTAATGTTGCATCTTTAAATTGCTTATTCTTGATCTTAATTTTGAAAATCTGAATTTATAATTTCTTTAATATGTTCACATTCTTGCCAAATGCTACAGAATGTTAAGTTTCTGTTGAACTACAGATTGTCCTATTCTGTGTTTTCATACAGAAAAAAAAATAGTTTTACTTCAATAATTTTTTCCATTAAACTTTAATATTTTCATTCTTTTAATTAGTATTAAGTGTTTTTATTAACAATTGTTAATCACATCCAAGATTAAAATTACTGTACTGGGACCAATTAACAATGTTGAGAATACTGTACTACCATAAATTGTGACATGATATTTTGAAAATAGTGTATATCTTAATGCATCAATTTGTAATTGGTATGTTGATTTGGTACATATAGTAATTTTTGCATTGTCATTCATTAATAATACTGATTGTAACTGAGTAAGGGGAGGTACTTGACTGCTATCCCCTCATGAAAATACCAAAGCTGCAAATCTAAAATCCGTATCTGCCAACTACAAAACATTTGGTTTGTACACTTTCCACTTGCTGACTGTTTGACTAGAAAGTATAGTTGATAATACTGATTAAAACATTTCAGTGGTTTTTTTTTTGTGATGAAATTTTTGTAATTCATTTTAATCCTATATTTTTTGTTTAATAAGTTGCATGAGAAAAGAAGGCTGCTGCTAATTATTGCAACACTTCAATCTGTTTTTAGATCCTCTTTCTTTAAACTAGGGCTTTATTATGAGTAAAAATAACAAGTACAGCTCTTGCTCAAAATAGCTGCACAAAATATGTACAGCATTTTTACAGCAAGTAACATATTTTGATTTTTTTTTTTCAGTGGATTTTGTTTTCTTATAACAACTTAAATTATACCTTACTTTGAGTAGGGTAAATTCAAAAGTTGACTTTTTAAAACTGATTAATTTAATTTTGTATAAAAAGAAAGAAGGTGAACATGAAAATATTTACATTTATTATATGTAATTAAAACAATTGCAGGATTTGGGAGTGAGCGCAGTTTTGTCTGTATTTTGGATGGCAGGATCAAGCGCATGGGCTCAAGGTGTTACAGATCTCAAGTATTATCTTCATCCTGATATAGTATTTAAGCTTCTCCCTGTTTGCGTGAAAGAAGGCAATCCTCATGATTGCCAAACACATGAAGATGGTTCATATGGAGTACTTAATGCATCTTTGGTAAGAATTTACTTTTGAGGATTTTTGAATTAAATATTGTATTAAGAAGCACTGAGGTGTTAAAAAGAAAATTAGGTTACGTTGGAAGTATTTATATTATATCGATCTAGGTTTCATATAGTACATGCTTATGCATGTGTTATAAACTTTGAATAACAGTTTGAGAAAATGCATTGAGTTGAAAACATACAATTATGCATATTTGTGTCTGGCAGCATAGGGCTGGAGATGTGTTCCCAGAGATAACACCATTGTCTTTTCTGTATTTTGTTTAAAGTGGAAGCTGATTACAGGTAAGAAACAATTTATAAGGACATTTAGAAAATGATTACTGAGGCATTCATCATTGTTTAGATAACCTTGAACCTACTCAAGGCCAAACTTGTTCTTTGTTGCCAATGGGCAAACCTGTCACCAATTTCTGATTTAGTCATTTTACAAATGTGTACAGTAATAGTGAGTGTTGATATTCTGAGTGACTGAGTCAAGTTATATGCATTCCTTGGTATTTTTCACAAAAAATTCCCAAAGCTTCCATCTTAATGTCCTACTGTAGGCTGCATCCTGTACATTTTATTTAGAAATATAACACTAAATCTGAGTATTTCCCACAGGAAATATAATTCTTAATCTTTGTACTTCACACCCATTATTCTATATATGAGATTATCATTCACCCTTCCACAATTGTCTGAGAAATGTATATAAAATATGCATACAATATAAAGATGTATACTGTGTAACAGATTGTAAAAAAATCATGATTTTTTTTTAAAAATCAATTAATCGGATTTATTTGTTTTAAATCAAAAATCGGATTTTTTATTTAAATTTCCATAAGGCCTATAAATTTGTTAAATAAAAAATTGAGTTTCCGACATGACATGTAAACCAATATTTATTTAAATAAACAATAGATTTGTGATATGGTAAATTAATATTTATTGCACTAAGAAATCATTGTGTGTTACATGGTAATACATTTAAAAAATGAATTTTCAAAACAAGAGCAAAAGATAAAACATTTGTTTAACTTTAAAACACAAGTTGACATCCTACTTAGTTTTTCTTGAGTAAATTAACATCATCATGTTAACAAATGTATCAGTAAGTGTAAGTGAGACCTAAATTAGTCTGATTAAATAAATATTTGTTATGGGTCACTACTCTTAAACTGAAAGGTGACTGTTTCAGGGTGCATTTTACAAAATAAAAGATGTTCATAGTGTTTAAACTTTCATCCTTTCAAATAGAAAGCTCAGTTGAATTTTTTATTTAATAAATTATTAATCACATTAACTGTGTTATTTTGTGTTTATGTCTCAATTAAAAAAAAGTAGTTGAAAAATCACTATAGCTAAGCCATTGGTCAATCAATTAAAGGGGTAACAAGTAGTTTAGGCCTACTTTGTGGGGATTTTCTTTGGCTGTCTTGACATTTACATAGATGTATATAGACCTACTGCTTTATTGTTTGTAACATAAAATTATGCATGAACATTGTCAAAACTTTCAAATAGATGTCAACTTATTTTTTACTTTACTGTTTGGCAGAATCCCTGACTCAACACTCAACAGATTACTTAGTCCATAGACACCTCAGATTATTTGCAAGTGGCCAGTGTCAAACATTTTTTATAAACCCCATCAGTACGAGGTGTAGCCATTAGTGCTGAAATCACTTAACCTTTAAACTCGTATATAGTGTTCTAATTTTAGCTATGCACCACTTAAATTCTCTACATTTCTTACCAGTAATCAATAAATTAGCAATTACATTTAACTAGAATTTATCGTTTTAAATGTTTATATTTTAGTTGTATGCAAATCAGCTTATTTGTTATTGTGCAATTTCAGATTCTTGGCTTTGCAAATTTTCTTCTTTGGATCTTTAGTCTGTGGTTTATATATAAAGAAACCGTATTCCACACACCAGAAGCTGTAGCACAATCTGCCCAGAACCAGCCTTCAAAGGGTATTGGAAAAGTGTAATCTACATTATCTTTCTCAGTAACTTGATCAAAATGCAAAAATGTTCAGTATACATAATTTGAACCAGTGCACTATGATAATTTTCTTATCATGAGAATAATTTGTTCATTGTTGATTTTTCTCATCATTCATAAATGACTGCTGTGTAACATCATCATAAATATGTATGTGTGCTAATGTTGTCCTGAATTGTGTACTGTGTATATTACAAGTAAAAAATGCACTCATTGCTTGGCTTGTAGTAATGGTATTTACTATTTTCTGTCCTCATCTCCCTAGTGTTAATCGTTACATAGCTCAATTTTTTAAAATAGCAATTCCATGTTCCTTACAAATTTTATTACCTTGTAAATTAAAATTGCTGTTAAACATTTATATTCTTTTGTTGAAACATTATACATGCAGAATTTGTTATATACTGTGGTTTTTAGTCTTCACTCTCAAATTTAAATCTCTCTATATTAAAAAAAAGTTACCGCCGCCGCCGCCGCCGAAGAATTGAAATTTTTGTTGTTTAGCTCCATTCTTAGACGGTTTCCCGAGAAAGTACTGATCGGAAAAATATGAAATTAACATGCTTTGTTCTTCATCGTATTCCCTGGATAATTATTAAGATTTTTTTCCGATGCGGCTATTAGTTTAGGTTTTATTAAGTGTTAAAGTTGAAGAAGTGAAATTTCTTCCGCGAGTGAGCAAAACACATTCAAAATTTCAGTCTTTAGTCGTGAGTTTTTTTTTAAGAGTACCTCTCAACGTAAATTTTTGCAGCTCGTCGAGTTTTTTTTGAAATTTAAATGTGGTTCTTGATAATATTTTTTTGAAATTCGGGAAAAATCGGGACATTTTTGTTACTTTTTTTTAAAACTGCCGTATCTATATCTAATTACTATTAGTTTTTAATTTTTAAAATATCGCAGTATACCTCAGAATATACTCTTTCTTACGGTACTATTATTTTTGAAATCGGTTAATAATTAAATTGGATGCGATCAAAAGTTCGTGATACAAAATTCGGAATCTTCAGATATTTTCGCTACGTTTTGTTAAAACCGTTATGTCTACGGCAAAAACCATTATTTTTTAAATTTGAGAACATCACTGAATACACTACATTACACTCTTTCTTATGGTACAATTATTTTTCAAATTGGTTAATAAACAAAATCGATGCAATTAAAAGTAGGTCATACAATTTTCGGAACTTTCAGATCGTAACTTCCGATACAAAACTAAAATGGTCATATCTATATAGTATTACTGTTAGTTTTTAATTTTAAAAATATTGCAGTATACCTCACAATGTACTCTTTCTTACGGTACAATTATTTTTAAAATTGGTTCATAAATAAATTCGATGCAATCAAAAGTTGGTGACACAAATTTCGTATTTTTCAGTTCGCATAGCTGGTTCCGCAAACAGCAGTGGGTTGCATTTCCTACTATCGGGTTTGCCAGATATCAAATTTATCGTAGCAACAATTGCCATAAAAACGATTTCTTTTTATTTGGCGAGGAAAAAGGCTCGCTTTTTTCCCTCTGTTCTCAAGACAGTTTACCGACAAAGTACAATCGTAAAGTTTTGATATTAACACTGTTTACTTAAAATTGTACAGGGAACAAGATACAGAAGATTTTTTACTGATGCGGCTATTAGTTTAGGGTGCATTAAGTGTTAAAGCAAAAAAAAGTGAAATCAATTGCGAAAGAAGTATTGGTTTGAGAAAGCAAACCAAGCGGGATTGCGTAGCAATCCCCGGGGTCGGCGAGCGTAAGCGAGCAGGGCGCGAAGCCCTCGCTGTGACGTCATGTACCGGAAAGTGAAATCAGCATAATACGAATTATTCAGATAGTTTCACTCTGTGAAAGGAATGTTGGTTTGCGAAGCAAACCAAATGACATCTGTGAAAGGAGTGTTGGTTTGCGAAGCAAACCAAATGGGATTGCGCAGCAATCCCCGGGGGTTGGCGAGCGTAAGCGAGCAGGGGGCGGAGCCCCCTAGTATATATATATGATTAGATGTCTTCCTTTTATTAAATTTTGAAAATTATCACTAAATTTTACGGAATCAAATGTTTTTATTTCACTTCAACTATATACTTTTGTGAACCTAATAATTCTTAGTTTGGTGGGGGGCCATCTCTGTTTTGGCATAAATATATATTTCTTTTAGTACAAAGAATATTTTGTGCAATGTGAGTAAATAATTTCCTTGGTTTATTCCTAGATGTCTGGTTTTAAATGTTCAATTTTTGTGAGAATTCCAGAAGAAAAAGTTACTTATTTGTGATCATTATAAAAGGCATCTTTTTAATTTTAAGCGTGCTAAAGAGCTGCGATAAGATCATGGACGCTTTCTAAATTTTAGGATGAATGGCTTTGTATGAAAAAGTGTAATAATATATAAAACAATTTTTACTAAAATGAAACTTGCCACCATCATTTAGATAAACAAAAATATTGCTCTAAATTTTTAGTGTTGGCTTTGTATTTTTTAGCTTTAGATAAACTACCTCATGTATGACAGTGAAGTAACATACATTTAAGTGCCGCAAAAATCTGAGTAAAGTACTTATTAGTTTTCTTTACTTATATCCATTAATCTTCTATCAATACATGTATTTACAATGTGATTTGTTGCTGCACTAACTCTAATTAAAATATTTTTCTAATCTTAAAATTATTATTTTTAGAAAACTATCTTTTCTCACTATTATATGTGTGGAACATTTTATAATTTAGATAACTGTTGTTTAAACTTACCATTTAAATCAACAAAAAATAGAGTTTTTAGTATTTTTTGGAATTGGATAAATTATCTCATCCGTGACATTATAGTTACCATTTTATTGTTCGATGAAATGGAAAATGTACTTACTAATTTCATTGCTTATATTCATAAATATGCTATTTTCATTAATTTTATTTTACATTGTATGTTGTTACAGCACTAGTCCTAACCGAATCGCACATTAGTGATATATAATGTAGTTATATTAATTATTATATTTAATTATATCCGGTGATGGTACTTAATGTATTATTTTTTATTGTATGATTATTCAAGGTGATCTTGGTTACTGTTTTTAACATTGTATTTGTTATAATTTACATTAATCAAAGGTGTTAATAAAATTGAAGGATAAGACAGCTGTGTAGTTCTTAAGACGAATTGAAGCCTTTTTTCATTTCCTATCAGTCTTGTAAGTTTCTGAAATTGTAAGTTTGTCACTGCTGCTATATAAATGTTTATTAATTGAAATAAAATTTGTAAATATGTGTTTGTGAAAATCTTGAATTTATATATCTAAATGTACTTTTTATGACAGGAACAATTTATGTGTAACTATTGTGCTATTTGATATTTTTAAGTTCTGAAATATAACATTTTGCAGAATGTAATATGAGAGTACTTAAATTTAAAATATATTTTCCTATTTATTTTATACATAATGTGTAATCTTGTATTCACACATAAAATAAATTTTTTTAAACCTAAAGCAATTATTGTAAAGTTAACTTGATATTTATGTAAATCTAAATAACTTTTTATCAGCTTTAAAAATATTTAATAATGTTTGTTAATATTCTTGATGAACCACAAAAATTAATGAACTATTATTTGCCTTCTGAGATGCTTTACAGATCATAAATCAATCACTGTGAGTTTTAAGTTAAAAACATTTTATTGTTTTCTTATTTAGACAACATTAATTATTTTATTGTTAATAAATGACCTGATGAGCTTTAGTCTCTTTCATAAACAATATATATTGAACAAGAGGCTTCAATTATAAATTATATGCCTCTGGTATGATCTGTTGATTGCAATTAAGTAAATAAACCTTTGTTAAGTTTTATTTTGTTCTTGTGTTGCTTTTGTTACATTACTGACACTGCCATAAGAAATTGTCAGATCTGCTGCTATCAGAATTTCAAGAATGTTTTACTTCTGTACCTGTACAATGTTTTGTTACTACACTAGTCTTGATAAAATTGCTGTTAGTGATATTTAATGTATTGTTTTTGATCATATGATAGTTTTTCTTGTATTTACTGTTAACATTTTCTGTGTACTTATATTCAAGAAACCAAATAAAATGAAGATAAGACATTTCTACAATTAATTAAAGCAAATGTAAATATATTTGTTATTTGTTGCAACTGTGTGATCAATTTCTGAAATTTGATTATTTTCTTTATGTTATGTACAAAAATGTAATTATAATTTTTATAGTTGTCAATTTTTGTTTAATTTAAAAGTATTAAAGAACAGTTCAAAAAATTATTCAAATATTGTATTTTGATAAATTTGTAAAATTATCTTTTGATAGTTCTAAAATATAAAATTTGTAAGATTGGATTTTGTTGGTGAAAAGCATTTAATATTAATGTATTAGTTACTGTTCTTTTTTTTTAAACAACAAATTTCACAAAAGAAAGCATATGGAAGCAAACATAAACTATAGATGCATATTAATAGTTATTTGAAAAGCAACCAACTAAAGGTCTAGAAGTCTACCTGGATATTAAGTAAAAATACACAATTGTTTTATTTTCAGGTATTTTTGAAAGTTTTTGCTGCTATAAAACTTTTAGCAAAATAAAAGCTCATTAACAGACAATTGTGCGTTTAATAGGCTAAATGTCTAATATTTCACTTTTAAACATCAGTTTTAATACTAACAAGTAATGTATGTGAACTTTGATCTATGTATTTCATTTGAAAATTTACTCTGAAATACTTACTGAGCTTCAACTAAAAATGTATGATGTAAGTTACAAATAGATGATATATATTGCTGGAAATCTGTTGTGTTATGAAAGAATGCTTTTGTATTGCTTTTAATTCTGCCTTGAGAGAAATTGTCTCCTGTTAAAATAGTTTCAAGAATGTCTACCTGTGCTTATCAATTTAACAGGATTGTTTATCCCTGTTTGACAAATAAAATATTGTTACTCATCTTTGCCTGCTTTTTAGATTTTTTAAACATCGAAGTTTAATTCCTTATTTGTAATAGAAACTTTTCATTTTTCTTTTAACCTTCTTTTTTAGAACAATCTTGAACCCATTATTTTTTTTATTTAATAGAGGTATTTTGATTGATTCCTGTTTCCTGATCAATCTTGAACCCATTATTATTTTTTATTTAATAGAGGTATTTTGATTAATTCCTGTTTTGATAAATTTTGTAGTCAATCTTAATTATTTTGTTTGATGAGTAATGAAAAATTTCTCAGGAAGTTTGCTTTGAAAGTTATACTAGTAAAATGTGGTATTAAACTAAAAGCAAAACAATTTAAACCTTGAACCAAACAGAAAATTTTAAAGCAAAAAGTGAGATTGTATAGTACAACTTTATTTTGTGATTCCAGACTTGCTAGCTCCAATTTTACAGTATCTTCTGTATAAGTACAGTGGCAGATCAAGTCAAGTGGGGGCCCCAAGCGGTAAAATTTCAGGGCCCTCAAACTCTAGTTAGAAAAACAGTTTCAAGAAAACTCTCATTGTTATTTACAAAAACAAAGTAATCAAAAATGTCATACCATAACACATTAGATAAATTTATTAAAACAACACTTTTTACATGAATTTCCGTCTTGCTTATTTCTTAAAATTCGTCAATTATTTTGGCAGTGTCAATTCGGTTTAGAATTTCTTGCTCTATATACAGAACGGCCATATTAATTAATCTTCTCCCATAGTACTCCTTAAATAATTTTTTACACTCTTCAAAACAGAAATGTATTAGATAAGGGAATTGTCAAAAAAAAAATTCAATAATATTTCACCATTCGGAAAGGGGCAAGACATTTCTTTGGTGGCTCGATATATGTATGGTGTCCTCATTTTCTTTAGAAATATTAAAAAATGGTCAAATTCATCTTCAAAATTACAAACATCAATGTCAATTTTGTAAATATCCTTCAACTTTTTTATCATGTTCTTTTTTTCTTCTCTTGATAAATCCGAATAAAAAAATATTCGAAAAGGCTCCACTACAACAGGGTTCCCACGGGTGCTTAGAAAGTGCTTATTTTTCATCAATAGTCCTTAGAAAGTGCTTATTTTCCTTTGAAAAGGAAATTCACTTTTCAAACGACGATATTTTTTCACAATATTTCCGGCCTCTATTTAGTGGCTGATCGTCGATAAAACTGCTTACAAGTACGGTTTTGGTGATGATTCGGGAACTGGCTTGCTTGAATGGCAACCCTTGATACACGATATACAAACCATCGATCGACTCTTGATGAGCACATAATACACTTCAAAAACCCATGAAAATCGGTCTGTTTTCGACGTGAGTGAAAATATTTGCCCTGATAGAGGAAACTAGAAAAATACAATCATTAAATCTTAATCAATTTTGTTTTATTCAGTTATCCGCAAGTGCAATGTTTTAAAAATGTATTATAATTATGGGGAAGTGTATTTTTAAGTTAGTAGCTGAATCGAAAACAATATAAAGATAATTAATACTGCCATCTGAGTGGCAACCCGATGTGTTGCAATTTTTTTAAATCTAGCCTTTCTTATACTTCTAATTATTTGTAAAAACTATCCCGGTAAAGTTATATTAAGAAAAATGTTGAAGATTTTCGTGGGTGATTCCGATTTGAAAATTTGAAGCAATCGGTTATCCAACCCTCTCGATTGCTTTTGTTTATGATTATTTTCAAACTAATTTTGTTTCATTAAAATGATGTTTGTAAGCGTATGGTGCAGAGGTGGCTGGTGCACCTTCAATCTGTCGTGGCCGAAAAATTCTCACGTTGGGTTGGTGTGGAAGTTCAGATGTCTCGTCATCTGACCGTAGTTCAAAATTGTGTGGCAATGCACCGAATGGCTTAGGCTGTGTTGGTGGCAACTAGTTGAATATCTATTCAATAAAATTGTATTTAATTTTTTTAACCTTTTTATAAATTTATCAAAGTTTTTGCATAACTCTTATGATCTATTTTGGTTCACGGAAAAAAATATTTTCTACAAAACTCGTTCGGTCTCCGATCCAGTCAAATTTGACTATGACGTATGCAACTTGCAATCCTTTTAGTAAATTAATAGTTTGCCGCTAATTTAATTTTATTGAAACCTCCAATGTGGCAATAAATGAATTTACTTCTTATTTTCATGATGAATTTATGAAAGTGTATTATAAAATAATTACTGGGGTGAGTAATTTCCATTTCATAAGCAGGCTGAAGCTGCAGACACAACAAGGTAAGTACTGTAATTTCAAAAACAAAAAGAAATTTGAAATAAAAAAATTAGGAAATTTTTGAAAATGAAAGTATTGATGGATCAGGGAGGAGCCTGACCCAGACAACACAAAATGGTGCTTCCTACCCATGAGCAGCAATATGCTCATACACTCCCCTAAAGACCATTAAAAAGTAAAAACAAAATCAAACTCGCAACAGCAGCTGAGACCGACAACACCAAGTCCGGTCCTCATCGAACTTAACTCTTTCTTTCCCTTTTTATGAAAGCAAATGCACTGCGAAGAGATTAAAGAAAAACATCCAAAGTTTTTTCTTGCGGTCTCCATTCTATAGTTTGTTTATGTACTTACACATATTACTAATATGTGTACACGTAAATGCCCATATATGAACTGCTGAATTTTGTAAAAATTAGACGGCTTATTTTGAAAAATCTTATTTTTGTGTGGCATTATTTGTGTATAATTTTTAGAAAAAAGACTTGAATATTAATTTTTTTCACACTACTATTCTTATAAGACTAACTAATCTATAAGAGCATCCCCATTTGGTCGAAAGTCAGATATTACATTGTATTATACGGTTTCTTCAATGTTTTATTTAAGTCCTTACAAAGTCCTTATTTTGTCTAAGAAAGTGCTTAGAAAGTCCTTATTTTTAGTTAGAAAAAAAGAGTGGGAACCTTGTACAACTTCATACGTCTGAGTTCTTTGAGATAATTCTGCCTTGGTGTAATCACATATGACATAAAATGAATTGACTCTGGAATTTTCTCTTATTGTAAATTCATGTCCGACTTTTTTGTTTTCGTCAAAAAACATTTTTATCTTTTTTTTGTCTGCGAGTTTTGCCATCTTCTACATTAAAATATAGCCCTGATAAATCAATTACTTCTTTTTCAAATTTTTCTCAGAAATTATTTATAAAATGTTCTAATGACCTTCTGTAGGATAGATTCTTTCTCAATAGTTCGCATTCCACACTGATTGCAGTGATTTGCTAATATCATTTATTCTTTGTAAAATAGTATTCCAAATTAATGTCATTAGGGCGATTTCATATTTGTCCATTTTCTTCAGAAGTGAAGTCACCTCCACTATAGTAACTTTTTTCTTCTACCGAATTACATATTTCAGTTAAAGCCTCTTTTATATGGGTGAAACCAAGTTTAATAGCTAATACAGAATCTGCTCTTGCTGACCATCTCGTATTAGAAACTCTTTTTACTGAGACGGAATGTTTACACCATTTCTACATTTCTGGTTAAAATTTTCCAGCAATGGGTTGACGCTCAAAAAAATGTGAATAAATTCTTCACAAACAAATTTCTGAATTGCAGCACTGCAACTTTCTGCAGAGATATTTCCAATTAAGTTTAAGGAATGTTTTAGCACACGGAATAATAACCGTACTTGGGCTATGTTCTTTAATATGTTCTTGCAAATCTGAGTACTTCCATGGCATATTAGAAGCATTACCAACTGATTGCCCTAGACAGTTTTCAATATCCACTCCTAATTTTATTAAAGTTTTCAAAACTTCTTGTTCCATATATGATCTATGGGAATGAATTACACAAACCTGTCCTTTATATTACCACAGGATGAAACATTGTACCACAAAAGTTAGTAGAATGACATGCAAAACATCGAGAGTATAGTCAACAATTATACTATAAGTCGCACACTTGATTTCTTCAATTATTTCAGCTCTTACTTGATTGGAAATAAGAACTACAAATTCGTCGCAGATATTACGAGATAAATAGTTTATAGTTCCTCGTCCTTTGTTGGCACAATTTTGTAGGTGTAACTTCCAACCTATCAGCAGTCCAAGTAGGTTAAATAATTTCCTTTCCAATTGAATTGTTTGCTTTCATCGTGACTCCTAAATCCTAAGCGACTCCAAAATTTTACTGTTGATATAATTCTATTCAACACATCTCTCCAGTAACATACTTCTTTTCCTTTTCCTGTAATAGTTCAGTATCAATTCTAATAAATTTTGTTGATCTTTAATACTTAGTACACATGGCTGATATGTTCTTTTGAAACTTCGTGGTCCGATAAAATAACAGTAATTGATCTCCAATTTCGCAAACCAGTTATTGATTTAGACTTTGAATGTTGAGTAAAATTTGCAAGGGTAGTTGTAGACACTTTTTCTTGTTTCTGAAACTATCAACCAATTCCTCCTTTCCATATTCCATTTGATTTCTTTCTGTAAAAGTTATCATAAGAAAGTCCTCTCTAATACACTTCATCTCTGTCTTTATACACTGATTATAAATTCTCTATATTCGAGATATTTTTTGGTTTGCTACTAAGAATATGGTCAATAACAGCATCTGTTAATATTGTTGACCATAAAGCTATATTATTTACTACTTCGATGTCTTCTCTATCGAGGCATCTTTCTGGACTATCTCTATCTAAGATCACATCTAGAATATGCTGTACAATTCTGGGCTACATATATGAGAAAGGATATAGAATTAATTGAAAGGGTTCAGCACATAGCTACAAAAATAATAAAAGGGACAGCAAATCTAGACTATAATGAACGTTTAAGTAAGCTAAACATGAATACACTGGAAAGAAGAATAAGGAGGGGGTGGGGATTTGATTCTGTATAAATAGTGGTATGCATAAGTAAGAATTGGATAAAAATCGAAGCATCGACTGAATTATTCAATTAGTTACCACCGTCCCAACCTAAGGCATTCGGTGTATCGCCACGTAATTTTAAACCGCGGTCAGATAACGAGGCAACACGTTGCCTGTGACAGTTCTTTTCGTGGAGTCAGGTATGACCACTGATCGCTAACCCCCTGTGATTGCTACGAATTCGCAAACCAAATGTGAATTCGTAGCCTATTGGATAACAGCCATCATGGCGTCTCGTGATGTTGGTTTGCTTCGCAAACCAAATGGGAATTCGGCGTGACGTCACAATCTCTTGCAACAATATGAAAGATATTAAATTTAATTTTTTAAAGAAAATCATATTTTTAGCTATCAATCTAATGTGAAATTTGCCGCAGATTTCAAATTCGTATAAATTTGTACTCTATCTTTAACGGTCTAGGACAGTGGCCCGTTCGGACTCCCAGGGGTTCTTGTGACCGCTGAGGTCCGCGAAAATTTTAATATAAAGTGAAATAATTGTGACCCATTCTGATTAATATGAAAGTTGAAATAAATAGCAATAAATAAATTGGTAGCGATTTTTATGTTCTGAGTAAAATATAAGTATAGATAGGAACATAAACTACAAGTTATGACAATCTTCGCACAAACGTTTGTGGAGGGATAAGTAAACAATCTGCCAATGGGGCGCCAAGCATCGAGAACGCGCGAACTGCTTGTTGGCTCTAATTGGCTGTCACGCTCGATTCTAAATGAAATTACGACGACGCACGTAAAAGTGTCTCATTACACTCATATTTCGGAAATTATTCTACCAGCTGTAAGTGGGGTAATACGCACCGTGCTGCATAAACCTGCTTTCGATATAATACTTCCACTGAGTAATAATGCAGTTCAAAAAAAGAATGATAAAATGGCTTAGTGCGTAGAAAATTTATGCGAGTACTTGAAGTCAACTTTGCCAGGAAACAAGGCTTTACTTTTAGGTAATGTGAGATTTGTAAAAGAAAAAAAGTTCCCAAGAATTGCTATTTGCTAAATGTTTGGAAACAAAAGGTGAAACAACATTTAATGAATTGAAAAAAAATTTCGATTTAAAAGCTATATCCCCTTTGAGTAATATCCTCTGAGTTGCTACTGACGGTGCTCCAGCAATAGGACGACCACAGATGTTTTCTGGTATACTTAAATAATTTTGTAATTAACGTCGTACTAGAGCAACACAACGGGCTATTTACGACGGTTCGGAATCAATACCTTAAGAGAAAGATCCGGGGGCAACACCTCGTAATTTTGAACCACGGCCAGATGACGAAGCCACTCTTCATACTTCCCAACCAACCCAACGTGAGGGCTTTAGGGCCACGATAGATTTAAGGTGCACCAGCCACTACACCATATGCTTCCTAACATCCGGACCCGGATTCGAACCAGGAACCTTCGGATCTAGAGTCTAAAACCTTAACCACTATACCGGTTGGTCGGCTGGCATACTTAAAACAAGCTATACCAAATATATAATCTGTACATTGTGTTGTCATTCATCGACAATATTAAGTCGCCAAAAATCTTAGTGAACTTTTGCATGGCTCACCAGATTATGTCATTAGTTATAAATGACAACAGTATTGGTTATAATGAGCAGTTAATCAAATCAAAAGAAATGCCTTAAAAATGAGAGATTATTTGCTCAACTTTGTTTGGAAAATGATGAAGATTGTAAATGTTTACTACACTCATGTTGATAAATTAAGGATAATGCCAGCTCCGGCAAATAAAGGTTCAGAAACAAAACAAACGTGACTTATTCATAAAGCCCATTTATTATACTTAAGATAAAGAACAAAAAAGATGGTATAGGTATGATACCATTCATAAAAACTACGATTTTTGCTCACTAGAGCAATTACAAAAAATATCGACCTTACAAAAACTTAACATGACATGGTTGGTATGATGGTTAATATATTGTATGTCTCCTTGACGATGAAATACAGTCCATACAACGCCTAGGCATGCTGAGGATCAAATTATCGAGCTGATCTTGGGGAAGATCACTCCACTCAGCAAGCAATGCCCTCCTTATGTTCCGTTACACATGTAGGAGGTGGTTGACGGGCTGCAACTCGTCGGCCAAGCATGTCCCACGCAGGCTCGATCGGATTCAAGTCAGGTGAAAATGCTGAATATTCCATACGGATGATATCCTCAGATTCAAGGCATTCGTTTACAATGTTTACACGGTGAGGATGGGTGTTGTCATCCATAAACAGAATTTCTGCTCCCATGGTACCCTTAAACAAACGTACATATTGTTTCAGAATTATGTCCCGATAAATTTGTCCTGGTTCCAATTTGAACATGTAGTTCTGTTCTGGAGCCCAGTATAATTCCGCCCCAAACGAGCAATCCTGCACCACCGTAACGGTGTCGTTCAATGATGTTGTCTTGGTGGTAACGGGTACCTGGCGTTCTCCATATGAACGTCCGCCGTGAATCAGACTACAAGCTAAACCTGTACTCGTCGGAAAACATCACACATGCCCACTGTGACGATGTCCACATTGCATGTTCTCTACTCCAGGCTAACCGCTGGCGACAGTGAGTTGCAGTGAGCGGAACACATCTGACAAGACTGCGAGCATATAGGTCAACATGTCTCAAACGTCTGTAAACGATGTGCCTTGAAACTGTCGTACCCGTGGTTGAAGATAGCTGACGAGAAAGGTCGGATGCTGTGCTCCGTCTGCTTCTTTTTGCAGTTACTGCCAAATACCGATCATCATTCGGCGTTGTAACTCGGGGGAGACCTGTACTGTAACGTCTACTGACATTTCCATCATTTTGTAATCGTTGCCAAAACCTAGAGATGACAATTTGGGCGATTTAAAGTTCCACTGAAACTTCAGTCTGAATACGCCCACATTCCAGGCAACCGATACTCTTACCGCGTAAAAAATCATCAACATGCGTCCTCTGTGCCATAACTATTTGTTTGTGGCATTGAGCGGCTTACAGAACGCTTGTGAACAATTTTACTTCTTTGCTACCATTCCTTATATACACCTCTCTTACACTCTCGTCATTGTGACGTACTATCGGGGTCATCTGATGGCTTCCTGTAATTTGGATATAATTCTTGAAGATGTGTGCGATAATTCTACAGGTGAAATTTTTACTTTAGAGTTTGATTTCCGTTTGATTCTGAATTATCCTTAAATTATGGACATGAGTGTACTTAACACGGAGGTTTGTTGGTTATCTACAAGTGCATGTTTGGATCGATTTTATGCATCTTTCATCCAGTGTTGGAATTCCTAGAAAAAATTGATTTGCAGCTGAATTTAATTAATTAAAAAATAACATTAAAAAAATGAAACTTATACAATTTTTTGCCAAACTTAACGAAACCAATTTGAAGCTACAAGGTGATCAATTAAATTTAATTAAAACTAAGAGTATACTATAAATAATAATAACTAAAAGTATAACAAAACTTTTTCTATACAAACAAAACTTGGGGGAGAAAAGAATGCTCTCAGCTTCCAAATCTTTCAAAATTGCAAAAACGAGATGTAGATATGCTTGCTTATTTTTTGTCAGCACTTAAAGACTCTTCATTCTGACCTCAGCCAAAGATTTGAAGACTGTCTTCACTTGGTTATCCCCGATGGAGTGTTGGACCCGTTTGTAAGTAGACCCACAAACAGATGAATTCATACTAATAACAGGAGCAATTTATTGAATTATACACAAATGAGGTGCTGAAACCAATGTTTCAAAAAGGATATCACAAATACTGGTTACAAAAACCGATATAAATTTTATATCCTGCATTTTGGGTCACTATACAGAAGCTATTTATTGCTGTCACGTCTTATTTGGTACAAAGTGGATTTAGTGCAGTTATGAGCTTCATCCCGAAATAATGAAAACGACTGAAAATTATTGCTCGTGGAAAGTTACGAATGTTACTCACAAACATAAACCGAATATAAATAATCATATCATCCCTTCAGGTTCACCCGTCTCATTGAAAAAAAAAATGTTTTTGTGTTTTACAACAAAATATAATTACAATAAATACTGCTTTAAATATCAAAATGCTTTCAAAATGCTAAATTTTTATTTTTACTTCACCATTTACCATTCAAGACATCAAAGTTAAATTTGTAGTTTTTCTATTATGTAGAGTTATTTCACTTGGGGGTTCATGGTCAGGGTTTGGCTCTAATAAGGGGTCCATGGGCACAGTAAGTTTGGGAACTACTGGAAAAGGAGATAGAAAAAAGAACTAAATAACTCCAGTTAAAAATTTATTTGTTTTTTATCGTTTGCTTGAACATCATTCCGCCACGCAAAATGAAAACGGAAACAAAATAAATAAATTTAGAATCTGTGGTCTTCTCTATGCTGTTGCATTCAATAATAATTAAATTCCTTTCAAAATGTTTGTTCAGCCTTATGTTCAGCCTCCATGTATGTGACGCGCAAATCCGCCAGAGGGCGATACTTTTGTTTACTTCCTCTCGGCGCTTCATGCGCATTATAGTTCCTGCTCCTGTATTGTCAACAAGCAGGACGCAAGCGCGTCTTCATTTATTCTTTTGTTATTAAATCTTGTTTTCTGTTTGTCATCACGGCGTCAGCCTGAGTTCCTTTCCCAACGACAGAAACATTTTGGAGGCACCGACGAGATTATTTCAAGAATTCGCGGATCAACGCAGCAACAGCGCATCAAGACCAAAAAGCTAAGTGGTTTTTCATTTCGTGCTGAAGCTTGTCTTTGGTTTCATCGCATCAATTTTACAAAACTGTGAATTCAATCAGCAGTTGCCATTTAGTCACAATGACTGAAAAAGAAGCGACGGCGAAACAACTACGTGGCCACGCCCGTGGTTCATTGACGCGCATAGCGAACTATATTCGTGACAGTTCGTCACAATTTTCAAAAAGAGATCTAAGCAACAGGCTTGAAAAGCTGGAACAAGCTTATACAGATTTCAAGAATGCAGACGCCATACTACCTCCGCAACAATCAGAAATGGAGGATTTCGAGGAAAAATACTTCGAAACCAAAGTCAAGTTGCAGGACATGATTGATGAATTTTCTATTCCAAATGTATCAAATGCTCATAATCAATTGCATAACATTAGTAATTTTAAATTGCCTAGAATAAATATTCAGTCCTTCACTGGCAAATATATTGATTGGCCTTCATTCAAGGATTTGTATATATCTCTTGTACATAATAATAAATGTCTTACAGATATTCAAAAATTTCAGTACCTCAAAGGTCTTTTAATGCATGAACCGGCTTCGATTATAAAGCACATTCCGGTTTCAGAAACCAGCTATCAAGAAGCATGGGATAAATTAATGGGCAGGTATGATTGTAAAAAACAAATCACTGCCTCATTAATTTGTTATGTTACGATTTCCGATGACCCTCACTTCCTCCTATGTATGTGCGGAACTTGGGGATTCCCGCTGGATTGGCGAGAGTCGAGGTGACACGAAGCTCTTGTCCTAACGAGAAGGGGGTGCTTCGACCCCTTTCTAGCTTGCCTAAGAAGGAGGAGACGACTCGAGAAGACGAAGGGAAGCGGACCGGACTGAGCAGTTCCTGAAAAGCAAGGGCGACCCGAACGACGTCTCCGGATGCGATACACCAGTGTTGCCCAGCTCTTACGACTGATGTCCATAGGTTCCCGGCGAATCCATTCCCTCTTCATCTGACGGAAAGTCTCGGTCTCTTGTCATGATCCAGCGGTTCCCCAGGTAAAGCTGATTTTGCCTATTTAACTGGACACCAATAAAGTAGAATTTCCCAGGAACTACTAGTTGCATTCATTTCAACTGAAAAGCAACTTAACAAATTAAAACATTTCTTGATCAACCCGCAGTCAGTCAACCAAACTCTCGGGAATTAAGAAAAATAGCAGACATCTGTTTAAAATCCCTGCATGAAAAGGCAACTACAAAAGATCCATGGTTAATCTTTATATTACTGCAAAAGGTTGATTTTAAAACACGCCAAGCATGGGCACAACTCACAACCGAAGACGAATTTCCCTCTTTCGAAAGGTTTTTAGAGTTCCTAAATAACAGGTGTGCGTCATTAGAATTATATCAAAGCGATGACATTTCAATCGACAACAAAGAAAAGGGATTTCGCAATAAAAGTTTCGTAAATAACAACGGTAACAACTGTTCTCTATGTTCAAACCCTCATTATTTGTATAAATACTTTAAATTCAAAAATCTAAGCGTAAAAGAAAGGAAGCAATTCGTATTAAGGAACAAAATTTGCCAAAACTGTTTAATTTCAACGAGTCATAATCACTACAAGTGTAAGTTAAGTAGTTGCAAGAATTGTGGAGAAAAACACAGCAGTTATTTATGCGAGAGATCCAAGGGTCCCATTTCAGCATTTTCACGTAGTCGTAACTCTGCGACAGAACCCCCAGAAACTGACCTTGAACCGTAGCCGAGTTCTAACCACTTGACGGGGAAAGAAGTTTCTCCCGATACAACAAATTTATGCGCTCTACTCCCAACAGCGAAATTAACAGTAAGCAATAGTGAAGGAAATTGTAAACATGTAACAGCTCTTCTCGACAGTGGAAGTCAAATTACCATGGTGCGAGAAGGCGTATTGAAAGATTTATGTGTAGTCAGAAAAAAGGATAGATATCCGGTTAAAGGGCTAGGCAAGACGCCAATTGGTTTCACCAAGGGGTCGGTTTGTTTAACATTACATTCTGGAACTGATGCACAGTCAGAACTAAACATCAACGCTTTCATCTTGAATAATTTGACAGGTCCTTTACCTGCAAAACAAATATATATATAAATCACCAAAACTTCCAACACTTAAAAAACCTCAAACTTGCAGATCCTGAGTTTTACATTCCAAAAGAAATTGATTTAATTATTGGTGCAGACTATTTTTTCTCTATTCTTTTACCGGAAAAAATAGTATCTCCAAACGGCAATTTAATTGCACAGAACTCAACTCTCGGATTTCTCATTTCCGGGAAGTTGCCTGAAAATTATTCCAAAACAAATGCTTCTACACACATTAATGTGTTCGAGTTAAACATTGATACAGAGCTTCAGCGGTTTTGGCAGATGGAGGAAATAGAGAACACGAAAAAGAATCTTTTGACACCAGAAGAGCAATTTTGCGAAACACATTTTAAGGAAACTCATTCCATCAATCCAAGCGGTCGTTTTGTGGTTAAACTCCCTTTATATAAAACACATCTCAGTTTGGGTGACTCTAAACCTGCAGCACTTTCACGTTTCTTGGCAATGGAAAGAAAATGTGCAATTAATCACGAGTTTGAAAAGCAGTACAAAAATTTTATGCTGGTATACGAACAGCTAGGTCACATGACAGTCATCGAAAATGATCAGTCATCAGACATTCCTTGTCAGGACAAGTATATACTCCCTCATCACGCTATCTTGAAACCATCGAGCCTAACAACTTCAACACGCGTTGTATTTGACGCATCAAGTAAAAGTAGCAATGGCGTTTCGTTAAATAGCATTCTAGGAGTAGGCCCTAAATTACAAAGGGACATTTTCGAAATTTTGTTAAGTTTCCGAATTCCAGAAGTGGTATTTACCGCAGATTTGGAAAAAATGTACCGACAAATTTTAATAGCTGACGAAGATCAAAATTTTCAACGCATACTTTGGCGCTATAATCCCAATGATCCAATTCGGGAATACAAGTTAAACACAGTCACATATGGCACTTCATCTGCTTCATTTTTGGCAACAAGATGCTTGAAACAAATATCGCTCCAGGTTAGCGATGATACAGAAATGACTCGCATTATTCAAGAAGACTTCTACATGGATGATCTGCTCAGTGGAGCTGAATCCGTGGACGAAGCTGCATCAATTTGTAAGAAAATTACTTCCATTCTTCAAGCACATGGTTTTCATTTGAGAAAATGGAATTTAAATTCATCTGAATTATTAACTCAGTTTCGTGATCACAAATCACATGAATCAAATTTTGAAATCATTCCAAAAGAAAGTTCTAAGGTGTTAGGAATGTTTTGGGACTCCACAAAAGATAACTTCAATTTCAAAGCTGTTTTACAGCTAACTATCCCTTTAACTAAACGAAGTATACTTTCAGAGTCGGCTCGCATTTTTGACCCATTAGGACTCTTATCTCCTTGCACTATTTTGATTAAAATATTTTATAAAAAATTGTGGCTCACGAAAGCAGACTGGGACACACATAGTCCACCACATTTAGTGAACGAGTGGATCAAATTTCAAAGTACTTTTAACCAGATAAATCACTGCAACATCCCAAAACGTGTAATCATCAACAGCGAGTGTATTATACAATTACACGGTTTTTGCGACGCATCTTCATTGGCTTATGCGGCTGCTGTATATTGCCGTCAAGTTCACAACAACACTGCAAAGGTTCATCTTTTAGTTGCTAAGACTAAAGTCGCGCCCATCAAACAAGTTTCAATACCGCGACTCGAACTTTCCAGTGCATATTTATTATCCAAGTTACTCAAAGCAGTTTTGAACACTCTAAGCAAATACAAATTTGAAGTGTTTGCGTGGACTGATTCAAAGGTGGTTCTCTCCTGGCTAAACGCACATCCACGAAAATGGAAAACGTTTGTTGCCAATAGAACATCTCAAATCATTGAATTAGTACCCACTAAACACTGGCATCATGTTCCTTCCAAAGAAAATCCGGCAGATATTGCATCTCGAGGCATTCCTCCTGAGAGCTTGCAACAATGCAAATTGTGGTGGGAAGGTCCAGACTTTCTTGCTCTTAACGAAGAGAGTTGGCCGAAAACCGAACTTAAGGCAGACGGTTACAAAGAAGTCGACGCCGAGCAGAGATCTGATCCGGTATTCAGTTGTCATCTTCAAAAATCTAATGATCTATTTACAAATCTTTTCGAACATTTTTCAAGTTTATCTAAACTTATTCGCATTGTTGCATACTGCCAACGATTTATTAAGAATTGCAAGAAACGTATTGATAGTCAAAGAATTCAACACAATGACCAATTGAAAAGTTCGGTACCTCTCTCATTAACAGAAATACACACAGCCGAACGAGCTATAAATCTTTGGATTCAAGAACTTTATTTTTTGAGGATTTGAAATCAGTAAAAGAGAAAAAACTTTTACCAAAGAAAAGTCAATTACGTTCACTAAACCCATTTGTAGATGTTGACGGTCTTCTACGGGTGGGAGGACGTATTCAAAATTCACCATTAACATTTAATATCAAGCATCCAATTATACTTCCCTCGCAACATAAAATTAGCGAATTACTCGTGAAGGAGCGTCATATCACTCATTTGCATGCCGGGCCTACGTTGCTTTCTCATATTATCAGACAGTCTCACTGGATACTCGGAGCTAAACGAATCATTAATAAATGTGTCAACAAGTGTTTGATTTGCTGCAGATTCAAGGCTTCAACAGCGCCACAGCAAATGGGTAATTTGCCTGAACACCGTGTAACTTTAGAGAGACCTTTCTTCAGCTGTGGAATTGATTATGCTGGCCCAGTTCAAGTTAAATTTAACAAGGGTCGTGGCTCTAAAACAACTAAGGGCTACATCGCACTATTCGTCTGCATGGCTACAAAAGCTGTACACATTGAGGCCGTTAGCGATCTCACAACTGATGCTTTCTTAGCCGCACTTAGACGTTTCACCGCGCGTCGAGGTAACCCCAGACACATATATAGTGACAATGGTACTAATTTTGTGGGTGCCCGTAGAAAGTTAAATGAATTATATCAATTCATGTCTACCATTCAAGATAACGAAGCTGTGTCAATCAACTATTGAATGGCATATGATTCCACCAGCCTCTCCTCACGTTGGTGGTGTTTGGGAAGCTGCAATTAAGTCAGCGAAATTTCATCTGAAACGCATTTTGTGCGGAACACTCTTAACATTCGAAGAACTTGCTACAATTCTCGCACAAATTGAGGCTATCTTAAATTCAAGACCCTTCACTTATGTGAATGAGTCTGACACTCAATCCATAAACACCCTCACTCCTTCTCATTTTATTACAGGAGTTGTTTTAAGCTCAATTCCAGATGATCCTATTGCCTCTCGGTCCTTGAAGTCCTGATGGGAGCTCCTTCAAAACCTAAGACGAGGATTCTGGAAGAGGTGGAGCAAAGAGTACGTCACTTCTCTTCAACCCCGTAAGAAGTGGCAGTCCAGGCAACTTAATCTTGCCGTGGACGACATGGTTCTACTACAAGACCTGCAAACATCTCCACTGACGTGGCCACTAGGACGTGTTGTTGCAGTCCATCCAGGACAAGACGGACTAGTTCGGACAGTCTCCATACAGACACGGCTTGGAACTTTCAAGCGCTCAATCGTGAAGGTGATACCCTTACCCAAGTATCAGGACTGAGGTCCTGAGGGTGGGAGTATGTTCAGCCTTATGTTCAGCCTCCATGTATGTGACCCGCAAATCCGCCAGAGGGCGATACTTTTGTTTACTTCCTCTCGGCGCTTCATGCGCATTATAGTTCCTGCTCCTGTATTGTCAACAAGCAGGACGCAAGCGCGTCTTCATTTATTCTTTTGTTATTAAATCTTGTTTTCTGTTTGTCATCACGGCGTCAGCCTGAGTTCCTTTCCCAACGACAGAAACAATGTTCTAGATTGAATTTTGAAATTGCAAAACATTCGGACTACCTGTGGGCCAAATCCCATTACTGTAAGTGCCATAGATTCGTCAGGACTTTGCGTGGAGAAAACAGACAAACACTTCCTTTTATAATAATATAGATAATAGTCTTAAATCGGAAGAACAACGAAACTTAAAAGTTTAGTCTCTTTTGTAAATTATTGTTCAGGTTGTTCAAAATGTGACAGTGGAAAAACCATATGGTGATTCAACTTGCAACAAGTATACATATACTACTAGCCACTGCGTGGCCAGCACGACGTTGTCCATGACAGTTCTTTTCGTGGGGTCAGGTGTGACCATTGCTCGCTAACCCCGGGTGATTGCTTTCGCAAACCAAATGGGAATTCGTACCCTATTGGATAACAGCCATCATGGCGTTGTCCGTGGTGTTGGTTTGCTTCGCAAACCAAATGGAAATACGTAGCCTATTGGAATGAATTCCCTGCGAAATTAGAACATTATGAACTATGGTTTGCTTCGCAAATTGGATATGCCTGTGGCTTTGATTTGCTTCGCAAACCAAATGGGAATTCGACGGGACGTCACAATCTCTTGAGAAAATATAAATATTTAGTTGAAACATTATTTATTAAAAGAAATTGAAACATATAAGGTATCTATCTGGTGTCAAATTTTCCGCAGATTTCAAATCCGTTAAAATTTTCAATCTGTCTATAACGATCCGATTTTACAACAACAAAAAAACTAAACAATGCCATCCAAAATGTTTATTATTTTTTTGCTTTCTTTCGCTGAGTTCGTAAGATTGCAGGAAATGCAGTCAGTTAATTTTTTTAACATTATGTTAACGTGACGTCGCAATCTCTTGCTGAAAATATAAGATATTGAATCTAAAATTTTTATTTATTTAAAGAAAATCATATTTTTAGGTATCGATCTAATGTGAAAATTTCCGCAGATTTCAAATCCGTTTAAATTTTTCATCTGTCTTTAACGGTCTAGGAGATAGAAAAAAGGAATAATAACTCCAGTTAAAAGTTTATTTGTTTTTTATTGTCTGCTGGAAAATCATTTATCCGCGCAAAAAGAAAACGGAAGCGAAAGGAATAAATTTCGAATATGATCTTTTACGCTGTTACATTCTAAGTAAAAAGTAAATTTTATTAAATTCGTTTTCAAATTTACCAGATTGAATTTTAAAATTCGCCTGTACCCTGTACACAAAAATTGCAAAAAATTCGGACTACCTGGGTGCCAAATCTCATTACAGTAAGTGACATAGATTCGTCAGGACTTTGTGTGCAGGAAACAAACAGACAGACAAAGACTTCCTTTTATAATATCAGAGAATATATTTTTTTATATACTAGCAGAAATGCCCGGCTTTGCTCGGGTTGAATTAATAATATGTTGATTGAAAAAGTCAACAATTCTTTTTCATAAAATAAAGTTCGCATCATTTAAGTGTACAGGAAAAAATATTTTACTACCAATTTTAACTTCTCCATCACTTCTACAATTTACTTAGGACGCAAATATACACATACAAGGGTTGTTCAAATGAAAAGGTACGAAACGACACTGTGGGTATAAAGGAAGACTTTATTCAAAATATACATCATAGGCCTGAGCACAACAATCCCATTGACTGACGAGCCGAAAGATTCCTTGTTTACAGAATTCCTGTGGCCGTGACGAGACCCAGTCCTTCACAGCGTCCTTGAGTTTGTCGTCCGAGTTGAAGCGCTTCCCTTGCAGATGTTTTTTAAGGGGGATCAAACACATGGAAATTGCAGGGCAATATGTCCGGGCTGTAGGGCGGATTGTCTGGTTGCTTCCCCTTGAACTTGGCCAGTTCCACTTGTGTGACCCTGGAGACGTGTGGACCCGCGTTATCATGGAGTAGAACCACACCCTCCGTGAGCAGCCTCGGTCTTTTGTTCTTGATGGACCTGCGTAGGCTTCGGAATGTCTCACAGCTCACATCGGAGATAATGGTTCTTCTGTGCTCGAGGAATTCAACAAGTATCGGACCTTGGACGTCAAAAAAGAGGGTGAGCAACACCTTCCCTGCTGACGCCACGACTTTGAACTTTTTAGGGGGAGGTGACGACGCATGCTTCCACTTCACGCTGTCCCGCTTTGTGTCTGGCTCGTAGTGATGGCACCAGCTCTCATCACCTGTGACGATCCGCTCCAGGAAAGCGGGGTCTTCATGATACCGAAACAGAAGTTGAAGTGCTAGCCCCATACGCAGTTCCTTTTGCTGGTTGTTGATCTGCTTCGGAACCCACTGCGGGCACACCTTCCGATAACACAACCTGTCGTGAACAATTGTCCATTCCAACACTGATATCCACCCTCACCGCCAACATTCGCAAAGTGACACGCCGATCACTTCTCACTAGGTCGTCCACCTTGTCGATGAAATCGGCCGTGATGACTGTGTTTGCCTGGTCTGGTCTCGGGTCATCAACCAAATACTCACGGCCTGCACGAAAACGGACACTCCATTTTCTCACTGACTTGTCGGACACACAGTCTTCCCCGTATACGATCACCATCCGGTGATGAATAGATCACCATCCGGTTTCACACCTTCATATGTAAGAAATCGGATAACGCTTTGCTGCTCCTCAACCGTCGAATTTTGCAACATGAACGCCATCCTATCCTCACACGCATTGTCGTGTCAATTGGACTGTGCTCTTTATAAAAGCCTATGCTCTCTATAGCGCATGCGGGCGCCCGCGCATGCTCTGATCCACGCCGGAGATTCCAATCGCATCCCTAGATGTCACTACGTTCTCCCATAGCGGCATAGGCAAATATGCCAACGGTTACGTTGTTACGACGTTTCGTACCTTTTCATTTGAACACCCCTTGTATGTTGTATCCAACCATATAATACATTTAATAATCGTCGCACTTCTGCTGAAGGCCTTTTGTTCTGAACTGACAAACTACCGAAGTTAATTTTGAGTTTTCGGGTGACTACGAATATTCCCGTGCATTCATTTTCAGTAAAAAATGCGAATTTTCGGCGGTTAGTCTTGCACTTAGTTTTTCTATGAATATGTTTTACTTGTGCCATTCTTGCACCTAGTAGGCAATATTTTCGAATTTCATCATCAATATGAGAAGATGGTAAGTTAAATTGTTACTGCATTCGTTACTAATTTAGTTTGAAGCAAAAGCAAATTTTCTTGAAAATTCTATTCAGCGGCAGATGGAATAACGGAAATTCTGTTAAATATACACTGAAGAGTCAAAACATTATGACCACCTACTCAATAACTCGTTGCGCTCCTTTGGCCTGCAACACAGCTGCAACTCGCCTGGTCATAGATGCCACAAGATCTTGGTGCATGACTGGAGTCAGGTTGTACCAAATGTCTAAACAACGGTCACGCAAAGTCGAGATATTCGGACATGGTGGTGTATGAGCTCTGAGCTGCCGCTCTATGACACCCCAAATGTGCTCTATCGGGTTAAGATACGGCGAGTTAGGTGGCCAGGACATTAAGTGGAATTCATCAGTGTGCTCCTCGAACCACTCCAACACAATCCGAGCGTGTGACATGGGGCGTTGTTCTGCTGGAAGATTTTCATTTCCAGTTGGGAAGACAGATGCCATGTAAGGGTGTAACTGATCCGCAATAATGTTCAGATAGATTGCAGCATTCATGGTCTGTTCTACCACAACTACGGGTCCCAGAGTCCCCATGAGAACGTCCCCCAGAGCATAATACCACCACCACCAGCCTGTGCATGACCTGCTGTACAAGAGGGGAGAAACTGTTCGCCTGGCAGACGGCGTACCCTGACACGACCATCGACGTGATGAATGAGAAATCGAGATTCATCTGACCAGGCAACTCTCTTCCACTCATCCATGATCCAGTCTCGATGTTCCCGGGCCCACTGTAAGCGTAGTTGATGATGACGCTTCGTCAACAGAGGCACACGAGTGGAACGTCTCCTGCACAGTCCCATATCCAACAGTGTCCGCTGAACTGTGTGTTCCGAAACACTTGCGCTTGGACCTGCATTGTATTAGGCTGTCAGCTGAGCCACTGTCGCGCCGATTTTGCTTTACCAAGCGGGACAGCCTCCGACGTCCTTTTTCTTTGATGACGCGTGGACGACCAACATTTTGGCGTCTACTGCTGGTGTCACCGTCATTTATCAGCTTTGCATGAATACTAACAACGGCAGATCGTGAACAACTTACCAGTCGTGCAGTTTCGATGATACTCGTTCCGAGTCTTCGGGCCATTACGATCTGCCCTCTATCAAATTCGCTTAGATCTGCAGCCTTTCCCATCACTCGCAAAAGTAAGTGTAATAATGATTACTTACCTTCTCCAGCAGCAGTTACATACCATTTTCGCTTAATCACGTGTCCTTCACGTCATCCAGACGAGTTCATTGAAACATGTGGGGATGGTCATAATGTTTTGGCTCGCCAGTGCATAGAAAGCAGAGTAGGCGTTTTCACTGTTCTCTATACAAATCTACAACGCTTTACCAATTCACACATTTGGTACACTTATATTTTAGAACCCTGTGGAAATGATAGGCTACATATTACCCGGGTTCTATTTGTCCAAGGGGGCTAAAAATGTACGGCATTCGTGACTAATTTAGTTTGAAGCAAACGCACTTTTTACAGAAAATTCCATTCAGTGGTATGTGGAATAAGAGAGCTTTTGTTAGAAATACATGCCATGAAAGTCGACAAATTAAACTAAAACTATTACAATTTTTTTTATAAACAGAAGGTTGATTTTACAGCGCTTTTACAAAAAGAAAATCACTGCTTTCAACGAACGATTCACATGTATCTAAGTTGCGTAAGAACAACTTCAATAAATAGAGTAAGCAACAGCAATTTTCTGTCTCTTAAGACAAAAAATTTAAATTTTTCAAAATTACTTAGTGTACTTAGTTTTAAATTGAACCCTTATGGTACTTTTTAAGATCAGAAATTTGGTTTCTAAATGGAAAGCTCGTACCTATTTAGGATGATAGATGTAGCTACATGACTATGGAGTACAGCTTTCAACAACACCCATGAAACACAAAAAACAAATGAAATTTAATTTACTTTAATCGTCTTTCAATGAAAATCTATATGAAAATTTGGAAATATATTTGAACTACAACGTATGACTACCCGTTTAAATTTAACGTAACAAATACAAATACAAATATTGACGACCAGCTATAGGCTCAAGCCCAACAAGGCTGGTCCTTTGTTTATGTTCCCCAATTCACACTGACTATCCAATTGTATCTTAAATCCGTACACTCCCTTTGAATTAACTATATTTTCTGGCAACGCGTTCCAATTGTCTATTACCCTATTAAAGTAGTAGTTTTTCCTTAAATCCAGATTAAAATGTGTCTTATTCATTTTATATCCATGGCCCCTTGTGATTTCTCTTTTCTTTATTTTAACACTTAATGTTTGAATTTCCATCAAAAGCTCCACATTCCTAGAAAACCCCCCGAGAATACCAAGTTTGGTTTCAAATTGCTGCAACCATGTTCTAAAAAAGAAGACCCTGTGGCTCTCATACAAAAAGGACTTGAAACAATAGAAAAGCTCTCTCAGGGAAGCTATGTAATTGCATACACTGATGGTTCCTCTGACAGATCCCTCAACAGTGGAGGTGCTGGAATTTTCATCCTCTTTCCGGATGGCAGAAATTGCAAACACAAAATCAATACAGGATTAATAGCCTCTAACTTCACTAGTGAACTCTTAGCGATTAGAGAAGCTCTCGCCTTATACCTGAATGACTCTCAAGCTATAGATTCTACAGAAGGAATAACAATATTTTCAGATTCTAAATCAGTTTTAGAAGCTATCAAAAACGGAGAGACCAACATCACATCCGAAATTATAGTGCTTCTCGAAAGGTTGCACAGCAAGGGAAAATCCTGTGTCCTACAATGGATACCAACACATGTCAATATTGAGGGAAATGAATGTGCGGATTCTTTGGCCAAAGAAGCTAGAGAACTTGATCAGAGGTGCACCACCATCACACTTGCTGATACAAGCGATTCAAAGGAGATCGTTTCAAGAACTCATAAGTTGTTTCATAGGCTGATTAAATCACGTGGTGTTTGGCGTCTTGAAAGCCTATCTCTACACAGATTTGGCAATTGCTCTTTGCTTTGGCATCCATAATAGATCCGAAGACTTTTTCACAAGACTTGCAGGGGAAACTTTTGTTGCTGCTTTTTTTGCAAAGACACCCCATGAACTCTTGCTTCATGAGCCTTCAAATATCGCTTGACATAAAATCCCGTACCACAAATTTCGCAATTAAATTCCATACTTAATGAGATCTATTGTGCACGTGGTTTACACACATATAGTGTTTATGGGTGGGTAAAGGTGGGAGCCGAAAATTGAATCCTTTTATTATATAAGTTAATAATTATATAAGTTAGTGTTTTATGTATGCTTTTTGTTACATCAGAATGGTCCTAAACCAGGGGTGGATACGACACAATCATCCTAAAGCAAAGGGGAAGGCAGAGGGGCGGAAAAATATCAGCTGGTAGTGAGTTCAGGAGTGTTTCTTAGATTATTTATGCAAAATCAACGGAAGCTTGGAAAAATATAAAAAAGGTATTAAAAATTAGGAAAAGTAATTTAGTATCAAAAATAATTAAATTGGATTTTTTTTTTAATAATTTGGAGGATCTAAAAATTTTTCCGCCAGCTGGGTTCGAACTCGGGAAGTCATCCTCCGCTGCCGACGTCAATTTGAATGTAGGTGACTTTAACCATTAGGCTATCATTGCTTCACGAAAAGACGCTCTTTAAAAGAACACATCATTTTATTTTTGGTTGATTTCAGTCTCATAGGCCGTTATGGTTATTGGCGAGAAATACTACTAACAACAACCATACAAAATATATATGAGGAGTCAGTCAGTGTCAACTTGTCAGACACTTACGCTGTACGCTGAGGCGCTAGAGTGTTGCCTAGATTTTGGCGAAATAGTAACCCTAGCAACCTCTTCACTGAATTACTACGTCATTCTTTTCGACGAATCAGATCAAAGACAGGTAACTGAGACAATCTGAATTGAACCGCTTGTCTTGCTGATGCTAACGGAGTGGCCAGATATAGAATTATGACCACACATATAAGAAACCCCTTTTAACAGAATTCGACTGTCCCAGAAATATCACATCCACTATTGCTAGGCTTAGAACTCAGCATTATAAGGGCATGAAGATCCATCCGGATAATACAAGAACCTATGCCCAGTGTAAAAACTGCCCCGAAGTCCAACTCACGCCCAACCACATCTGGGAATGCCCAACTGTTGCGGTGAATCTTTTGAAGATCGGAATGGTTCCACTCAGGGACTCATTAAGGGAGATCCTCTACATCTGGGATGCACCAACATTGGCAGAGGCTGTGACCAATGCTTTTGATGGAATCTAGACCGCTACCCCATTACAATATTGCTTGTCCATGGACACGCGAACAACAGCAACACTTAATGTATCAGTAACGCTTCAGTATTAAACCTTCATCCATCTTGTTTCCTCTACAATTTTAAATAGATCATGCTAATCTCTTAATTTTCTGATCTCTACTTTCTCAGGAAGCCGTCTGAGAATAGAGTGAAAATAACGAGCCTTTTTTTCCTCGCCAACTTAAAAAAAATCGTTGCTATGATAAATTTGATATCTGGCAAATAAGTTAGTCAGAAAATGTTATCTTCATTTCCGTGAAGGAGAATGAATGCTATCACTCCGCGGTCTAAAAAATACGAAATTTGTATTACCAACTTTTGATAGTATCGAATTGATTTATGAACCAATTTAACGCGGTATTTTCAAATTGTAAAACTAATAGTATTAAGCTACAAATATGACAGTTTTAGTTTTGTTTATCGGAACTTACGATCTTAAAGTCGCGAAATTTTTATATGTCCAACTTATAATCGCATCAAAATTTTATTTATTAACCAATTTCAAAAATAATTGTACCATACGAAAGAGTACATTCTAAGGTTTTCAGTGATGCTTTCAAATTTAAAAAATAATTGTATAAGCTATAGATATGACAGTTAATGAAAATTGACGAAAATTTCCCAATGTTCCAAAATTCGTACGACCAACTTTTGATCGCATCGAATTTATTTATTAACCAATTTCAAAAATAATTGTACCGTAAGAAAGAGTACATTCTAAGGTTTAGTGCGATGCTTTTAAATTTAAAAACTAATAGTAATAAGCTATAGATATGGCAGTTTACCAAAAAAGTTACGAAATGTACCGGTTTTTCCCGAATTAAAAAAAAATATTACCAGGAACCAAATTGAAATTTATAAAATAGCTCGACGATCTGCAAAAATTCACGTTTAGAAGCACTCTATAAAATCACGACTGAAGACCGAAAATTTGTACGTCTTTTGCTCTCTCGCGTTTGAAATTTCGCTTTCACACTTAGACACTTAATAAATCCTAAACTACAGTCGGTCGAAAAAATAGATGAGCACCGTAACCCCATGAAAAAAATTTCCTAAATTGAAAACGACCCATTTTGAATTAAACGTGCCTTTTATATTTTTTTTTTATTTCCAAGATTGGGTTTGTAAATGAATTAAACGTGCCTTTTATATTTTTTTTTATTTCCAAGATTGGATTTGTAAATGAATTAAACGTGCCTTTTATATTTTTTATTTCCAAGATTGGATTTGAAAATGAATTAAACGTGCCTTTTATATTTTCCAAGATTGGATTTGTAAATGAATTAAACGTGCCATTTATTATTTTCCAAGATTGGGTTTGAATATTTATCGGCAAAAGCGATGTGAATTACGCGTGCCTTTTTTATTTTCCAAGATTGGGTTTGAAATTGAAAACGAATTACGCGTGCCTTTTATTATTTTTAATTTCCACGATTGGGTTTGAAATTGAAAACGAATTACGCGTGCCTTTTATTATTTTTAATTTCCACGATTGGGTTTGAAATTGAAAACGAATTACGCGTGCCTTTTATTATTTTTAATTTCCACGATTGGGTTTGAACATTTATCAACAAGATGGCAACACTCGAGTGATGTTTTTTCTTTCTCTCTCGCCAATCAATTGAACGTGCACCCCCCAATTGTTTTATTTACTCCCCCCCTGTTTGTTTTTTTTAAGTGAGACCCATACCAGAAGATTTGCCTTCCACAAAATAAAAAAATTTTATACCGTGTCATGCAAAGTCAGCACATAAAAAAAAATGTTTATACCGTGTACCTCTTCCAGGAGTTTTGCATCATTCAACAAAAAACACGTCTCGCTCAATAAACAATATGAGTATACATTAAAATGCTTAGTGTGTCAATCAGAAAACAAAAGATTCACCTGAAGCATATTTTTTTAATAAGGTTTGAAATGAAACACATATCATAAATAAAAAAACATTTATTCATTTTGAAAAACATGTGTATGATACAGGAACTACAATCTTCATCCAGTTCATTAAATTAGCAATGAGATCCATTTGATTCATGTGCACGTTCAATCTGTTGCAGATTTCATGTTTCCCACCAATCCTGAAAAACTAAAAGGGCATAATTATTTGATACACATGTTAAATCTGTTGTGGATTTCATGTTTCCTGAAAAGGGAATAATTATTTGATACACACATTAAAAAAAAAATCTGATGCAGTCATGTATTGTGTGAACGCATGAAAATGTATCCAGAACGTGTGAAAAGGATTGTCACATTCATCGACAAAAAGAAAACACAATATAGCATCAATTCAAACTACACATAAAAACAAAACAATTTCCAACTCATCCTGAAAGCACTCCATGATTTTGATTTCTGAGAGAACGTTGCATTCTTAATTTCTTTACACAACCTTACAGCCTTTTCCGCAGGGTTCATTCCGCTGGGTTCAAAGGTTATATATAATATATAGATATAATATAGATATGTCTTTGAAAAAGTATTACAATTGGATCGAAGACACTAAAACTGCAGTGTCATGCATTCATTGTAATGAAGAGATTGTCCCGAAATTAATGATCCGGCATAATTATTTGATACACACGTTACTGTACCTGTGTAACAAAACAATGGTAATGATTTCCAACTCATCCTGAAAGTACACTCGTACAAGAGGGGCCAGAGCAC